>JAWNLV010000107.1:6642500-7242500 GCA_035042125.1 Drosophila longiperda | reverse complement strand
GGGGCAAGTTGGTTGGGTACAGGGGGAACAGGGGGGAGACGAGGGCGTGTGCTGTTTGCCAAGGATGTTGCGCCATATTAGCGCCGCGTGTCGGATAATTTATGAAATGGCGTCCTCGGCAGGCAGCAGTCAGATGACAGCAAAAGGTGGGTGGCAATGTGGCAAGGTGGCAGGTAAATGGCAGGCAGTCAGTTCCAGTGCGGGAGTCTCTGACTCGGCACAGCAACCTGGCTGTAAATATCTTTAAAAGGCCCTGTTAAAACAAATTACTGTCTGGTTGCTGTTTTGGGGTCCCAATGCCACAGTGCGTGTCCTGTGCCCCAAAAACACCACTCTGGCTTAGTGTGGGGTTGGTGGTTAGGCCTGCCACCAAATCAGCTTCTTTGGCGCACGCACCAGCGAAAGTTATTAAGCGAATTTCTCAGGGAACATGGCATGAAAATTCCCGCGGGAATTTTCAACACCCACGCGGCTGAAGTTCTTGTCTTGTTTTTGGCTTACAACTTCCGGGTCGGGCCCCCCCCACCACCTATTTTTTAGCTTGTTCTCAGATAGTGAGTGACAGATAGAAAGACAGGAAGTGGAGCAGGCGGGGCAGGCAGCTACTTGACAGTGTTGTCAATTTCATTTTAAAGTTGTCGCATATGCAACTTTTACTTGGTATGTTTTTTATTAACATTACTTGCTCATCATTGCGGGGGAGGATTGACGCATATGTTTGAGTTATGCATAGATTTATATTCAATATTAATTCACTAACAAGTTAAGGAATCTACAGTGGTTGTTGGCAACACTTGATGAAGTCGCAATTTTCATATCAACATAATGTTGTTTTTGAGTACATTAAAGTTAAAGAAATTGGAGATGTGCTGCGGCTGACAAATCAAGTTGTTACCGGATGGATAAGCGCCCAGCCCAATAAACTTAATGCAAATTACAATTTTGTGCCAAAAATTAAGTTAAATTATGCCACAGACAACGGCAACGACAACGGCAATGGCAACAACAACAGCAACACCACACATAAAGAATACCACAAATTGCTCTGAGCCCTAAGAGAAACGCCCACCCAACGGTTGTATTCCGGCAACAAAACAGCAAAAGCCGCCGCAGCAGATCCGTAAAAGCGTAGACAAAGAAAGCGCAACAACAACAAAATTTTCTTTTTTTTTTTTTCGTAGCCACCGCACAAATTGAAAATGAAAAGTCAGAACTTGAAAATGATAATCAACGTCAACAAATTTAGCCACGGAATGGACGATTTGAGGAGTGGAACGGTAAAACGGTGGCAGTCTGTATAATGATCTAATAAATTTCATTACAGCAGCGGGCGCAATTTTTGCCTGAGCCGCAGCTAAAAGCTGAAGCACTGAGCTGGTTGGCCATATCCAGCAGCATTTGCTGCCAGCTACTATTAGGCGGCATGTTTGCCAAGCTATATGTTAAACATATCTACAAATATATATCTATATATATATATGTATTTGCAACTTATGTATGTTTGTATTTGGCAGGTATGCTTTAAGCAGTCGTCTGCCTTCATTGTCAGGTGTTTAAACTTTTCGAGCTGCTGCGCACTTGAGGCGCCACCAAATTGGCAGCAACAGAAAATCAGTAAACTCGCGTGTGTCGCGTACTTGAAACTTGTGAACAGGAAAAGGCAGTCATCGAACCATTTGGAGCGAGCTGCTGCTCTACGGCAAATGCTATTGCCAATTCCGGCAAGCTTTACGGAAAATATGTGCTGCATATGTCAGCAGTTTTTACTCCTACTTTTCTTCTTTTTTTTTTTTGGCATTTGAAGTTGTTTTTGCCGTTTGTGTTTATTTAAGTTATTTGGTGTATTGCAGAAATTTGTAAATTTGCCAAAGGGGTTTTTACTCCTGAATGTATGAGGAAAACAGGCAGTTATCTCAAGGTACGCATTCAATATTGATAAAGTATTTATCGACGCTTTTCACATATTAGCTGACTTTGACATTATTTGTTCAAAATATTTATAAGACTGTTAACACAAAAGTAAAAGTTTATAATAATGCGCTGAAGTTACTCATTTAAATTCTGTCAAATTATGAATTGAATCGTAAATTTAGTTTTCACATTTGCCAGACAACTTAATTAACCAATAAGCCTTCCAGTCTATGAATATTTTTGTTGATTTTTGGTGTTAGATACATAGATCAAAACTCAGCCAGTGCCAGGCCATTAGTAGAGTTCATAAATAAACTCTTAAGGCGCAACCCGTGGCAATAATTATGTGTACTAACGCACAATTTGACAAGGGCTTTGTAAGTGAGTGGGTGTGTGGCTGGTGGATAGCAGTTGGTAGCATTTGGGGTCAATGGCCATAAATATTGGCCCTTAATTGTTTTACAAAGCATAATTTTATCCTTTCGTAAATCCACTGTTTTACAAACGTTTCCCAAAAAAAAAAAAAAAAAATACACCGAAATGTACTGAAAACAATGCGAACACAAAAAAAACAAGAAATTGGTTCGGCATGCGGCGCCTTTTTCTTTTGCAGAACCAGCTTAAATATGAATTAATGGCCAATAAAGATAATCTTTTACACATTCGCGTACGCAGCGCATTAAGAGTTAAATTTATGTAGAACCCAATTCCTATCCAGTAATTCAAGTGGAAGATATTTCTTTTGTTTATTTCTGCACACGCAGCAACTTTTCATTGCAATATAATTTTTAATGATATTCTGAAGAATGTAGATAATTTTACATGTGTTCTGTGTGGACATGAATCAGAATTATATAAAGTTGATATGTGAACACAAAACAAAAAGCAAAACATACTTCTTATTCATTGGGGAATAGTGTATTAAGAGCCGTGCTGTTCATAATCAATAGAAATCTCAGCTGGATGCTTTCAAGTGATTATCTGTCGTCCGCGTGGACCCACTCATGTCAAGGACTGTACATCATTTGGTGAATATTCAATTTTATTGCGTATACGCAGTGTGACCGCAGGGCGTAGAAAGCAAAAGCAGAAACGCTCATTAATATTTCATGTTTAGTGCAAATTATTCAAAACAATGCGAACCACAATAAACGCGAGCAGCATTAACAAGGCAAAAACGGCCAAAAACGAGGATATCCAGTGAATATCCAGCGACCACAGCGCGTGACAGCCAAAAGTCAACGCTTCTGACTGGGCTTAAGTGCTAGGCAGGCCCTTGGGTCTGTCTCTGCCTGTGTGTGGGAGTGTGTGTGTGTGTGTGTGTGGGTGCGTGTGTGGGTGGGTTGTTGCGGCGTGGGAGGGATTGATTTGTCGGTCGCTGTATCAATATTTGTGTTAATCTGTCATTTTTCGTCGTTTATGAGTATTTGAATTTGTTGCAGTAGCTGTGGCTCTGACTGTGACTGCTGTGGAAATGGAAATGGAAATGGTTGATGGCATTGGACATGACAAGCGGCCATGAAAATTTCATGCGACTTGTGGCTTGGTCCTTCTTATCAATATTATTTCTTCTTTTTATTTTCGTTGAGTGTTTGCGGAAATGTGATGATTATTGGATGTTCAAATACAAATTCCTGTGTTGACACACAGTTCTGTTTGAGGATGAATGAGAACATGAGCCTGAAATTGACTCATCTCAGGAAAATGTGTCTGTCAGTCTTGTTTGGCAATGAAATAAGCGAAATCATGAAAACGAAATGAAAATATAATCATAGATCTTCTTTTTTTTTTTTTAAAGAAACTTCTTCATTCTAAAATGTACGTATAGTTTAGGCAAACCAAACAAGAGACTCTACCAATTATTATGCCCAATTGGTCCCAAAATTATGCGACAGTTGAATGCTACATTAAAATATTTTGCACATTAATTTTTGTTTTTTGGGGCGACTCTGTTGACCAGATCACAAAATGCCAAAAAGGCAGAAAATTGCTGCAAGACATTTGCCAACGGCCCACTCAAAATAAGAGACAACAATTTTCATAAAGCAAAACATTTATTATATTTGTCAAATGGACTGTGCATATATATATATATATATATAAATATATACATATATTAGTATATACATATATAGACGATAACTATTCGGCATTACATCTGACAGAGATAAAAAGGGTTATGCATGCTCATAAAAGGCATCTCTGCTTTTAAGGAGACAAATTTGCATATTTTAAATATTTTTTTTCTCTAGACAGACTCAGAGAAGAGAAGAATATTGTAACGGGGAAATTTATGTGCGTGCGTTTGAAACACTTAAGTAAATTACATTTGTGGGGGCGACGGGGCGTTCTATTTACTATTATTTGAATTGTTTTATTTTCTACACGAATGCAAATTTCTTACACTCATTGGGCTAAATTTGGGTTCAATCAGGCACTTAGCAGTTAAGTAGCGAATATTCCGATCGGAGCTGAATACAATTGAGCATTGTAAATGGCACATAAAATTTACAATGACTTTTCTAATTTACTTAGAATAATGTTTATGATTTGTATTTGGGTTCGAAAAAGTTGTTTAACTACGTGAAAATATATTTATATTAAACCAAATATATTCAGAATAAATAAAATATTTATTTGTACATATAACACAAATTAATTTTTCGCTTCCTACTTTGAGCCAACTAAAAGTTGAAAATTCAAATTTCGCAACACTTTTTTGAAGCTTTTGAGCAAACGAATGTGCCAACAAAGTAATAAATATTCCCAATATGAACTGCATAAGTGAGCAATATAAAAATTTATATTTACGGCAATTAAAAAGCAGATTGCACATGCACAAAAAATTGATAAAGAAAGTAAAAAAAAACGGCGCTTAAATGTTTAAGAGGCGAGCAATTTTTTGGGTTTTTTTTCCTGTGTGCTTTAAAGGATTGTGCACCACAGTTTTTGTGGCCAATAAACAAAAATTATTGTGCTCAAATAAGCGTAAATGCATGTAAATGGCAATTGCTTGCCGTTGTTGCGGTTTCTTATTGGTTGTTGTTGGTTGCATTGTTGCCAAAAGTGTTGAGCTGCGTTGAGTGGTGGCGCATTGAGGGCCATGAGAATGACGACGAGAATGACGCTGACGATGCCGATGACGAGAATGAAAAAGTGCAGCAGAGCAGCAACTGTTAAGCTGGTTGGTTGGTGGCTTTCGCATATTATTCTAGGAATGAAATCGAATGGAAGTTGCGAGCTGTACACGTTTTATTGGTATGAGCACACGAATGATTTGGCAATAAATCCAGAAATCTGAATTCCAGCAAATCGACCAACAGCAAATAAATGGTTAAAGGGAGACAGATGCATGTGTATAAAAACGATGGCAACGATGATTTTTATAACCGCCAAACGGCGCACAGGCAAATTAAATCAATCGAATCAAATGCAGCCAACGGCGATTCGTCACAATTCACATGGAAAATGTTATAAATCGAATGGATGGCGTCACAAACTGAGGACACACTGTCGCCAGCCAGATCAGACCAGACCAACAATCATTTAGCGGCTTTGTCTGCTTTTGTTTTTAGTTTATGTTTTTGTGTTCTTGGTGACCAAAAGAGATATTTTTTACGGCATGTCAACACTTTGTAAGCGTTGGGAAAATGACAGCACTCAACTTTCAACTGTTTGTTCAAAAACTCATTTAAGCATTTTGATTAATGACGAGTACGGAAACTTAAGGACACCATTATAGGAGGACACATATATACATATACATATATATATATATATATATATACTAATATAAACAAAGCCATATAAATGATTCTTGTTCACAGTTATTAAAAGCCTTTCACTCATCTTTAGACAAGGAATTGAATCATTGAATTGTGGAATAATAATGAATAAACAATCAATTGTTTAAATAACAAAATATTTTAGACCATTATAACTTTCACAGCACAAAGATTTAAATATAAATTTAAATTTTCGATTAGAAGGCAAATATGAACCAGGATTTGACCTTTAAGAAAGCTGCATAAGCTTGTCAAATTACCATTATACAATCGGCTCAATCATCAATCATACGTTATGCCTGCCAGCAAGGAAACTAAATTTAATTTGTAATTTGTAATTTTATTAGCTGCGTTGACAGGGCAAGTTGCAAGTTTGTAAACGAAGGTTGTGGCTATTAATGTCAGGGGCAGAGTTTGTCATTGCCTGCGTGAATGCCTGAATGCCTGATTATTGATTGCTTGAGAGACAGACTGTAATTCAATTAATCAATTCATTAGAATATGGCGACGCACTTTGCCTGACGCCACAGCCAACTAATAAAGCTAATTTTTTAATGGCAACATTAATGCATACTTATTAACTCGCCTTCGGTTAATGCAAGTGAACGCAACCCGTCCCCTCTCACCCACACTCAGCTTAACCCTGAGCAGCTGCTCAGAAAATTGCGTGTTAACAAAAAAAAAAATCATATACTTTTTAATAGGCTCCCCGCGACGCAGCGCAATAATAATTTTTATGCCCGACAAGGGAACGCCTCCCCCCGCGAATGCGTAGAAATGAGGCTCGATGGAGCCGTTTTTAGGATTCTTGGCTCCCAATTGGCATTTGAGTGTTACTACAAGCACTTGAATTGGTCGCCAGTTCGTTTTATTTATGTACCACTGTGTCTGATCATTAATTTTTTTATTGTTTCCTACTTATTTGCGCCTTTGCTATAAAGCTGGTGAACAACTTATTTTACATATGTTCAGGGTATTTATTTATTTTTATAACTTTGTTATTGCGTTTGAATAATACAATTATTTAAGTTAAGTGTTATTATTATTTTATTTTTGTAAATAACAAATCATTGACAGAGGCAATGTGTAACATACATAAACATTTGGTTCACTTTTGTCTGAAAATAATGTAGAATTTAGGCAATACATGTCTGTTGTCAATCGAAAATTAATTGATGTTAATCAAATCCCTCATAAATTTCTGATATATCATATCATATACTAATTGCCCATTCAAAGCTTCATAATGATCCAAATCAATTAAATTTCGTATTGACTTTTGTTTGACATGACAGGAAGCGTTGGCCACAGCTCCATTCTTGGTTCAAATCATGTGCCAAACAAATATCCATTCCCACAACCAGAACCATTGACAGACCTATGAAATGCCGGACGGGCAGTTCGACAGATTCGGACAGATAGATGGGTAGTGATGTTGCCAAGCAACCTGGCACAACCCGCAACGATGCCAGTCAGAGAGGCACCGCAATCAACAGCAGCCGACCACATTTGGCCAGAGTGTACCAATCAGTTGGAGGTAAAGTTTGATGCAACTTGAGATTCCGTTTGAATGCCTGTTAAGGTTGCACGGATGTAGTTCATGTGCCATAATGAACAACAACAATGAGTACGGAAAATTTGCTGCTTTATTAACCAGCAACTGGCACAATTTGATAGCAATGCCTGATAATTAATATGTGTATGTTTCTCACTCTCTACGAGTGGGTGTATGTATAGCCGTGTGGCTCTTACCATCTCGCTCTCTAATTAATTAATATATGCCACAAAATGGTTGCCAATAAATTAGGTAGCCAGGTGAGCCAGGCTGGGCAACCCACAAAAATTATACACGATGCTGAAAGCGAGTCACGCAAATTGTCCTTTGGATTACCATCTATTTTTACATTCATTTTTATTTTTTTTTTTTTGTTTGTTTTTGTGTTGCCTTCTTCCGTGTGAGCCAAATTTATGGTTGGGCCTTGTGACATTTGAGCCCACATCCTTCGTCAGATTTTAGGAGGATGTTCGAAAAAGCATGCGATATGGGCGTGACCCCTTCAGGCCCTCTTGCGTGTATGGTGACATTTTAAAGTCTCTCTGCACTAACATTTTGGCATTGCCTTTAATGGGCTTAACGAGCATCCGCTCCCAATTCCCCAGCACAGCGTTAATGAGCACCAGCAACAGAAGCATCAAACATATTGAATGACAGCGCCAAATTAACGACAACCAAATTGTAGGAGGGCGATCGTATGACAAATTGTACACCAAACACCTGAGCACCAGCCTCAGTTTGCTGTTGTTGCCCCCGTGCACCACTGTGCACCACTGGGAACCGTGGACAACCGAATAGCTTATTGACCTCGGGTTGCAGCAAGGACAGCATCTAATTAAATTTTGTTAAGTCCACTTTACAAGCTAGATTTTTCTACCTACAGCAGTAGTTTTTTTTTTTATTTATTTATTCTATTTTTTTTTTACTTATTTCCTTTTTTTTCGACTCGCAGTTTAGTTTACCGCAATTACAGCAATTAACACTAAGCAATTAAAAGCAACAACAATGCAAATTACGTGCTGCCTGCTGCAACGAGTGTGCGAAATGCTATAAAAAAGAAGCAAAATATAGTAAAAATAGAATAGACTAGCCGAAATGGAATAACGAATATTAAATACACTAACTAAAACTATGTAAGCTTTGTAAACACACAAAAATTGAAACTTAAAAGTAATTGCATATAATAATAATTAGTATTATTTTAGTTGTAAAGGAAAATTTTGATTGGTAAGTATGTAGTCTACTATATATATATATATATATATATATATATATATATGTAATATAAATGTGATTGGCGTACAACTTAAAAGTAAATGTACCCTTTGGTTGTCAAGTTCATTAAAACAAATAAACAGAGAACTGTGCGCAGACCATCAGAGGCAGCTTCCAGTGCTGGCTGGCGGAAGCTGTGTGCTGCAATTTTAAATTTTGCTGGCAGAAGTAGACGCAGGGACGGAGGTACGGAGCGACGGACAGACGGACGGTTGTGTGGCCCAAAGCGACGTCGACGCAGACGCCGCTGATGTTGCCGACTTCGACGGCGACGGTAGCGTCTGTGCCCGCTTTGGCGGTCGGTGTGTTAAATGCGGACCACAAAATGCAGCACATAGAAGCACTAATTAAGTTAAACATAGACACATGCAAACAGACTCGTACACACACACACACACACACACACACACTGAGACAGTTGTACGTGCTCGTTGCTCAATAATTAACT
The DNA here is from genome assembly GCA_035042125.1 of Drosophila longiperda. Taxonomy (NCBI): domain Eukaryota; kingdom Metazoa; phylum Arthropoda; class Insecta; order Diptera; family Drosophilidae; genus Drosophila; species Drosophila longiperda. The sequence continues at coordinate 7,233,526 of JAWNLV010000107.1, read as the reverse complement.
GGCAACATGCACGCAAATGTTTTCCACCCTCGCCACACACACACACACACCGTCCACCCACCCTCTTACCCCCTCCCAGTGGACGAATTTGCTTACCGACTAAAGATTTACAGTGGCATTGCACTTGAAAATAAATAAATATAAAAAACAAATATTTTGCAAGTATATAGCTGTCGGCTGTGGCATGTGTCTTTTGCCACATTCAACTTGTTTAGTCCTATGCCAATTAAATAACCAAACAAATTTATTGACCATCCGTCTCTTCCATCTAAAACTGCTCATCAGATAATCAATAAATACATAAAAAAAAAGATTAATATTGTGTAGTGAAAAATGGCAAATTTGAAATTGAGTTGTATATATATATATTTTATGTTATGACAGAACGAAGTAAAAAGTTTTATTTGAATTTCGAGTATTATTTGTTGTTATTTCCAACTTGAAATGTGGGATTATTTTGGCAAAAATACATGAGCTCTAAATATTTGATTTATGTCAATGGAAAACGTTGGTCTTAAAACATTTTTGAGTATTTAATTTGAACATGATATTTACGCAAATTCGCGTTTTCAACTTTAACTATATAACTTTAACTACAGTTATAATCTAGAATTAAAATTGTGAATAAAAATTTTGAAAATCGCATAGCTTTTCACACAAGTTGTGGCTGTTGAAAGTCGCAAAATTTCAGCATGAAAATACGGCCTTGGCAGTAGAAATTTTGACACGTACTTAATGAAACTTTTACGGGGTCTTATTTTTGATTATTTGATTAAATTTGTCAATTTATTTTCACATATTCAATTACTGTTAACATTTATTATATTTATTAATCACCTTTTCTAAAATTTCGTTAGTAGATAAATTGAATATGTGCATAATTTAAGTCAAATGTAGCTAAACCATTCTATAGCAAATTCCGGAACATGTGTATTACATGATCGAATGATATCTAATGCATTAGTGTATTCAAAATATCTCGCCTATAAAATCCATTCATACGTGTTTGGGACATGCATAAAAAGTTGCCACAATATGACAGGCCATTCAATAACTGTGTATCTATGGGGCAATAAACAGCCACAAACAGCACAAAATATACATAAAAATGCAACAAACATTCCGCAAAAAGAGGCAAATTAAATGAAATGAAAACTAAAACAATGTTATGAAAAAATGCGGCAAAAGAGTTGGCTTCGTCATAAATATGTATTGGCTGAAAATCACAAATGGGCGTTGAAATTCGGGTATGGGTGTGGGGGATATGGCGATATATATACTCGTAAATCGCCTGCCAGCTAAGCACAATTTCAGACCTATACATATATATAGATATCATAAAAAAATATATAGATTATAAAATGCCGGCGTGAGAGTTGGTTTGTGTGTGTTCAAATTGTGTGTTAAGAGGAACAGGATTCAGCCCTAAACAAGCTGGGAGTCGCGGGAGCAGAAAATATATTTTAATACACGCAATAAAATTAGAACAAAATACGCAGTAAAATTAAATTGAAAAGAAAATCGTTATAGTTGACACAAACAAAAGGCAAAGCGATCCAAGCGCGTTAACCAAAACGCGTTTTAGTGCCACCACCAACAACAACAACAACAACCACAACAACAACACCCATTACACACATCCATATTCGTCCCAAAACCCACACACATGTGTACATTTACGCATATATTTTTACATACATATATATATATATATGTACATTTATATATATATGTACTGTTGTTGGCGTGATAACTTTTCCACAGCTTTTCTTCGCCTTTTTGTATCTTTTTTGTTGAGATTTTTAAATATTTTTTCATACGTATGGGTAAAAAAAATAATAATAAAAAAAAGTCCGGAAAACTTCTTGGTTTTCCAATAATTTGATGTTGCGAACTTCTTTTGTATGTATGCGCGAGTGTGTGTGTGTGTGTGTGTGTGTGTGTGTGTGTGTGTGTATGCTTGTTAGCTGCTCTACATATTTCATAAAAAGCAAACAAGCAACAACAATAACAACAACAATAACATGGTTGTGGGACAGAAAGGGTAGAGGGAGTGGGAGTGGGAGAAGTAGCAAAACCTAAGCAGTTTGCGTACTTTGCAAGGGTCGCGAACTGTTGGCAGCAGTTTGTAAAATATATTTTTATTGCTATTGCACACACACACACACACACACACACATAGAGACTACACACACGCGCAGACTACAACAATAACGATTCCTTTCGAGCACTGCTAGTTGTAGTGGGGGCTGAGAATGAGTTTTGTCCTGGTCTCCTCTATACCCTTTGACTTTAGCTATTAGAAACTCTGACAAAAAGCAGCAGCAGCAGCAGCAGCAACAACAAGAGGCCCAAAGGCAGCAGCAGCAGCTACAACAACAGCAAAACAGAAGAAAAAAAACTGTAGTATGCTTTTTGTCATATTTCACCAGCTAGCCAACACACTCATCCACACACACACACACACCCATACACACTTGCCCATGGAACAGCGTCCGCATGGAGCAGAGGCAGAGAAGCAGCTGCAGAAGGGTCGAAAACGATGGTTGGCAGGTTGCAAGGATTCCACGCATGTTGCGTATGCCATTGGTACACTACACAAAAACACTTTCATTACTTTAGTCAGAAAGGAATGCGAACAGTGACACAAAATATGAAACTATGTATCCCTTAAATGAATAAAAATTGGATAATATACTACAAAAATATCAGTTTGCTGATTCAAAGAACTATTGCAAAAAAATAAAAGGTGCAGTTTGTAGCTCAACAGGCATTTTAAGATATGACTTTATCTGTATAAATGGTATTCCTAAAGAAATATTATTAAACTCAAACTATTATGTGTATATATTTTAATTAGCTCCATCATAATAATAATAATAATATTGATATAAGTATTCTTTCAGTGCTTGTTCCCATTGTTTGCTATCCGAGCACTACTTAGTACTACATCGTACATTTACTTGGTGTTATTTCATGCGCAAAAGTCGCTGTGTGTTGTGTTTGCTATTAAAAATGACAGCAACTGTGTGTGTGTGTGTGATTGCGTGTGTGTGTTGCACACGCACACATGCACAATGACACAATAATACACACACGAACACATGGCGGTCCGGCAAAAACACGATTTTAACACCCAAATGAACTTGTTCGCCATGTTTATGAGCTGATAAAAAACAGTTGACCAACATTTGTCTGCGCTCTCAGTTCGCAGCGGATTCCAACGCGTCTCTTTAAGACTTGTTTAATTTACTATTTGCTTTAAAGTTGAAACACAGCATAGAGTAATAATAGAGTAATTATGGTTGCTTGTAAGCTGTTAGCTACTGGACATTTTGGCCCACAGCTGACTTTTGTGGCCTACTTAAGGGCTGACAGTTAACATTTGCTTGCACCTCAATAGTCTGAGCCTTGGAAAAGCTTTACATTGTTTCGACAATTTTGACACAATTTTGCATAGGCAAAGCGACACCGCTCTTTGTAAAGAGTAAAGTGCTGTTAACTACAACAGAGCACTGGTGGCAAGTTAACATTTTTGGTGGCAACTTAATAAATTATTTGGTGGGCTAGTCCAGCTATGTAAAGTATATAATATTATTAACAATTTGTGTTGTATATGTAAAATAAAAAACTTAATTATTTAATGCTTAAAAATCTACTTTTATTTTTATCTTAATGTTAGCCTCTTCATCATTGTGAGTGTTATTGTTCTTGTATTTGCAGTTCTGTCCGAAGCACACCTGCATTGATTGACAGACTGGAAACGCTGAATGGCCAACAGGTGTGCATTTGATTGATGTCTAAAGTTCGATGATAAAATCAACAGCTGCAAAATACAATTGATCATATAGTTAACTTTTTATAAATGCTGCATAATTTAAATAGCATTTACTTTTGTATTGCCTATAAAATCAAAAATTATCGAAGAAATTCTTTAGTCAAGTACTATAAAAATTAATTTATATGATTTGTTAATTAAGTATTATTTATGCAAAAAAAAAAAAATACATTTAATGCTCAATCAACAATAAGTATTACAATGTAAGAACTTGGATTTTGTAGTAATATTTTTTAATGGTAATTTTTAGCACAGAAAACAGCTGATTTTTAGTACAAGCTGCGTGAGAGAGAAAGAGAGGGACAGAGAGATTGCTCTGAGAGAAATTGATGCACGAGAGAACTAGAGATAGAGGAAGAGAGAGCGCAGGCGAGAACCACACGATGCCGCTGGCTAATAAGAAATGTAAACAAGCCAAAAACTTGCTATAAATTATCAGCTTTATTGTTGTAATGTTACATGCCATATTTTTACACATAATTTTTAAAATATTTTCTATATAAATATTAAGGAATTAGTGTTTTGCTTGTAATAAGAAAAGTATAACTATTTCTCGTCCATTTTAAAGGCTACACAGCTTGCCATAAATAAAATGCATATGGCTGAGAGATTTACAAGCTGGTCTGCCAGCTAACATAACGTTAACAGCAGCTGGTAAGCAGCAGCTATTTGGGCTGCTGCGCTCGGCTTTCACTTCGGCAATTTCGTTCTCTCGCTGGCCGCCACACTCATTGGCGGCGCTGTGATGGTCTTCGTGGATGTGGCTCGGGATGCTGCCAGATGTTCGGCTGCGATGAGGTTATTTTTCGGTCGCTCTGCTCTGTATGTACCATAAAAATGGTTTCAGTGAGAGTTTGCGATCCCGCGGGTACGGTCGAAACTAACGGGATTTTCGATTACATTTCACCGATAACCCGTTTCCGTTTCGCGTTTCGAGTTGTGAGTTCCGGTCGCATTGCGTGCAGCATTTCCAAAAAATAAATATAGAGAATCTCTCTGAATTTCGAGTGTGTTGCCAATTAGTTCTTATAAATGTGAAACGCAACAAAAAAAAAATGTGTCTGTCGAAATTGCGTATACGCCGTGTTGATTACACTTAAGAAAGTTAAATCAAATAAGAGGAAAAAACGAAAATCCAAATCCAGAACGAGAACGAGAAGAAGAACTTGAAACGTGCCGCGTTTTATGAGCGTTTTTTTTTTAGATGCGATTATTGTCGCGTGTGGCGCGTAAATTTCGCACGTTACTGTCTGGCTGGCAAAATGTAAGCAGTCGATTTGTTGTAAGCGACAACCAATTTGTTGTCATTGTCACTGTTGTTGTTGTTGCTGTTGTTACTATTGTTGTTGTCGCTGCTTAATTTACAAATCAACGTTTGTCGACTGTCGGAGCACGTTCACACCCGATCCAATACGATCCGAGTGTTGGACCACCCACAGTCCACAGCCCACACCCACCTACACTCTCTGACGTTGTCGTAGTCGTTGTCGTTGTCGTTTTCATTGTCGTTGTCGTTGCAGTTGTCGCCTTGTTCTCAATGAAAAGCGCTTTTCATTGGAAAACACACACAAACTCGCACAACGAGCAGAAAATGCGAATCTCAGCAACGCCATCGTTTGGATTACTTAGCAGTTAGCATGGATGCCACACCAAACTCTCTGTATGTGTTTTGTCTGTGTGTGTGTGTGTGTGACTATTTGCTTGTAAGCCGGCACATGAAACGTTTTACTCGCTTGCACGACAATTCCATTTTAGTTAGTTGAAATAGTTTCCTCAAAAAGCCATTGTTGTTTCCAACAAATTGCAATAAATTTGTTATTGTTTGTGTATGCCATTGTGAGTATTTGGCATTTATAGGGTATTTCTTATGCAACTGTATATATGTATGCATTTTTATCATATCTTCTCGTGCCTTGTCAAATTTCAAAGCTCAAGTGCTAAATTGCTGGCATTGAATCTCAAACAGCACAACATGAACTATAATCAAATAGAAAAATAAATAAATATATATAAATATTAATAAAACGGAACGTCAGGCGAGAAAAGTGTTGAGTGATGCAGATTTGGTAAATTGCTAAATTGCTGAAGTGTGCGTGTAATTTCATTACACAGAGTGCTCTCTACAAAGGTACTTGAACTGCGTCAAAAGGCAACCGGCACAAATAGATGGGAGATCAAATGATTAAGATTGTGCGGTCAGAGGAAATGGTTAATAGAGGGTTGCACAGATTGAAATTGAAATTGCTTTAAGCTGCAAAAGGCAAAGCGAATTATCCATATTTTACTAATTTATGTGCTTTTTCTATTTTATTAATTACATTAAGGAAGTATATAACAATCTAAAGTTAAAAAAAAAATAATAATAATAATAAACAAATTCTTATCGAACGCAGCGTAAAATACGCAACTTTTATTTAATGTACATCTGTCTAATGTTTCTAAAATACATGAACAATTTTTGATTTACAGAAACTGTAAAGTTTATTTTTATTTATAAATTACACTAAGTAGAATAATTAATTTTATAATTTGCGTGTGTGTAAACAAACGACTATTTAAAGCATTTCCTATTTCCCTTATTAAAATTGCAATTATTCAGTATATTCAAACTGTTTTCAACGCAATTAATTTGAACACAGCAAACAATTCAATAAAACCGATTGCCACAAGAGGCCATAATGTGGCCAGCACAGTGCATCCAATTTCTGTGTTTAAGTGACACATTTAATGCGTGCGCATTTGATCGAGCACAAAGTGCATAAATTGAATATTGAAATGTATGTGTATTTTAATATGCAATTTATATTGCGGCCAGTGCGCAACCGAAACCCGTAATCGAAACTGAAACCAAACTCGCATAATGGACGACAACTCAACAATTGCATTCAATTGTAATTTGCATGTGGCTTAAGCATGTTAAATATATGCAGCAAGTGTAGTAGATCGGCAACAACAGAAATGAAGAGAAAGAGTGACAGAGATAGAGATGGAGTGTTGCAAGGTCAGTGGTATGTTAATGTGCAAGGAGTATGCTGCAAAATTAGCAGCCACAAAATCTGCACGTTGATGTTGCCAAGTGTTGAACGCTCTGATTGCTGCCACGGCTACTCGGCAATTTTAGTATTCATAAAATTGTACTTGAACACACAAACTCTCACACACACACACACACGCACACACAGAGCGAACTAGCAGAGGCAGCCATGTATGGATTTTTATAGGCTCACTTAGCGCACATAAACCGCAAAAAAAAAAATAAATAAATAAAAATGGAAAGCACAAAAAATGACGTCGACTACGACGCTTTGCCCTTATGCCAGGTGCTGTGAGTAGTGCAGCTCGAGCTGTGCTAAAGAGCTCTTCACCGTACACCGTACACACACACAGACACACACACACACACAAATATATACAAACCTGTATGGCATGCCATAATAATATTGTAACTTTGCACTTCAAATTGCATTTTAATGCAAACACACTTCATTAGATTACATTGCAACAAGAACAACAACGGCGGAAATGGAAAAAACGTCGACACACTTTTCTGCAGGCGGAAAAAACACACATACAAACACACACATAAAGTCCACAAACACACACACACACACTCACAAACACACGTGAGCTTGCAAATTGAAGTGCATGTCGATCGAGTGAAAACTGGCACAATGCACTGCACGCAACCAGGTTACGTAAACGCCGCGTAATGGGGCAACAGCTCAAACCTATATCAGCTAATGTTGCAAGCAACTTCTTATTTTTATTATTGCTTATTCGATTTGAAGCACACAAATACATTCGCATTTAGGTCGCTTTTTAGGCTAATAACAGATTTGTGCTATTTTGAATCCGATTACACACTTTAAGAATAATATTTTCATAGCTAAAAGTTGAAACATTTTAATATCAATATAATTGTTGGATAGTCGCTTAAACTTAAATATTATGAATATTCCCTTTACCCTCAATAAATGTCATAAAATTAATTTTTTATATACAATTTATTTATTTCTAATTTTTTGTCATCGCATCACACATGTTGTCCAACAACTTTATGATTTCATAAATTGAATAAAATTGTCTGAAAGCTTGACATGGTTTGTCCTTTTATTTTTATTAAATCATATTCGTAAAAATTGTATTGCAGTGGACACCTAAACAAGCCGATTTATAAACGTCGAATATTTTCGCCACTATTTGCAAATATTTCTCATGGATTTTATTAGAAATTTCTACGCAAACGTGCATATTGATTTATGGTAGATTTACAAAAATATTGACATTAATCGCTTAACTCTAGTCTCCACATTTTTTTTTTTTAAATTTTTGTTTGCTTTAACCACTGAAACGGAAATCTATTGAGTGGGGACGCGGCTACGGTGGCAATCATATAGTGAAGAGCGTATGATAAATAAACTTATAAAGATTTATTATTCGCTTTTTTTAAAAAAAAGAAGCGTTTTTAAAGAACAACATTCGCTCTGCGCGGTGTGCCACTCCCTCAAGCACAGAGCTGCGGTTGCGACACAGTTAAATGAAATATTATTTATGATCTGCACTATTGAAAGAAAGGGGGAGAGCAAAAATAAATAAATAAATCGAGGTACACAAATACAAGTTGAAATGTGGCGAGCTTGTCAGCAGCGGCAAAAATAAAATTAGTGCGCCGCGGCTAAAAGCATTGCCAGCCAGCATTGCCGACGTGGCCGATAAAACACATCAAGTCAATATATCATAAAAGCACGTCGAACTGCTTCGAATGTCGCGCAAAATGGCGGCGCACTGCTTCAGTGTGAGTGTGTGTGTGTGTGTGTGTCGGTGTGTGTGTATAGACTAGAAACATGAACGTACACAGTTTCCGATTTCCGTTTTCCTGTTTATCGTTTATTGAGTTTTTGCAACGTAAAAGTAAAAGCTTGCAAAGAACAAAAACAAAAACAAAAAATCGAAGAAAAAAAATAATTCGAACGCAAAATCGAAAGAGAAATTTGCACTCGTTAGCTCTTTGGCATTATTTCTGCAGCGCTCGTCCTTGTCGTCCTTGTCATATTGAACTTTGATGCTGGCACGTCCTGTCGGCTTCCTTACGCTCCCTTTAAAGATCTACACGCGCACATACTTGGGCACATGTTTTTGCCATTCTATTGGCCCGGGCTAAACTTGCCTTGATTCGTCCTTTGCGCCCCAGCACGTTGCCAGCTGGCAGTTGGTCCCTGTTCCATATTCTTTGTTCCTGGTGTTCCTCGTGTGTTGTTAGTCATTTATATGGGCACCATAAATTATAACAAATATGTACGCAAGCGGCATTTTAAATGATTTCCTACAACTTTCCCCCAAAAATATCTCTGCTTCATTCTTTCCGTACGGCTCCTTTGCATCCTGGTCCTGGACCCAAGTTATAAATATACTTTAATTAAAAACGCTTCAGTGTGAGTGCAATATGTTGTAAAATATTGAGGAGCAGTAGTCATTTTGTACGTGTTGCTCCTTTGCCAAGGCGTTTGCAAATGTGATTTGTTGCTGTCTTAGCCCTATATTTCCGCATGAACTTCCCAGCTGCAGATAAGACAATTTGTGTTGAGGCTGGTTGTGCCGGAGGAGCATCAGTCTTGTGTATAAACCAAGTGCTGATTAGCTGCCAGCTTAGTGCTTTGGATAACAAGAAATACAGTTCGAACTTAGGGTTATAATTTTGTAAGAAATCCTTAAATAATAATACTGATAAACTAAAATTTCTAGCATATATAAAATTATTTATCTCTACGCAATTTTTAGTTTTCTTTCAAGTTATTTCCAAAAATATTCTTGATTGTTTAAATATATGTTAAAATTGCATTAATTATAGTCATATTTTTCATCTATAAATAAAGCTCTCATTTTTAGTGACCTTTGTATTAAAAAGCATTTTAGTAAAATCATACAATTTTGCATTGTTTTATTTTGGAATCCAACATAAATTAACAATTTAGGCCACATAAATAACGTTTAAATATATCTGTGATATAAATATAAAATAAACAAATTAACCCAATAAAATTCGGAAAAATCACATAAATTACAATATTCTCAGTGTGTGTGTTTGTGTATGTTAGTGTGCGTGTGTATGAGTGTGTGCCTGTGGGAGAGTGCAGTAAATCTGTTTATACAATTTACCAAACCAAATATATAGGCAATTAAATAAATTTCGACAGCGACAACTACAACAGAAACAGTAAAATTAGCAACAACTTTATGAAACTGCAAAATGAAATTATTCCGAAACATTGCATTTACAATTTCTATATGCATTTGATATATTGACATGTCAACAATATGCTGACCCCACCGGCACTTGTCTTTTGCAGCCTCCGCATTTATTTGGTAAATGGACACAAATAAAAATGTCAAAGTAAATCAAAGCAATATATGCACAAATAGGCCACATTAACGAATGCTTGCAGTGTCCGTGTGTGAAATTCAGTAGAGCCCAGCAGCAAGCAGCCCAGGAGCAGCAACGAAAACTGCCCAACACATTGTCATTGTCATTGCCATTGACATTGTCATTGCCATTGGCATTATCGAGCAACACCAGCAGCCGCAGCCACAGCCACACCTCTGCCACTCGACGGCTCTTCACAGCCAGAGTTGAACAGACAAAAAGCATACACACAAATACGAAAAATCTGAGAGAGCAAGGCAACCATGTGCTTGGTTGTCAGCTGCCTGTCGTCCTTGCTGCTGTGCCTCGTCCTGTTCACGTTCAACGGCCATGCAGCGGCAGCAACACGTGCTCGCGTCAGCTCCTCGACGACAATGACGCGCAACATTGAGGAAGAGAATGGTAAGTTAACAAATTTTCAACACTTCCTTAAATTAAATAAAATACCCATTCGCTTGTTCTAAAAAATAAGCACAAAATTCATATATTTAAGATAATAAAATAATAAATTAAATTATACAATAATAAGATAATAAAAAATAATCGAATAGCTTAAACTACAATTTATATTTATATAATAAATTTAAAATCATCAAAACTTGTCATCCTCAATGTGCAATTATGGATATATATTGATATTTGATTTTCCTCGGGCATATCTAAATTAAGTTAACTGAACTTTATCGAGTTAAATAGGGTATCATAAACCAGTCCATTTTTTTTAAAACGTGAGTAATTGTTGAGCTGCAGCCACAAATCGATGAAACGGTTTAACATATATAAATTAAATTAAATTAAATTAAATCTATAAATCAGTATTATTGGTGATGAATAATTAACAGGTCATGAATTATGCGAGTGCACTTATGCTCTTATCTATCGATAACTCTATTAATTTTAATTGCATATATTAAATTATATTTAATTAATTGTTGTGTTTTCATATTATTAAGCCTGTATTTAAATGTGATGTGGTTTATGGTATATTGAGTGGAACAGGGTATCCCTTAGCTGCACACTTTGAATTATTATTTTCTCACATTTTTTTGCCGTGTGCTGCCAAAAAATTGATTGCGCCTGGCGGCGAATGTTGCTCCAGTTTTTGCACATTGTGCGCGAGATTTAATTTAAAGTGAAAAGTTTGACTACCGTTGACCCAGCCTTTTGTGTGGGTGTGTGTGTGTGTGTGTGGCTGCCAGTATTTTTTTTTTCAATCAACATAAAGTTTATTGTGTGTGAATATGGGTATGCCTTCAAGGTTGTTTCTGACAAAGCGAACCTTCTGTCTCTCCATTATTGAATGAATATAATTTCTGCCTTATTTTGATTATGTTCATGTGCAAACTCGTGCACTGAAAATTATGTGAAATTGATTTTGATGGCAACTGCTGCTGGTAAGCCACTCCAAAACTCACAGCTGTGCGATACTCCTTGTAATCGTCTAATGCCCCCTGCTCGCAATTCAAGCTTAAAATGGAAAAAAAAAACAAAATAAAGAAGCAAGCAAAATAAACAAAACAAATGGCAAGAAAACTTACTTTGAACGCCTGTTAATGGTCAGCAGCTAAAACAGCAGCAGCTGTTGTGAAGGCAACTAGATGGCTTTTAGGGCTTGTTATTCTGTTTGCTTGAGTTATTACCATGGGGCCAAGATCACTCGCCAGCTGGTCAGCCACCAAAACTTTCGCTGGCCATCACTTTTGTTCACCACCTCCTCCTGACTATTGCAAGCCAAAATAATAATATGTTGCTAATAAATAAGCCAAGTAAATCGGTTGGAGGGCATAGCATATTTTTCTGTGTTGCAAAGAAAACTTTGGAAAGTTTTGTGTTCGTCTTTTTAGCTATCGAAAAAGTTGGCAGGCAAATTGAACAATAAGTACGGCCATTGGGCAGCCAAATAAACAAAAAGTTGGCCAACTTTTTTGAAAGTGAGCAAAGCCACCTTGAAGCACCGCTAATTGCGCATTGTGTGGCGTCCCTTGAAATCAGGCAGTTTATATTATGCCTCAATTAAATGAGTAAATATATGTATTTAATAACTTCAACAGAGTAATGTACTCAAGCAAAACTCTGCTGGTTTGTGCAACATGACGTATGAGCGATATTACGCAAGCAAAATGTGTGGCCAGCTGAGCAACTAATTTAGAGGCCAGACAAGTTCGAGCTGAAGCAACACTCGACTTGGCCACCACTTGAGCCGCACTAGCCGCAGTAGCCACAGCCGCAGCCACTTGACTCAAGTCCAAACGACATCCACAATGTGCAATCGTCCGATTGAGCCAGCAATGCCTAGGCCAGGCTGCATGTTGTTTCAGCAGATTGAGCTATGTCTTCGCATTAATACCAAAGTTTGAAACAGTCAAGAAAGCACTTCAGGGCTTGGATTCTTCTTCTATACATACACACACATATATGCAAGGGGGGGCTGGCAACGAAGGGGTGATTTTTAATAAATTTAGATTTTATGTATTTTCAATTGAATTTCGTTGGCGCCGGCACAAAAACTTTTCACTTTGGCATTTCCATGTTTGCCAAGTTAACTGCAAGCCGAAAACCGCTACGCCTCATACAAAAACCACTTCCTCTGCCCACTTCCCTTTTGGCCCATCTCCTTGCCAGCCTGCTCGACGAGTATTTATCGCATTTCTATGAAAACAACGTACTCAGAATTTTGCTTAAAAACTTTGAAATTATGTTTGGGTTTTCTGCCGCTGCTGCTGCTTGGGAGTTCGCTCAATTTGTTGTTGTCTGTTTTTTGGACAAAGTTTCCCATTTGTTGCCTCAGCGCAGCTTTATAAATGCTTATTTAGAGGCATATCTGATGAGTTAACTTTCTGCTAGCTCTGCCCCTCTGCCTCTGCTTGAGGCACCACCATTGCATCTCTCTAACATTGCAAGCTCGGCCTGAATCGGATAAAGATATCGCACTATAAGCTGCATTTGCCCCAAAGCGGCAAGTTGTTTGCCAATAGGTTCGACTGTGCAAAAGTTTCTTTGGGATTTAATGGTAAATATTCAAGATTTTACAACCATAGTATAACACATGTAAGTTGAGCATTTATATATACATATATATGTGCATATGTACAATTCATGGCAAGTTGCAGCATTTGATTACAAAAAGCAAACTATTTCCAATTCAAATGCAAATAAAGACAGCTTTCAATAGGCCAAACTTTTATGATAATGTAACTTTGCCTTTGCATTTTCTTAATAAGTTTAAATAGAAAATAAAAAATATTCTTTAAATACCATAACATCTTCTGGGTTTTGGAATTAAACAGAAAATATAACAAAGTTTTGTATCATTTAATTTATTAATATTTAGTTATTTTTAATTTTAAATTTAAGCATATTTTTCTTTTATTATCTTTATTTTGTTACTTGATTTTAATTTGTTTCCTTTATTGTTTTTACAGCTTTGTTAAATCTATTGGCTGGTAAGTTTTGTGTTTGTTTTTAAAGCCATGGCTAAGCCAATAAGTTAAGACCATTTGAAAAAGCCACAAAAACCCTTAAACAATTTTCAAATGTTTACCAACATTATTGTGGGTGCGCCATGCGATGGACATCAAAATATTATTGATGTTCGGGCACAGCCCAAACAATTTGCACACAAAATTGACCAGGCCAAATAATAGATGCCGCAAAAATACAAACAACAACAGATGTGCTGCCACGCCCATAACACACACGCACACGCACACGCACGCCCACGCACATAAGCCGAGAAGCCGAGTTGGCTAAAAGGGAAACGTTGCCGAAATCAGAAAAACAAAAATCAGCTTAGTAATGCAAGATATCAAAAGCAAAAGCCAAAAAGCATCAACAACGAAATCGAAGCGACTTGCTGGAAACAATCCCCAAAACAACTTTCAGCCGGTCAAAAGTGATGAGCAACAATGGATAGCGGAACAGTGGAACACTTCCACTATTTTGCATCACTTTCTCTTACACTCTTCCCCTCTCCACATTCACATTCCCTCACTCTCTCACTCCCTCTCCCATACCCTAGCTACATCTTTATCTAGACGTCTGTGTGTAGTTTTCGCTGCTGGCCAAAAACTTTCGCCACTGATTCCACTTGAGAGGCAAACATTCCAGCGCTGCTTAAGTCCTTGCCTCTGGGGCGGCATTTTTTGGGCAAAGTTCTCTGCAAGCAGCAGCAGCAGCAAAAAAAGAAGAAGAAGAAGAAAATCAACTGACAGCGCGTTGAATGACAACGGCACGGAAAAGTCGCCACTGCGAGGAGTTTGTCAACATTTTTTTTTTTTGCTTCTCACACACACACAAACACACACACACACTTGAGGCAAACTGTCTGCATGTGCTTTTGGCTCTTGGTGCTCTTAGAGTAGTCTACTTACGGGCCAAGGCTGATAGCCTGATGGCCTGCTGGCCAAGCCAGGACAACACTTGAAACGCAGTTGCCTATTTGTGGATTGTTGCTGTTGCTGTTGTTGTTGTTGTTGTGATTTCTTGCTGTTTGCCGAGAACGTTGCCCTTGTTTGCCCTGGATGGTCCATATCACAATGGCTCACAGCTTCGGCTTTTCTCATACTCTCATTCATTTTATGGTTTTACAAGGACATTTATCATTTTCCTAAGTAGACGGCGTCGCGTACGTCACAAAAAGGCGGCCACGCCCACACTCAAACAGTGGTCCATCGTTGATTTCTATATTTCATTTCGGCAAGGTTCACAAAGTGCAAGAAATAAAAACGAAAAAATTGAAATTTCGACCCAAATGTTAAATAGAATTCATTTTGCTTAGTTTCAGATTTGTGGTTCTTACACATAGTCTCCCTACCTCCTTAGCTCCCCCTCTTTCTTTATCCCTCTCCCTCTCCCCCTCGCTTTCACACTGTCTCTTCTTTCCCTCTCTAGATCCGTTTGTGTTCTTGTTGTTATTCATGGCGCCTTCTGCGCTGTTTCTGTGTTGTATTATTTTTGTATATGAATTTATGCGGCTGTTTTTCCTACAACTGATGCGAATCGTGGGAAAAGTGCCCAATTGGCAACTCAAAAAAGTGGAAAATTTAAGCCTACTTGAATTTATTTGCGCTCATTAAGCCCACCAGTCTAGATGAGTTCATTTCTTATTGCCACTAGAGGTGACTGATTGCCAGACATCTATAGAGTTCAGTGCTGTACTTAAATATTTTACTTCAAACGGTATTTAAGCTGGCAACAACACTTTAAACTGCTTTCAGTTACTCAGCTCCTCGACTCCTTAGCTTTTTAGCATATTCAGTAATAATTTCAGCAAACAATTCTGGAGTCTTCAGTGGAAGTCACATTTGCAGTCGCCTTAAACAGACTCACTAATGAACAAATAAAGCTTAGCAAACCGCAGTAAAAAAATAAAAATAAAAAAAAAAATATATAAAGAAAAAATAAAGGCGCAGAAGAAATGAAAGTAGGCCCTAATAAATCACAGCCAGAAAAGAAATAATACAAATACCGAGCAAATAAAGCCCCAGCAGAGGCAAAATGACAAAACAGTTTTGCATGGGAATTTCATGTTTGACTTATAAGATTTTCTACGCAAATTCCAATAGCCGAATTCCCAATGCTTTCACATAACCCAAAAGCAACGGCAATTAAATACACATACACAAATAGACGAAATTTGAATACTCTTACGTTATTTTTTAAAAATTATTATTTTTTAAAATGAAACAGAAATTTGTTCATACATAAAGAAATACTGATCGATTGGCAATTAGCCAATAGAATATTTGTAATAGCTTATAATTAACCATCTATTTAGCATTAAAGTTCGATAAAATATTCGTTAGAATCTTTACTGATATATTTTAAATGTTTGGTAGACATAAATTTGAACGCCTCGAAGATGTTTATCAGTTGCAAATGGCAAACTTAATAAAAAACTTCTAATACCCTAAAGAACTAACAAACACACACACAGCTCAGCGTGTGTGTGTGTGTGTGTGTGTGTGTTTGTGGGGTTATGTCAAGCTGGACTGACATAAAGTCAACAAGAAAAATCAAACAACTTTGTTGAGTCTGCCAACTGACCACTCCCCGAGTCTTTGGTCCCAGGTTAAGTTGCGCCATGGCCAAAGTCGGTAGCGGTGCTGTACAGAGTTTATTGTCGGTTTTTGTTGGCTGTGAGAGCAGTTGCCAACTGCCAACTATTATGCTTTGTTAATCGGCTTAGGCATTTTTGCCTGCCTTACGCTCTGCGTGACGATTTACTAGACAAAGCCAGCATCAGCAGCTCAGACAAGCAAGGACTATAGAGTTGCTGGCAGGGACCACACCAATGATGTTGCCATGTGGCCCAGGCAGATTGTCTGCACTCTCGACATTTGTGTGTTCTTATGTCGCACACGCCATAAACTCAAACCACACAGTAGTGGCACATAGGAATGGGGCATAAAGGGGCAGAAGATGTTTCCACCTGAACAGGAGCGACGCACTCTGATGAGTTGGCTTTGTTTTTGCGGCCTTCCAAATTTGCGGGTCTTTTGCGGCCTGTGTCTTGCCTCATTTGGCTGGCAGCTTAGGACAACAAAAATGTACACAAAAACATACAAATAATCACACACACACACACACACACACACACACACACACACACACACGTATATTCGCAGAAAGAAGCCTTCACAAATTCCGTACCTGAACCTATCCTGCTCTCTTGTGACTCCGGTACAAAAAAAAAAAATCGTTTTGTGTGTTTTTGTTAGCATTCCGTGCGGAATTTGATACTTGATTATTTGTTGCCGCCCTCAAGCGTGCATAATATATCAAAGCAGCGTCAACGTCAACTCGACGAAGGACTGCTAATCAGAATTTTCATCCAGCCCACAGCCACTCAACATGTGAAGACGTCATGTTTTGGCACTGAAGGAATCGTGTTTTTCTCTGTATTTTTTTTTTTTTTTCATTTATTTTCTTTTTAGTTACATTTTAGTGTCGGCCGCATAATAAATAAATAAATAAACAGTTGAGGCCCTTCAACCGCAACCTCTTTGCGTCGCCGACGAAGTCACCAAAACTTGTCTTCAAGTTTGCCGCAAATCTAAATCGCTTCAACGCAAAGTTAAAATTCATTTTGGCTGTGTTGAGAAAAAAAAGAAAGAAAATATGCAAAAAGTTTTCCATTAATCTTTAGCACTTCTCACTGCTGTTTCAGCGGATTTGCATACGCTGACTTTATAAACAGCTGAATGCATAAGTATTCTCGCACACCAGCGCAACAGTTGAATCCAAAAACTGACCAAAACAATTTGAACACTTTTGGGGGCTGCCAGGATTTTATTTTAATGATTTCTTTTTCACTCTTGGTAGTATTCCGTTCAAAAGAAAATTATACTTGTACTATCACTAGTAAAGATATTGAATTATTCACAAAGAATCCCTTTCATTATCAGTTACCGATGATAAACTTAATATTAGTTTTCCTTTTAAGTCGGATTTGTATCAGAAATTCAAAATCGAATCTTTCTTTTTTAATATCTCGATTCTCTTATAATTTAATTAAGTTATGACATTGAAATCTGACTTCCTCAGATATTAACTCAACTGAACCAAATATGACGTGTTTATTAAACTTTTTTTAATTAAACACTGACTTTATGTTCATAAACATTTACACATTCAATAAACGGAAGCAACGCCAAAACCAAACTCTTCAGCTCATGGTAAAAATACATTTTAAAAGCACAAATATTACGGGAAGCTAAAAAACTTTTGCACAAAATAAAAAATTGACAAACAAAAGTTTTCATATAAAATAAAAGGCAAACTATTCGAGTAAAAATGGCAAGAACAAAGTTTCACAAAGCAAGCAAAATTAATAATGTAAAAAACATTTATACATATGGATTCTTGTGTGTTTTGCCAAACAATTTTATTAACAATGAACAATTTTTTTAATATATATATGTATCATTATTATTAATTATAATATGCATTTGAGAGAAATGGCATTTGCATAACATAAAGACTGATTGATTCAGTCACTAAATCATACCCAAACAATGCCAATTAGGCCAATTTAAGCCCCCCAAGTGAGAGAGCCTACCAATTTGCCAGCACACTAATCATAAATGTTAAGTCGTTAGCAGGTCAACAAATGCATGCAATCCGAATGCAAATATAGACGGAGAGTATGGAGCAGTCAGACTTGGAGGAGTCTGGGAAGATCCTCTGTGCTATGCAGCAACTTAAGGGCTTAAGGTGAACAGCTTTGGACTGTGGCGCCAAAGTTCTGTGTCTGGCAACTGTAACTTGCAATTGCATATGTCAGCCAAGCAATAAGCCCAACGTAGACACACACACACACACACATATATATATACACTCAGACATACACACGTCTGCATAAAGAGACTCTCACATTCATAACAAATTTTGTTGCAAGTGTGTGAGTGGGCTTTATACGTGTTATGCAACATTTAAGTCAATTTGCATACAAAATCTAAATTAAAATTTGACACTGACTAACTGACAGACTGACTGACTGACAGACAGACTAGCTGGCGCCGGTTTCTGCTACACTTCTGATTTTAATATGGCAGCCACAATTTTGTTGCATACTTTCTCCGACTGAAGTTCATTCGCCTCTCATCATCAACTGCTTCTTCACAAATGCTGTTGCACTTTTCTAATTAGTGTACAGAAAATGGGGTCCTGTGCCCTCGTCCTTCCCTTTTGCCTGTCATAACAAAAAGTTAATTAACCATGTAATGGTTTCCATAGAGCAAAAGGCAGATTTTTACAATGGCTGCGTTTAATTTTTGTACTGTTCTCTGATATTTTCCCTAGGCTAACTCCGGGTTTGTTAGTTATCTTAACAGAGTTGAATACTTGAATTTAAAGTGTTGTTATTTCCAAAATTGTTCACAAGTTTTATGCTTCAAAAATCACAGCTATTAAAGAGTGTTATATAAATCGATAATTTTTGTTTTTCAGTTGAAAAAATATTGATCAATTTCGAGTGAGAGAAGTTCAAGGAGTGCCATTGTTGCAATGAGTCCTGCCAAGCTGAGCTAAACTTGTCCGACTGGCAATTAGAAGCGTGGTTAGCTTTGGCTCTGTGTAGTGCGGGGTGGTGCGGGTGGCGAATGTGTGACACAGGCACCACTCGAGATGCACGGTAGGAGCCAACAGCTAGCGGGTACTTCACAGCACAATAACAATTTTACAATTAAATTTCTCTTTTATTTCGCTTGCCCAGATATTGTGGCATTTGCTTGTGTTATAGTCCTTGATGTAGTTGTCGTTGTACTTACATTTGTTGCTGTAGTTGTTATTGTACTTACAATTGTAGTTGCACTATTCCAACTCCCTTTAGCATGCTCTCTTTATTTTATTGCTTCAAATTGTTTGTAGCCATTTCGCATTTGTGCCGCCCGGTTGCGCATCAGCGACGTAGAAACATTTAACTTCTGGAACAAGGCAACAAAAAAAAAAAAAAACTATATATATATTTTTATATATATATAGTATATATGTATAAAGGAAATACTCTAAAAAAGTGCAAAAAAGAATCAACATTTCGAGGCAACTAAAACCAACTACACTTAAAAATGTAGAACTAAAAACAGCGTCGTTGGCGGCGGCAGCGACGACAGCAGAAAAGTTGTCAACTCGCCTTTCACATGGGACAGCAGCAGTTGGCCAAAAGCAACTCCAACTAGAAGAACACTACACCTCCATCCAACTCGCCGTATTAGTTCGACTTCCCTTACTAGTTGAGTTTCGCGCACTTTTACGGCGCACTATTTGGCCCAGGACACAGGGACACCGGACAGGATTGTAAAGGGGCAACTGCGCACACACAAAATGTATAAAAGAAAACGCAAAAAAGCTAAAAGCACATTTCAGCTTGAACTCCCACAGAGACCCCAGCCAAATGAAATTGCCAACGTAAAAGTGTACAAAAATGCAGGACCAAAGAGGACGAAGGACGGAGCAGAGTGGTTGGACATGGACCTGGTACACCATGTCCTACGCTTGCTGGCTGTTAAACTGTAAAGTAAACGTACAAAATGTTAAATCAAAGCTAAACAAAAGAGGCGTAACAGGCAAACGCTACTTTCAGTCCAGAACAGATCCATCCTCCTGCTTGCCTGGCTCGGTCGCCTAGTCACCCAGAGTCGCCAGTCAGTCAGTGGCTTAAGGTCTACCCCGACCTACCTAGGATTGAGTGAAGGTGCAGTGTAAGTAACTGGTCTGAGTTTGTTTGGTACTTAACTGTTCTTGTGGAGTGGCAAATGTTGGGTTTGTTGGCCTTTTGATTGGCTGCACTCAGTGTAATAATAAGATGAACACCTTGCCTCAATTTATGGTTGTTCTTTTACACAACTTGTCTGCACATAGGAAAATAGATTATTAAGATAAAAAAAACACCCATAAAACTTAAATATCCTTAAACATGTGCAAAGTCTGGCTACATATTTTTCATGATAAAATCTGATATGCAATGCGTCTGTCCAAATCCAAATCCATAAATAAACATAAAAAAATAACCATAAATGAAATCAAATTTAGTTGTTGATTTTTGAGAACTGTAAAAAGTTGTGTATTTCTATTAAGCAATGAAGCTCGTAAAATCGTAATTATTTTTTATTTATTATAAAATATTTGCGTATATCAAAGTTAATTTAATCTGAAAAATAAACATAGATAAATATGAGCTCTCATGTTGCAAATCAAATATGCTTTTTTAATGTTAATCTTCATCAACTTGAATAAAATTCATAAAAATATTTGTGGTTAAATAAGTTCGCATTTGTGCATGCATTTTTGAGCGTACATTAAGCCTGCCTGGGAATTATTAATGACGGTTCATTATGAAATTGTGCAACAAATAATAAATCGATTAAGCAAATATTTGTCAGCGCTAAAAATATGTATTTTTCATAGTTTCCTTTCATTCGTTATTGTTTTTCGTGGGAGTTGGCGTTGGGAGAGTTTTGGTTTTGCCAGACCCATATGCATTTGTGTGCCATCCATTTTAATATTTCAACAGAACCAGAAATGACGTTGTAAAACCGACTCGGCGATATGTCAAATATGCCACATACTCCCACCACACACTCACACACACACACACACACACACACACACACACACACACACATATACATGTGTAGCGCTCTGGTTTTTTAAATTTGCATGTAAATTCCATCGCACGGACATGAAAATGTATTTTGGCTTTGCACTGGGATCAGAGCTGGCACTACAGCAACTGCATTTTAATAAATTTATGATTTTATTTCCTTTTTTTTTTTTTTTTGTTTTTGCTGCTGCTGCTACTACGGCTCTTTGCAAACTTCCGTGGAGGCTCCCCGCCACAGCAAAATGTGTGTCAGACGCTTGACAATTTTGTTTTGGGGCACAGAAAAAAATGCGGCTCCCATAAATAACGCACGCATTTTGCATGATATTTGTAGAATGAGATTTATAAATGTTTTTGCCAAATCGGCAAAAATGTTCAGTGGCAACGATCGCTGGCCACAATTTATTGACAAAATGAAAAAATAATTGAAATATTTGCCAATCAACAGAGAGCCAGAGATAAGACACAAACGCTGGATGGGGGGGTCCCAGGAATTCTCAATAGCTGTCAGCGGCACGTTAATAAGCTCTTTGTTGCCCCCCAATCCCCGCACACATTGATGTCTCACCCACAACCATGCTAAGGTCTGCCATTATTGCCTAAGTCGTGTCGCTGCTGAGACTCGCGTTCTGCGTGCCACATTCTGTGGCATGTGTGCGTGAGTGTGCATGTGTGTGTGTGGGCGTGTGTGTGTTGTGCGGCTATCTACGCTTACATTCTGTAAAGACTATCAGACTGTCGTCTGTCGTGCAACGTGTGTCTACTGTCTTGTGTCCTTTGTGCCATTGTCCGGACGGGCTTTCGATTATCGAGTCGAGATTATTAACCTGTCAGTTAAGCGCTTTATCCTGCCAGCAATACAAGCGAATTGAACCTCATCCTCATCCTCATCCTCGTCATCGTCCCTGTTGGCCCCGTTTATTACACACAGTAACAGTTATTGCGAATGTAATATTTGATATTCTTGTTGAAGCGCACATGAACAATTTCACAAAGTACAGTAAATAATGACAAAAAATTATTCGAATTTTTACTCAATTTGATGTTCGTGAATGCGAGTTTTTCAACATGCGCTATTAATTAAAATTCAGTTTTAAATTTCTGCAACTATTGCATTTTTTCTACACATAATTATCAGCTCTCCATTAGAAAAAATCATAAATTTTTTTAATATAATTATTCGCATTTTCTGTTGTATACCATGTCGAAGAGATATCTACGTACTTTCTTGTGAGTGGGTTTTTTTTTCCAGCACATTATAAATAATGGCGTCTATTCAATCATATCATTATACACACAAAAAAGCCAAACAAAGGCAGCCGCCTACAATGCAAATATTTTTCAATTTTAAAATATGTCGAGTGGGTTTTTTATAAATGTATCTGTCATCTATCAAAGTTGCCAAAAGGTGCGCATCATCATAATGTATGCCAGCTGCTGCTAAATAAGTTGAAATATGATATTAACTGTGTTGGCAGTCGAGTTTTATATTGCATATTATATATGTATGAGTGTATGCGAGATGGAGACCCCTTTCAATATATATATATATATATATATAGCATGTATATGCGATACGATAATGATTCATGCATCGGGTTAATGCACTTTAAGCACACTTGGAAGATCATAAAATTACAGCTATGGATTGTGTTTTATGGGACGACTTCAAGCATGCACTTAAAAATTGAAACTATTTGCTTTTAGTGGCTGGAAGCTACGCTATAAAATGACTCTTAACCCGCAGAGTCAACAGAAACAGCATTATTCTGTAGGCTGGCTGGTAAACAAAACGGTGAACATTGGACAACAGGACAAGGGGAAAAGCCGGACAACGGGACAACGGGACAACCGGACAACAGGGCAAACAGGACACAAAAACGTTGCCGGACACCAAATGCAATTTGAGTGAACTCTTGTCGGGCTTCGGTTGCCTGAGCAGCAACATGATGATGGTGGTTGTGTCGGGAATATTCGTTGACCACACACACACACACACACTCACACACACAAATTTTGCATGAGACAGTGACCACACAGTACAGACAAGGAGGAAATGCGCCGAGCCAGGACAGCGCATAGTTTGTTGTTTCGGCTTGTAGTCGTAAAAAGCCAAAAATGGGTTATATATTCTAGCCAGAACACAAAAGCTGCGTTGACAAGAACGCCCACCCAGCCGCTTACATACTACATTTGAACTTCTGGGCCCGGCCAAACAGCCAAGTGGTTGTCGGCACCATCACAAAGAGCTGCCACTTTTGAATATTGTGTGTGTGTGTCAGTGTGTGTGTGTGTGTGTGGAACCTTCATACCCACAAAAAAATGGACACTAAAATGTACCCAAAAAAAAAAATTAAAATGAAAATGACTACAGCAATTTTTGCATAATTTTGGATGCAGATGCCTGTGGCTGAGTCGAGTTTTAAGGAAGTATTCGCTGCTGTGCACTGACTGTGTAAATTGCTCATAAATATATGAACACGGACCACAGCCTAGCTGCATCTTCCGCCTTTCTAGCTGGCCAATGCAGCGTAGGCAGGGGGCAGGCACGAGGTATGTCACTGCTCCGGCCATGGCATGGTCGCCACTTATGGCGCGTTGGTACAGCACGAAATAACATCAAATAAATAATAACTTTTTGCCCCGGCTATAGGCAAAGGCTTTTTGGTTGTGTGAACCGTCGATGTGAATGGTGCTCAGCCAGTGCAGCTTTTTTGTTATAGCCATTTGCCATTGCCATTGCCTTTGTGGCCGTCGTCGGGCTGTAGAGTTAATTAAAATTTAAAAGCCGCCACTCGTGCGGGAATTGCAATTGCCATGTACAACTTGTGCGACTTTTACTGTTATTGTTACTACCACTATTATGGGACTGTTGGAGTAATGTTGATATCAACTATACGGCGCAAGAGCAGCGTGCAACATTGTCTGACTCACATGCTCTTATGGATATGAATATATCTATATTATTTGTCTGGTATTGTATGAAATTTCAAGTTTATTTAAAAATTCATATGCAATATTCTAAAAGTTCAGAAGGGTTAAAGAAAAATTCAGTACCTATTTGCAATGAAATATAAAAATATAAATAAATAAATAAGTATTTGATTGACATAATATTGTGACGTCACTGTTCTTTCCTTAATTAAAGTGGATTCGGTGGCCACTTATCAGTGCTATCTTAAAATCCCTTAATCATTTGTCTAGACACAGAAAATGCTATATATTCCAGTTAAATTTTCTTTTCTTCCAATGTGAGATGGGTAACCCTAATAACTCAATCCTTGCCACGTGCTGCATACCCACATCAAAATCAACATCGCGTCGACTTTATATTATTATTTGTTGCTCAATTTCAATGCGGCAATGGACGCAGTGGAGCACAATCAAAAAATGTTCGTCCAGACGCATTAAAATCAAATCGAAATTAGGCGCACAAAAGCCATTAATCTTTTGTCGGTATTATCCCCCCCCCCCCCCAACCTACTCCAACCCACCTCTCTTTTCAGCATATATACAAATGTGCGCATTATCAGCGCTTAAACATAAGGCCATAGCGGAAAATGGGAACAAGCTAATCTGCCAATTGCAATCTATACAAATGTCCATTCAAATGCGAATGAGAGTGTGTGCAGTGAGTGTATGTGTGTGTGTGTGTATGTGGCATGCACATATACAAATTGTTTATATGTGCCAACATTTTAAATTGCAAAATTGTCTGTGGCTAAATCGTTTTTCGTTTTTCGTTTTTCTGTGTACTTTTCAGTTTGGCCTCTTCATTTTGCCCAGCCGTGCCAGATTTCATTTTGCGTGGGTTTGTTGCCACAACAAAACACAGTCGTTTACGGCTTTTATGTGGTTTTATTTACTGGCTGTCTGTACGCATTTTGTTATTGCTGCGTTTTTAATTTGATGTTTATCAATTTGGTTTAGCTTTATCCACGCGCACACACACCCACGCAGACATACACACCAACACACACACACCCACACAGACTGTCAGAGAAAAACCTACTTTAAAATAGAACAAACCAAATAACGCAGATGAGTATGCCATGTTTAATTTTTCATTATCTGCTTATTAGCCGTCTAATGTGTGTCACCACTGGCGCCACACCCCCAACCCCCCAACATCTTGCACACAATAGGTCTTGACAGCAACATCAAACAAAAGAGCAAAGAAATTACGACTTCAGACAGAGGGGGAAATTTGCCCCTTTATTATTTTTGTCAGTAGTTCGCCTCAAATGTCATTGAGATTAAATTTTGCGTGAAAGTAGCATTTTAAAAATGTATAAATGCGTGTAAAAGTGTGCGGGTGTGTGGGTGTCTGTGTGTGTGTGTGTGAGTGCGAGTGCGAGGGCATTTGTGTGAGCTCGCGCGGAACAGCAGCAATTGTTGTTGCTGCTCCTGGTATTTTTATTGTTGTGGGCTGGCACTAAACGCAAAGGGCGCGACTGAAGCAACAGTCGCCTGGCTTAAACTTAAGACGTGCCACATATATTGTAGTCTACTTCAGGGTGCGCAAAGACGGTTTTATGAAACCAACACAAACACACACACACACACACACACATAAGGCAGCACGTGACGGCTGCGTTTCGCATTGGGCTTTGGTGGCAGGTGGGCTTTGGCGCACAAAACCAACAGCTCTGACACAGGATCTGGCTCTGAATGTGACTCCTAGCTGCGACTGTAGCCTGGCTCAGTCTAAGGCTTTGTGTTCCCTATGTATGTGTGTGTGTGTGTGTGTGTCACGCATTTTAGCTGCTTTAAACAATTGTTTGGCTCTGCTCTTGGTTTCCCTTTCGTGCTGTCTTTTGTGATTTTTTTTTTTCAGCCTTTGGTATCCCATGTGCCCGTTTTCCAAGAAATGTCCTCGCAGTCCCTTATTTTCCCAATTCCATCTGTTTGTCCGTCTGTCTGTCTGTCTGCATTTCGGGGTTATGTTCGTATCCTTTTTACATTTGTTTCTCTGTTTTTTTTTTTGCTCCCCTATGTATGTTTGTTTGTTTGTTGGTTGTTTTGCTTCCTGTGTTCAATGCTGTTACGATTAAATGAACGTTACGGATTTGTTTAGCGTTTAACTGTACTTTATTTGAAATCCCAGTTGAAACCCACTCCACGTTTTATTTCCTTGAGTTACGTTATTCGCAGGCTCAACAAACATTTTACTTTCATTTCGATGATTCTGTACGAAATGGGAAATAAATGTCTCTCATAAGTAAACTGTTGCTCGGTATTTATAGTCATTTCATTATTTTAATTACACACCTAGTTTAAAGTATTTAATTCTTATCATTTATTGAAAATTACTTATTCTGAAAACATTTTTTATAAAATTTATAAAAATGTTATGGTTACGTAACATTAAATCATTTTCAATGGAAAATACATTGTCTATTTCTGTCTAAGCTATTTGAATAGCTTTTGGAATGAAAGGTCTTCATTTGAATTTGTGTTTAAAATAAATTGCCTAGGTGACGTCAAAGCACCTGGTGAAATTCATTTTTCTGTCGCTTTCAAAAAATTTCTAAGAACTGATATCATTTGCTGCACAGGACATTTTGAAGTATTACATATTTGATTGTCGGTTTGCGTTGTACGTTCTACAATTTCTATACTGGATTACAAAATGCGTATATTTGTCAGACCCTTTTTTCGTTACACTTTTTTTTGGGGTCAAAAGCACTGCTTTGTACCTTTTGATAACCACATTGACGCCCACTCTGTCTTGTATTTCATGGGGCATTGTGCAGCCACTCAAAAGATGCGCAAACAGTCGCATTGAAAGGCCATAAATCCCATATACAATAACGCACACACACACACACACACATACATATAAATCAACCATATAGCTATGTAGAAACAGTTGTATATGTTGACCTTACACGGTAGAATATTGTATGAGGTTATTACATGTTATTTTTGTAGCCGATGGCGTTATTCCGGCCGCCTACGTGCATTGTATGGCTAATAAAGCAAAAAGTAAAAGGTCGTCGCTAACAACAACAACAACAATTGCGATAACTACTCGTATTGGAAAAAGAGATATTATATTTTTATAGCATTCACACAACACAAACGTGTACGGACATTGCCACAAATATTGGGCACTTTAAGCGTCGCGTTTGTCGCCGTGAGGGATGGGCTTGTGTCCACATTGTGTCTCCACAGTCCACACATTGCAGTCATCCAATACGCCTTTTCACACCTAAGCGACAGCAGCGCCATATGAAACCTCAACAACAATAGATACTCGTTTATAGTTATTTATAACAATGACGCTGGTCGCCCATGTCAACTGCTCCACAATGGACACCAATGTGGAACAAACAATGGCGTTTCATTCTTTTTTTTTTTTTTTGTAATCGCCTCATATGCGTTCTGCAGTTAATCTGTATAAATATTTATTAAAAAGATGCTGACAACTGAGAAAATTGGCTTAGGCACAGAAAGGAAGTTCGCTGCAAATGCCATAGGTGAATCTCAAGCACATTTAAATCCAATTATGTTTTCTTAATGCCTGTGTTAACTATAAGTTAGTAGCAGTTGACACTTAAGAAGGAAAATAAAATAAATTCTTAGGAGTTTAACTAAGGTTAGAATATAAGGACAAAGCTTTACTTTACGATGCAAACAATATTTAAACAAAAAAAAATTTTTTATATATTTCTACAATTTAGTTTATTATTTGTGCAGCTGTTAAATTATTATAATAACTTAGCCTCTTTTATGGATGTCAACAATTCAAGTTAAGACACTTAATTTTATAAACTGTAATATTATTAATAATCTTGTTTGATAGTGCTAGCTGAAGTATAAAATTAAAATTAAAATTGTTGAAGACTAATAACAACTAAATCAACTTATATATTTCTGGAGTTTCAAAGGCTTTAAGTAGTTGCAAACGTTAAACATTATATATTAAGCCAATAATATATAGCACCAGTAATAGTAGCCTTTTCAACTGAATTATTTGCTTTACTGCCACAGGCGTCTGCAACTAGACTCATTGTCGTACAAAAAACGTGGCTGCCACACGACTGCCATCAAAGGCCATTTTGCGTGGGCCTAACACAATATTCCACTCGTTTGGCGCAAATGTTGCGCTGTTGAAGAGCGCGCCATGACACGCATATAAATGCCACCCACACTCACGCACACAGACGAACATACACAGGCGCACGCATAACGGAAGTGTTCTCTGACGACATTAGCGCCATTTTGTCGTAATTAATGTGCGCCATATTAGTAGCTATTTGGCAATTTTTCGCATACACAAACGCTTTCAAGCATCAACAAACACAGGCACACACACACACGCACACACATACACACGCACACACACATACACACGCACACTGAGCAGCAAACTTTTGCAATTTTAGTTAAAGAATTTTGCCCAGCAGCTGCCAATCGCGAGGGGGGAGTAACAGTAAAAAGCGGCGCCTGCTGCTGCCACAATTCAGATATATCTCTGTAGGTGTGCTTGGTGTGTGTATATGAGTGTGTGTTTGTCTGTGTGCCTCTTTGTGCCACTGCTTGTGTCTAGACATTCATCTATGCGGGGCAACATTTCGAACATCACAAACATCACATTTTGCGACTACTTTTCATGCTCAGCATAATTAGCCCAGCTTGGGGGCTGCCTCAAGTCAAAACCTGACTGTGGCCATTGCTCGACACGTCGTCCTTGAAACGTGTATCAAATTTAGACCACAGTCTCTACCAAGACGAGGGCTGCAATCACGTTTAATACTTGACTCCAATGTTGGTAGGCTAAATGTGTCTGCCTGTGTCGAGTACATTTTCGAACTAAATAATTGCTTTGAAATCATATTAAATGAAAAACTTTGACAGCTTTTAAGCAAGTTTTGCAATATTGTTCATTTATTCAATTTGCATCCCTCGCAACATGTTGTCGACTCTCCCCTCGTTTATGTTTCGCCTGTTTTATATCGTTGGTTAGTCAGTTAGTCAGTTAGTCGCTCTTCGGGCCATTGTATGGATGACCAAATGGCCGAGATAGGAAGAGCTCGATGCTCTCGTTGCTTCCATGGCTTAGCCTCTGTATATTTAAATGATTTGCTGCTAATGCGAATGTTTATGTTTTATGTTGATGTTGATGATGATGTTGTTGCTGTTGCTGTTGCTGCTGCTGCTGCTGTTGCTGCTGCTGCTGTCCGATGGTGCCTGCTTGCACCATGCTTCATGTTTGCTCTGGGTATTTGTATGTAGGTTTTTGTGTGTGCGTTTATTTAACTTTATGCAATATTTATTTGCGGCACACAGAACACCAACGCCACAGTATTTATATTTCAACCAACACATTAGAAGAGCAAAACCACCGCAACAACAACAACAACAACAACAACATAAGCATGGGTCATGTGCGTGGTGCTCATTTAATTTCTGCGTCGGAAGTTGACTAGACTGTCGACCGCCTCATTCAGATTGCTCTGTCTAACCGTATGTGGGTTGTTCGGCTTATATAAATATATATATATATATATATATATATATTCTCTAATGGCCTCCTTTTATAATGGCCTTGGGAGATTAAGGCAAAATGCAAATGTTAAACTTTGCATAATGTCGACACAAACACACAAGAACAACCATTAAAGTTTCTTCATCAATAACAATATCGAAAAGTATATTTTTGACAAATTTAAGCGCCCATCTTATAAAATATTCAATAAATATTAAGAAGCCATCCATCGATTTAGTTTTAGTTTATTGACACATTTTTTTACCCAATGCCAAAATATGTTGCATGACAAAATGCGTTGTTTTATGTGTCATAAATCACACGGCAAAGGCCCCAAAAGAAAACTACTTAAAGCGCCATTACGACAAATTTAAAGCAATTTGGAACTTGGACCAGGCCGCAATCCAAAAGTTCAGCCAAAAGCGAAAAATAAAAAGGAGCCAAAATACAAAAACAAAAAAAAAAACAAATGTTTTGGACACTTTATTATGCGCATTATTCACTGCTGCAATGGTTTATCCTTTTGCCGAAAACCCGGAGCTCTGTTGTGCTGGCAATTTCTGGTCCATTAACTTTACCCAAAGGTCTACTCAGGGAAAACGCTTGAAGAAATCATTTTCTACTCAGATTGTATATATAAATGTCAAGAGGAAGGGCACGTCCAACGAAAATGTTCAAACCCCGAACGCTAAACAATGCCCCCGAAAACTTGAACTGTGTTGCTTGTTGAACCACGCCCCCCCCCCCCCCCCCTTAGGCTAAATCAGGTCCTATAAAAACCGCTTATTCAGACCTCATTTTCAATAGCTTGTCATATTAGCTTTGCATTAATGGGCCGCTCAGAAATTTAGAGTGATTTTGCGGCCGCAATTATTATGATTTAGCCTACTTTGCTGATTAGCTGACATTGTGATTCCACTATGTGTGTGTCCTTATTATGCACTCAACTCAGCTCATTGACGTGTAAAATGCAACCCTAACCTCAATTTCCAACACGGCCGAGCAAACAAGGCCAACAAAACGAGTCTTGGTTAGGTTAGTCAGCCAGAGAACAGGCCAGAGAACCGACCCAACCAGGACTGGCCTATTATGTGTAAAATTGGCTTATTTTGTAGCGCCCACATGGAAAATCTGAGTAGTTACTTACAAATACACACAGACACACACACACACACATTCACACACACACACATACACATTTGTATTCAACGTACTTATATACAGCCACTGGGCATAAGATAAATTGAGATTGCGATCCCGTGCACCGTCTCCCGTGTCCCGTCTCCGTGGCTCAGTCTTGCATAATTCTCATTGCGCTTAATGCAACTTTTGTGCTGCCTCGCATTAACTCAGCGCCGACATCAGAGAGTTTGAGGAATAAGGGGCAGAGTCGAGGGTCTGAGTAGAGTGGCACACATTTCTTTGCCTGTTGGCGCATTAAATTTATATGGGAATTGCGCTGCTCGCCATATGGGACATTGAAAAACTTTGACTCGACTTTGCCGCACAGCGTTTGACTTGCTGCCAAGCATAAATTTTGCAAAACTCAACAAATAACCAGGCAGGCGATGTGCAGGAAACTGAGACTATCCACTGAGTGCATACTGTTGTTGGTCACTGTCAGGTTGTTTTTTTTTTGCTGTCCCTTGTATTTTTATTTATTTTTATTTCTGTTATTTTTTTTTGTCAGCCTTCTATGCTTGTCGTCCCCTCTGGTCTTTTACAGAATTTATTTTGTGGGCGTGTAGTTTTCAATTTGGCAGTAAACTGCCTGCCAAAGACATATGCATAAGTGAGTGTGTGCATGTGTGTGTATGAGTGTGTGCATGTGTGTTTGTGGGTATGTTTGACAAAATCAATAGAAATACATTTAAAACCGCATAAGGACACCGCTTCGAAAATGGTTGACCGAATCTGGCATTTTAGGCTGACTCATCGACGCTTGAGTGCAAAGGAATACCAATTTTTTTTTTGCCTACAAAGGATGTCCATAAAAAGAGTATTTATATGTATGAATGTGTGTGTGTATAGTATTTGGTTATAATTTAATATAACTGTTTACTGATATCCTTATTTGTGTACCCATTTATAAGAGTTGTAGTTGCTTTATAATATTCTGTGTAGAATTTTGCTACCCATTTACATGTCTCGCACGAGTTAAGCAACAAATTGTAAAATCGCATTAATATGCATTATAATTTTAATTTTCAAAGCTTGCACTTTGCAGTAAAGTTGCAACCTGAAAGCAATGCGTATGTTAATTCATCCAGTCGTGACACACGGCAAGTTGCAAACGTTGCCTCTGCTGGAGGCTTTCAGCGTCGCAGCGCGCTTGCATTAAATTGGCGGTGCAACGTGACGTATACGCATTGTCGTATATGCACTCTACTTTGGCTCACTCATGAGCAGCTTTCACATTCCGTCTACGCGCCAGCACCCCCCCTACTCCCCTACCCGTCCTGCAGATATTTGTGTATGTAAGTACGTGCCTCGCATGCTCTCTCCATATGAGCTGCAAAGTGTTTGACCCATTTTTCGTGTCTATATGGGGCATGAGGCATGGGGTGGCGTTTCATTTTTATGTTTCACTTTATTTGTAGAAGTTTAGTGCAACGAAATGTGAGAAATAAGAAAAATTTATAAATTCAACTTAAAGGTTTGGTAATTATTTGAGTATTTAATATTTGCCGTCGCGTTGTCCGCCTGCCCAGTGACACAGTTAAGGGCAGGAAGGACTTTCGCTCTCGAGATACTTGCGCAGTCGTTGGTATGTAAAAATTTTGCACTTCTCCAAAAGGGGGTGAGCGATTGCCGCTGCTGCTGCTGCAACTGAAGCTGCATACTTTCGGGTGCCATTCAATGAAGTATGCATGTCCCAATGTCCCCCACACCTGCAACGTGTGGCACCCTTGTCTCTCTCTCCTACTGCCGCCCAAAGCTATGCCTTTTCTCTCTCTCTCTCTCTCGCTCTCGCGTCCACTTATTTATGCATTCGTGCGCACTTTTTCTGTTGCTGTTGCCGCTGTTGTAGTGCATTTTAATTTCGTTTGCATATGACAAGCAACGCGTAGTTCAGCTGCCGGAATTGAGCGCAACATTAATTCATTTGCCTTACGCTGCTTAAATATGCGCAATTCCCCTGAATGCTGCTGCACCACACTTTGCCGTCTCCTTTTGCCCAACCTCCTTTGCTGCCATCTGTCGGAGTTTGCTTGCATATTAAACAAAATTCATCGAAATCATAAAATGGAATTATGAAGTGCAGGCTGTCTGGCAGTGCGTTGCAAATATTCATCAGCAGAAGGCAACTTAAAAAATCATTCAATGTTAATACAACATTCTCACTTATACATACCTCCTTCTATATATATGTATATATTTACATATTTATAATTTAAAAAATAAATACTCTGTAATGTCCATATTCATGCCGCATTGAGTTTTCACAGTCTGCCCGAGGCGAACCAACCAAAGTGAGCCAGGCGGCAGACTGAAAATTCAGTTTAATTGACTGTATTGGCAGAAAAAAATGTCCTGCAACCAGATTTACATGAGTTGCTGGAATTGCTTTAAAAGTAGTGTGTTATATTTATATAAATTTAAGATTGAATGCAATGTTTTGTTTTATATTTTGGAATAAATTTATCTATGTTATCTTATCTGTCTTAACGTAATGTTTTGCATATTTCAACAGGGTCTCTTTCTGGACCTTGGCAATATAGGAAAGTCAACTAATTAAAATTGCAAAAGACTCGAATTGTTTATTCAAGTATCTGGATGAACGGGTTATACAGAATTCAGAATTCATTCTCTCAATTTTGTGGCTGCCTTCCGGATTTTTTTTTTTTTGGCGCTAAGGCAGTAGTCGTATAGTTATTAACCCCAATAAAAAGAAACAAATTAATGAAACATAAGTCAAACCGACAGTCAAACAGCTAAATAAACATAAAATGCCAATCAAATGCGTATCTTGAATACAACAGCAGACGAGCTCTGGCAACGATCTGAAGCGCAAGATGGGGCACAAAATGGCGTCGAAACAAGTTCTGCTACCCCCACATTCCCTTTTGCCAGCCACACTTCAAAGGCGTAGCAACGTTGCACAGTCAATTTGCGTTCGAGATTTATAACTGCTACAATGCGCCAGTCATAGGAAAACCTTTCATTCGACGGCCGGCTGGCAGTTCCCAGTTGCCCATTGCCGATTGCCGATTGCCGGTTGCCGGTTAACAACGCTTCACTGGCGACGTGTCCTTGAAGGGGGCCAGTCGGCCGATTTTTGGTTCTCAGCCATAAATATTTTTTGCTCGATCAAGTGTACTAATTTAATGTGTTGCCATAGCTATATGCGAATCGATGACTCGACTGACTTGACTCGGGCGCTATCAACGCTAGCAGGACATTCAAAACAAGATTTATGACAGGCGTGCGCCAGCTTTTTTGGGGGACGGGGCAAGTTCTGTCTTCAAGAGCAGTCGGTGTGTGTGTATTGGTGTGTGTGTGTGCGTGTGTGCTGTGGGTAGGTAGAGTTGGGTTGGCAGACAACAACAATAAAATGAAATCAACGTTACGAAACAAGAGAAATGACAACGTTGCTAAATGGTCTTATCTTTTGGCAGGACGAAGGATGGTCGGGCAGTGGGGAAGCAACTCAGCTAACAGTGTTGTGCAAAGTTTTTTTTTTTTTGATTGTCTACGCTAGAAAAATGAAACTCAACTTGAGCATTTTTAGGTCGGAAATTTGATTAATGTTATGCCATTGTGACTGACAGCTATTAGGAGACCGGGGCGCATGTGTCGAGGGTCGTGATTTGATGCAGCGATTTATATTCCATACCAAATAGCAACAAAACTGCTTTTCTAATATACACTGCTTAAAAGTCTATAATGATTCTGGCTGAATGATGTATGCCAGCGATGCTATACAATGCGATTATTGATATTAATTACTCTATAGCAAAACGATGTCAGTGAAATGAAAAGGTGACTAAAACTTTGATGAGCACAATTAATCTAAAGTCAAATGTGTATGCAACATTATATACTATTTAAATTGATTGCAAAACTACAGCATATATATTTTTTTTAAATATATACAAATATTCTTTAAAGTAAGAATTTAGAGGCATGTTATGCCAGCCTTATAAACCTTAACAACCTTATCTAATCCTAAGGCAGCACTCATTCTTTCTTTCCTACTGAATAATTTCTTTTGTCTTTTGAATGACTTGTCAACAGCACAGGGCTTTTTTGTGCATTTCTCGCAAGATTTTTAGATATCGCAGCAGGCTGAGAACAATTTCAATGAAGTGAGGAGAAAGTTAACCAACTTGCGTACACCCTCTGCCCATGCAGTCTGTGTTAATTATGTGTCCTGTGCAAGTGTTGGGCATTTGTCTTTATTATGGCCAAGATACGCCTTCTGCCGTGTGCAGTGCCTTGTGTGCCAGAATGCCAGAATGCCTGACTACCTGGCAACAAGGCCATCTGCCTTTCGCCTTTATTATCATTGTAACGCTTTTGTTTTTGCCTGATGCTGTTGCTGTTGCTGTGGCTGTCGCTCATTGCTTTTGTTTTTCTGCACTGACATTCAGGCAAAATTATACAAGCGGAGATAGGGGAAAGAGCATCTTAAGCAGAGGCATAAGCAATAAGCAGCCCCAAGCAGCAACAGCAACAGCAACAGCACCAGCACCAGCACCAGCAGCCAGCATCATCATAACTTTGGGACCCAACAATAATACATCATGTATGCAAAATGATGTATGCATGTAAATGGTGAACGTACACGTTTGAGAGTATGGTGAACATGGGGAACAAGTGTTGCGAATTAGGCCAAGGAGAAGCATTAATAAACGCATTTAGTGGAACATGCGGCGTATGCGCAACGCTTCAAAAAAGATGACACACAGACGCACATAGCGTAAGCTAGATAATAGCAACAACAGGATGTTGATGTGGGCAACACATGCTGGCTTATAATTTGCACGCGCCACACACACACACACACAAAGTACCCCCAAAGCCCCAAGCCCTAAACCCAAAACCTAATCCACCCCCCCGGATTTATACGCCTTCTGTCACTGAGCTTGACATACTTTCCACTTAGGCTGCCTTCACTTTTATATATATGCATGTGTATGTGTGTGTTTGTGTGTGTGTCTTGCAAGTTTATCATTTGCAGTCTTAGTTATGCATGTCGTCACACCTACACCACCATTGCCACTGACACCACTGCCAGCATTGCCAGCACCATCAAGTTGTTGCCTCAGAGTCGCAATCGTTGTAGTTCTTGACTCTCGAGTTGCTTGCTCAGTTCTCCAGCGTCTTCAAGGCGAGGCAACATTACTCGTAATATGTCGGGGCTGTTCCTTTTACTTTGCCTACTTTTATAAGTCTGTTATCGCAGCAGAGCGGGTGATTGTGGTTGACTGGTGAGGGGGTAAGTGTCGGCGGATGTGTGTGTGTGTTGTGCTTTGCATAGTGTGCAACGAAAAGCAGAATAGCAACATTTGTAGTTCATTTGGCCGCATTAAGTCGGCAACTTGTCAACTTCTAGTTTTAATAACACCATCCTCAACAATGCCGCAACGCCCCTCCAGCTAAATAATAATAATCAATGTTTATGGGTCAGGCACAAAGTTGCCGTATAATTAACATATAAATTACGAATAGTGTGACGTTAATAATTCGCCGTAATAGATTTTTCCCTTCATTTCCGGCCATTTTCATTTGTTTATTAGCCAACGCCCATTAAGGCCAACAGCAGCTGCGTGTCCGACGGAATACGCCTGACTGCCTAAATTATTGGTAATCGATGTATTTTGGCTTTCATTGTTAGCTAGTTTTGCCGCACATTGCTCATACGCCTCATTGTTTGTTATCTTAATAAAGCACATATTAATTCAATGCTTAATTGCATTTGCATTCTGGTTCATTGTTTTATTAGACAGCAGCAGCAGCACTTCACCTGTTTACCCAGTTGTGTTTTATTTAAAACCCCGAATAACTTTCGCTCGACAAAAACTTAATTAAATATGTAAACGCCCCAAAGGACAAGCACTAGTTGTCCAATTATGTAGACAGGGCCGGCCTGGTAAACTGGCAATACCCTTTTGAGCTGTTTATTAAAATGCTCGACACATGCTCATTAAAAACAACTCAAGAGTCATGTTCGAGCCGAGCCGGGAGATGGGCTCCGGCATCAGTCAGGCGTTTTGTAAGCATTTAACTGCAAAATCATGCGACAAACCATAAACTAAAAAACCAACACAGCCACATCGGCTGCCCAAACAAGCAAATAAATACATATACGCATACATATACACATACATATACATATACATATACACACATGAATATACAAAAGGCGTGTCCAACAACTGGCAAACAACTAATGAGACACATGCACACAGAGAGCCGGGGAAAAGCCAGCCAGCCAAGTTGTCGTTCGACATTCGAACAGTAAACAAACAGACATTAAAAAAAAAAAATGCAAAAACAACAACAATAATCAGTTGAAAACCTTAGAGCAACGGCCCAACAGACCCAACAACAAATGGCACCAAATTGCAGAGGTTGACGTTTAATTTGCCACTTTTATTAACAGTGCTCATATTAGGGACTCATTTATCAGTCCGTTGCTCTCGCTCTCTCTCTCTCTCTCTCTCTCTTTCTATCTCTCTCTAGCTCAACACTAACAAAAATAGCAAAATGAAACCTAAAACACCGTCAGAGACAACAAACACACACACACACACACACACACAAAGCCAAGCATGTTTTTGGGGCAGCCCCCCAATCCCAAAATGAAACTGTGTAACAGTTGTGGGAATTATTTAATTTAGACACTGCGCCAGACCTCTTGCAATGCCAATGGCCCTGAGTCTCGCCATGGCGAGGCGGCTCATCGACACCACCGCCGTACAATGGCACAAAATAACCCACTAAATATGAAAGATTAGCATAAACATATAGAATTGTATATGTTTTTCAATTTTGAAAATGTGTAAAAGCTATTTCAATTAACACTGTAATAATTCGATAATCTAATAAATTTTCAATTTTGAAAATAAATAGCTTAAAATGTTAATTGTGCATTTTAGAAAAGTAAAATAATATGAAATATTCAATTTTCATTTACAGAATATTTGAAAAGCATTCATTTTGAGGTTAGCCCATTGTGTAATCTGTTAAGTATCTCACGATGGTCTGTGTTGGGATCTGATGTTGTACTACCAAGTTTTTTATGCAGTCTCATGCCGACGCCAACACCAGAATAGAACAGAACAGACCAGTTTTGGAGCGTTCCTAAGCTATTGCCTTGGGCAGAGCCAGCTAAATTAATGACAATGACTGTGAGCGCACAAAATGTGAATGGGACTGGGGATAGTTGGGGGATGGGGTAGGTGAAATGAGGAAAAATTGAAAGGAGAATGAGGCTTGTGTGCTTCAGCGTCATGTTCCCACTGATTGTTCTGTGCTGTTGCTGCTCCTGCTGCTGCTGCTGTTGCTGTTGCTGTTGCTACTTTGTTTTCGGGTTCTTCCCGGTTGTTGTTGTTGTTGTATTTTGTAGCACTGACACATGACAGAGCGTTTCATTTGTAGTGCGGCGTTTGCCAGTGAGGCATGACAAGGATGTCGGCTCCAACACCGAAGTGCGGTGCATATCACTTTTGATTGCATTGCAAAAACGCAAAGCATTATGATAGTAAAAATGGCATACAACAGGCCAGGAGTGGAGGCGAGGAGTGTGTATTACTTAAGCACAGCTCTGGCAGCAAAGTTAAGATAAATTATAAGTAATTGCGTGGTTGGGAATTATGAAGTTATGAAGTGTCGGCATCAGTTGCCGAGCCATCTGCAACCTGACTGGGGGCCCCTAGCTTAATTGAGTTTCGTGTTTGGCCAACATCGCCTCTGTTGCCCTTACTGGTTGGCTCATGTGTTTAGCCATTTAGCAAAGCATTACGGCCACCACGCCATAAACACTTGGCCGAAACACGCACGCTGCTTGATGTGGTTAACGCTTCGTTATAAACGCCAATTCCAAATCAAATGGCAAAACCAATGGCAACTGCGGAACACATCGCTTTGGGCATATGTAATTGAAGTGAATGTCCATACCTGGAACAACATAGACTCGGACATCTAAGCTTGTACTCAAATGTTGTTTGACTGGCCTGACAGCCTCACAAATGGATTGCGGTTTCTCAGAGCCAATCTAAAGTGCCTCTAATTCGACGGACGTTACATTGGCCCGGCAAATGAGTTAAGTCTAAGGTGACTTAATGACTAAGCAAAATAATCATTGGATACACACACAGTTAGCCAGGAAAAAACTTATTAAATTATCTACAATTTTGTATCTTTTCTAGTGCTAATTGCACTTCAACAACCAATTGTTCTTTGCCAATTAAATTGATTGAGAAATCATCACTATAAAATCATAATAAAATTTTGCAAATTTTATAAACGAAGAAATTGAAGATTGGAAATAATTGATGTATGAAAAAGTTATGTGCATTTTATAAAGTTAAAAATGATTGATCGAACCAGAAAGTGTTGTTATTGTTGTT
Source organism: Drosophila longiperda (assembly GCA_035042125.1). Taxonomy (NCBI): domain Eukaryota; kingdom Metazoa; phylum Arthropoda; class Insecta; order Diptera; family Drosophilidae; genus Drosophila; species Drosophila longiperda. Next base: position 7,194,094 of record JAWNLV010000107.1, on the reverse strand, counting down.
GAGAAATGAAATGCTCAACTGATTGACAACAATTGTTGCATGCCAATATTAAAAAAAAAGCTCGACTCACTATAATAGTCGGGCGAAGCAACACATCGTAAATGGAGCCAAACACGCACTAAATGAAATATTTATGTCGCCGCACAAATGCACATGAAAGTATCTGAGAGACATATATAGATCCAACTCTACTTGTGTTTGTATATACATATCCACATGTATGTAGAATGTGTATATGTGTGTGTGAGCGTGTGTGATTTTGTGTGTGCAATGCACATATTTGCCATACATTACGCACACTTTACGCTTTGCTGTTTGTTTTTATTTTTGTTTGCTCTGCTCGCCGGCAATTTCTCTTTTTCTTTCTCTACTTTATGTTTCTCTTCTCTTTTCTTCTTTAACCGGCCTTCCATTTTTAACCCTCCCGAAATGAAAATGTTGCGGTCTGTTTTTATATATAATATTTGAGGAGTTGGAATGGTCAGAGAAGTATGGCTGCATACTTTGCTGCGCACTTTGAGGCCAGCGGCAGTTTCCTCCGGTTTCATATATATATTTTTAATATATTAGCTAGCACAATATTATATTATGCACATTTATATGTGGAGCCTTCTTTTATATGTGCATGTAAATTTTATTTGTTTTTTACGAGCGCATAAATCAAAGAAAATTGTTTTTTATATGCTTATGTGAGAAATATGAAAAATATATGCGTTCCCTTTTCAGCGGTTGGCTATTTCATATTTTATAGTATCGTACATATAATTTGGCTGACAGACCCTTTTTCTCGGTTTTTTTTTTTCTCTTTTTAATAATGGCATTTGGCAAAAGAGTTGCATGCCGAGTATTCGCGTTGATTTGTGGAAAAAAGTTAATATAATATATTCAGACTACTGGCAGTTAATTAAAAAAAACATATTGGCTATTGAACATATATATATATATACATATATATATATCTGGTCATAGTGCGCACATATCAATCCACACACTCGCTTCGGGGCTTAATTTTTATTTCCAATTTGATGCCCAGCGTTATATTGTTTTTCTTCTTCAGCTTCGTTTCTTTTCACTTTTGCCAATCTGATTTCATTAATTTCTAATGCTACAAGAAAAAATGTGAACAACAGCCTCTGGCTACACGCACAGCCAATAAATATATATCAATGAACATGAAGCAACAACAGGTTGAGAAGGCCAAAAAGGAAATAAAATACATTTAATTTATATTGTATTATAAACTTTTACGGAAAATTTGACAGGCAACCAAATGGCAACAGTAACTGCAGAAGAAGCGGACAAAAATGATTTCAAACAATAAAACTGAAAAATGTACAAAGCATTCAGACGAAATACATATATAAAAATAAGTCATCAGTAAAAATAAAAATCAGAATAATATGAAACAAGAGACTTTTGATGAAATTTTCATTTGCAAATTCCTCGCATAGCAATTAAGTCAAAATGCGGACCGACAGCCAGCTCGAGATTTATATTGTGCTTTATTTCTCTCGCCTTCTTCACAGTCCTCAACAAAAAAAATTCATTAATCTGAGTAATTTGTACATTTTAATAAAATAAAGAGCAAAGCTTACGGCTAATTTTTTTATGTCCGACGATCTTTAATAAACGTCAGTTTCATTCTATACAGTAAAAAAAAAGAAGTTGATGGAAAACTAGTTTGGTCCGTTTATATAATTACAGTTACGTGCCTTTGGTGTTGCACATGAAATACATTGGGCTATCTTAGGTCTTACCTTTTGGCTGCGCATTTGTCGAGTCAGCAACTGCAAACGCATTACCCGATGCCATTCACAGATAAAAGTAAAAGCAGCGACACGAAAAAGACCGTTGCTTCAATGAGTTGGTAACACAAACACTCACACACACACACACACACACACACACAATCATACGTATACGCAACGTTTTGGACCTCCTTTTTTTTATGCAACAATTTCGAAGAGCTGGCCAAAATCGCATGACGCACACAAAGCGACAGCGTAATGGCCAAGAGGCGAGACCGAAAGGAGGCCCGCATAAAAGCCACTTGGAACGCAGGCAGGCCAAAAGGACCGTTACCTCTTTAAGTATCTATAAAATAAGAATGTTTATAGAAACAGTGCTTCAGTGACTTGATTTGTGCATTAAAGATATGAGTGGAGTTTTTTTTACATATACTCTTAGCTGTTTCACTACCTGTTTCTGGCCCACCACCTTCTGTTTATACTTCAATCCCATTGAGCATGTGACATAAAAATAAGCCAAGCCAAGGATCCATATATACACCCTTCCGGTAGGCACTTATGAACCTGCTATTATGCATAGACCACACATAAGGCCATGAGAAGAAGGAGTAACAGACACACACAATGGCCACTAAAAAGTGACAGTTAAGAGCTGTTGGGCTTGGCTAACTATGGTAAGGGTGTTGACAGTAATTCTCAAGTAAAAGCTTTTAAATTTCTACAGCATTTATTAAATGAAGTTAACATTAAGAGTTGTCTCTGCTTATGCGATAGTTTTATGATTTCTGTAACTGGAAGACGATAGAAATTTGCTAACAGATTTGCAGATTTGCAATTATTCAGATGGAAATCACAAACTATTTAGATAAAAAGTAAGTTATACAATTAATTGCATGTTTACAGTACGAAATCGAACATCATTTGTTATGTGAAAATGCTGTTCTGCAATACCAGCTGAAGCTGAAGACATTAATTCAATTTGTATTATAGGAGAGTGGAATTCCTGTTTGGGTAGTTTTCCTTGTTTCTCAATGTGATACATGTATCACACATATAATGTAGTAATTAAAGAGATTTATTGGCAACATCGAAGGCTGAAATGCTCATGCGTATGCTTATTTTACGGTACAGAGTTATTCCCAGTGGATTACAACCAAATTAAATTAAATACAAAAATAATTTGCTCAAAATCAGCAGGCATCGAGAAAATGATTTTTGTTTTTTCTGCCTGGCCGAAAAAGCACTTTCAATAATTGCCACTTTGGCGCACATTAAAGTCAACTTACCCCACGATTGACTACTGCACGAGTGGGTCCACTGCACAGATGTACTCCACCTCGGCACCTCTCGCGCGTCCTGCCCCGTCACTGACATCCTTACATAAGGCATAATCATTATCGTTACAGTTTATTGCACATTAAAAGTGCGCCAAGGCAGCCGCGGCAGCCCCTTTACTTTTATGCCTTGGCCTTGCCCGGCTTGGCCTGCCCTGGCCTAGACTGGCCAACAAACACTTGGCAGCATTACATAAAGCAAATGGCTATAGAATGAAACAAGGATGGAGAAAAAATAAAGACGGGGCAACTTGACCGTAATTGTCGCCATGTTTGCAGCCGCCTCCTTAGCGCCTTTGTTCAAATTTACACATGAATAGTTGTAGCCGTAGACCGACCTCCTGCCGGGCGGGCCGGGCCAGTTTAGATTTAATTTAATTGTTGCCCAAAAATTTCGCTCAAGTCCCTTCTTTGATTTCACGTTCAATTGTACTCAAAATTTTTATTTGTATTTTCATTTGATTTTTATTTCACATTTTTACTTCTGATTTTATGACGTGCTTTTTATGACATTCCGAAAATATGCCCAGAGGGGCCATCGCTCCGATGTCCTGCTGAGGCCGTGCCCCACAAATGCTCACAGTTAACAATTAGCGCACCCTGCTCTCGATTCTCGATGTGATTTAGAGTTTAAACATTTACGATTATTTTCTATTTCATATTGTGAGGCGTAAATATCCGGTGCTTAAGGGGTTAAAGCTCCCTCATTGTATTTTATTATATGGCTCATGATTTTGGTAAATAACGCAAATATTTGCACTCATTTGGAACAACAATTCTGCTGATGCTTATCCAACAATTTTTATTATTTTTATTTTTCAAGCATTGACAAGATTTTTATTTATATTTTTATTATCAGTTGTTGCCAATTTCTTGGCGTTGTCTTCAAATTCGAGCACTGTCATCTTCTCCTTCGATCCTTGCCCACTTGATTCCTTCTACGTTGCGTTTGCCGGAGCACATTTTTTTTTTTTTTTTGTCAAATCAGCAAATGTTGCCATTGTCAACTGAATTTGCCCTTCCACGTCTCGAGTCGCATTTATATTTTCCTCGTCGCTTTTTTTCTTTTTCTTTTCCATTCCCAACACTGTCGACTTCGTCACTGAGCAATGCCACTAATATGAAAACAAATTTACATAATAATTTTTGCCAGATTTTTTCGACAGTCAGCTCGTTCGCATTTTTTAGTTGAAATTGCATTAGATTTTTCCCATTTAGATATTCTCTTTACTTGTTCACACACATTTCTGCATGTTTGTAAAGTTCAACAACATTGCCACAGCATATATTGTTTTAAATAAATTTAATTGCTTTAAACATCCAAGTGAGAAAGATATTTGTTTAGAGGTTCGTATTGCAGTTGCATATCCTTCTGCAGCAATCAAGTGAGGTGTGTTAAAGGAATTCAAATATATTTAATTAGCATAATTAATTTTTAATACTCCAACAACTCGAACAATCAATGTGGTAAAATTTGATATAAATAGATGAAATTAGAAGCCAATTACTTTATTGTGACTGATTATATTGTGCCTACATGTTCTAGCTCGTATATGTTCTTGAATATTCTATTTTATTAAATCGTTTTCGCAAGAGAAGATTTTCTCGAGCCAAACTCATTTAAGTTCCTTCTTTTTAAAGAAAAAAAAACCTTACCTATTTAGAATTCATCAAAGCACTTTAGTCTGGAACATTTAATTGCTGTTATTAACTATTTGTAGACCGCATCGTAGCAATAAAAACAAACGTCACATGCATCGATACTTAAGCTCATTTATTTACTCACCTTTGCGTGTGATTTTTTCTTTCAGCTTTTGCTGGCGTGGCGTGCCAATAAAAATAATTGGCTATAAATGCGCTAAAAGTCAAAACATCGCCAATTTTTGGGGTAGAGAGAAAGAGGCCAAGCTGCGAACGCTGCTGCAGGGGATGGCATTGCTTTTAATTAATGAAAGCAACAAAGCCGAGTGGCACTTATACCAGTAGAGCAAACACACCAACAACAATAACAACATTGCACACCCACAACACACACACACATACACACACACTGCGTTAGTATTTTATGACTATGCTTGGCAGCTGTGAATGCCATCTAATGTGGCAGCCACACTAGCTCTCTGAGGCACCTTTGGCTGATGCTTGTCGCAGTCGGTTTCAAGTGCGTTCAGTTATAATTTTATGTGCCATTAATTTGCCACAAGTTTCGCATATATACACAGACACACACACACACACACACACACACACGCATGCATGCATATGTGTATACTTTTAATGCATTTTGGGCATCTGTGTGAGAAGAAACTAATGAGCCTTCTCTGCATTTTGGGACCTTGTTGTTGTTCTATTTGGCTTTGACTGTGTTTGTTGTTGATTTTGTTGTTGTTGTTGTTGTTGTTGCTGCTGCTGCTGCTGTTAGTTCTGGCATTTTGTAGGATAAACGTTGACAAGCACAAACTTTTCCTATTTATAGCACTAACGTTAGCACTTTTAATAGCCGTTTTGCTTCTGCTGCGCTCTGCAATTAACGTTGATCACATTTTTATAGGCTCCAAAGCAAAAAAAAAATATATAAATGTAGTGTGTCATACTTTTGAGGGCCTTTAATTACACAAACTGTATTTTTGTGTAAAGCAAAGCTTTAATATAAATAGTTTGAAACAAATTTGAATTCAACAGTTTTTCAGTTTACCAGTTGTAGCATACACAATATGAAAAGTTGTTAAAGCTTTTAAATAATGTTAAGTGACTTTAAAATTGTTAGCTTTTATATTAAATCCCCACTCTGTATGAAGACAACACTTCAAATAAAGGCTTTTAATAAATTCAATAAAAAGCCTCTTTAAAAGGCTGAAGTAGTTTTTAATTACATATTTCGCAATAATTTTGCAACCATTTTGTGTGTAAAGTGATTAAATGTAATCTTAAAAAAAATATATAAATTAATTTAAAAATGCAATCCAAATCGCTGCTTTCAAGTAAAAACAATTTCTTGAATTAAATATTGCAAATAAGTAAATATATTTTAAGCTTTATCATTTCTTTGCTATTATTAATGCCACTCCTTAAGTCGCAGATGAATGCATCGGAACACTAACAACAATCGATCAGAAATTTAATTCTCAATAAAAACATTTAGGACAGCAGATTAATTTTGGTCTGCAAGTGTATAAAATCTTTGTCGTTCTCTCTTATTTCTCTTTCTGATATCTTTAATATTGTTGCTTAATTTTTCACTGAGTCGCACAGCATCATAAAATGGAATAAACACACATGTGTTGTGTATATGTCTGTACAATAAACTGTAGACAGAACATATATACTGAGTATATATATAGTAAACGAATGCATATATGTATCTTTTTCTGGAGCACAGTGTGCATAAAGTTTATTCTGCTCGCTTATTACTCACACGAGTATCCTTTGGAGCTCAGTTTCCTGTCGTTCCGAGTCGGAGACGCGTGAATGGTACTTACAATTTACGACCCGCATATCTGGCACGTTGGGTATACGATATAAAGTCTTAAATCGAATGCAACTTAAATTTTGCATTATTTCAATAGCCCAGCAAGAAAATCAATTGTACATGGCACTTATAAAACAAAACAAATACAAAATACACAATACAATATTTGTTGGCTGCGCATTCAGCAGAAATTTACTAACAATGTTCTCAGCGCACTTAACGATTGATTTTTGGTCGACTTTTGGTTGGAATTGTTCATGGTTTTTGCTGTCGGAGTTGCTCAATTTACGTTCGCATTGCGAATTGTGTTGAGGTTGAGTGAAAATCTGTAATTAGCTAATTGCTATAATTAAATGCTTTGCTAATGTTGGCATTTCGTTTAGCTAAATGCAAAGATAATGTAAATTACGTCAGCCACTCTCAGAAATTCGCTATGTTCGCCCCCTCTGTGTGTCAGAGCTGTGTGTGTGTGTGTGTGTGGGTGCCATCATCATGGAGCATCATTATTGTGGTCGCCTGCGATGTCGGCAACGCCTAATGGCAAATCGAACATATTTGCATATGAAATGAGCGAGAAATCGAAACATGGCGGCAGCCAGGCACTATCCAGGCATCAAAAAAGCAAGCTTAACGATTTCCGGTTGCGATGAATGCGTATGCGTATATGTATGTGTGAGTGTATGTGTATGTGTGCTTAGTTCGTTTGTTATTTTGGGTTAGTTAGTATGCAAAATAGTTAGCTTCCATAATAACAGTTTATGCTCATAAAAATAAAACGATGAAATGTTTGCTCTTCTTATTTTTCAATTAAAACTAAAGCAGATATACGAGCAACTCGTCGTATGAGTAATATTGACATCTTTAATTTATTTATTTATTTTTTTGCCGGCTACCTTTAAGGCTGTTGCAAAACTTAAGCATAATACCAGCAAATTAGAATGTCCGAAGCGCTCAGCTTAATTACAAAATCAACGACTGCTGCCAAATGCAGAAGAGAAAATACTTTACAAAATTTTAATAACTTTGTTTGCCCGGGCAACAAGAAACGAAACGAAATTGCTGAGCCTAAGAAATGCAAATTAGTTTACAAGTGATTTAAATAAGATACAAAAAGTGACGAGGGACAAGCCAACAAACAAACAGAAGACTTGGCCAGAAAAAGGGCTGCGAACAACTTTTTCGGTGCGGCCCACGGAAACAAAATTATTTTTAAATGTTGTGAAAGAAAACTCAGGAAAGTAAAAAAAAATTACATTTCGTTGTATATAATTGCATAATTTACAATTAATATTAAAGGAGATGAGTAAAAACAAACCAAAAATTAGAATATAAGAAAACGTCTTTAAAAGTATAATTATTAAATAAAGACTGATTGTCTCAAATGTGATAAACATTGAAATGAAATTATTAATAAAATATTTGTATTTGTATGAAAACATTATTCTTCAAGTAAAATTTAGCTTTAAGCCAAGCCTACAAAAAGGCATCGTATTAATGAAAAGGCAATCGAAATTTAAGAGCTTGCCCAAAAATAACACAAGCAAATGGCAAGTGAAAGGAAATTGCTAAGAGAAAGGACTCGGAAAATAAGCCAAACCCAAAAAACATAACTCAAAAACTGGCGCCGAGGCACAAATCTAAAAAAAAAAAGAAAAGAAAACCCCTTCATGCTGAGCATATAAAAAAATTAGCATAAAAAAAGGATTTGCGCGCTAATTTCACTTTAATGTAAGCGCTGCGACTGCGACGATGACGTCGCCGCTATTACATCACTTTTATCTCTGACCCCACCAGCCCCCCCTTTGAGACAAAACTTACCCACAAGTCTGTGAGCCTTTTTGTCTTTTATTTATAGCATTATTAGTGGCACTAAGTAAAAAGATCGCCGCATTTTTCTTTGCCTTTCCACTTTGCACTTGCCACTTTCCAGTGTCTTTGCCTTTAGCTGCGGATATGGCTTGCCCCAATAACAAAGTGCTAATACCCAACGCTAATTATGCATCATTTGTAAGACAGTGTTGTTTTTTTCTCTCTCTCTGTCCCTTTTTCTCTCTCTCATCTGTCTTTTTTTTTTTCATTTATTCTGTTGTTGTCACAGCTCATCATGGTTTCCTCTATTATTGTGCTGCTTTCAGGTCCGCCCGTGCTCTCGGAATCCATAATTGGCACAATGGGACGACTGCCCTGCAATGTGACCCCGCCTATCTATGAGGATCGTGTGGCTTTGGTCATTTGGTACAAAGTTGGACTCAAAACACCCATTTATAGGTGAGTAATATGCAGCTAATCGACAAAGGCAACTATAAGAAACAGAGAAATTACCCAAAGGCCTTAAGTCGAAAGCATAATTAGTTTTACGATACAATGAAAACATAAAGACTAACTCTGGCTTAAGATAATTTTAACAAATAGCAATTTTGATTTCGATAATTAGTTCAATTCATACATTTTGGGAATGTTGTATGCAACATTTGCTAGGATTGAAAGCCTTCTCTCTACTCCCATTGCACATAAACCTACTAATGTTTTCTAACCTTTATGCTCTTGTGTCAAATGCAGAGCAGCGCACACACAAACACACTCACACACACACACACACATACACAGAGACACATACAGAGGTCCATAAATAAACAAAATTGATTACCACAGACAACTTTTGCGTGCAAAACCCGCTCAACTCAGTTCAGACTCCCAACAGGCTGACAGACCGACAGACAGACAGAGACACAGACACAGACACAGACACACAGACAAATGGGCGATGGTTAGGGTAAGTGGAATCTGCACATGTCAGTTTGCTGTTCCTTTGGAGACGGGGTTAATGGTGATAAAAGGGGGTGGGGGTAGCGGCATTTTTTCATTTTGATTTAATGTCTGCTAATTAAGCAATTTTTTGCATGTTTTGGACGCTGCTCAACTGCAGCCATTAAATTAGCATAACTAGAAAATTATACACAGGCAGACAGAATGGTTGAATGGAAGACAGAGACAGGCAGGCAGGCAGGCAGACGAGCCTCTAAATTGAGTAAAGTTTTTTGGATACCAGGACGACCTGACGACCTGACGACCTAACCCCTAAGGTTACATATTATATGGCTGAGAGAAACTTTTTCAATTATTCATGTCAAACATTATGGCATTGTACTTCGTAGCTGGCAGAGAGAATCTTTTTCTTATTTAGCATCTCATAGATACGTCTGCATACATCAAAGAAGCGAAAACTTTAATTGGATTCGTTAGAGCCGGCCGTATGTGTCAGTTTTATGTCGGGTTGGGTGTTGTTGTGTGTGTGTGTGTGTGTGTGTGGGTTACATCTTGAGGCACGAACACAGACGTTGATTAGCTGATTGCTAGTTGCGGCGGCAGCAGCCAAGCTAGCATTCAACGCTATTGACATGATGCTGAAGCTAATTGAACTTTAGCACTTCAAGGAATTGCAAATGACTAGAGCGAAAATAGTAATTAGCGTTGCGTAACGATTACAGAGTCAAGGCGATCCAACTTGCAGGCCACGCTTCAACTCTTGTTTGTAATTAAAAACCACTCAGCAAGTAAATTAATCATAAAACGAAACTTGCCATTTGCCAATTCCATTGCCATTGCCATTGCCATTGCCGCTGCCATTGCTGTTGCCAATTTTTTCACTCTCTCGTTATCCATGGCCAAAGCCAAAAAATTTAATTTATTATCCACCTTAACACCACAATGGCTGCTTAGCTTTCTGGCATTTCAAATTAGCATCGACTATTTTTTTATTACTAACCAACATGTGAGAAAAGAACTGACTGCCTGTCCACCATTCAAACCTGACTGACTACTCCAGAGATCGCTTCATATTGCATAACTGCGCCAAATGAGACCGCAAATTAGGATTGAAATGCAATAAAACAAAGTCAAACGCTTACCCAAATAGTCAAAAAGTGCAATGAGTTCTCTGATAGCCTAACAGTATCACATTGACTTAACATCAAGTCATAACTGAATTAATGAACGTGCATCAAAACTGACACTGAACAAACACAATATCTGGGAAATTTCATTAACTACTGTGAAGGCAAGTATAAATATAGACAATTGAAACAAAAGTGTAGCCTACTTCTGGAAAACATTTTAAAAACAATTCTAAGTAGAGCACAGTTGGCACTGCAGTCGAGCAATCATAATTTTCTTTATTTTCGTTTTGTTAAAATAAACATTAAAGAAATTTTACGACCCACAAAGCAATAACAGCAAAGTTAAATCCATAGTAGAGATCAGAACTGCAATAAGACATTATTCATTATGCAAAAAAAAAGAAGCAAAAATATTCTTTCTTTCTAAAATGTCGTTTAAGTCTTGTGGACCTATAAAATTGTTATTGTGAAAATATGAAAAACTTAAAAGGTCAAGGTTAACCTGCATTTTTGAGTCAAAACAAACTTGTTCAAATAATATAAAATATATATATGAAACACGTATTGCCAGCGGACATTTCAACACCAAAAACAAAAACAAACAAACTAGAAAAGTTGCCTGTCTGCAAATCAGTTGTGAAGTTTTTAAAGTCGATGACAACTTTAATTGTAGAAAAAACTTGAAGACTATTGACTGTACGTGGAAAGGAGCTCATTATGATAACATTAAAAGTGCCCTTCTTTCGAACCGAAACAATAGCTAAGAACACAAAATAAAAAAATTAATCAATAATCTACAATTACAAACTAAAACAATAAATTACAACAGACGGCTTGGCTGGTCGGGGGATTATTAATTCATTGCAGAACACAATTACACAGTTTACAAAAGTTTGTTGCTTAAGGTGAGCCAACTTTGGATTTAAACTTTTGTTTTTTTTTTCCGAGGTTGAAGAGGAAAAACAAAAAATTCGAAGGGTATTTGTTTTAACTCATTCTTAAAGAACGTTTTTCGATTTGTTCTCAATTTCATTTTAGTGTGGATACACGAGACTCGAACTTTGCGCAGGGCACGCACTGGTCGGATGAGACGTATCGGGAGCGATTGTCCTTTCACGTGGAAGGACGTGCTGGCACGCTAACCATCAAGTCAACAACTGAGGATGATACGGGCGAATATCGCTGCCGTGTCGACTTTCAAAAGAGTCCGACACGCAACTCCAAAGTGAATTTAACTGTCATAAGTAAGTAGTCTGCACCACAACAGCAATCATGCAGCATGTTGCAATGAGTCGTTGACACAATTGAGCAGTTAATTTGTGCAGTGACATATCCGAGGGCAGCACTCAGCTCTTGGGCAAACACATTAGTTTCAAAATAAGACGCCAAGTGTATGCTCTACGCATTCTCTGCCAACAAGTTCTGTTTCCAATTTGCCTCAATTTTTTTTGGTTTATTTTTCCTTTTTCTGTTTTAACTTTGCTTTGCAAACAGCTTTTAAAGTGCCAACTTGGCGAAAAGTTTCCTACAGCCTTCTCCTGCCTCTTAAAGCTGAAGGAGCACAAAAAGTGCAGCGTGCAACTTTTGAATTGCATTTCAGCTATTTAAATGGTGTCCGTTGCACTCTCTCTGAAAAGGTTTTTAAGGCGTGGCACTCCATTTGATTAACTCAAATGAATTAATCACTTAATTGTGATAAAAATATAAATTTAAAAAATTATAAAGAATAGTTTATTTTCTGTATTTAAAGTTTGTTAAATTCAAATTTTTGCTCAGTGTATATTTTCATTTAAGCACATTCCCATGTAGAATATTTTCGCAATTTATTTTTATTTGCCATGTGGCAATTCAGCTACCTGTGTGGCAAGCTAGTAAGGAGCCACAGTTTGCAATTTAGCATTAAAATTTATATGCGATTCTAAAGGCGTTTAGCTGAAATATACGGCAAGGTTTTCTTTTGCTGGCAAAGAAAATATTGTTGGTAAATAGTTGCTAGCTGCGTCGACGTCGACGTCGGCATCGGCGTCGCTGCTGTTAGATGAAGCGTTAAGCGGCATTGGCCAACAGGGCGTGGTTATGTTTTACAAACTTCTTGAGCATGTTCAGCATCCAATGCTCCGCCAGCTGTGATTGTGTGTGTGTGTGTGTGTGTGTGTAAATGCTTGTGTTTGTGACATGTGAAGCGTAAAACCATGGCTGGATTTAGAACTATGTTGGTTGGCAAAAACTTTAAAGAAGATACGAGTATTAGATTAAAAGTTGCCCCAAGCTTGGGTGGACAGTTTAGACAACTTGCCACTGCTAATGCGAGTGGTAACAAGACGCTGTGGGTCGACACTGGCTGCGGATAGGGATGGTACTGCTCCTCGACATGTTTACCAAATTTGCCAGCAAATATGTTAAGCTAAGCTCCAAACTATTATAGCCAAACCTGCTTCCAAGCCGGCGAATAACTCAGCAATAGCAGCTTTGTAAGCGAAATGAAAATATTTTTAAGTGAATAATCGGAAAATGGCGCGTGCCGACCAAGCAAACCAGTCGAAATAGTGGCAAGTGAGAAAATAAAACAAGCGAATTTGCGAAAATTAAAAGTTTGCTCAACACGTCTGCGGAAATTTACTGGTATATTTCGAACAACCACTACTCCTGGCTAAGGTCTTACCATCTTGCTCGTGGTCAGGCAAAAACAAAAAAAAAAATATGTAAATATATATATATATAGAATGAAAAGGCGCAAAGCTGGCGCTGACTTTGAGTTGAAGCTTGCAACCTGGAAACTGCTGCAGGTGCCCGCACCTGGATTGTGCTTGCAACGCCTCGAGCAGTGCGAATAAAACATGGCAACCTGTCGAGACTGCAAGTCAGCTCTTTAATATTTAGACAGCTATTTCTTTTGAACAGCTTCTGCGATGCGAAACTGTTTGCCATGTTCCGACGACGTACACAGAATTAAATAGATTTTAAATAAATCCGCTTGTCGAATATTAAATAGTTAATTTAGTTACTCGTAAAATGCAATAAATACAAATTTTTTTAAATGCTGCTTAGTAATTTAAAATTCTTTAATGAGTTTATTTACCCACACCTGACTCAATTTCAATGTTTATTTTTGCAACAGCTCCGCCGGAATCTATCATTATACTGGACAGCAAGGGTGCCACCATCAAGGATCATACACTGGGACCCTACAATGAAGGCTCCAGTGTGAACGTCACGTGCGTGGCCATTGGCGGTAAGTTCATCCGCACGTCTCCACATGGTGTGGAGTCGAGCTGGGTTTTGGTCCAAGTGTTGATGTTGCCTTTTGTATCTGACAATTAAAAGTGATGAGCACGACAGTGCTGGCAAAGATTTCGCATTTTATTTAATTTCACATTTGCTGAAATGCTGTCGACTGCACGAACCAACAATGAGCACACCAACAATGCCCACACAAATTGCATTGAGAGCACTTGAAAATTGCTAAAAGCCAAACAAGACAAGAAATGAAATAGCGAAAGGCACTTGTGCACACACAAACACACACACATATGCACACACCAACACACACATACAGGGATGAGGCACTTGTGAGCACATAAACAAACAGACAAAGACAGCAGCTAAATCGCTGCAAGCAACTACAAAGGAAGTGGGAAGGGGGGCGAAGAGGAAGCAAGTGCTTGGGTGGGGGATTGGCAAACTCAAGTCTAAGCCGTATAACAAACATATCAATTGCACATACACCCAGCAGATATCAGGACCAACCTCCTGCTTGACCCGCTTCTTTCATCCCTTGCAGCTACCTACCCACATGATATACTCTGGAAAATTCTCATTCTTTTTTTTTTTCATCTTCTTTGCCCTTGTGCAGGTCGACCACAGCCGAGGGTTACCTGGTGGCACGGCAATACAATGTTCAATATCTCCGGCCTGGGCCATCCACTCTCGGAGCGACGTGTGGGCAATGTCCTATCTCTGGCAAAGCTAAAGCGCAAGAATCTTCACATGCAGCTGACGTGCCGGGCGGAGAACAATAATTTGACAACGCCAATTATCAGCAGCATCATTCTCGACATGAACTGTGAGTTTTGTGCAAAGGATGCGCTACCCGCACCATCAGCTAATTAAATTACTTTTGTCTTTGTGTGTGTGTGTGTATGTGTGTGTTTGTCCTTGAATGGCAGTACGCCCGTTGATTGTCAAGCTGCAGGGTGAGAATCGTCCACTTTCGGCGGAGAACTCTTATCAGCTTAGCTGCGTCGTCATCGGCTCACGTCCAGCTCCAACGATTACCTGGTGGAAGGGCAGCACGCCCATGAAGAATACCCATGAAATTGTAAGTACACCAAAAACCCCTAAACTTGATTGCCAATTGCCAAAAGCTAGACTAGAACACCATCTGTAAAGGGTTTAAAATAATAAAATGTCTACTTAACTATAAAAAAATACAAAACACTAAACGAAAACAAAAAGAAAATAAAAATATAAATTGAGTGCTTTAAGAAGACATATTTTAGTTAAGTTTAAGTTCAGTTTCCGGTTTTACATATTCCACTAGCATTAAAGTTGTGGTCTTTAAGAACCGTTAAGAAAAATCAGTGCCACTATATGCATATCGTAGTACCTTTTGGGGCAACTGTTTAATATGCTTCCCGACAACTCGTGGAGTTAACAGGGTGCTCACATGCAAATGTGTAGCTTGTTAAATCAACCCCTAGCTTCCCTAGAAGACCAAGTCTAATACGACCCAACCAACAGTCCAACAGTCACCCTTCTCAACACGGCCAGCAGACATGCTTTGTGGTAATTGAAGTTACTTTAACGGTAGTCACGTAGCTGCCTTCAATTAAAAGCAAGCAACGGCCTTAACGACTGCCCATTGCACGTCTCTTGGGATGGGGGGGGCTGCTGGTGCTTGCTGCTCCTTTGTCTCGCTTGACAGCACAATACACTGAAGAGGACCATTAACTGTTTTGCTATTTCGTTGACTCTGCAGGCCAATCCGGATGGTAATATGACCACATCGGTGCTGACATTCACGCCCACCATCGACGATCGCGGCAAGTTTCTATCCTGCCGCGCCGAGCAGGGCATGATACCTGAGTCGGGCATGGAGGATGGCTGGAAGTTGGATATCTATCGTAAGTATTATTTGCCCTGTCTTGTATAATAAACCGAGCGCTGTGGCAACACATCAAAGTCGATAGCCGAGTTGCGCTTTATATTAGCCCGTAATGACAAAAAAAAGCCGCAGCCAGGGAGGCGTATGCTTAATATTTTATTTGCTTGCCTCAACTTTTTAATGAAAACGAAAGCGCAAAACGCGAAGAAGCTGCCGATATCGACTTTAAATACTTTACACCCAAAAATGCTGCCAAAAGGCAGAGGCTATCATTTTTTGTTATTTCTTCTACTTCTTCTTCTTCGTCTTTGTTGCTGCTTTTTGTGGGCCAACTTGTGGCAAGTTTGGCAAATTAATTTCCAACGGCGGCCTGCAAAACTTTGCGCCAAACTTGCAAAACTTTTTAACCCGCCACAAACACCGCAAGCAGCGCCGCTAACTGCGATGCCATCTTTACGCTCCTCCAGTTTTTCGACCTGTTTGCACAAAATTTAAATGGCAATCCGCCTCCCAATCCTTACCGCTTCCGTTTCCTGTTGGCTTTGCAGTGCGCTTTTTGCTTGCTTACCTTTTAAAAATGTTCGGTTTTATTTTTTTATATTTTTTTTTTATATATCTTTGCGCTGGATTGTATTGAAACTTGTGGTCCATTGAGCAAACCTTTGGCCAGAGTTGTTGGAGGTCTTGTTTGCACAATTTGATAGATTGCTTAATAAGCTTAATTGATTCGCGCATTCCGCACACCAATTTTGATTTAATTAACTTAAAATTTCAACCCAAACCCAAAACCAATTTCTTTTGTCCATTTACGTGTATATTTATTTAAAACTCTTTCCGTGAATTCACAAAATCTTTTATCTCCACACAAATTGCCTACAAGAGCAAAAATGCGAGAAGTGAAAGTGGAAGCAAAATTTCACACTTAAATTGCCTAATTTGTGAGGATTACAATATAATTACACCAATTTTATTTGTTGTACGCTTTCTTGAATATGCCCGACAGACTTTTGTTTGCGTGGCTCTTAAAGTAATTTTTGTTTTTTTTTTTTTTCTATGAAATCCTAACGGTTATTATATTTAATATTCCTTACATATAGATATACCTGTTGTGAGCCTGGAACTGGGCACTAACTCACTTAACGCAACTCTGCGTGAAGGAGTTGATGTTTTCTTCGAGTGTAACATCAAGTCGAACCCATGGATCTATAAAGTCAGCTGGCGACATAATGTAAGTTTAAAATTTAAATATATATAAAAAAAAACTTTATCATCGGTAAAGTATTTAAACAAATTTTTTTTGCTAGAAAGGTTTTTCTTTATTGGTATTTATTTTCAGTTGAAATTCTTTCAGACTAATTTACCAGGCTTATAAGCATAGTGCTCAATTCTTTCCTAGAACTCCAAATAGATAAAAATATAAAATAAAAAATACATTTTATCATAGCCTTCGGCATTAATCAAATGGGTACTTCAATACGATGCCAATTTGAATGCTTACTTTTGCCAATTATCCCCGGGCCCGGTTAATGCATGCAAAGTGTAAAGCCAAAACGGTGAAAAATTGAAGTCGGTTATTATAAAATATTATTTTCATTATATTCCATACATAAATTACCCTGAGGCCACACAACCAAATGGAAAAGCGCAGCACACACTCTACAAACACACGCACACACACACACACATAAATACACATTATTGTTGCATATTTTCAAGCTGCCAGGCAGGAAAAAAATCTACACACGCACACACACATATACGATCAGAGAAGCATATAGAAATTTATACAATTTATTATTGAATTATTTAGCTGTAAAAGCACTTAACAATTTATGCAGCCAGGTACCTAAATTATGCAGCCACGCCCCTTAACTACCGCCTTGCCTCGGGGCGTAAATGTCGGGCAACATGAAAGTGTTATTAGCCTCAAATTAAATTTATTTCAACGCACAGTTATCGCCAAATTGAATTTAACTCAATAAATTATAATGCATGTCTAAAAATGGCGAGTTTTCAATTTCCATTCCAGGGCGAAATACTGGAAAACAACCCAGCCGAAGGCATCGTTGTGGCCAATCAGAGCCTCGTGCTCCAGAATGCAAGCCGGGCCAGGACCGGAATCTACACTTGTGTTGGCAGCAATCGCGAAGGCGATGGCGAAAGCAATCCCGTCCAGCTCGACATACGTTGTAAGTAATTGAAATCACAAATAAATATATAAGTAGGAGTCCAACAAAATTTGGGGGTTTATTTAATTGAGTTTATGGTTCAATAGAGACGAAAATTGATAAACAGGTCAACAGATCCTTTCCAATCAAAACAATAAATACTCCGGCAAGCAAAATAGCCATCAGCTGTGCAACTAACTAACTCGTCAGCATGTTGCACGAGGCACTTTCAACTGAATAAACAAAAATACAAACAAGTCTATTTTAATAATAAATGGCAACAAATGCACAAGCACAAACAAAAACAACAACTTTCGTATAAATTTTATACAACAAGAAGTCCAAAAATTGATTAAACTAAATAAAAGGCAGCGATGCCTTCCGAACTTTTCAATGAATGTTGCATTTGTGTCTTCGTGTTTGTAGTGAAGGGTAAACTAAAAAAACTCTTTGTACAAAAAAAATTGGCAATTTACAGTTTCGAGTTTTGCAAGTTTGCCGATAAATTGTGCAAGACGGGGCCAAAAGAGTTATTTTTTTTGGGCAATGCTTAAACACAAATTGAACTGAAGTTTCGCAATGTTTTGCTTTAATTATGCAAATGACTTGCCAATTTGCACAGACACGTTCTTACTTCTCACTTCTCACTTCTCACTGCTCAATTCTCACTGCTCACTGCTCTTCTTCTTCACTCTTTGGCAGTTGCTCCTGTTTGCCGCGCCGGGCAGCGCACCACTTACAGTTCGGGACGGCATGAGACCGTTAAAGTTGCATGCGAAATCGATGCCAATCCCGCGGAGGCAACATACGTCTGGAAATTCAATGCAACACAAGGCGAAACGGCTGATATACCCGCATCACTGGTGGCTGTCGACCGTGGACGCAGTGTCGCCCACTACACACCCATGACGGAGAACGTAAGTAGAGCTAAAGTTCACACAATGGACCCTTCCCATAAATCACTCCATGGGCAAGCACATAATTTTCCAAGCGAATTGCGGTTTTGAATTTTCAATTAGAGCCCAAAAAAGGTGTGTCGCCAACGCCGCATTGCATGCATAAATTAAGTCAACGAAATACCAATGCATTGTCACTCATGCGACACACACACACACACCCACACACATATCTCATTCCAATACACATATACTCAACTTTGTTTTTGCCTCTTCTTTTTCCATCGCAGGACTACGGCACGCTACTGTGCTGGGCCAGCAACGAGATTGGCGATCAAAGTGAGCCCTGTGTGTACACAATAGCGCCGGCAGGTGAGTACAAACCACTAACACACCCAGCACAAACTCACATGGTAGTCAAGCAAAACTGACAGGAATATACCCCATCCGCTATCCCCCCTCTGTCCCCTTTCATGTGTGGTCCTCGTGTTTGTCCCTTTGGTCTCATTTCCGGACAGCGGCAGGCAAACGCTTAGACTCTGGCGGACAGTGTAGAGATGAAAGTAGTTACGGTTCTGTGACTACAGTTGGGATTCCGGTTTAGGGATATTGTCAATGGTTGGTTATAAGATTTACTTCAATAAAAGCTGACTAAATTCTGCGCATATTCGATATGTATATCAAAAGAGCACGTTTCAAAATTATTACATCTTTTCAATAAGTTTAAAATGTTTTTTAGGGTATTCAAATGTCGTTGGGTTTGTTAGTTGTCCAAATTCTGTTGGACATTCTATCAATGTTTTTGTTTATGTTTGGTGTTGGGTTCGCAGTTAGCCCACTGTGCTGATTTGTTGATGACTTTGGCACTTTCGGTGCTTGGCTGGATTACACAAAGTTGTTATTGTGTGCTCTGGTGCACTGATGCAGCTCCTGATGTTGCTTTTGTTGCTGATGTGGCTTATTGATTTGAATTGAAGTCACATTCTGTTGCATTTGCAATTGCAAATCAGTCACATGACACGTGCAACTTTTGCAATTTGTTGCTTGACTGCTAAGCAGCGATAGCAAAAAACTAAGCTGAACAATGTAAAAAAAAAATATATGAAAAAAATAGCACAATAAAAAACACGAATTTTATGCTTGAATAGGCGAACCGGATCCATTGCTGAACTGCACATTGCTCAATCAAACATCGTCGGGCTTCCAAATTGAGTGCATCGAAGGCTTCGATGGGGGCCTGCAGCAGGACTTTATCATGGAAGTTTATGTGAATGGAACGACGCGTTATCCAAAAATTTACAAATCAAAGTGAGTAGACGGCAATCTGAATCTGAATCTAAATCTGAATTTGAATCTGAATCTGAATCACACGCCGTGTGACTTTTGCATTACACAACAACAAGGCTCAACGAGGCGTGGCAAAACGCATCGTTGCCCAATCCTTAAGCCATGTGCTACATGTGGCATTGCTCATTTATCGTTCGTATTCTCATTTCTCGTCTGATTTCGTTTCTGTGGTTTGCCTCGTCCTGTGGAACATTCCAATATCGATTCGACGCAAATTGCAGAAAGCCGTACTTTGAGGTGAGCGGTCTGGTGCCCGGCATGGGCTACAATGTCTTCCTCATTGCGAGCAACAGCAAAGGACGTAGCAATGCGACCATACTGCAGGTCTACACGCTAAAGGATCCCGAGAAGCAAACGGGTGAGTTGTCAGCCAAAAACCAGGGTATCGCAACCGAGTGCTATACCCCACAGCGGGTGCGTGTGAAGAGGCAAATCCGTTTGCAATTTCATGCATGTCCTGCTCCTGGCATCCTGTCCTGCCAGTCATTGCCTACAAATTAATTGCCGCTGGTTTTGCTCAATAGAATGCAGTTTACTATTTACTGTTTACTGTTACTCATGACTCACTCGTCCTGACGGTTTGATTTGTCCTTTTAATTTGCTTTAAGTTCTTTGCTTTCTTTCTAACATTTTATTTCTTTGCCACTGCGCTTTGGTTGCATGCTTTCAGTTACAATAACATTTACCAAGTCCTATCCAGCATTTAAGCCATCTTATGGCCGAAAAGCAACAGCAACAGCAACAACAACAACAACAACAGCAAAGCCAACAACAAGCGATTGTGTTTGCGACGAGGATGAGTTTTTAAACGTGGAGGTGGGCAATGGGGATTCGGATGAAGGTAGTGGCTACTTTGAGCTTTATATTATGTATTAATTTGACATTCTATATTTCTGCGCTTCACTTGAAATCCATCTATTATTACTTTATCTTTACTCTATATATACTCACAAGCATATTTATTTAGTTTTTATTTGTTAATCCAATTTGTTAATTAAAATTTAATTTTTATTTTTTCCGTAATTTTAATTTAATGTAAAGAGTAGAGATTTCGAAATGTTACCCATACTCTGATGACCTAGCTAGAATTTTGACAAAGTTAAATTAATAAATTTTGTGAAGTAATCATTTTTTCACGTGTAAATGGATTACTTAACTGGATGGTCAAATAGCCATTACAATTTAAACGCTGAACTTTAAAGTTTAAATTTTATTTGCAGTATCAGAGTATAACACAGGATTCTCACTTGTTTATTTTGTTGTTCCATGTTTTATGTTGTAATAATTTTTGATTATATTTTGTTTTGTTTTATATGTTATACGATTTTTATTTTTTACTTTTTATATGTTTTTTTCTTAATTTTGTTTTCAATAAAATGTTAATATTTTATTTGTGTTATGTTATTCAATTGTTTAATTCACTAACTTTGCATACGTTATGAATAATTTTCAATTTTAAATTTAACAAGACCAACCAGTAAGTCCGGACGGAATTTGCGAGCAACTGTTTCTGACATTGGCTACTAAAAATGCTCGACATGCCGCCGGCGGCTGAGACAAAAATTAGCAACCTTAACACTGAGCGGCTTACAACGGACCACACACGTACTGAACACACACACACACACAGATATACACAAGCAGAAACATATAAGCCACCAACACATATGCAGCTCATTAAAGCGGCACTAAATTCCAAGCACGTGCGGCAGGAACTGGGACCGACAACGAAAACAACAACAATGCGAAGGGGGAACCGGGGTGTGGGTGCCCGGTGCCGGCACCGACAACGGAACGTAGTTAGCAGCTCATAAAACAATGCAAAAAATAAAACATGGTGCGAGAGAGACAGAGAGAGAGAGAGAGAGAGGGAGAGGGAGAGGGAGAGAAAGTATACGAGAATGAAGGCAGGCAGAGAATTATGCAATGCATTCTCGTTAAATTATTGTAGCACACGCTTATCCAGTGAATTCGCCTTTTCTCACTTTTTGTCTCTTTCCACAACTGGGTCCACAAACTGGCCACAACTCATGCTGCAGACCTATCGCTGGCTTATGCGCCCGTCATCGAGGACATCCGGCCGTTCCTTGGCATACTGGCCGGAATTGTGGGCAGCATATTCCTTGTGGCACTCATCATCGTTGTTGTGGTGCGCGTGAGAGGTTCGTCGGGACGCGATCGCAATAATTACTCGCATCCGGGCAGCGCCGGCGGCAGCACCGCCAACGGCAACGGCAACCTCGGCATCCTTGGCAGCAACAACAATGGCAGCCTGGGCATCGGCACCCTTGCGCACAATGGGGGCCAATCAGTGCAGGATATGCATCGCATTGGTCGCGAAACGTGTCACGTGACGAGCAGCCTCGACAGCATTGATAAGAATCCGGACATCATACCACAAGGTGAGTTAGCCCTTTATTCCATTCACTCCCATGCTAGCCGCTGCCGCCCAGGACAATTGTCTGCGGTTCTCATTATTGATTATGTGATTGGTCTGTGGCGCCTAAGCTAACTGCTGTCCACTATTTTCGCAGATGGACATGACGTGGACGACGAGTGGACAACAAAGGGTCATAGTCGTGCCTATGCCACGGCAGCACTGGCCGAACAGAATGCCGTGATTACCTCGACCACATATGATCACATAATGCCAACGTATGCGGTGGTCGATAAAAAGTCCGGTCCCCCCACGGCGCATGGCCAGTATATACAATATAATACGCTTATACCCGTTAGCAAAATGGGCGCTTATGCCAATCAACAGCAGCAACACCACCAGCAGCATCCGCACCATCAGCAGCAGCAGCAGCAACAGCAACAACAGCAACAGCAACATCAGCAGCAGCTTCAACAGCAGCAGCAGCAACAGAAGGTGAGTTATGCCGGGCTGAGCACTAATCCGCACTTAGCCGGCAGTCAAACATTTAACCTTTTACAATATGGCCGCGTTGGCAGCCATCTTAATTTATAGCCATGACAGGTGGCCGTCCAGCTGCTGGCCAAGTGGCTGGGGCTATATGAGTAATAACCCCACTTCATCTCTCTCCCCAACCAATTCAAGTTGTAACTGGTAGTGAACCTCAGCGTTGCCGTTGTGCTGCGCATATTTCGGGTTAAGTGGTTTTTATGGCCAGCAAACAGTTCATTATTTAAGCCGGAATTGATGGGCGCTCTGTTGCTGTTACCAACTCTCAGCCCAACCAAACAGATAAAACACACAGACAGACAAATAAAACTGCATTACAACATATTGTAGCAATAAACTTCTTTTTTTAAATTTAAAGAAAATAAGTTGCAAGAGATTTTTGTATATATTCTAGACGAAATAATTTTACACTCATTGTTCCTATGAGCAGAAAAAGCGCGGAGCTAAGTAACAAAAATAAATTCTATTTTACTTAAATAATTAGCAGCTTGAATAGTAGGACTGTTTATTAAAATTATATGTTGGCCAACTATTCAACCAAGCAGTTAGCCAAAAATAATTGCGCGTAATTTCAAAACCGACAGCCATAATTCCAACTACATTTGTTGTGGCGCCCTCTATGCTTCATTTCGTGGCAAATGCCGACAGCGAAAATATATGTTATCGTTTGTCTAAAATGCAAGCTGAATTCCGCCCAAAACAACACCACAGACAACGTCAGTGAAGGTCGCACAAATAAATAAACAAAAACAACAACAACAACAAGCTGTGGGCGTAAAGGAGTGTGGGCGTGGCATGAACAGTAGCTGCCGCAGCAAAACCAACATAATTTGAAAATCATTAAAGTAGAAATTTTCCATGTATTTGTTTGTGTGTGTTGTATGCCACGCCCACCAGCAGCAGCAACGTGGACAAGCAGCAAATACGCCCAGCGAGTAGCAGCAGGAAAAGCAGCACCAGCAGCAGTAGCAGCAGAAGTAGCAGCAGCTGTAGCAATATAAATTTTCCATTTGCGAATTTAATAAAAATAAGTTGCAGGCGGACAAGCCAGCAGACGATCTGCAGGAGCGGAGCTAAGGAGCAATACAGCCAAAGGATGCGCGCATTTTCCGTCTATCTGTGTGTTGGTTTGTTTGTGTGTATCCTTGTTGTAGTATTTGTTGCTGCTTCGTTTTTTATTTTTTTTTTTCTATTTTTTTTTTTTCTGTTAGCCTGCAAACTCAAAATGCAATAAACGGCAAGTGTGCGCTGTGCTCGACTTGGTACTGCAGATGCTAACTGAAAGTAGTTGCTCGAGAGGATAGGTAGTATGGTGGGAGGAGGAGGAGGGGGTTAAAAGGGCGAGGTATGTAGTGTGGTGTGGCAGCCATTTGGGGGGCGCTGCCCAGACACATTACAAACAGGCACTACATGCGAGCATTTCATCCAGTGGCAGTGGGCGTTGCAATGTCGAATTCAGCAACCAACCAAAATATATAAAAAGCAAAACACATTTTTACAGACATTTCTACACAAATTGGAGAGGTGTGAAAAGTAGCACTAAGAAATGCTCCTTGACGATTTTAAACAGATTATGTGAATGAAATTAAATTTGTGTAACTTACGACTTAGGTCAGCCTCAAACAACTAATAATTTAAATATAATAAAACGGAATGAGAGTAAAAACAAATATATTATTTATGTAATTTAAATTATGCAATGCAATACTTTTATTTAATTTTAATAATTGATTTCGAACATTTTTTTGTATTTGCACAATCGGTTAATTAAATCAATTATTTCTTAATTGATATAAAAGTGCAAAATGCTAAAATGCTCAGCTTTAGTTTGTAACCAACGGGGAAATCCTAACACCTGACAATTATGCAACTGTTTGGGGCAAATTGAAAGTGCTTGAATTGACATAATCATCACACTCTCTCTTTCTTTTCCTTCTCTCTCTATTTCTCTTTCGCACAGACTGAGCTCAGCTATAGCGAGCTGACTGCCCCAATGGTGGGCAGCGCCGTTGGCGTCGGAGTTGGCGGCGTCCAGCGTTTGACGCCATATTGCAGCGCCACCTTGGGACGCCCGAGGCAGTCGGATCTGAAGCGAGCCGAGCCGAACATCTACTCGCAGGTAAATGTTATGATGGATGATGAGATTTTGGCGGACTGGCAATCGGCCACGGCGTCGGGCAATAGCTACATAGCTGGCGCTGTGGTCGATAATGTGGGCGGCACTGGCTCAGGTCTCTACATGCACAGTTATGCGACGCGTGTGTGAATCCGAAGAATCTGTTTCTTTTCTATTTATTTTTGTTAGTGTTGTTTAGTGGTATTATTTGTTAATTTGCTTTTTCATTTGTATTTTACTAGAGCTATAATAAATTTGAGAAAACTTTATTATTACTGCATTTACGTGATTCGTTGCTCTTTATTTGCTGCTGCTGCTGCCTCAGCTTGGCCACACATAACTCATTACCAGCTGCCACAAGATTTTTAATTACTTCTCAAGAGCTGAAGCAAAATCAATTATAGCCACCGCATTCTGAGACACCACAAACACACACACACACACAGACACATATACGCACAGACAGTTGCAGTTACAGCTGGCAAATCAATAAACTGCCAGCTGGCACCAAAAACTATGCAATAGCTTCTCAGTCAAATATTTGTCTTCTATTGACAAAAAATGTGCTCGAAATTACGCATACGCCGGATAACAAGAACAGAAAAGTAAAAGACAATTTTGTGCAGCTGCAATATGATTTCGAATAACGTGTATGTGTGTGTGTGTGTGGTTGTGGTTGTGTGTGTTTGTGTGTGTGTGTGCATACAAAACTGAACGCAATGAATATGCATTTGTCACCCAGCAGGACATGTACCAAATGCGAATGCTAGTGGAACAGAACACACAAATAAATCGAGCTGAGCAACGTACAAGCTTGAATACGCTTTAAAAAAAAAAATGGAGCATTGATCTGAGTAATGATTGGGAATCTATAGAATAAAATATGTCACACTGTTAAACTAAATCATCTCGGATAGAAATTCAATGTATTTTATTATATATTCTGAATAGAAAAACAATGCTTATCAGATGGTTATAAATTGTCTATTTTTTTTTTTATAAAAGTGTAAATATTATTTTTGAAAATTTATTAAAAATATTTGCTTATTTATTAATTTTCTTTAACTACATTATTTTACTGTAAATGTTGCTGGTAAATACAAATTAAAACTGAACTGTTAAGGTCAGTCTGAAAGTTGTCCGCCTACTTCTATGGGATCTTGGCTTAAATCATGTGACCAGGTTTAGATAGGCGACAACTTTAGGTGCCCTTTTTGCTGGCCATTGAGTTGAGTCTGCTTCTGTTGGAAGGATTGGGCTTTTGTCTATGGATTGCATTGATTTCAACAATTATTCTAATGACTTGAGTTATGTTCATGTTCTGAACTGGCATTTGTACTTGTGACTGGATGTTTTTGCTGGGGCTTTATACCCGAACAGGCTGCTTTTAAAATGCACTTAAGCAGAACATTGTATATGTGCGTGTGTGTGTGTGTGTGTAGAACATTGTCAATGTGCAAACCACTTTTATGGGTGAACAAAACAACAACCACATTGACAGGCAGCAGGGGGAGCAGGGGGAGCAAAGACGGGGTCAAACCATTCACCTAATGACATTGTATGGCTTTATTGTCATTTATCGAAAAGTTGTACACGACACAGTTCTCGGACCAGCAGGCAAAAATGTTTGTCGTTGATTTCAGTTTTCTGTTTTATTATTTTTAATTCGATTATATATATGTTTTGTACTTTGTACTTTGTGCAACTATAGCTGCTGCATTTGTTCTTGCCGTTGGTGTTGCTATTGTTATTGTTGTTGTTGTTGTTGTTGTTATTGATGCTGATGTTGTATGTTTTTGAAAGTTTTCAAACTGCGCTTTGCGGCAGAGTTTTTACAATGGGTGTTTGGGTCATTTTAACTTTTAGCTGGTGTAGGGTAATGGTGGTGTCAGAAAACAAATAATTTAATCAGCTTTGACTTTCATATTGAACAAAGGAAACACAAGTTTATAAGTATAAGCTGCAGAAAGTAATACATTATTTTTGTTAAAGTTATAAATGTTATATTTTAAGGCGAAAAACATCAAACAATACTGAAAATTCACATAAATTATTGGTTACGCAAGCGTAGTAACAAAATCTTAGCTGTTTGCTTTTTCTGAGCAACAATTTATTTATTTTGCAATACACAGGCTAATTTGGGACATTGTTTTCAAGTATTCAGGTGCCTTAAGAAGCAGAGAATTCAATGTTTATTTTATTTGTCTTTATTCAAACAAGTCTGACGATTTTAATTTTAGCTTATATTGCGTTAAGCAAACATATTAAGAGCATTCAACGAACAGCATAAATTCTGGCCACACTTCACATAAACAAAATCATCTCAAAATCACACTTGGAAACACTCACAGGCATACACACACACACACGCACACACGCACACACATGTTTTCGCATTTTCTGCCAGCGGGCAATCATTGTATACAGTGTTTGGTAGGATGAAACTGGCGCTGGCTAAATAAACGCCAATTGCGGCGAAATGGTAACTTGAAGCAACAATAACAAATAGCAACATCAACAACCAACAACCAACAGAATAACAATAACATAGAAGCGGTGGTGCATCACACATGTGCAACCACAAAAGCGTACACAAAGACTGATGTACATATGTATATATAAATACCACGCCAACTGTACATACATAAAGTACCTGCATGCACGCATGTATATTAATTTGAGTGTGTAAGTCAACAAAATAGCTGATGTAACCAGAAGCTAAACTGTCAACGAGGGTTGCTCAATAAAAGCTCAACAAATAAATTACATTTAAATATGAATGAAAAGTTCTGCCAGAATGAAAAATCTGAAAATATATTTATATTTAAACAACAAGGATAAATTTTAATTTTAGTACACTTCGAGCAGCCCTCGTTGCGACTGCCATCCATTTAACTATCTAACTGTAAATACAAAGCAGCTAACGGTAAACATCTGCGTTGTAATTTAAGCACACACAAAACTCTCAAATTTCTGCATATAAATAATTACATGTTGCACACTCTCTCTTTCTCTCTCTTTACCTTTCTCTCTCTTCCTCTCTTTCTAACTGTATATGTATTCTCCTTTCTCTCTCTCTCACTATCACACGCACGCACATGCATATGTAGATCGATCTGGCACATCATCCCATGTACTCGACGAGTCCCATGTTCGGCACAAACACCACCATCACCGGTGTCACCATGTCACATCCATCACAATTGGCCACCTTCTCGCCAACGCCGCCGCCGCCCATCTTTGCGCATAGCGTGGTCACTACTGGCGACGGTCTGCTTCAGCCGGTAACTTGCATGGGACTGGTGGCCACATCTTCAGCAGCACCGCCCGTCATTCAGCAGCAACAACAGCCAGCGGCCAATGGCGCTGGCGGAAACGGAAGCATCGTTGGCGTCAACGTTGGCGTCGGCGTCAACGTCGGCATGAGCCTCTATGGCAGCGATGTGGTAAGTGTCTCTTTGATGAACTTCTAGTCCAGTTACCAACTGCTGCTGCCTGCTCCTGGGTGCTGCTTGTTGATAGCACCCAGTTCAGGGAAAAGCGCTTAATGTCCAAAACGTTGAAAGCATCAATATGCAAAGTGAGATATCCTTGGGTTGGGCTGGTTGAGTGGGTGGCAAGCATTTACCACGCCCAAAAATCTGTTGTTCCTTTTCATAAATTGAAGCCATTGGGGCAGAAAATGGATTTTTGCGGTTGGTCTGATAACTGCTCAAGGGATTGCTGAGCAATATGCGCCATGTGCCGGCAAAAGCCAACTCAAAAAACTTCAAGATACAAATAACAAACAGCAACCGCAAGATGGACAACTCAGTTGAGTGTTTGTTAATTAGGCTTAAAAGCTTTTATAACTGCAAATGGTGAAAGTAGATTACATTCATAATGAAAATATACATTATTACCGTGTGTATGCACTCACCAACACACACACACACACATTTGAAGAGTTAAGTAAATATAATTATTGCATGTTTGGTTTAGACCAGGTCAAACTTTGCTTGTATTGTTTTCCACACTTAAAAATTGCTATATATTTTTTATAGACCAAAATAAGTTGAACCCATTAAAGCAAGTTATTTCACATGCCAACATTAAGCATGACAGACTCAACTTTTTAAGGACCACTTGATCCATGACTGTTTCAATTTTAAACCCAAAATTTAATGGCAAAAGTTCAAAGCGGTAAATGACCCCAGAGTGTGCACAAAAATGACAGCCGCAGTAGCATAAAAAAAAAGAAAAAAACAACAAAATCCGTTTTTGTTTGCTCTCTCTCTCTCTCTCTGTCTTTGTCTCTCTCTGTCTCTGTCCTTGTCACTCGTATTATCTGTGTCATTTGCTCTATAAATATGCCATTATATGTACACTTGGCGACGCGCATTGCGTTAGTCCTGGCGAGTGCTGCAGGCGCAGGCATTGCCACCATTGCATTGTCCTTACTGGATCCTTACTGAAATTCGCATTACACAAACTTGGACTATCTATCTCTGTCTGTCCTTCATATCCTTCGCATCGTTGACTTTTTTGCAACAGTTTCACGCTAAAGGACACTGCGGTGTGGCAACTTTTGACTCTAATGATTGCAATTATTATGGCCGGCATAAAAAAGGACCAGCAACAGCAACGGAATTTACAATGTACTCTTTTTTTTTCTCTACGCTGTCCTTTCTTCAGCTCGGAGAGTGAATTGTTGTTCTCTCTATGTGTGTGTGTGTGTGTGTGTGTGCGAGTCCCCAGAGTTTTTTGAAAAATGCACGCCAACAGGCAGCGAGGCACGCAAAAGCCAACCGAAAACACAGAACCAAAACCAGAACAAGGAGGGCAAGGATTTGACAGAAACAAAATGGGCTCTGTGTGTGACTGTTGCTGTGTTGCCTGGGGAACTGGGAGCGAGCAGCAAATGGTTAGATTTGGCACAGCGGTACACTGAATGAAACCAAATGACACGCATACGCCCAGTTAGCCCCGGCTTCCCACTCTTTTTCTCGGCCACTCCTCTGCCAGTCCATGAGTCAGTTGAGGGGCACGAAAATTTGAAATAGCTGCGGGTACTCAAATAATGCGCGCCTCGTTAATTTTAAAGCATATCTTTTTGCTGTTATTCGTATTTTCGACCAAGACCCACGCCAATTTTGCTGTCTGTTACTTGACGTATTTCCTTTTGATTTTTAATTCCATTGTTATATTTTTTTATATTTAGTATTGAAGTAACATTTAACCTATTCAATAGATATTATTTACCCATGCTTAGTTTTACAAGGCAGTTGAAATATTTTATGATAATAAACTGTTATTTTACGCTTTTCATTTATTTTGTTGCCAGGCTAAGCCACAACTTTTAAAGACCGTGCCGGAGGAGTTGCATCATCAACTAAATGGCGAAGAAATGCTCATCAGCCAGGATCGCAATCATGGAACGGGTACGCGATTTTGACGCTAAATGAATGCGGAACAGCAAAGGATCTAAGCCAAAAACCAATCAAATCAAAAACGGAAGAAGAGCTAAAGGGGGGGTAAAAGTGTATCGGAAGAACTTAGTGAAAATTGACTATAAGTTATGTGATGTGTGCGGAATGAATTTAAAATCGAAAAATCGAAACTGCCGCCAAAGCATTTAGACGATGGGGCTATGATTGATACAGAATTGAGCGAATGGGAAGCACTTTTTAAAGCAGCAACTAAGAAATAAAATGCGCCAAAATAATGTAAAAATAATAATTACAACAATAAACTACGCATGTGAAATGTTGAGATGGAAACGAAGCACTCAAAGAGGAAACACGTAGAGAACTAATCGAGATATTTCCATTAGTTGTAAGTGTCCGTGTAAAATATCCAATACTAACAACTTAGAGCTCTAAAAAAAATAAATGAATCTATTAAAATTAATTTAGATGTATGATGTGAACACTGAAATGTTAATATATTTTTAAATAACAGCTTTAAGCGCCAGAAATATATAGACAACTTTTAGCTAAGTAAAAACCAATTCATGATTGTTGTTAATTTGTGTTGACGTGTATGAAAAAAGCAGAGAGACATTTAAATTTAGCTTGTTCTTAAGACATAAATACAATTTATTACATACACATACACGCATACACACACATATAAATCCAATTCATATAGTTGTAAGACCCATTTCAAAAAAAATGTAATTAAAAAAAAAACAATTTGTTTACATACTCGTCAAACGTCGAACAAAAGGCATAATGAATTTAAAGGCTAGAAAAATTAAGTGAACTTAATAATAAATCGTTAACCTAAAAGAAATTAATTCAATTTAGCAACGCGACGTTTGCATTTTATACGTAAAACTGAAAACAAAAGAAAGAAAAGTGAAACTTGGTGGCAGGAAAAAAGCCATCACTTAAACAAAAAAAATAAAAGAATGAAAGAAAAATCGAACTCTTACTGTAACACATACATAAATAAATACTAACAATAAATGGGAAATAATTAATTAATTAATTACACTTTAAGCAACTGCATGTAAAATATTTAACTGAAGCAAAAAAAAAAAAAAACACTCAAAGGAAATGTATTTAGAATTAAAATTTATATTATAATAAACATAGTTAATAAATTAAATTTAATAAAATGTATTATTAAAAAAACAAACGTGTAGAATTTTCTCAGTGATTGCAGCTCTTTTTTGGGCTCATTGACCTGTTGGTAAAGTTCTCCCTTTCTCCCTTTATCTCTCCCTCTGTCACTTTCTCTCCCAACACAAACATATAAAGGAGGCATCGACAAGTCGTTGTAATTTTGGGTAGCCAAGCCTTTTGATTGCTGTAGGCGGCCAAATGGGCGTGGCCGTCTCCCACTATTCATTTGGTGTATATCGTGTTTAGTGTGTTTGGCGTGTGCCTTGTCGCAAACCCCAAATATTGACAGGGCGCGTGTACAAACACACGGAAACGGAAGTCAGACTGAGCAGTATGCGACCACAAAAACAACAACAACAACAACAACAGAGAAAGCTACAACGACTACAATCATTGCAAGCTCAACAAGAACAACAACAACAATGTTGTCGTTGTCGATACATCGTTCAAAAATTGTCAGCCATGTAAATTTTGTATGCGAAAGCACTTAACACCATTTTCGCTTAAGCAGTGCAAACAGACAAGGACTGAACTAAGCACAAATATAATGACGGAGGCAGGAAGACAGCTGGACAGGTGGGCAGGTGCACAGGATGTCTGCCAAGTAGTTGGGACTGAAACCATATCATAGACATCATTTATGACTGGGCCTACATGGAAAGCAAATTATGTAAATTTTGACCGCAGTGTCGATGACTTGTAAATTTTGGCGGCGCAACTGTGCTGAAGCCTGTTTAGATTTGAAGATATGCCAAAAGGTAAGCAGAACACACACACGAATATCAAAACACACACACATATACAAACAGAGAGAGAGGGAGACGAGACGAGTCCTGTTAGATGCAAATATTTGGCACGATATGAATACCTTTCCTGCACTTACGCTTCAAGAATTCCCAGATAGCCGCCCCAAATGGATTTTGGTCACATGTCAAAAGCTAAAACCACAGAGGATGTGGATACCACTGCTGCCGCCAAGCTTAAAATGTAACACGGTAAATGGAAACCAATTAATCAAAAATTGCTACATCATTTTTAAATTTAAAGAATGTTTAGACGGTTGTTGCTGTAATGATAATTATTGTCTGGCAGCCGCCTCAAGGGTCATCAATCAAGCGGCAATTAAACGATCCAAAAATTTGGCGCAACTGTAATGGATTTTTATTAATTTATATATAAATCATGCAAGGGCAGCAGAAGCACAGTCCTATGACGCACAAATAGCCTTTCAATTGTTTTTCAAATCATAAATGAATAATTTAAATGAATTGCAATAAAATTTGAATTTCGGTTTTAGTAACCAACACACCATGGAGAAAAATATATATATACGCTTTTTTGGCACGTATAAAGTGGAACAAAACAATGTGCAACCTAATGTTATATTCAGGTGGTATATCTGCATCGGTGATGGATAACAATTTATATGTGTATGAAAAAAACAGAAACTAAAATTCATATTATTTGTGATCATGGTTGAGAGGTGTGTAAAAAGTATATTATTTATTAAAACGCTTTTCGTAAATAGGTTTTTCGTCCGGCTGATGAGCTGTCAAATACAACTCAACAGGGTCAAAACACTCAAATTCAATTCAGTCTCTGCAAATGGCTCTCCACTCGCCTGTGTGCTATTTACACCATTTTTTTTTATACCTAACACTTTTTACCACTTTTATGGTGACCAACAATTTATGAGCACTGCCGTGGCAAATAAAATGCAGCCTCCATCCGCTGTATGTCGAACCCATTCAGAAGATACGAGGCACCCCCCGCACCTACCTAACTCATTTCACTTTACTAGCTTGGGGCAAGTGCATTTACGATTTTGGCAGCCACCATTCACAGCAGTTGCATCTTTGCACTTGATTTTTATTAGCCGAATTAAAAGTGTTTCACACTAGCACATTTCACTTTCGCTGTCTCTTTCTGTTTGCCGTAGCGCTATCTTTGTCTGTCTGCATCTAACGATGATAAATGGCAAACAGAGTTCGTTTACAATCCACAAATGTTAGAGACTGAGCAGAATTGGTAAAGTTTTCATGTATTTATGCAACATTTGCTTTTAATTGATTGTTAAAAATGACAAATGACTTTCGGTCTTCCAGACAGTCCGTGTTATTTATGGGTTGGTCGAGCTAATAAAACGGCTTTAAAGTGTGCGAAAATTTAATAAACGCCACGCAATTAAGCGCTTTTTTTTATTTTTTTGGCTCTCGCACACTTAAGCCGCCATTAATGTGATTCAGCGGCGTGGTTTTTGTCCATCTTTGCTACTCCAACTCCACAGTGTTTGTCTGTCTGTTTGTCCTTCTGTCTGTTTGTCTGTCAGCCATTTTGCTCAGCGCAGTGCAGCTGGCTGATTTATAAGCCGACACTTACAACTGAAACGACACCGACCACGACGTGCGACCATTGCGCGAGCTGACCACTGAAATTTTCTTGCCACTGATTTATTTACATTTAAGCAATTTCATCGCCGCGGCCATTGAATGAGGAACGGAGTTGGGTAAGCGTACCCGGAAATGCACAGCATTGCCAGCGGAAATTGGCAAGCAGTTGAACTCTCTCCCTTCCCTTCTTCATTCCTATCTCTCTCACTCTACCCCTTTCTCTCCCTCTCTCTCTCTGCCAGTCTGTTGACTGCTGGCAAAAGATTAATGCCACTGCTTTTATTGTTCCGCCAGTTTGGTCACTCGTTGGCCTTTTTCTATAATTTATAGTAAATAAAAGTTACTCAACTAAAATTAAAATAATATATAAAAATTAATTTGCAGCTATCAACTGCTCAGCACTTAAGCATAAAGGTAAAAATAGACACTTTAGTTGATTTGTTGTTAAGCAAAACACTTGAAACTTTATATTTAACATAATTTTTAAATCTATTTTTATATTATCAAAATACAAACAAAATTCAAAGCTGAATAGTAAATAGTCATGTCCATAAAGTGTGGATACAACATCGCTAAATGCGTAAAACTATTTCCAATAAACTGTTAAAATGTTCAACTAAAGTCAAACATATATCTCTTTATACTATCTTATTGATTTATTTGCAGGAACCGCAAAGGTATTTTAAACTCTGGCATTGGCTCGCACCGCAAAACTAAATTGCCAGACAAATAAACAGAGGCAACCACAAGGCTACAAATAATTTGCAGCAAATCTACGCAAATTTTGGGCAAACAAATCCATTTAATACGACTGCAAACAAACACGCACTCAAATGGGATTCTGTTAAAAGGGAGGGGTGGAGGGGCTTGTGGCATGGGGCACATATACATTTAGGCAGCAACACCTTTGTGACACACGCAGCAGGCAGCTAACAACATTTGAAGGTTAAATATATTGCCAAACGACAGAGCCGTGAGGCAAACATATGCCCAGCGCCGGCAGTCATAAATATTTGGGATAGCGAACCGAAAAAAAGGGTTAAATAAGGACGAGCACAAATACACACACACACCTGCACACACACATGTGAGGAGGGAGAGACACAGACACAGGGAACATTTACATAGAAAGTACCTGGCGGTGCACATTTCCTGTCTTTTAGCTCCGGTCTCGCTTTCCGGTTAATATGGCGGCGTCAAAACAACATTAAACATGGACCCGACAACGTACCACACGCATGATGCCAGCCGGAAGTGAATATAACACACACTGCGTATACGTATACGTAATACATATGAACATAAAATTTGAAAAGCATCGCTTGACAATACGCTGGATTGGGAAGTCCCATTTTGGGCCAGCTTCCTCCTCTCTTCATCTGCCTGCCACACAGTTTGCAAATTATTTTTTTAGTACTTTATTCAATGCGCATTAGGCGCGCACTCAGCTCTTGATTTGGGATCGGGTCTCTCTTGCTTACGCGGACTTAAATCGTAAATAAATCGTAAAATGCGACCGAATGTGAATAAGGGTCTTCCCATCCATGTGTGTGTGTGTGTGTGTTGCGTATGTGTCTCAGCCAACTGAGATTGCCAGTCCGTGCTCTTTGTGCGCATACAAAAAACTAACTAATGTGAACCTTTTAATTTATGTTGAATTTTTTACAACTTTGCGTGTGAACGGGCACAGTTCGCTCAGTATTCGGAGTGTGATGATTAGGTTCCAAAAGTGTTGGCAATTTATTTACCAAAAAAAAAAAAAGAAAAGAAACCCAAAGCAGGATAGCTCTGACGCACGTGTGTGGCGTGGGCAAAAGCATGTCCACAAAAGGTATTTAGGCATAAAAATAATGTGCTCTTCTGCATTGATGTCAGATATTTAGTTTTTATGTGCTAAAAGATTAACCACTGATACAGATGCGTCCACTCCAAGTAGATTTACATACTTAAGTCTCGATATTGTATATAATAAAATATCTACAATTACAAGATACAAATTTTTAGTTGTTCACTTAAATTTAAGGCTTATAAATATTATCAAATAAAGTTAAATTCCAATTTCTTTTCTATCTATTTGCTGATAGGCATTGTACAAATTTAATTTCATAATTATTGCGTAATATTCATTATCATTTATTAAACAAATACTAAGTTAGTAATTATTATTGATATTATTGTTATTATAGTGTGTCATATAAAATGTAAATTGGCTTAACTGTGTGTCTTTATCCGGGAACCGCAGAGTCAGTCAGAGTCAATTGGCTAATTTGCAGCATAAAATTCATTTGGCATTTTCATTATTTTGATTGAATGTTTACTATAAACCATTGACGCGGTGCTTGCCACAGCCACTCACCTACTGATTATATTGTCAATAAATGCAAATTGCATTTTTTTTTAACCTGAACGCAATAAATATTGATGAAAAGAGTATAATGTATGAGTGTAACAGGCAGAAGAAATCATCTGCGAGCACATAAATTATATACATATATTCTGTATTCTATACACCAAATTAATCTACATATGCCGATCTCAAAAAATCGCTTAAATCAAGTTTATTTTATTTGATCGCTGAATCTTCTGTTTTTGATTGCAATAGAGATCCTTACCATATAAATGTAAACATCTAAGTCATTTTTGATCAAAGGTATTTATTTAAGAGCTGACCACTGGGTATCTTGTAGTCGAGCCTACTCCTCTGCAACTTTCTTACTTGTTTAAAAATCATTTTTTATGCAAAACTAATAAGCACTTCTTTTGTAATCGAAAATAATAAATAATATGACAAAAATGTGAAAATGCGTGCAAATACGAGCAAAAATTGCGCATTGAAATATTCGTAATTTGGTTTATTAAATGTGCTTCATAGATAATTAAAAATTAGCGCATCATTTTCACATTTCACACACACTATATATATATATGTAATAATAACTGACATATCATGGATAGATGAGTTGCAGTAGCTAACCAGATATTGGGGGTTGGGTGCACAAATCAAATAAATGCATTTACTACATTTATATGCTAATTATTTTTATTCGTATTTAATTATCCTTTTTTTTACAAAAGCAAAATTAGTTTTTCCACTAATTTAACATTTCATATTGGTATTTATGCAGTGTGAAAATATATATTAATTTACAAACGTTTATTATACTTTTGCTATGAGTTATGTAATTTTGTGCGGAGATTTAATAATCAGTCGAAAACAAAAAATGTTGCATGAATGGAAACGAAAGATATTACTTAGGATTACATTTTTAATATTATATCACACACTTTTTATGTTTGTTAGAGTATAAAAAATGCCCTCTTCATAACGCAAATTCATAAATTAATTTCATTTGAATTTGCTTATGTATTCGGCCTTAAAACTATTTATGCTCATTATATTTTCATATAATTATATTAAAGATAATTTGCTGTAAAACCAATTACTTTATCAATTTAATGCACACACAATTAATAAAATAAATTCAAAATAAATGCCAGGCAACTGGAGTTTAACTAAATAAATGTTTCCGCAAATAGTCAGAAGTTCACTGGGCCACACAAATTTCAGCTTATTGTCGTTGTCTCAAGTCTATAATTAGCCAAAACGAAAATGTTTTTGCAAGTATGAAATTTGCATAAAACAGTCGATCCTTAGCGCCCAACGACTTTCACTACCATTATGGACTCAAAAGTGAAATTTGCACTGGGCTCCACGCTGCAAAACCTAACGAGCCAAATTACAAAGCTCGGAATGCTGTTGCTGGGCGTGCCAATTATATGGGCAAAGTTTTTGACGGCCAGCAGCACTAATTGGTTTTTGATTCCG
This sequence comes from Drosophila longiperda, assembly GCA_035042125.1. NCBI lineage: Eukaryota > Metazoa > Arthropoda > Insecta > Diptera > Drosophilidae > Drosophila > Drosophila longiperda. The sequence goes on along the minus strand of JAWNLV010000107.1, from coordinate 7,156,266 downwards.
CTTTTGGACGTGGCCCAAAATGGTTGTGGTTTAGTACTGTTACTGTGACACTTTTACCTCACACATGTCTACAATTTGGTAAAAGTTTAAATTTAACAAAATTAACCCTTAAGTGCGTTGTTGCCCAGGCTCATAAGGTATGCTCAAAAAGTTAAGTTTACAGACCTTTCCCCCTTAACATCAAGTATGTGCTTGGAAGTGTGTGTGCGTGTGTGTGTGTGTGTGATCGGGTGTACCTGTGTATGCTTTGTAAAGTTGACTACGCTAATATGTCACTTTGTCGTGGCAAAAGTTAACTTTGCCAAGCCAGCCAACAACCACGCCCACTGGCATTGCCTGCACTTTGGTCTTGCACTCAACTGAGTTTTCATACCCTTTAAACATAAAACTTTAAAAATAGAAGGGTTTACTGTTAGAAAGCGAAATATCGTTTCCATTTATATAGTTTCTTAATATTCGATAAAATTAGAAATATCTCGTAAAAGGAATTTAATGGAGAATTGCATTGATTGACATTTACCGTCTGCAGGTAATATTTTACAGCAGAAAATATGGAAGCTATGGCTAATTAAGATTATTATAAATTTCAACTATTTAAGCCAAGACATTTTCAATTTTGCTGTCATTCAATAGGGTATCTTTTTGGGGTGCATTCGCTTGCATTGCTCTAAGTTATTTGGCTTGCGCCTGCTGCATGCATGTATAAGCATGTGTGAAACCAAAAACCAAGCCAACAATGTCACACAGACATAACATAAGAGAGCAGGGGGTGGGGGGAGAAGGGCGCGACTGTGTGAATGGGTGTAAGATGGTTAGAGACACTCACCGGGTTGCGGTTGTTGGGCCGATTTTCAAAGCGGTGGGGGGCCGTTACCGGTCTTACCAGGTGCCGTTGCACGTTTTGGCATTAAATTTGCACTAACACAAATTGTCGCTTACGCCATACAGGGGTAAAACCTAAGACTAAAATTGGAATTGTTTGTATGTGCGAGTGTGTGTGTGTGCGTGTGTGAGTGTGCGTGTGTGTGTGTGTGCGTGTGTATGTGTGTGTGTGTGTGTCGGCTATCTTAAAAGCCATCGCACAAAGACAACATATAAATTGAATTGTTGGCAAGCGAAACGACACGAAACGAAATGAAATTTCAAGAAATTGTCGCTGATTTGAAGTTAGTGTCCAGACCTTAAATATCACAAAGAGCTACGGCAGCTAAGAGAAAAAAACTCACACATATTAAAGAAATCATAATAATTGAGTAGAGTATAAATTTGAAATTTGCAGTAGCTTTAATTAATTAAGTTTTATTGCATTAAAAGTTGCAGGTTACCAGCAAAACGTGCGAGTAATTATGCAGTTTCAATTATTGTAATTTAATATTGAAATTGCAGCTCATTAGGTTAAGTAATTACGTTATTCTTAATATTATAAAATATCAAAAGATATAAAGAGATAATTTAACTTGTCATGTTTGTCATTTTATGGAGCAAAAGACATGTCGAAACTTTATTTTTTTTGTTGCTGCTAAAACATAAAGTAGAAAATTTAGAAAATACTTTCTCTTTAAAATACACACGGAGGCTGGGTGCTAAATTTATTTTAAAAGTCATTTATATACACATTTTATATACTCTTTAGTTAATCAAATTTGAAATATTTGCACATGCGCCTTTTGGGTGTGCAACACTTTTTCTCACCTGCTCCTCGACGGCTGAGATTCGTTTTTTTTTTCTTTTTTTTGCCTTTAAAATGCAGTTGGCGGAATGTTTATTTATTTTTCATGCCTTTCCAAAATGCATGCAGCACAGACAGGCACAGACACACAGACAGACTTTAACACGTACACTAATATAATTCTGGCACCTTTTTGATTATAATTTACGAGTAAATGTTGTTGTAGTAAAACTTGTATATTTTTGCTTTGGCAGTGGATGTAGATGAGGCAGCAACCGCACAACTTCTTCATATTGCAAGCACATTTGCCGTACGCTCGACTGCCAAAAGGTGGCAGGTAGGTGAGTGTGCGTATGTGTTCGTTAGTGTGTGTGTGTGTGTGTGTGTAGCAAAAGTAACTTTTGAGAGGCAAGCAAAAAGTTGATGGAGCTGCTTCTGGTTGTTGGTTTCCCTTCTCTCTCTCTCTCTCTCTCTCTCTCTCTCTCTCTCTTTCTCACTCTTTTTGTGAGGTTAACACCCAAAAAGTTTTGCAACATTTTATTAGAATTTAAAATATATGCAGCCGCCATAAATTTCATGAGCTGATGCGACAAGCGAAAGTTGCAGCAACTTGCCACGCATTACTGCCGCTGCTGCTGCTGTTGCCGCTGCTGTTGCTGCCCTTAATGCGCTGACTACTGCATAATTTATGCTCATTAAGCGTAAATGCAATGCTGACCCACATAGGCAATTGACTGCACTTATGCGTCCCGGCCCAAAGTAGCCACCCGGCTGTGAGTCGAACTCCAGCATTCGAATCAGCATCCAGCTATAAGGCACACAGCCAACAGAGATCTGCCACCCCATCCCATTCTTTTCAGACCCACTTCCACTTCCTCGACTGCCAGGCGGGCAAACGGATTCACGCTGGAATAAATGCCTTCTACTATTTTGGTATGCAAACTTTTTCGCACTCAAAGTGCAGCAGCAGCAGCAGCCAGAAACAAAACACAGCCAACGGGGGAACACTGTAACTTTCACACATTCATAGGGCATGGCGGGGGGTGGAGTTGTGAGGCGTTGCCCAGCTGGACTTGGAGCGAGACTCGTTGGTGGCTGCGACCGCCTGGTTGCACATTTGAATGCCTCAAATTGTTTGCTGTTTTGTTGCTGGAGCATTGTTTGAAGCCTAGCGACGATGAGACGTAGAAGAATCTGTCTCTGTTTGCTCCTATTCCCCTCTCCCACTCCCTCTCATTGTTATTGCATTTTTTTTTGGTTTTTTTGTTATTTTGTCACAGTTAGAGTTACAGGAAGTGCTGTCGCCTCGACTTTCTCTTCTGGCGCTGTTGCCGAATGAATTGCAATGAAATTTTGAGGCAACGTTCCTTCCACCCCATTTTTTTACATGCTGCATTTTTGCCAGAGATAGAGAGAGAGAGAGAGATAGAGAGACTATAACGATGGCAACGAGTTGGGACCAGTTTTGTGGGATTGCCTTTGGTAAGGGGATTTGTTGTTTGGCCCTGACTGCCTGAAGGGCTGGCAACGGCAATGGCAACGCCTGCCAGGCAGTCGTCAGTCACAACTTTTGTCGTGGTTTGGCGAACAGCCAAAGGAATAGTTTCAATGCCCTGTGGCTAAAAAATAAGTTTGACAAGGTTTGATAAGCTCACAAGTCAACTTCAAGTGTGAGTGTGTGTCGAGTGCCGTCAATGCACTTTAAACTGTTTAGCAGTCTTACAAACAGTAACACTTAAGCCATTCTCTCCTAGGATTTAATTTTAAACTGTTCCACAAACAGATTCGCAAAGTCGAAAAACCTTTATTAAAGAGTATATTGTAGTTGAGCAGCTGTTTGCCTGTTGACTTTTTCTTTCGCATCGCCCGGAAGTTTGGTGTTAGGAATCGAGCAACGAAACAGACAAACCGACGACAGACGCCCTTACTGGCTGACTCTGCCAGAGAAACGGCACTGGTCTCCATGGAAGGAGCGGAGCATACGCTGGGCAACACTGGTTGGAATTCATTAAAGTCGACGGGTCGCATATGTGTCTGCAAGTGGCAGGCAGCAATGAATATTTGTTGGGGTAGCAACAGAAGGCCTTGCTAATTTTCCAGTGATTCAGTTTGGTGCCACCCGCTGCACTTGCAACATGAATGGGGGGCTTTACATACGAATTGGCCATCATTTTGCAGGTCGTTTTGCGTTATTTTCATTTCAATTTCTTTTGCTTTTCTTTGTCATTTTTTTTTGTATGTGTATTGCCTGCGTTTTGTAAGTTATTAACATGACTTTATTAACACTCAATTTGCGGTCGTTGCTTGTTTCGCTGAGCTCTTGCACATTTTATTTGCACACAAAACATAGCGAAGCGTAAAAATAGCTATACACAGCACCAAAAAATACACAGGACACAGGAAAAACTACGAAACAATTTTAAATACGCAACTACCAAAAAATGGCGCAAATTGTTAAAAATTATAGACATGCCAAGCATTTGTTTAAACAACACAGAACACCACAGCACACTGGTCGCATTCAGGCTACGGACTACTATTACATCGAGCGCTGCGGGTTGCCGACACTGCGGTTGCAACTGCACCTCCCCCACCCCTTATCCACTGGCCCATCATTTGCTCATGTCCATGTCCAGCTGCCACCGGTGGCAGATGCTACTGCTACCCAAAAATGTATGCTGGTTATGTTGTTGCTGTTGTTGTTGTTGTTGTTGTTGCTGCTGGTGTTGTTGTTGCTGCTGGTGTTGTTGGTCTGCAGGTAAAGCCACAGTTTTGCCCCGCTTGGTATCTCCAACTATTTACACCCCACAACCACATATTGACAAACTAAAGCCAATGCGACAGGCCAGTGAAAAATAAAAAATCTGAATACTTGTTTTTTTTTGTTTTTGCCCACATTAAATATAATTTATTTGGTTGGCTATTAAATAAATAAATTAGATTAAATAGTAGCTGATTTCCGCCTGCAGCCAGCACATAAATTATTTTAATTTAACTAAACTATTGCTAAATAAAGTATTTTAGATGTTAGAAATCAGTTAATTGAAATCAATAATGCAAACGCTTTTTAAAATGGTAATTTTTTTAATTGTTTTGAAATGCACATTACTAAAATGTATTGTAAATCTACAAAGTCTAACTACTAATATTATTATATTCATTTCGTTTAATAAATCTGCATAATTATTTAACTTGTCTTTAATTTTGTATTTTCAAATAGTAAATGCAAATTGACGTCAACATTTCGCTGAGGTGGAAGCAACTCATTTATTTATGCTTGATATTCAAACAGTTTTAATGTTAATTACAAAAATGCCACTGCAAGAGCGAAATTTGGAAATTAAGTGATGCCACAGATGGCAACAGCAACAACAATGAGGCACCTGTCAAGCAATTTGCGAGGGAGCAAAACTCAGTGTCCATCCATTTGAGATGAATTTTGAGTGCCTAAAAGGCATCAAAGCATCGCAAAAACTAATTGCAACTACAAAAAAAAAAGCAGAGAAAACCCGCAACAATTATATACAAAATTGAGGCTAAAAAACTTTATTAATTGCAAAAATGCCCTCGCCAGGCTGCGGAAATAGTTGAAATTGAGACTGAAGTGCCCGAAGGGATGGAATGCGAATGCGATGCTGAGGTAGAGAATGTTTTGGGAGCTGCAAAAGTTGACAACTTCATTTGCAACGTTTGGAGCATTGGATGACGAGGTTAGCCCTCCCCACACATTTATATATATCCACCGCCCACCTTCCTGTTTTTGTCATTGTTCAGACGCTCGCACCTACTTAACTTTTAATTAAAGCAAACAAAAGCCAAAGCAGGGCAAAACAAGGCTAAAACATGGACTGAGCTGGCAGCGGAATGCTGGCTCTGAGAAATATCAAATGACGCCAAGTGACAAAAACCGTAAAACGAAACGTGCAAATAAAATGTTGGTTGTAACAAAAGCTGTCGAAATTAAATGGGCCGCCAAAGCGGAGACGCTGAAAGCAAAATGAGAGAGAGATAGAAAGAGTGAGAGAGATAAGAGAGAGAGAGAGAGAGAGAGAGAGGGACGTAAAGTCATTGTCTTTTGAGCTTTCGCCTTTGATGTTTCCCCGAAAATTTGCATATCATGATACACACAGCTAAGACGCGCACACAGAAAACTTTCAAAGTTACGCGCCAACACACACAGCCTCACACACACACACACACACACACACACACGCAAGAACTGCTCTGTGGATGACACTAGCACTTTGAAACTCAGAGATCGGCGACTTTCACTTACAAATTTTTGTATGGAATTTTAAATGCCACGCCCTCCCCCTAATGTTGCCCATTGTCTGGCATGATAAGCGTTCCCCCGTAGCATGAAAAGGACAAAGAACAAAAACTTTAAATAACGCTTCGTCCGCTGCTTATAGACATTTTAAGCTAAGCAAGTCGAGTGGTTTATGATGAGGGCCACAAAAAAATGAAACCAGAACATGTACAAAAACAATCGCTGGAGCATTGATGTGGAAAACAAAAAAATTTGTTTTAATAAATATTTAATGCAACATAATTAATTAAAACAAAAACATTAAATAGCATTTAAAAATCGCATAAATTGAACCTTTGTTTACACAACCAGCATGAGCAGCAAGCAATTAAGCTCAGCAAATAATTTAATTTATATATGGAATCAATGGACAACCAAAAAAAAATGTATTCAATAAAATTGGAGCCAATAAATTAATAAAATATGCAATTAAATACTAATAAGTAGCATTAAAAATGGCTAATGTGGTAATAATAAAATGTGATAACGAAAAATCTTCAAATTTATATTAAAAAAAATTAAATACGTACAATAAATGTTTATAATAGCAAAACGCTATAATAAATAATTGCTAATCAAATATTGAACTCAACAATTGATACTTATGTAATGAATGGGATTTTTGTCATATTTACTAACATATTTTAATAAAATATTGAAAACTATAATTCTATAATTTTTTATATGAATACAATCTTAAAATATGCGACACTTTTCCATTTCTTTATAAAACTTTCACTTAAAATAAGTACCTAAAGCTCAACCAAATAAGCTGACGCTTAACTGAACTTGAGGGAAAAAATCTATAATTATCAATTAATTAATTAAAACTTTTTTATATATGTGGCTATAATTTTGAAAAATGTATTAAAGTCCATAGAGAAAATTGATAAATCCTTGCCATATATTAACAAAAAATACATATTATATGCAATGAAATTCATTTACAAATTGGTTTCAATAATAATACAACTGTCAACGGTTGTACACACATATAAGTGTGCGTGTGTGTGTGTGTGTTCGTTGCGTGATGTACCTAAAAAAAATTGTTGTTTGTTTGCCACAAATACACATAAAGGAATAAAGCGTTAGTGGCAAAGAGAGAGAATGATGGAGAGAAAGGGAGAGGGGAGAAAGGGAGTTGTGGAATGAATGCATGGAAATTAAATGGCGTGCCATTTCCGTGTCGTGACTGTCATTTCCGTTTCCTGTATTTATACAAATCACAAAGTAAGCCAAATACATGCCAGGCACGCAAGGCAACGCGACTTGTCTGGGTGCGTCACACGCACTCATGTATATATGTGTGTGTGTGTGTGTGAGGTTTTTATGGCAACCAAAAAAAGTTAAAAATACCGTAAAGCGACCATAAACTTTAAATGTCTTTATGAAGCCAACAACAATGAGACGAGCACATAAACTTAAAATGAAATGAAATCAAATAAACAAACGTGTAGCGAAATAAAAATGAGCAAATTGTATGCAAGGTTTTGTGGGCGGGTGTGTGAAGAGGGTATGAGTGGGTCGTGGGGGCGGGGTGTGCATATAACAGGATATTAACGAAATGTCAACATGTTTGACAAAGTGAAAATTACACAAACAACGCGAATACAGAAACAGAGCAACAGTCGCAGTATGTGCGATGTGGGCGCATTAAAAATGAGTCAAGCCCTACGAGAGAAAGAAGCATTTAACAAAAACCCAAAAAAGCCAAAAAAAATAAATAAAAGGAAAACGAACCGCTTAATTAAATTGTTTGCGGGCATTAAAATGACAAAATAAAAATTAAAAAAAAACCAACGGAACGCAAAGCAAAATGAAAACTTGAGCCAAGGCGGGTCGCAAGTGTCGCCAGTGTCGTTGTCAAGTGTCGCAATGAAGTCGCAAAGCGCCCACCGGAGGGCGGACACAGAGAAACACACAGAGAGAGAGAGAGAGAGAGAGAGAGAGAGAGAGAGAGAGAGAGAGAGGGAGAGAGAGAGGGACAACCAACCGACCCACGACCTCATTGTGATGGCGGATTAGCTGCTGACATTCAAGTGAATTGTAAGCGTGTCAAACCATGGCGAAAGGATTAAACTAAGGATTATAACTGACATGCAGACACACACACAAACATACACACAAAAACATACAGCGATCCCAGGCGACAGTCAGCGATTTTGTCAGCACATTCAAATTTTAAAGAACATCAACTGCTATGCCGCAAATCCATTAAAATGTTTTGCAATCATTTGAGATACTTACATTAATAATTATAATATTGAACAATGCAGTTGGCATGCAATTAAACAAATATCATATGAAAAACACGTAAAAAAAAATGAATTACTTTTAAATTGATTGAAGAACCTTGGAAAAATAAAATCAAGCAGCACTTGAGAAATTTTTATTATACGCTGCATTTTGCACTCACCTTCTCTGGCAACTTGTCATGTTTTTATATATAACATTTTAAATATATTACATTTATTTAAACAAAATGTATGTAATGCGATAAATCGACATCAATGACAACAACAATTACGGAGAAACTGAATTGAATGAGTTCGGACAGAGTTTAAAGACAACTATACTGTAATTTTGTGCGATGCATATTTAAGAGATTAATACATATTTGTTGTCATGACTTTGTGGGTGTGCATGTGTGTGTGTTGATGTGCATGCGTGTAAGTGTCGAATATTATGCAATTAATTGCATTGACAGCATTATGAAACCTTTGTGAACAATGCAAACTGACAGCTCCAATAAATGCACAGAAATTGGACCAGTATCGCGCACACACACAGCCACATAGGTCGACAGACAGACTGGCAGGCAGGCAGGCAGGTAGGCAGACAGGCAGGCGGCATTGAGGCGTGCCTTTGTCTGGACACCCATACCGCATGTTAATGTCCACTGTTGAATGTTATTGTTGTCGCCAACAGCATTCGCAATTTAGTAGCAAAAAGCCTGGCCCAAAGTGTTGCACTCGAGCAATTAACTCAGCCAACTCTCGCCGCTGTAGCCACCCTGCAACTGCCACCAAAATTTCTCCTGGTCAGGTTTCAGCACTCGATACTCACAGCATGCGCCGTATGCGCAATCAGTTAAATCGCAAATATTTTATGAGGCATGCGGCAACTGATTTGCATATTTGCCTGAATTTATAGCTGTGTTCCTTGCAGACCCCCCTTGTCCCACCCGTTCGACAAACTGCTGGTATTTGTAATCAGCGTGACCAAAATTTGGATTTAAATGATAAAATTCACACCGTGCAGTCGAAATGAAAGCATGGCTTATACAAAATTTATTCCCGACAGCTGCAAATGTCTGATTAATATGTAAAAATCAATAAGTATATGTTTTTAATAATAATATATAAATAATTTATATATTCGTCATTAGCTGTCGAACAGAAATATGTAGAAATTAAAAAAAAAAAGGACTTTTATTGAATTTATTTAACTAAAACTAATGCAGAAATTGAATAACATTAATTGTGTTTTAAATATCGCACTCTTTATGAATTCTTCCACATGCTTGACAAGTTTGCTCCTTTGGGCCATATCAAACGCAGGTCACTTGTGTTAACTTGACCAAAATAGTCATTTAGCTGCATCGCCTGTCATTGTCCAGCTTTGTCTTTGATTGAATTAAATTGCCTTTGGCTTGTTCGAATTGCAACTAGACGTTGCTTGCAACTGTTTCCTGTTCATGTCGCAATGTTGCAATGTCGCAATGTTGCAATGTTGTGCTGCAACTCGGTCGATGTACGCGTTCATTCATTCTCGTGTCCTGACAGTTGCCATTGTCAGCTCAATTCGAACGTGTTAGGATTCCAAGTTTCCCACAACGCACAAACTCTAATCTAAAGTTTCTGGCTGCATTCAGAGAAACATGAGATAGAGAGGGGGGGGGAGGAGAAAGGAAAGAGGAGGGGCGGAGGTTGTATCGAAAATTAAAACCGCACGCGCTCATAAATAAAATGGGAAAAACCTGCATGCGAATCACAACCAGAACAAAAACAATGAGCAAATAAAATGGAATAAAAGACAAACAAACGAGTCGAACAAAAAAAAAAAAAAAAAAAATTAAAAAAAAAGGCACACAAAAAAGTCAGCCGCATAAAATTTGTTAAGCGCTAAAAGCATCAGTAAAAATCGAGCCGCCCCTCCTGCCTTTTCCCTCCCCCCCCCCCACACACTGTGCAACAAACCGAATGCAGCAGCAATTTGGCGCAGATATTGTTTAATTTATTGCATTTTACAGTGTGCCCGTCTTTTGCCTTTTGCTGGCCATGGGTTTTCGGTGGTTTCGCATTGTTGTTGCAGTTGTTGCTGTTGTTCTTATTGCCGCCAATGGCCAACAATAAACCAAAGGAGTGGCTCGCCTGGTTGGCTAGATGGCTGGCGGGCTGCCGGGGTGTAGGGGTTGGTCGGGTTGTAGGTCTGGCAGTTTAAGCCTTTTGACAAAAGCATTTTACGCGCTGTGGGACAGCCTCGCTTGCTGGCTGTTTGAATTTTTATGAAACTGACAATACGACATCGATCATTGGGGCTTCACTGCTTCGCTGCAGCACGCCAGCAGAGACCAGAGAATCGAGTAACATGAGCACGAGGAGCACAACCAGGCAAGCCAGCCCAAAACCAGAACCAGGACCAGTACCGTGGCCAAGACTGGCAGCCGCCCTGTCAACAATCACCGCAGCCGCAGCGGCGTGCACAGCATATTTGTTATTGTTTTTTTTTTTTCGGTCAGCTTCCATTTCAGTTTTATATGGCCAGTAATTATTCGCACTCGCCTTGCAGCCCTCTCGTCTGTCCATTTTTTTTCTTTTGTTTCACTTTATTTTGTGCAGTGCATTTAATGCAGCTGACAATGTTAAAATGTATTTGTATTCTTAATGCAGCAAATAAAACAACTCCAGCGAAACGTAACTGAATTAATTAAGCAAGCTAACAGTGAACAATTCAAAATAAACAATGATAAATTTAGCATTTGGTTTTTTTTAATATCAGTCTAATATATAATTTATATCGAAGTGCAAGATTCACATCATTCTTACATTATTAATATGCCATACATAATGTTCACATTAAGCGCCAATCAAGCATGTAGCAAACACTTGAGGCAATAACTTTGACAGCGGTGCTTTCTCATAATCCAAAGTTGGTGCTCAATGGAGCGATTCATTAAGTTGATTGAACGCACAAATGTATGCTGATATGCTAATTTCATGCTGACTACAAAACAAAAATCGGAAAAAAGTAAAATCAAGAGGCATAAGAAACGTTAAAGCACACACACAAACACACTCACACACACGCCACTCTAACAAAAACAAGAGAACACAACAAAAACGCAGAGGCTTTGTTAAAGTCTGCTGTGAAGACAAGCGTGGACTTTCAAGAGTCAGGCCAGGACCGCCAAACTAAGCCACTGGCAAAGGAATGCAAAAACTGAGCCGACGCTTATACACACACATGCATATTCAATTGGACAAGTGCGTGTAATTGACCCAAATTGTGATGAAATTGCGCCAAAGGAGCACTTTGCCAGTTCACCGACTTTCACAAAACACAGAGGAACCATTGCAAAAATACCCGTAACGCCAGCAACAGCAGCAGCTCCAGCAGCAGCAACAGCAGCAGCTCCAGCAGCAGCAACAGCAGCAGCAGTTGAGAGCGGCCAAGTAAAAGTGAAATCAAGCTCAAAACCAAACCGAAACGAGGCACACAATCAACAAAAGTGAACTGCCATAACTAGGAAAACCAACCCACAAAAATAGTCCTAGTGCCTGTAGGCATGTCTTCAAAGCTGCACATACCTCGAAGGTACTACAAACTTGGACAGTCGGCTATATAGTACAGCTTGGCCATTGATTGCATTTGGGCCATTGGCGAGCAATGGTCATTAATGGAGACACATCTGCAGCAGGCAGCAAGGATCGGGCATTAGGCATCCAGACAGTCATCAGGGCATCAGACGACTGCTTTTGGTAAGTATTTCATTCAGGGCTAATGGCAACATTTGCTAATCTTTGACAGAGCTTAGTCAACTTCTTCTTCTCGAATATTGGCCATGTGCCTCGAATACAATTACAAAAGTTTTGTTTATTCAACCCAATCAATGAGCAGTCAGCAGTAAGCAGAACAAACAATGGCTGCCAAAAGCAGTTAAAATTGCATTTAGCCAAAAGACAGCAAAAAGTTAACTTAAATTCTCAGTATTCAAGTAGTCACCGAAATGCAAATAACTTATTTTATAATGGTAATAAAACACGCCAAAATTTTCTTATATATAATTATTTAAGATTAAATATAAATTAAGTACAAAACTATTAAAAATTGCTTTTCAACAGACAAAACATATATATATTAATTCCAAAAATTTTAACAAAACCTTTTATATATTATATTTATATTACATTTAATACATTTTTAAATATTAATAGCAAACTTTTTATATTAGAATTAAATGAAATGTCTTCGAGTGTCTAATTCGAGTGCATTTAAGGGGTAACTTTTCGTATTAAATGGAACCAAGTTAGCCTTAAACGGTGTGGGCATAAGAACTTTTGCAAGTTTATTAAGAACTACGCATAAGCAAAAAGGAAGTAAAAGTTGCTATAAAAAAATACACAGAACAAAAATAAATAAATGCCAATGAAATCGGGGAGATAAGCAGAAGACAAAAGCAAAGACGGAGGGGGGGGGATGAAAATGGAGACGGGTGGAAACAGCAATAGAAAGCAGCTGCAAGTCAAAGCCAGGAGACAATTACTTTTTTTTTTTTTTTTGAGCCGTAGCAATTTGATGGCTGTTTCAGCATACTCCCCAACAGCGACTCATTTACACTCAACTGCAGCTGTCCTCGTCCTCGTTCTCGTCTTCGTCCTCGTCCACGTCCCCGTTTCCTTCCGCTGGCTGCTGCATGAGTAGAGCAGCTGCCTCACAATTGGGCACTGAGCTGCTTAGCGCTTAAGCGCTGTGACAACTTTTTAAGCAACTTAAAAATGAAGTTTCTCGAAAGTTGGCCAAGAGTCGCACTAAAAGTTACCTGCAGTAGAAGATGCAGATGCAGTTGCAGTTGCACAAACTCACAACTCACAACACACAACACACACAACACACACAACTCACGCAGCTCGCTCAGATTGCGTCTCAGTTTCTTTTGTTTAAGTTGTGCGCGCACAGGAATAAATGAAGGTATCAAATTAAAATGCTCTTCGCCAGGTGTGATGACAAAAAACCACCCACTTACACAGCACCACCAGCACTTGCTTGTGTATGTGTGTGTGTGTGTGTGTGTGTGTGTATCTGTGTAAGACTGTTGCGCTTGAGCAAGCAACTGCTGCTGCTGCTGCTGCTTTATAGATTCTCTTAGCCTTTGTCTGAAGCAAACAAATGCCAGTCTACATTGTTTTTTTTTGTTTTTGTGCTGCCAAATATTTGCAACTACACTGTGCACTCGTTTGGCATTAATTTTATTTGTTTGCCAACGCCAAAGACAGGCAGCTTAATCTGTCAGGCCAAAGACAAGACTCTCAACATTTGCATTACCTGAGCATGCAAATCGAGAGCTTAAGTAGCTATTCATTAGCTGAGTTCATATAATATAATTGTTCTAAAAATGGAAAAAAAAATAATAATAAAGTACATTGTGACTAAAATAAATAAATAATTAAATGAACAATAATTTACCCTGAATTGAATAATTAAAGTAATTTTAAATTATAAACGTTAGTGTTTTATGAAATTTAATTGTAATATGCCTGATTTAACTATACCTAAATAATATATTTTATGCCTTAAAGTTCAACGAACATGAATTGACCAACACTTTTCTAACACCAATCACACAAACACAGTGTATTTGGCCAGTTTCAAGGCTAGATCAAACAGCAAATAAGGGCGAAAAAAAACCAGAGAAAGGGGAGCGTAAAAACAAATGAATGTAAATTGTGTGACAGACTGGTAAACAGACGGGGCCAACTGATGGAACAACTGTCAAGCATTGCACAGCACTGCACTGCACTGACTAACTGAGGGGGGCCATGGCAGGGGACATAGGTGACCCGACAGACAGACAAAGCAGCCAACGCATCGAGTCAACAACTAAACGCAGACGAACTGGAAAAAAATTGTTGACTCGTCGCGATGCGCCTTACAAAAAAAAATAAAAAGAAAAAATAAATTCCCTACCCCGCTGCCCCGTTTATAAAATGACGACAGAGGCTGTTGACGATGCCCACTGCACTTGTCGCATAATCCACACGAGTTTTTCAACACTGCGGCGCTGTTCCCGTTACAGTGGCCTGATATCAACACGGATCAAAGCGGCCATCTTTCTTGCACCAACACAATGCCCGTTTCCTGTTGTTGTCGTTTGCTGTTGTGTTTGTGTGTGTGTGTGTGTGTGTGTGTGTGTGTGTGTGTATTGCATGTTGTTGTTTGTAGCTGTATTTTACAACAATGCGACATCAAGCAGCGAACGCGTAAAGCTTATCATCAACGCATGTCCAGCTGAGCAGAGCACAGAAGCAGCAGTAGCAACAACAACAACAACAACAACAATCAACAACAGCATTTCGTGCTGTTGACACTTTGGATTCGAGAATTTATGCAACTTAAAAGCGGTCAAGTTACGAATTTATGCATGGCACCATACCCAAGCATACACCAACAAAAACACATACACACACCAAACACATAGTCAAACACACACAGCTGGTGGGCGCAGACATATAAATATATGTTTGCATGGAGCACGTTTTTTTTTTTTTCTTACTGTTGTTACTGAATGCATAAATTGAGCAACACCGTGTCCGGATCGGAGCTCAGGATGCGGAATCGGAGCTGCAATTGCTTGCCTGACACTTGCTGCTTATAGACATTTAACACGCCTCTGATGATGCTGGCTTTAATTTTTTAAAATATATATAATCACCACTCTGTCTTTATATATATATATGTATATGTATAAAACTGCCGCATTTAAGGATATTGCTTTTTTTGTTTGTGCGCATAAATTAACAAGTTAACGAATATGATGAAAAAAGCTTAAGCCTTGGCGGTTTTGAATAACAATAAGAAGAAAAACGTTGACACTTTAAGGGAAATGAAAAGCATATATTAAAAACACATATGTAATTTAAAGGGCTGAAGTATACATAGTAAAATAATCTTGTAACTTTTGCATATTTAATTTGCAAAAAAGCTGAAAAATAGAACAACAGCCAAAAATGAGTGCTATTTGTAGCAATAATATATTTTTCTCTCGCAATTTACTCAGTATTTAATTACTCATAAATAAACATTTCATTTGGGGTTTGCAAACTTTTATATGCATTGCAGCGATTCAAATTAAAAACTAATATTTTCACTGAAAATTAAAATGAAATTTAAGTTGTTAGTAACCCCAATTACCTGGAAACCGCTTTAGGCCCGACCCCTTTGAAAGTTTTACGCTTACACACACACACACACACACAAACACACATACACAGAGAGGGAAAACACTTTTGGTCCATTGTGCAGCGTTAAACTCCACCTTAACCAACACCAAAAAGCTTTCAGCTAACCGCAAAAGAACGCCAAAAACTAGGCCAGCAGCCGGGGCCTTTAGAGTACAGCGTGCAGACGTGCGGTCTCATCAACATAGCCCGTCATCACACCACCCCCTCCCATCCTCCGCAAGTTATCCCCAACCCCAACCGCGTACGCTCCTCCACACAACCACTGACCAAGCCTCGGGTAGAATTTAACCCCACCGAGTTGCTCGTGGCGTCTAAGTGCAACGCATTGCGCGCATTACATAATAAATTCTCAGCTTATTTGCATAGTTTTGTGGTTGTGAGCAATGTCCAAGCCAAGTTAATGGAATTTCGTAATAAATTTATCAACTAGTTAGCTCATTGCATTTATTGCGCTAAAAACTGTGCTACACTTTTTTTTCTTCAACAGAGTTTTAGTTTTACTTAGAGCAAAGGACGGGAACATGAGACGAGAGCAGACGAAGCACAATTACAACAAGTGCCAAATGCACATCAACAACACTTAAACGCCAAGGCAATAACAAAAGCAACAGGATCTAAAAACAGGAGTAGGAGATGAGGAGCAGCTAAAGAAAAACGCCGCTGCCGACTTTTGAACAACTGTTGTCGACTGGCGGCTGTCGCCGGAAGCACAAAGTTGCACGCAGAAGGCAGCGGAAACAGCAGCGCAGTAAAAGTCGCACTACTTCTGTGGTTGTCAGTTGTTTTAACAGCCAGACTCCCCTGCCCCGTCAACAACTGATGCTGCTGCTGCTGCTCCTGCTGCTCCTGCTGCTCCTGCTGCTCCTGCTCCTGCTGCTGGGGTTGGAGATTGCCACGGAAATGTGCTGTCAATTTGTGTGACATCAACTTATAAGTTCTGCCCTTTCGTTTAAATTCTATTTTAGTCTTTAAAATTGTGTAGTTTTTGCTGTGTGTAACGGTTAAATTATACAATTTCTTAACAACAATAAAATATTGAAACAAAAATTATGGCAATTTGAGTGCACCATCTTCCTTGCCCCATTTGTTCACTTTTATTAACTCGCAGATCGCGCAAAACTTTGCACCATTTTGTGAGCCTGCAGAAAACTTACTTTAAATATTGACAGCAACTGTCAGAAACTCATGCTGTCGACTTTTCTAATACCCTGCAATGTACTTAATCCAACAGTTTTTTTTTTTTTAATTAAGTTGCATTGATCCAAGATTTTCTTGACACTTTTAATGCTTATCTGCGCACATCAAGTGTAAACTTTGACAGTTTTGATTGCAATTATTAATATTTTTTCACCACTTTTCAATTTGTGAAGTCAAATCATATCGTCCACAGAGATTTCAAAGTGCGATATTTAAATGTGAAGGTGAAGTTTTGCAGAATAGTAAATTTTGAATTAATAATAATGATAACTTTTCGTTGTATATTTCCCAATTTGTCTATGTTTTATGATTTCTTCATTTTTAGCACACAACTATGGTAAATATTTTGTTAGCCTTCTTCACAAGTGTGCTTTAAAAATTTATAAACTTGAACTCATAACATAAAATATGATGTGACACACTCATAGTTTAGCCCGAGGATGCGCTATGTCTTTAAGAGCGGTCTACCTTAGCATAAATACTTCAGAAGCAGGCGAAGGACTCGGAGAACTTAAGATAAGGATGCACAGGCCGTGTTGACAGCACGTGAGCAGAGAGTAGAACCGACTGACCGACTATGCTGGGATAGAATTATTACTAATGTCATAAAGCGAGGCGACAAAAATATATAGTCTTCAAGTCCTGCTCTTTGCTCTATGAAATAAAAAAAATAGAGGAACGTGTGTAAGAGAGGAGCAGGAAGGAAGCGCATCAATCACAAAAGAATTATGTTGGGGTAAACAAAAGCATTTGTCATGACACAGCAGACAACAACAACAACAACAACAACTTTTTAGCTTCTGCTGTTGTTCCCGTGGCTGTTGCAAGTGCCAACGGATTGAGGACATTAGCTTGAAAATCTGCTAGTGGGCAGGGACTCAGGACTATCTGGCTGTTTGGCTAGTCTGTCAGCTGTTGGATAGCCAAAACTTTAGTCCACACACACACACACACACAAGCTCAAAGAAAAAACTAAGGCACATAAATCTGTGCTCAGCAAAAAGGTGTCTGTGGTAATCTGAGTGTGTGTGCGTGTGTATATGTGCGAGTGTGTGTGAACCTTTTGAGTAATTGCACACATTTAAAATTCTTTTCACACTTGATGCCAAAGGCAAAAGAGCTCACTTGTCCGCTGGCCAGCTCTTTGAAATTGAAGTTTGGGGTCAACATACGCCAATTTCTCATCAACTATTTATGCATAATTTTACAAAGTGCATACGAACGAGTTGCAGTTACTTCAATTCCCCCCCCCCCCCACCGAGGGGCGTTTTGCAATCGCTTAACTGTCTATATTCTGGCTAAATACTTGGAAGTAGTTATTAAATTTTATGCACTAGCTGAAAGTAATTTGCTGCTCAGCATACCCAGGATTCACACATATTGGCTGGCTTAAACCTTTGCCTTTGTCTGTGTGCCAGCTTCGAGCTTCTTGGCTAAAAATTTGCATTTAAATGAGTTTGGCCCAAAGGCAGCGTATCGAAACTAAATATTTGCCATGGCACAGGCAAAAAGGCATTGGCCGTGGTTATGTGGGTGTGAGTGTGAGTGTGAGTGTGGCAGCCAGCAGGTTATTTTTACAACTTATGCAACAATGCACACATGTACACAAATATTGTTATACACAGCATAAACTACACACATACAAACAATGGCAGCACTCAAAGGTGTGGCAAGCAGACTAGTTGCTACCTCTGAAGCTTAGCGATGTGCAACAGAGGCGAGAATTCAATTTTTTGCCGATATATAGCGATAGTTGTTGCTTACAATTATTAAAGTAATTTGCAGAAAATTGTGCAGTTTAATAATCGTCTTATACAATATTTTATAAAGCGGGAAAAATTAGTTGTTTTCTATTCCATGAAAACTTTCAGTGCTAAATGGCAAAGGCAAAGATATGCTTTAAGCCAATTTGGCTGCCAACAAAATTAACAAGAACAAAACAACAACAATAAGCATCAACAAGAAGTATCTACAAATATATATATAAATAAATTTCAGCTCAACCAAGCAAAAAACAAAGTGACCAAAAATGTTTTGCAATTTGTTGCTTATTTTCTCAAAAATTTGTATAATATTTTACTTAATTACTAACACAATTTTTGGAGCGCAGCTGTTGCCGAATAAACAACACGAACAACACAAATGCAAGCAGCGTGTCGGGGGAAGGGAGGGTGATTTGGTGCAAGAGACTAAGTGGCCAGGAAGAAGCAATTGAGATGGAAGGGCTAAGCTGAGTGCTAGCTGCACAAAGTCATGGAGCAGGCTGAGCAAACTAATTGAAGCTGACCAGCATTTTTTTGAAGTGCCTGTGGTTTGCCTACTTTAAAATTGACTAAGCTCCAAAAATCTAGAAACTCTGTCTTATATCAACTGTCAGGCTGTTTACCGAATCAATGACCTTTTCATGCAAAAAAGGACAAGCAATGCACTTAAACAACCGACAGAAACAACAAACAGAAAAACAATATCAACAACATTAACAAAAAGCAGCTGACTTTAAGATACCCTGTAAGTTTCTCTTTTGTTTGTCTCTCATTTTTGAGAGTTTTTGTTTTAAGGAATTTTGACTTTATGAAAATGACTAAATTTACATTTAGAAACATTTCAGTAACAATGGTTTTTTTTTATTTGATAGTCCAGCTTACCCCTATTTTTTACGGAATGACATCAGCTTAACTGCATAAACGGCAACCCCTTCCTATACCCCCCTAATCCTCAGACGACGCCCCAGTGTCGTTGTTGTTTTCTATTCATTTGCCCGGCGACTGGGGGCACTTTCTGCACAGCGTTGATTTCCGTTGCTGTATGTAAAAGTGCAACTTGAGGCGCACTCGCACTCAAGTGTGTGTAAAGTTGTACGTATGTGTGTGTGTGTGTGTGTGTGTGTGTGTGTGTGTGTGAGTCTGTTGGCTGCAAGTGGTTAAAAAACTAAACTGTTGCCATGTGTCAAGTGGCAGCTTGACGACGACGACGACGACTACCATAGGAATGAAGGAGATGCCAAAAAGGACTCAGGCGACAGCAACGCCAGCAACGACGTCATCAACGTCAGCATCAATGGCGCGCACTTTGCAACAAACAAAACAACGTGACAGAAAAAAGCTGCAGCACCTGCTGCAATCCAACTGGAAATGAGAAGGCAGTCGACGACAACGACGACGACGACGATGATGACTTTGCCCTGCTGTTGTTTTAGTTAAAAACTCGAGAGCACACTCAAAATTGCCACAAAAGGCAGCAGAAGCAGCAAACAGTGGCAGCAACAGCAGCAGCTGCAACAGCAACAACAGGAACAGCAAACGCCCATTTAAACACTCAAGTAATGAGTCGCCTCGCCTGCAAGTGCAGTCAAAAGGGTTAAGCACAGGGATTTGAGGATCCAAGGATCTAAAACACAAACAAACATAATGTCTATTGAACCCATTCGGCGGGGTTAAAGTTGAAACGTCCACAAAGAGCTGAAGAAAAACTAGACACTTGGTCGCACAATGCGTGAGAAATCATTTAATACCGAAATCGGATTATGAGTCTCATATGGAGGAGGGAGATGGGTGGGTGGGTTTGCCAAATCAATACATAAGACGCTTGAGCAGATTGTCAATGCTGCTTGGCCACCAGTCAACAGGCAGCAGCGAGGAGCAACAACAATTGGAAATCATTTGAAACCTTTCAAATGCAGCACAAAAGAAATTGATTTCATTTCAGCGCGCTCGTCCCATGCCAGAAGATTTGATTTAAATTTACTCAACCTCTGACTCCTCAACATCCAACAACCAGATGCAGGCCATTACTCGAAGAGAATAAGAAACTGTAAGTGAAAGAGCAGGAGAAGGAGAAGGGCAACTGTGGCGAGGGGTGTGGACCAGGCACAAGAACAGAAGCTGTCTGTTGCATTTGCCAGCCAAAGTGAGAGATGCATAAGAGATATGACTTGCAGAAATTCAATAATGTAAGCTGGCGAAAAAAAGCAGCGAATTGAAGCGCATCTAATCTGCAGCCCAAAAGTAGGCAATGCAATTTTTATAGTGCAAAAAGTGTTGCATGCAGAAAAAACAGAAGAGATAAAACAATAAAAAAATATTTAAAAAAAAATCATGCACGCCAAGCATTTAAAAAGTCCTTAAAAATGAATTATCTTTATGAAAAAATCATATTTGATTAAAAAAAAACAATTAATAATTTTTTAAATAAAACAATTATTCAACAGGTGTCAAATTTCACTTGTATCAGAGCAATTAAAACCAGAAAATGTCACGCAAATGAATAATTTCTTCCTAAGGTTAATTTTAAAAGCGTGTTGATTAAAAGTCTGATTAGGTAATAATATAATTTATTATATATTATAAAAAATATCAGGTTTCTAGCTATATAACCAGCAGCAAAACTATACAATTTATCAGTCGACAATTTTCTGCTCAGTGAAATTTATTAAAATGATGACAAAAAGTGCAGTTCCTGTAATTTTACTAGCTTTTCTGCTAGTCTTCGTACAGGTAATTAAAGATATAGACTTCTAAAGAAGTATATAATAATTAACCTCTATAAATTCTAAAGGGTGAAGTTTCTAAGGAAGATATCGAATCTGCTAATGAAAAATGTGCGGATATGTATGATATTAACAAAGATAACCTTGAAGGGTTAATAAAGCAGAATTTTCTGAACAATACGGGGACGGTTGAACAGAAGTTCAAATGTTATCTATACTGTCTAGCTGACGAGTTGGGTTCACTTGGCTCCGATGGCAAATTGGATGTGGATCAATTGTCTGAGTCAGAAGAAATAACGCCGAGCAATCTTAAAATGGTTAAGGATTGCAAAAAGGAGAACGACGGAGAGGAGGACAACTGCGAGTATGCCTACAAAATGTCGGTTTGCTTAGTCGAGAAAATTAAAGAAAACAATTAAGAAAGATAAATATGTTATATTGCAATCTATATTTGTCATGCAGAAATAATAATAATAAACTTTATCAGTGTACCTCTCCCAACTTATTATTATTACTATTAAATAAATCGTTTGGCAGCACAAGTTAAGAATATTAGAAAAAAATATAACAAAACCCTTTCAACCTCAACGAGGTTTATGAAAGAAACTTAAGCAGGTAGGACCAACTGACATGTTTCCAAATCCTTTTGAATCTAAAATAGTCATATCAAATTGGACCAATATAAAACACACCCATCAGTTGTCGCACTTTATCTACCTTTTTGGCTTAAACAAGAGGACAGGAACAAACCTTTCAGTTAGTTAACTTCCAGGACATTAAGCTTGGAAATCAGCTTAGTTAATTTCATCGCTGTGTGGAACCCTTCTTAGTAATTCAATTAGCAGTAAATCTTTACAAATATCTCAAATAGACTAGTGGACACACAGGCACACATACACACACGCACACACACTCACACACACACACACACACACACACACACACACACACAAATGTCTAGGCCGACTTTTTAATATAAGTTATGGGAGTGCTGAGAAGCATTGGCCAGTTAATAGTTGTCCAACAAAGGGCTTACCTCCGGCCAGCCGTGGGTGGATTTATCTATTCTATTTTGTAATTTTTAATTTCGCAACTAATGCGATTATTCACAGCTGACGGCACATCATAGCAATAAAAATGACCAACGTGTAAGCCACGTTTAACACTCGGTTTACTTTTAGTTAACAAACCCAGCCACCGCCTAAATAAAAAAAAGAATTTAGTGTGTTTCCATCGAAAGTACGCTACTTGAAGGATATCCTATAGAAAACTTGGCATTTCTTTGGCAAACATACGAAACATTATTTCTAAAAACTTTTATAAAGTTATAAATACAGTTCATTGGTTTTTTGGGTACAATTGAAATTCATGAAACTACTGAAGCTGTATTTGCTTTACCCAGATAACCATTTTTGATGCCTACAGGGTATATATATATATATATATATAAAAAACAAAAACTATTCGCACTCAAGCGCTAAGCTCAAAACTTTAAGTTGCAAGCCAAAATATAATAGCGCCATGAGCCGAAAGTTGGCTAAATAAAGAAGCGCTGATACTCTATATAATATATTCACTAGTTGTATATACATACACTTGATTATTTAAACGACCTTTAATGACGAAACAGCAACAGTCTATTTATTATTTATTATTATAATAACTTATTAGTTATAATAAAGCTTTAGCAACGCTCGCTCTTAAGTAAATAAATACTTTTCTTTATATAATAATTAAGTAATTTATATCTCGACAGCATTTGATGTGCAAGAGACTCTAGCTAGGAATTTTAAAAGTTTGTAAAAATTATCACAGAATGCAACGAGTCGTGCAAATCGTACTGAAAAAAAGTCCAAAGTACGTTCAGGACATAGCTTTTGACTTAGGACTACCTCGCCCCTCCCATTTCCAGCTAGCCCATTTGAAGTGCTGACCAGGCCAAGAACTGAAAGCTCTTTCGCGTGCCCATCTGCAGTTATGGCCGCTTAAAGAACTAACTAACACTTAACATTTAATTAAAAAACAAAAAAAAAAAATAGTGTAGTTACAAACTGAAAGCTGTTTGGCTCGTTGTCAAGGAACTGAATGCCCTTTCCCTTCAGCTCCCACAACTACTCCAACGCCCACTTCTATTGCCACTTCCACTGTTGCTGTTTCTGCTTATTGCAATTACTTCTGGCGTTAACTGCTTCGATGCCAACTGTTTACTTTGACTAGCCAAAAATGGTTGCAGTTTCGCATTTCTTCTGCCGTTGTTAACCGTTTAAAGAAGACTCAGCTTTCAGACACTAATTGGTCCATGTAAAATGCTTAGCGATCTGCCCCGCATTGTCCTAACACACAAATCTGAAATGTTCGCCATGTTTCGCAATATTGACAGCAGCAACATGCCATCGTCGTCGCCATTGTGCTCATCATGGCAGTCAGTGATTGGCTTTGGCTTTGGCATTTTGGCAATTAATTAGTTTCATTGTCTAGCTTGTTTCTTGTCTGGCTGACTTAACAAGCATTCTGGGTGCAGGATGCATTACATCCTCTGCAGGCTGCATTTCAACTGATGTTCCACAAACTGTCTTTAGAAATTCCATTGTGTTTACACATGCACGTATCAACAATGTATGCATATTTTGTGGGCGTTTTGTTGCCGCTGTTGTTGAAGTGGGGGGGTATGCTAGCTGCACAGGGCGGGGGGAGGGGCTGGTAGGTGTGGTATCAAAGTGCATGCAAAATACGTGCCTTGCATGCCCGAGCCGCGTGCTATTTATTTTTAATACGCCAAGCATCTAAAGTTTTACACATTACTTTTATTCTGTGCATAGCAAGTTTTTTGTACTTCTCCAGGATCAAGAGTATAAAATCGCATAGGTGCCATCCAAGCGACAAGCTTCAGCTCCAGCTTCAGCTCCCGCTCCAGCTTCAGATTGAGAGCTGCACAAGAATCCAGCTTCTCCACCCCTGACATGTTTAATAAATGGCAAGTGCTGTCAGAAGGCCACATTGTTTGTGTTGCTTAACCTTCAAGAAACTGACTGCAAAACTTTTCCGCTCCCCATGATATTATAATCTATGAAATATGAGATTCAGCTTTACAAAGCAATGGAGCATGTATTGTTTGTATTACACGTGTGGTGTAACAGGTATGTGGATGAACTTTCAATGGTCTTCCACACACACACACACACACACAGAAACACACACATATAAATTGTTCTTCCTCATGAGCCAACATATGTTTCCCTGCTAGTCAACAACATCAATTTACTTATCCATGACACACATACATATTCACAATCAAAAGCATTTCATTTAGGCATCATCAAAGATATACTGCACATTACAATTTATACATTTGGGAAGTCAGAACAGATAATTATTCAATCAACAATCAACTTCTATTAATTTATTCACAATATTTATTTGTTTTTCGTGCACATTTTAAGTCATAATTTTCCCTTTTATCTATTGAAAATATTTTACAACGAATTCTTTCATACAGATTTTTGCATATTTTCGAGTGCAGCCAAAAGCGCAAGTTAACTAAGATATTAAAAAAAAATACTGCAATTCATTACAAATTTTCAACTAAAAATAAATATATAAATAATATTAATTTTCGCATAAAACTTATATTTATTTACTTTTACAAGTAATATAAATTTCTTCAAATTTTACTGGTTCGGAAGAGCAGTAAATATTCGACAAAAACGTGTCTCAAAGTTTGTTATTTGTTTTGGCTTGGTGTACGTCGAAAATAAATTATGCATCGGGCCAATTGGGGCATAAACGTCATAGCTTCGTGGCCTAATTAGCGACTGTCAGGGCCAAATACGAATTATACAAAATGCATTGTGTGCCTCTGTGGGCTCTATATGAATATGCTGTTATTTTTATTACACATCAAACATTGATGTTGGCAAAATTATGTAGTTTTCACAGCACAACAATTATGAAAGGAATGGAGAAATATGGTGAAGCAATTAAGTTGGTTTTAAGTGGGAGTATTTCACAGATATTACCCATAGTTGAGCACCTAGCAATGGTTATAGAAATATGCAATTTTCCGAACACATATTTCCTTTTTGGCAACAAGCCAGTAACAAACAATGAACAATTATAAAATAAAAAAATAAAAACCAAAAGGAAAAAATGTGTATATAGAAAACAAATAGGAAAACAAAACAAAAAATGTTGCAGGCCGTAAATAACCGACGAAGCCAAGTAAACAGCGACTGGCAGCCGCAAAAGCCAAAACTCACTGCGAATGCGAATATTCTTGGAATTTCCATTTGTTGTAGCGAGTTTCGGGTTGAGAGCGTCAAAGAGGGTTTGCGGGAAATGGTGTTAGTTACTGGTGTTGAGGTCGCATAGTTAGAAATGCCCCATCCGATGCTGTCAGACCAATTTGTCGCTGTGTGTGTGTATGTGTGTGTGTGTGTGTGTCGGTGTGTGTTCGGCATAATGGCCTTGCTGCCTCTGCTGCTGCATTGTCGCTTCATTTTTGTAGCAAAGTGTGGCAAAATATGTTGACAGGAAATGTTATGCGAATTTCACTGCGTATAAAATGAAATTTACGTGAGTTTTTGGCGCGTGCTCTTTATTCTGTATATATTTGTTGTTGCTGCTATTGTGTCGTGTTTGCATTTCATGGTAATAAGTTGAAGGCATATTTGAACTTTAATAAAAATGCTTAGGTGTAAGAAAATATATACAGCTAACTGAGCTAAAAAGATACCTGCTTTTCAGTAGCTTATAATAGTAGTCATACATACAATGTAAGTAAATGCTGATCAATGATTCATTATTTGTTACTTGGTATATATCAAATGTTGATGATGCAACATTACAAGCCGGAAAATGTATTATTATTATATTTGTTTCAACTTGCTGAGCAAGCTTATTAATATAATGCTTGATAGTTAATTGATTACTGAGTAATCAGAAATCAGTAGACAAATTAATGCCACAATTCCATGAGTCGGCAAACAGGTCTCAATATTGTAGATAAGCACTGTCTATATATTAAATGAAAATAGCATGTTAATAACAATAGTTTAAATCGTTGATTTAATGCAATATAGTTTATTATTCAACACTCAACAACTATTTCCTGTAGCTATTTATATAAAAAAAACAGATAACACAACTTGTTGCACTTTTCTAATTTCTTTTGTCTGTCAAATGTTCGGCTAGCAACAAAATGAAATAAAAAGTATTATCAAAAAATATGGATGTTATTTGTAAAAATATTCAAAAATGCAGAGAAAATATTTGTTTTTGTATCTCTTAAGTTGAAGAGGAAAAAATTCTACTAAATAAAAATTGATGTTTAATCAGCTTTAGCCTGGTCATTTGACAAATATTAAACTGAGTCCTGGGGTGATTTTTGACTACACATTTAAATTTGCACATCATTTGAATGAATTTCCAACTAAAACAATTATCAGTCACATGCACATTTTATCTATGGGTAATTTCATATTTAAAGTTCTATGTAATTATTTAACAAAAGAGTTATTCATAACTAGAATCAATTAGTTTAATAAGGGCAGCTGATATAAAACAGAACTGTCCAAAAAAAATTTATAAAAACAAAACAGAAAAATGTATTTCAACAGTCGAAAGTTTTCAACTGAAACTAATAAAACAAAATATGGCTAACAAAAGTATATTAAAGCACATAATGACAAAAAATGTAGTCATTTTTTTTGCTTTGCTGGCAGCTTATGTTGAAGTAAGTTTTTTTTTTCTTTTGGCCAAGTATTGACATCAATATTACTCCAATTACATTGCAGAGCTTTAACATGCCCGTAAGTGTGGCTGATAAATGCCTGGCCAAAAACAACGTCACCAGAGAAGACTTTCGATTGAGAATAGATCAATCACTTGCAGAGACCCAAGAAGAAAAAATTGATATAAATTACATGTGCTTTGTGCACTGCATGGCCTCCGAGCTCCAGGTTCTCGATGCCAATGGACGCATCGATATCGAGCTGCTGCAAATCGCTGAAAAGTTAACAGATCCAAATATTAAGGTAGTTGAAGAGTGCAATCGTCTAAATAACTCAGTGGAAGACCTGTGCATTTATGCATTTAAAATGTTACTGTGTCTGATTAAAAACATTGACAATACGCAGTATGTTAACATATCACCAGTAAAAGACGACTAAAAGTGTGCTTTATTTTTGGTATTAAATAGCTATTTTTTGCATCGATATATTCAATACTATTCACTTTACTTTTGTACCCCACACTAAAGGTAATAAATTTAAATAAGTAAAAAATAAAAAAAACACAGACGTCAAATGCAATAAATTAATAAGCAGGCCGCGTTTACGCTGATATTCGTAATTAAATGAAATGACCGGTGTGTACCACGGGACGAATGAATCAAATTAATTGCATTGGCGTGCAGCTCTAATTGATTCACGATAACAATGAATGTGTACGATTTAGTATTGTGAACGATAGCAAAATCAGACCGTACAATAATAATAGATAATTGCTGATATCAGCCTGTGGGTGTTTTTGCCTCAAATGTGTAACGCATTGTCGTAGTTGTAGTTGTTGTAATTGTTGCTGCTGTTGTTGCTGTTGCAATTTCTGTTGTTGTTTGCCGAGGGCCAGGAAAAAACATTTTGCTTTTGCACAATACAATTCCGTTACAGTTTTACCCTGTTTTTCTTTATTTCATCGCATCGCATGCTACGGAAGTTGTCACGATGCATTGTCGCTTCTGTTGTTGCCATCTGAGAAGAGAAAAAGCGCATAGCAGCTGCAACAGCCACACACTTGACTGGCTCCGGTTGTGCCTCAGGCTGCTATTGTTGGCCCGGCTTTCGATTGTCATTTCAACTTTACGCGCTCTGCATACATGTATGTGCATGTGCGTGTGTGTGTGTGTGTGTGTGCCACTGTGCCACATTAGCGACAAAAAGAAAAAATATTGCCGTGTATTGTCAACACTCCCAGTGCCACACCCACATTCAAACACACCGTGACGTATGAGTAACGTAGCCGCGTCTGCCACGTTTCTCGTGCCATGTCAACATGCAAAACGATAACAAGGCGGAAGCGCATTGTAAACGCGACACGACTTCTCTATGCAACACCCCATTCACCTCCCCTATCCACCCCCACTACTACCCACACCAAACAAATCGAGGTGTGGCCGCGAATTGCGTTTTTTCTTGGAATAAAGCAATTATAATTTTGTACATCGTCGGAAGTTGTATAAAAACACAGAAATAGAAGAAAGAAAATACATTGTTGCCCAAAGCCATCGTTATATTCAAATAGGATAATTGAAGTCTGGCAATAAAAAAAAATGTTATATTTATAATATGGTTATATATATATATATATATATGCGAACATGAATGTAGCAACGTGAAATAATTTGCTGCCTTGGGCAATAGCAGCACTTCTGAACACTATTTGATAACAGCTCACTATTCGGAGTATGAATGTGAAATGATGGAGCTTACACTGCACAACACACTTCAACAACTGTCAATAAAGTGATTGACATGTCTCAAAAAAATAAGATGAAGAAGAACTTTTGTGCGTCCGAATTGAGGAAGCGCCTTTGCTTATGCCACAGTTTCTGCTGCCTGCCGCTTCTGCAAATGTGTTTATCAAGCGACACATCAGGCACTGACATGAACTCACAGCGAAAGGTAAGTAGTCCAATGGGTAAGGTTGAAACGAGAGGCAGCAAGAGCGTGGGTGAAGCGCGAACGGGCGGGCGGGGAAGCTAGCACAGGCTGGAGATGACAAGGCGGCGAAGCGAAGCGCGTAAGTTTTCAGTTTATCTGCTGCATTTTCCTTTGGGGAAACTTGCGCAAGTTCTGCATATGACTGCAGGCACGTTCCTTTGCGTGTGTGTGTGTGTGTGTGTGTGCTTTTTATGGCAGAGGAAGTTGATTTATGCCACTTTGTACACATATGCATGTGTGTAAGTGTAAGAATGTGTATAAGTGCAAGTCTGCTGTATAAATGATTTATTACTATTCCCGCGACAGTTTCGTTTCGCTTTCGTTTGCCACTCTGCAAAAACTCGCAACATGTGCAAGCCCCATACACACACACACACACACACACACACACTTTCAACAGGACAAAGACTATAATAAATAATTATAATTGTTTTCTTTTTGGGCCAACAACTTCGCATCGATATCCACTTGCGCATTAATAAACCTTATAAATATTTAAGTTGTGTGAAAAATTGCAGTGCCGAAGTGACAGTTAATGGAAATGCGGGTAATTGAATGGGCCACCCAGAAAAGGCAACGTCAGCTGCAAGCAGGTGTTCCGGCACGCTTTCGCTATCCATGTAAGTTGGGACTAAAATTTGCATAATATCAATAAAAAGTAAACTCCCGATAACAAATCTTTGCAGCATGTTGCATGTGAAAATTACAGATAAAATGCATAAAAGCTGTAAAAGTGGATGTAAAGCTTGTAAAAAATTTACAAAATGTATAATGGAAACCTCAGTAAAGCAGTTTCTAACACAAAATAATATTAATACTAATAATAAACAAAACTATTCTATCATGTAAAAGGCGCATGTTAGAAGGACATCCTTAAGATTTCTTTCTCATCAAAAAAACTATGAAAATCCTGGCAACTAATTTATTGTCAAATTAAAATAGACGGCTGAAAAAATATCATGTTTTAAAACTCAATCAAATTAGTTAAATAAAATAAATTTAATTTGATATTAACACTGCTGTAAAATTAAGCGCATCAACTTTATTGTAACTATAAAAATTGCTGATGATTTTAAATAGATTAAATTAAAATTATAGTTAGTTGTCTAGTATTTGAATTTACAACGACTGCCTTAATGTCCAACTTCTATGTGTGGTCAAATAAATATATATGTATGTATGACCACTTTTGGCCAAAACGCTTTTAGGACAACTTCTTTATCTTCCGTCCCAATATTGCCAAATTCAAAGAATTTTTGAGTTCGGTCACCCAAAAATCTTTACTTCCGTTGGTTGACGCTGCCGAAAAATGCCAAGACATAAAAAATGCTCCCACAGGAAACAGGAAGTGCGATTCGTGCAACATTTATACCTAAAAAATAAAATAGAACGCAAAATTCATGTATAGCAAAATAAAATGGTCGAAACAAAGAGCGTCCGATCAAACAAGAAAATTGACGCGAATAATTGTCACAAAGTGTAAATATTAAAAAATGCTTGGACAATTGCATAGATTTAATTAAAATTGAAATTTTTATTTGAGCAGACAAACAAAAATACCGAAAATACCCACAATCATGTTGCTATTTGGGATATACAAATACAAAGAAACATACACATATATATATATATATATACATATATTTATATGAATATTTGAAAAATCTTCTCACATGAATAATTCTGTTTAAGCTGCATACATAATTTGCAGTCGACAATTTAATAAATATTTCCGGCTTGTAATTGAATTCCAATTTTACACTTACACTCGGTATGTCAATTGGCAAACAGCAGATAATTCAATATGCCCAACACTCACAAATACACACACACACAGACACCTTATCCTGTTGCAATTTAATGTTCGAAATAGTCACGCAAAATATTTCAAGATTTTTTAATAACATGGGAAATATTTGCACATTTTACTGTGGTATTTCTTCAGATAAAAATAAAATAATCTGCATTTTGACTTATGCACCCAAATAGTTATTAAAGTATTCAATTTAAAATCAAATTACACTGGAAATAAATTGAAATGGTCAAAACACAGCTTATGTAATTAGTAACTGAAAATCATTTATGACTGTTGAGTAACTCTTGGCAACGCAATTTTTTTATCGAATTTGGTTTAAAATTCAAAGGTTTTACTTTTGAGGACTTTTTTATTCATCAAATTTTGATTTGATTGCATTTTCAGAATTTTTCTCCAAATTGTAATAACCTCGATTTATAAGAGTGCGACAATATATGCTAAAAAAAAAAAAAAGGAAGAAGAAAAAAACTCACAACCAAACCGACTTTAATACATTCATCCCCTCCATATCATACATATATCAGTTTTCATGCAGAACTCTTTCATCTTCGGTTTTTCGTATCTGGATTTGTTTCTGCTGTTGTTCGTTGGGTGACATCAGACTCGGAGCACGCACAGCACACGCATAAAGTGGAAAACATTTTTACACATGTGACTGACGCTGATTGCGTTTGTCACGTCGCCGAAATAAAAATTGCAGCCCAGTCCGCAAACCTGATCCGGATTCCGATCCATTGCCAGGCAACCGAGCAACTCAAAAAGGTGGCAAACGCACACAGAGGAAAGCCACAAAAGGCTCGACAGAAGCGGTCTTCTCTGGCGTCGGCACACAAAAGACCACAAAAAGAAACAGAAGAAAAAACAGACACACACACACACGCACACACACGCACACACACATATGGTAGCATAGTCAAAACCAAATCGAAGGCCCACGCTGTCCTCCGACAGTTGTCAATTCTTTTTTCATTTTTTTTTTATATTTTTGGTGCTGTGCGCCAAAAACTAGGCAACGGAATTGCAGTAAAATCGTCATCGATGAACTCGCCGTCGAGTCGCGTGGCGTCGCGTCGCGTCGACTCTCTTCTCGTCGGCCACACTGCGTATACGTATCGCTGTGCATATTGGGTCGCCATCACAGATTGTCGCAGTTGCGGCATATTTACATAATTTAGCGATTGAATTTTATGTTCCAAAGCAAAGCAATGCCACAGCTGCTGCCGTTGCCGAACTTCTCCTACCAACCTTTTCCCTCAACCCTTACCCCTCGCGGCACACACATCAAACGGCCTGTGGATTTATCCATTTGGCTTTTACTTATTAATTAAATAATATTTCGATGCACTTGCGTTAAAATCGACCGAGGGTGCGTCGCTGCGAGGGCCACCGTTCTCTGTGCCATCGACAATAATTGCATGCAACATAATTATAAGCCATTAAAGCACTTAAGCTCCCGGAAAACCAACAGTACGCAGACCAGAGTGGTGGATGGGGGTGTATTTTGGGGCGGCAGCATCGGCTTGGGTGAATTGTTCGAGTCATGTTTGCATATGCATAATTATAATGAAAA
This sequence comes from Drosophila longiperda, assembly GCA_035042125.1. Taxonomy (NCBI): domain Eukaryota; kingdom Metazoa; phylum Arthropoda; class Insecta; order Diptera; family Drosophilidae; genus Drosophila; species Drosophila longiperda. The sequence goes on along the minus strand of JAWNLV010000107.1, from coordinate 7,124,043 downwards.
CACATTTAAATGCATTTAATCGGGAGTTCAGTTGGCCAACGACAGCTGGCCGCTTGACACCCTACAGCAGGTAGCTTATGGCCAGTGCCCCCTCGAAGGCTTTTAATGTTTATTGGTTTTTATTAAATATGCGAACGTGTCATATTTTATGAGCTGTTTCGAATCGACAATGACCAGCACAGAAGGCATTTTTAGTTAGATGTGACAAGGACATCGTTTTTTTCTCAATTCCATTAGATAAAATTAACAATTTATTGGTTATTGAAAGTGACAAAAAACTAATATTAATTCAGCCACAAGATGACTAAACAATCCAATGTGATTATGTGATAATGAGATTAGTTTAAGCAAAAACAGATATTAAATAAACAAATATATTGAATAAAATATCAACAGAAACTTATTTAATTTTTGTCCAAGCTATCAATAATCTCTTGGAATTTGCTTCAAAACTTGCATCGCAAAACTAAGAGAATTGACAAAGCTAAGTATTTAAATATACATTTTTTAATATTGTAATATAAAAGACGCTCGTCAACTAGAGTCTTTAGAAATCGGAAAAATCAGTAATTCCAAATTCATAAAAACACACATCTTTCATCATTTTATAGATACAGTAAACAAATTGAAAATATATTGTTGGCGATGTCTTTCAAAGATCAGCTATGTCGTCCAGGCTGACCACTTCTAAAAATCACATGTGATATGACCAATTTCGAATTATGGCATCCTTCTCACACAAATGCTCAGTTCAGTAATTAGCTTTACAGCTCACAATTAAGTTAGAATTCGTCTTGACTTGCAGTCATCTAAATCAAAAGTCACTTAATTAACTGTGATCCTTGTCAAGTCACTCAATCCTAAGCAGATGTCAGATGTGTGTGTCAATTTATGTGCCACGCCCCTTTGACTGCACAGAGAAGTGCACTTTTAACTTGCCAGAGAATTCGCACATTGACTTAATTAAAGTTGTACTCCAGCAGGCTCAATCAACAGCAAACAAAAAATTGCCAGACAAAAAGGAAAGGGGCCGCACTGAATGCAAAAGCAATAAGAGCTAAAACACATGTGTGAAAACTGGCAAAGTAAATGGCCAAAACAAATTGCCAAAGTCAGAGCAGCAGCAGCAGCTACAGAAACAGCAGCAATATGCGCATTGAATGGGAATTTCTTTTCTTCTTTTTTTTTTGGGGGGTAACCAGATGGCAATTTATAAAATCCTTTGAAGTGACGAAAATCAGTAATTGTAGTCAAAGTGCAAATTGATTGCTAGCCAGACACACACACACACACACTGCCACACAGTGCTGGTGATTTTGACTGCGCTTGTATGTGTGCCGAAAAATCAGTGTGACAGCAATGTTTTATTGAGTGTAATTTGTAGTTGCAAATTAATGGCCACACTTCAATTTTAATTAAAGCATAGCAAAAGAAAAAAAATCAAATATCCAAAATGAAAAGGCTCTGCCCGAAGCACTTGGCATGCTCTTTAAGAAATCGAGCTGTAAATAAATTTTGGTAGTCAATATTAATAAAATAAAATTAAATAAATAATGAATAAAATTCAGTTTTATTGAACTGTGCTACAGAAATACAAGCAAAAGGTACTAAACATAATTTATCTAAATTTCTTATAAGCATTAAATTTGTATATAGTTCTTTCAAGATTTAAGCAAGTTTTAAGTAAATTAAACAGCTCAAAACCATCAGAAATCTCCTTTGTCACCCACTTAATTCTAGGAAAAAACAAAAGAATTACTTGCTTTTTAATAAGAATTTATAAACATAAATCAATAATTGAAGTAAATTCAGTTGCATTTAAATGTGTGACAGACAGCTAAACAGATATTTATGCTTCCATTTAATTTATGCAAATGAATAAAGTTGGAAATCTATATAAACTAACTTCTAGGAAAAGAAAGTGAAGAATTGTGAACCACTTGGATTCACTATTAAAGCTATTGCTGCTATTCATTGCAAACTTGCCGACAAATGTTTGAATGTCCTGCTGGAAAGGGTATAAGAAATCTCTTTCATGCCTGGCAGCTGGGTGCACAAAAAGCGCTCTTTTGCACTGCACTGCACTGTGTGGAATTTAGAAAAGTGTAAGATAAGTAACTCAATTGCAGGCCAAGCAGACATGAGAAGTGTATGCAAGGGGTTGCATGGGGTGGGGTGGAGCAAGGGACTTAGGTGAGTCTCGTCGCATGTGCTTGTCTGGTTGGTTTTCGCTTTGACTACTTTTATGCCGTTCTTCTGTTTCTTAGTATTTATCATACTTATATTTTTCTATTTCTATTTCGCTTACCCTTTTACCTGATGCTCACGGGGCTGGCACGTTTTGCCGTTGCTTAAGTGACTTCATAACCTCGAAAGTGGCTTTGGCTTTTTACACACGCTGTGTGTGTGTGTGTGTGTGTGTGTGTGTATGTGTGTGTATTGCAGCTTAGGTGTCCTTTATGGTTGATAAGTTGCATTTGTGAGCTATTCTGTCGCCTGTTGCATAAAAATTGCTTTAAAAAACTTAAGCTCAACTGCAAACAGCGTCTCTGACTGCAAAAGTTTTGAATAAATCAGCGCCACTTGCCAATGGTAAAAAAAAAAATAGCAAACAACAGCAGCAACATGAATGCGAAACAAAATAACTTTGTCGATGTATCCGCAGAGGGACGCTGAGAGGCATCATCAATTTTGGTTTAAGAGACTGATCAATAAAACATAACAGCAGCAAATGGAGACACATGCGACAATGCCGCATGCAACTTCGTTAAGGATATGGATGGTTGATGCCACTCTTCAGACAGCTGCTCCTGCGGGTGCACAGACAAAAACTCTTCCAGCTAATTTTTTGTGCACAAAATGCGATAGACAAAAATTTGTTTGGACTTTTATTTTGTTTGTTTGTCCAAATGCAAGAATATTCAACGAAAATCAAATGTTAAATAATATAACATGCTGCGAATAAAAGCTATAATTCTATTCGACAATCAAATCTGGATTGCAACGTGCAATTTCAATTAAATTGTGCTATTCTAAATAATGCATAATTCCATATCGCGTTTCACCATTCACTTAGCCTGTTTGCCTGCTCAAAATTTCCAGCTGGCAATGGTGAACTGCAGCTGAACTGCTGAAGAGATGCGCTGGAGTTGGGCGGTTTGCTGATTTGATTACATTTACACACATCCGACAGTTGTTGGTTTGGCAACGGCAACTGTTTTTAAGCAAAATGTACGGCAAGATTTTCTAGTCAACACTTTGTAAGGGGCACCGGCTTAGGGTCGGCATCCGTAACTGTTATGGTGTTGGTGTCGGGATTGGTGTCGGGGTCAGTCAACAATGGCAGCTTGTAGCTTGGCTTTGTTTCCCATGCAGTTGGCATTCGAGTCTTGGCCAGCTATTTTGGCATTGGCAAGAAGTTCTGCTTGGCCATGCGCCAAAATACAAAGTCTTTTGTTGTCTGCTGCCAATTGAATTTTAATTTTTTTTTTTTTCCTATGCGTGTTACTTTTTTTTACCTCCAGGTTAAGCCATAATAATGTTAGCGATGGTTATGTGCATCAGTTTGATAATAAAACCGAAAAAGCCCATTATGAGAAATCCGACGACAGTAACCAGAGCGGACCGTAAAAACTCCTGACTCTCCGGCTGCCTGCAACGTTTCATCACACACTTCCAGTTCCCGATGATGATCAACAGCGGCAACAGCATGTGCCACAGCTGATCGTAGGCCCACTGCTGCCAGGTGTCGAGTGTCTTCAATGTGGGCTTCAGGTTATGCCTCAGCTTGTCCAATCTAAGGAACATTGCCGTGGGGCAGGGTCTTACTTAATGGATTGAAAACTTACCCCCTCTTTGGTTTTTTGTTCCTCGCCCATCGGCGTCGTTTCAGGCAATGATCCATTTAAACTTCTGTCGTTAGTTTCTCCTTTGACTTGTTAGACAGGCATAAAGGCAACGCCTGCTCTGCATTTGCAATTGTCGTACCCGAAATTAACACGCCCTGCCACGCCTCCTATGAGGGGAGACTTTCAAATCTGTCTACGGTTTCATTTCTTTTCTTTTTGTAACTTTTCTCATTACGAAAGTTTCACTATTTTCCTTGTGCACGCGACAAAAACATACGCAAAAAAATAAAGGGTTTCTTGCACTGTCAACATTATCCAACTGTTTCCAACTGCCAGCTGCGTTTGAGAACGTTATTTACCATCTTAAATAGATTCTTCCAATACCATACTCAAAAGAATGAAATGACATAAGGGTGCACAGCCAAAAACTAAAACATATTCCGTCTTTAATTGCTCCACTGATAAGTTTGATTGGCCATAACGAGGCCAAAAGTAACCAAGAAATTTAAATTTGCCTAGCTAAAACACAATGTCTAAAATATCACAATAGAGTTATCTATAAGCTACTTATTTTTAAAATGCGAATTACTCATCTTAAAGTACTAAAGATAAGTTTGAATTTGAGACTTTATAAGCTACTTAGTTTAAAAATAAGATTTATTAAACTTAAAATTGGCTCTTTTTCTAGCTGTTCAAAAACCCCAAGCAATTGCCTTCAAGTACATGTCGAACAATGCACCATCATTTAAAGCAATGGCTGGTGGATTGGCTGGGGGATCTGGGAGGTTGCACCCCAGATTACACACTTAATCAAACTTTATGCAAAGCTGTCTGCCACCCACAAAATGTTATAGCAATTTTCTGGCGCTGCACATACACGCACAACCAGCAAAATAAAGACGAAGTGGGCAAGGGATAAGTTGCGGAGGGGATTTGGCCAAAAAGAGACAAACGGACAGAGGTCTTAAATGCTTCAGTTGTTTGTTTTGCTGCCGAATCGTTGCTGTCTTCACTTGAAGCCTAACCGAATGTTCAGGAACATGTAGCGCCGCGAGCTGCAATTCCAAAAATTGTTGCAAGTACTTCAGTGCTGCTGCTGCTGATGCAGATGCTGATGCTGATGCTGCTGCTACGGCTGCTGCTGCCTGTTTGATATCCCCAACTGGCTCGGTTGAGCTCCCAGGACAATTCACTGCGAAATTGCTAGACAAAACTGTGGCACACAAGGTGGCCGGAATGACAACAGCAACAATATGAACAACAACAACATCAATACTCGTTATGTGTGTGCAACACAGCTTGGTACTTCTGCTCCTCATCCTGCATCTGCTCTTCGTTCTGCTGCTGTTCCTGCTGCTGCTGCAACGTTGCCTCAATCGGCTTCATCAGTACGCAAAATGCGTGCATGTGTTGGTGTGCTTATTTATGAATGTGTGCATGTGTCGGGATTTCGTCGTCACCATTGAGATTGAAAAATGTAAAAAAATTGCTTTTAAATGCCGCAAAATACAATTTATTATTCAACAGAGGCAAACGCCAAACAGTGCCACACAAATGTCTACCCAGGGAATGGGCTGTGGGCTGTGGGCTTCTGTAAGTGTGCTCTGTGGCTCAGGCTGAGTCCTGACACTGGCTCCAACAAGGAGGAGTATGTGCGTAGATGGGGCACAGCCCTGGCAAAGTTAAGCTGTGATGGCCTGCTTTCCAGTAAATTCAAATAAAGTTTACACACACACACGCACACACACATACACAAGAGTAACAGCAACGTTTGAAGCTGCAGCTGTTTTGGTTTATTACACATACGCACTGTGCAACGCAGCCAGATACAGTTATTGGTTGACCAAATGTACCACAGACCAACATTTGAAGCTTTACTCGTTCTTTGTTAAGTTCTAAGGCGAAAAGTCAGTTAACCAAAAACATTTGTGAGACCTAGTTTTTGGCACAAAATGCAACTGGTTGGTTACCAAAATTAGACAAGTAAAAATATACTAGCCAAAGAAATTATATGCGAAGCTTGTTGGTCTTTAAAAAAAATGCAGCTGATTGCTACAAAAATTAAATTAAAATGTTGTAAAAAATAGTTTGTTGCAGCTGACTAAATGATGTAATGTAAATCAATTTAAAGGCCAATTCATAGTCTTTTCAGCTGCCCATGTCTCAACTCTGTATTAAACCTCAAAACCGATAGTAATTTATTATCAAAAATTAATCTTAAGCAAATTGTATAAACGAACATTTATTTAGATCAATAAGTGCTTCAATTTATTAACTCAGACAACCCTAAATTGGTAATACATTTTCTAAAATCTAAGATCCACTTAAGATGTCGCAAACTCTGCGCTTTTGTCATAATTCAACCAAATTTACGAGCAGCTTATCATTGCTACACAATCGCCGCACACACACAAACACACACACCTACATGCTCACACACCCACAAGTACACACAAATTATGAGCAACACAGTTAAACGAAAATGATTTAATTAAATTATTTGCCAATGCTAATGCCATTTGCCACAATGCCGCTGGGGAAGCAGCTGCTAACATCAAAAGACACTGAAAATTAATCAGGCGCACAGGCAGCTGAGCCACGCCCAGAAGTCCACACGCCTATTAGGTGGGCAGCGCCCTTGGCACATATAATTGCATTAATTTATGTGTAAAAGCCACACAAATTAAAAATAATAATATGTAATATGTATAATCAAAATATTCAAAATGCTTGCTTTTCCCATCCCACATCACCCCCAAAAAGTTTCAATATAAATTTTGTGTGCCAGCTGTCAAGTGGCAAGTGAAAAGGGGGGGCTTGGTAGTGGATGACTGGGTGGGGTTGCCGGGTGCTATCTTTTGTGCTTGATGAGTGGGGAGGAGGGAGGAATGGTGTGGGCGTGGCTGGACAGCCAGCCAATTTCATGGTTAAATGATTCAGAAACAGAATTACAAAATTAGTCGGCCCGTTAACACAATGTAATTAACTTTTGCGCGACCGCTCTCAATATATTTGATATTTATTTACCCGACTCCGAATGCCCCCCGGGGTGCACTTTGCTTCGATGCCTCTGATATTCTTCCTCCTTCCACTATGCCTAGGCTAGGGGACAGTTCCTGTTGACAGCTTTGAAACTATACATATACATAGAGAGAGAGAGCGAGAGAGAGAGAGAGAGATGGAAGATCTGCAGCTAGCGATTACAATTCCCACAATTTCTATCGCAGTCGGCTGCAAACGCTTTTCAAAAGCAATTTAAAACAAATTTTATTGCCAAAGTTTTGAGCACATGGAAAATGGTTCAAGTGCTTTAAAAAGTTGCAGTTGGCGCGTGCCTGCGTCTTAGTTGCCTCTACAATTAGCTCAGCTTTGAAAGTATGTAAGTGTCCCATTTAAAAAAAAATAATAATAAAAAATAAAAGTCAAAATGTCTTTAAGTGGGAACATTTTGATCAAGTCTTTATCAGGTAATCTGTATCAAAATAATTATAGAGACATTGAAGAAGCATCTACTTCAACTAGTTATATTTCTATAGTCTCTGATTTATAGTATTTCCTATGATATTTTTAGATTAAGAGATAAAACAACTAACTCATAAAATGATAGATTATTAAAGTAACTCTCAGCTTATATATGATCGCATTATGTATTACCAGTTAAGAGTGTTTTACATCTCCCAAATGCCCACTTTAAGTTTATCCCTTCCCTATCATTTCCCTTCTTAAAGACGTCGTCAAACACACAAATATAAGTACATTTTCCACAAACACGTGTATGCATTTCTAATACATATGTATATATATATATGTATATAGATTCATTGCCAAATCAAACCTCGAAAAACCTGCGCAATGATTGCCAAAAAGCACAACTATTTCCAGCCACTGCCATTACCAATTTTTGCGCTTAACGCTTCAGTGAACAAATCACTAAAAGACAGAGAGGCTGAGATACGTAGACACAGATAGACCACGGGAATGAGAAAAGGAGAAAGAATGATAGAGAGAGATGGAGATATAGAAAGAGACTGTGAGATAAGTAGAAATAGAAAAAGAGAGAGATTCGTGTGTTTCCGTTTCTGTTCCTGCTTATGCCATCAGCATGTCATCATGGCAAAATCAGACGACATGCAACATTGCATAAAGATTTGTCACAGCTAAAGCCCCCAAAATGCAATGCAAGGCAGCCGACATTGGCAACACGCAGTGAGCGCCAGACATACAGAGACAGAGAGATACTATGGACAGAGATAGAGATAGATATAGAATGGAGATGGAGATGGAGACAAAGGATGAACAAGGATACACCGACACACCGAGCGATGAGCTCAAATCGCATTTTCGCATGTTGAATTTCTTCAATACAACAACAAGCAAAACTGAAACTGGAGCTGGCGCCAATGCGGATGCTGCCACATATCAGTTGCACGAGAGTGGTTCCAAAACTATGCCTACAAAAAAGTGACAGGGAAGTGAAACATACTCAAATCGATGTGTTTGAGACATAGGAAAAGCGGAAGAATAAAGAAAACTAATCATATGAAATACCTAAAATAATAAACAAATAGCTGCATATATATATCAATTTCATAAAAATTGAAAATATATATTTGTATTATAAAGAAATGATTTTAGAAAATGTGGTAACATGTGTAAGTCTTCAAATTACAAAAAATACTTGTCTATTCCAAAAATAGATCAATTTGTAAAAGTAATTTTAAAAAACATTGGGTTGTTTAAATATTATAAGAAGGAAATATAACTATTTTCGAATAACCCAAAGATGTTTTCTAATTTTAATAAAATACAAATTAAAGATTACATAGAAATATTTGAGCTATCCTCGCCACACTCACAGGGGCTAAGCGGCAGCAACTTGCAGCAAATTCAATTTCGTGCAGCTCGATTGCATTGCGGCACATTGGCCCACAGTCTGTGTGAATATCTATGTGAATGTAATTGTGTGTGTGTGTTTGTGTGTGTGTCTATGGGAATGCTTTTGGCTTGCTTCAGACACTGCTCATCGATTCGCATTGCATTTCAATATATAAATATTTATACACAAGAAAATTTGCGCATTTGCTGAGCAACACTGTCGCGCCACCATTGCCATTGACAAACTTTAAATGAAGATATATATGTGAAGCCGCACAGGCTGACTGAAGAAAGCTAACTTTTACCGAATCCTGGACATTTTGGAGATCTAGGGTACTCATGGGGCATGCCATGTGGCAGTCGTCGTCGTTGTCGTCGCTTCATAAATCGTTTAGTTTCGCATTTGTTATCCTTTGGTTTGGCTACGTTTCGCTGTGTTTTGTTGGCTTAATTCGTTTTATTACCAATGTCTGTCCAGGCATTTGACGCGCCAACCCGTATGCCCCCCGCATGTCTCTATGTCTGCCTATATACATATATAAATCATGGCTAAGCCCTTATGACATATGCTAAAATTTAACACCGCATCGCAACAGGCAAGGCACGGCAGAACGGCAGGATGGCAGGACGGCAGGAGAGCTGGGGAGCAGCGGGAGCTCATTTTGAGGCCATGACAACCCATTTGCAACGTTAGACTGGCCTGGCTTCACCTTTGTGAGCAGATGACGGGTTCGCCGGGTCGCGTTATTGTGTTTGGTGTTTTCGGCCAACGCGTGACAAAATGATTAAACGGTTAGCCATGAAGAGTCGTCACACACACACCCATACACCCATACACACAGAGTGAGATAGTGAGAGAGACACACACACACACACACACACACACAGAGGACGTCGAGCTATCGATGGGGGCAACTGTCGCTACCCTTTGTCACCGGGCGCCATTTACCCATTGTTCGGCAATGACAGTGCAAAATTGTTGATGATGATAACGATGTGATTAGATGAGTGGTTATTCACTGGAGACTGCAAACTGGGTTGACTTATGGCAGATGGGGCGGAGTGAATGGTTTACTTGTTGGCTTTGAAGCTGCCTGAAGTGTGTTGCCACTGAGTAGCACTTTGAAATTTGTCGAGGCGCCTGAATTTGTGGCACTCTCCGTACATTTCATAAATTATTTAAGGTGATGAAACTTAAGCAATTTGATGCGCTTCAGCGCAATCAAGTTAATACACATGCCAACACTCGTTTTAACTAATGGACTGTCTGATATATTCAAATCAAGCAAAATTACAATGGAAAATAAAAAAAAATCCATTTGTAATACATAATTAAAATACTTGCCACTAAGATACAAAAATTTGTTGTCTTTAGTTTAATCATTGTGTGTTTTGTGTAGTTTTATAAAGATGCGAAAATGAATTTAATCGATTTCCTATTAAAATCTTTGTACCTTTGTTATCAGAGTTAATATATCACAACATATGATAAAAATAATAGCTTAGTTTTCAATATATAATCACATCACAAACTAGCAAATGCAATGCGTTTAAATTATAAAATATGCCACAAAATGTTCATCTTCAATCAATTAAGTTAAAACTGGCTGACTTAACGGTATGCTACAGGCTAACAGCAAATGCGCAGTGGAATGAGAAAATCACTTAACATATTTTCATTTTCATATGCTAATTATGTGCTATAAATTTTGGTAAGGCGATAAATCGCTCAAGCTTTCTGGTTTAACGTGGTAATAAAAAATAATATGCTGTAACACATGAGCGGATAGCATTACCTCTCTTAAGATATAAAATCTACTGCACACACACACACACACAAACAGGCACACACACAGAGCGCCTGCCTGGCGTGCTTATTAGCCAACTGGTTTAGTTTGGCCCGAAGCAACCTCGTCAAGGAGTTGTCTGTGCTCCTCTGGCACAGCCAAAACTATAGACAGACAATTTCCTTATGAAATGAAAATAAACATGACATTTCTAGGTTTATGTACTTTTGTGCAGCAGCTGTGTCTTTGACTTGCCACAGCCACCGCCACCGCCAGCAATCGAGCAACACCCGGCTCCGAACCGCGACCCATTTGGCTGGCATGTTCTTACTTGGCTGTGTCTGCTATAAAATGTCATCTTTTATTATGGCAAGGCTCAACTGGCGCAGACTGCGCCTAGACTAAGGCGCCCCGTCTCCAGTTACTCAACTCAACTCAACGCCCAGCCTCTCTGTGTGTGTGTGAGTGTGTGTGTGTGTGAGTTTGTATTTGATAGTAGCAAAACAATGCTGTGCACTCTAGCCACGCCCACTTTTGTGCCTCTGCATCTCTCTTTCTCTATATCCAGTTTATACGCTCCGCTACACATTGCTCCCGAGGCTTCATGCTGTGAGTTTCATTTCCGGTGCGACATTTTGTTACAAAACTTTATTTTCAATTTGTGCACATATTACACAGCTTGCCACGCCCAGCACTCGAGCAGGCGCATACCCCTCTCTCTCCCCACCGACCCCCTTTTCCTCAGTGTGTGTGTGTGTGTGTGTGTGTGTCCCACTTATCTGGCTTTTGTTTTTATTTTTAGTGTAATTGTTCTATTTCTGCCATGGCAATTGCTTCTCCCCTTCTCTTTCAGTCGCTCGCTGCATGTGTCCAATGCCACTTATCATCTGTGGGCAGGTTTGGGTGAGTCGGGAGCCGGGTCGATTCAGTGTCCAAGGCTCATGCTGTTGATTATTATTACAAGCATTATGACCGGATTTCACTGGCGGGGCCAGCAACATCTAGCGCCAGCTGTTGGTAATGAAATTAGTTTGTCACTCAGACAAAAGTGGGAATCGAGGGGGAAAGAATGTGGGATGACCAATCTAAAGGATGCCTGTTTATATTGCACAGCAGTTTGGCCTATCTGCAACAACCTTATCAACATTATTTTGTTCATCATCATGATGATGATAATTGTGTTCATTCAGTGGATGCTTCCCATTTTGATTGCAATGAGTTTTCAGGTCAAGTGCGCTTCCTTCTTCTGTTTTATTGAATTTCATTTTAATGTGGTTTTTATTGTTTGGACATGCACTTCAGCATGATTTAGGTGAGGTCTGTTCTAGCACAACTTGGCCAAGATTTGCATGCAAATTGACTTTCACTTTGGAACAAATATATTTTGCCAGTGTGGCGCATTTTTATCATGTAGTTAAAACTCTAATTTGAATACAGATTCAGTTAAAAGATGTCTCGTCTAGATAAAAAACTGATTAAGCTCTTCTGCTTACTTTAAGAAACGAATTTAATTTAAAAAATATATATTTATATTTTAATCGGTTTACCAATTACAACTAAAATATATTTCGACTACTTTTGCAAAACGCATTTTATTTAGCAAAAGTTGTTTTTAACTTAATCGATAATTATGCAGATTGCCCAATTTCATGTTTTAGCCCTTTGTCAAATAAGTTTTAATTAAGTGAATTAAGTCGAAAGACCTTTCAACCTAAGCAGATTATTTTGCATTAAACCTTTACCTGATTAAATAGTTAATATAAGAAAGATATATTGAATTTTTCTCACCCACATCAACAAAATTGTCAAATCTTCAATAATTCGAAAATGAGTAAAAATTATGAAGAAAAACTGGGGATCAAAAATTTATCAGCATCGCAGCAAACTTCCCAACTACTCTGCTGGCTGATGAGTGGACGTAATCAATCAAGGTTGATTAGAATTTGTGCGGGGCACATTAAATATAGACATATATATTATATATATATATATAATCTCAATGATTTCTCATTCTATTGCAGGCTAATCCGAAACTTTGGCCTAACAACTTTTTCTTTTAGACTTGGGCAATTTTTTTTCCCTTCTTATGGTCGAAGACAAAAATCAATATGTCTTGATGCTAGGATAAAAGTGAAATAAATTGTATTGCTCGTATGGCGAAAGTGTCAAATGACCAGGCTAAGCAAATGAAAAGTGAAGATGTATGGCTGCAGATTGTAGGCTGAAAATAGTGATAAATTTCGCATTAGGTTTTTGGATCAAATGAAAGTTTTTCTTATTTTTGTGTACAGTTCTTTCGATTGCTTTAAGTGAGCACCTTTTTTTTAGGTATTTGCGCGACTTTAACACAAAGCAATAAATACTTTTAAAAGATAAATAAATCCCTGACACGAACACCAATCACTGTCACAGCTGGCCACATATATGTGTGTTAGGGAATGAATAGGGACAGGGAGAGAGAGAGAGTGTAAGCCGCATAGACCCCAAAAGCTAAGCAGCTTAGTCTTTCACACAGCGCCACCTATGATTCAACATTCTGAGACGAAAAAAAAACTGTCAAGAAAATGCAGGCAAAAAAAAAACAAGCTAAATTGGTCAGAGGCATTTTTATCACACGTTGGCCATGTGAAGCGTAAATTACCCAATGAAACGAACTGCTGGCTAAACCAAAAATATACCAAAAGCGATAGCTAGAAAAAAGAGGCAGAAACAGTAGCAGAGCAGCAACAGCAGCGGCAGGAGGAGCATCTAAGGAGCCTTGTGGAAAGCATCAAAAAGTTAAAAGTTAGAAACTGGCAATTGCAAATAAAATTGCAACAGAAAATGCCAGTAAACGCAGACAAGAAGGTGTACTTTGGAATTTAATTAAGTTAGCTGTCAAACGAAAGACCGACCAATAGGTGGCGCCACATACCAACCAATAAAATATCTACAAAATAAAAACTTGGTTACCACGGAAAACCAATTGTCAGTTAAGCACAGCAGAAATAGTTGTACGGTTTCATGGAGTACAATCACCTATAGAAAAAAGTTTTTTGAATAAAAGTAATGAAGCGGCATTTTGAATTATATTTTGCCACCAATAATAATAAATGGTCAAGCGTTTTTTGTTCATCATCAACAGCAATAACAATGAAAGAATTGAGGCTAATGTGGCTAAAAAGCTGGCAACAAAACTAAATATGCTTGCGGTGTTTGCCTGCATTTTCAAATTTGTATTCAACATGCAAAGCAAAATCAGTCAAATGAATACAATAGACACGCAAATACACACACAGTATATATATATATATAGATACATATATATATATATATATATTCATGGGGATTACACACTCAAAAATGAAGCTGGCTTTTCATTTGGATATTTTACAAATATGTAATTTTGTTTAGCGTAATTGCGGCTGCAATCGAAACCAACACTTGATTGGAGGGCACAATAAAGACAGAGACGGGGAAAGAGTGAGAGGGGAGCAGCCAATCACACATGCAAACAAGCACACACACGCACACACATACAAATAAATGTTGCAAATTTGATATTTACGTTTTAATGAAGGCTTTTATGTTGTGGAGCCATTGATAAGCCGCCGTCTCATATCAAATTGTGCAACGCTCGATTGCATACTTAATGAGATTTTGGTCATACAATTGACGAGGCCTGCAGCCTGCAGCTTGCACCATGACCAACATCAGCATCAGAGCCGGGTTGAAATGGAATGGGCCAGTTGCATCTGTTTCCAGCCAGAGGCAAAGGCAAAGTTCGTTGGCATTTTTTCAATAAATCTGCAATGTAAACAATCAGCGTCCAATGCACAAACACACCCAAAAATACAGACACACACACACACACACACACATGGGGCAAGTTAATAAAAGTTCGCGACACGAAAGGCGTGTCCAAATTGACTTATTCAGTTCGAACGGGTTGTGTGTGGTGTTGGCCAGTGCTGATAAGTTTGGTTAAAGAGTTACAGCAACAACTGCAGTTGCAGCTACTGTTCAAAAACTGTGAAATACTTGCAACATTTAACATACACCATGGACAACTGTTAAGACCAAAGACAAGTACTCGAAATACATATATACATATAATACATATTTTGACAACGATTTTAAGATTAAGTGTAAACAACGGTTGTTAAATAACTCAAAATTATATATTTTTTTCAATATGTTAAGATTTTTTAAATGTTAACCAAGTGTTGAAGAGTAAAATTTAAAATATATTAAAAATATATTTTTATGTTTTTGGACGAAAGTTTGAATTAATTTTGGGAATATAGTTGAAGCTCAAAAACTGAGTCAGAATCGCGAATCCTATATTGAACGCAGTATTAATATAGAATTTTAAGAATCGGATCAGTTTTGACAAAGTTATGACTGTGGAAAGTATAAAATAATTATTTTAAAAGCTCAACTGTCGTTGTTTAAATGGGCATCACATATTTATATGGCTGCTAAGTTTTGGATAATTGCATTTATTCGCACTGATAAGTTGTAAATTAATAGTTCAACTAACTTGAATGTAACAGACGGGAGTTTACCTTAACCGTCTCTACATATCTATCTATATACCTATATGAAGGTGCCTCGAGGCAACACTGTGGTGCGTTAAGTAGTTGCCACTGGCTGTGCTTCTGCCTCTGCATCTGTTTTTTCCTCTACCAATGCCACTGCCTCTGCCACTGCATCGGCGTGCATCTGCATTTGCACACTTCTGCAAAATGGGGCTGCTTAGCAGTTACCATTAGCAGCTTTGCGAAGTGGCAACGGTAGATGCACACACGCGTGCAAACACGCACACAAACACACACACACACACACACACACATGGCATGACTTTGTTTTCCACAATGGCAAAAGTCTTTTTTGGGCAGCAGAAAACGGGCAAGCAAGGCTCACTTTATGAGCGCAACATGCATAAAGTGCCCAGGCAACCACCATACCCAGCTAGTGCAGCTACAAACACACCCTAACCTAACGTTCATCACGTGGTTTGGGATAAACCATCGCTTTTCCAATTTCCGGCAGTAGCCGAGGAACAACAGCAACAGCAACAGCAGCAGCAGTGGCAGCAGCAGCAGTGTTGAGACCATTTAGCTGCATTGTATTTGTGTGTCCGCCTTGCTAGCATGTGGCGTGGAGCGTAGCTCATACCCAAACACACATACACACAACAAAACACACACGCACAATACACACTGGTCCAAAAAACGCATCAGAAGCGCATTAATAATGTGCTCAGTGCAATCTGCGAGTGTCGCCATTTTTGGCCAGAAAACAATGATACTTAGTCGCAAATACGGAAAGAATGCCCATTCTGATTATGGCAACAACAATGGGCAGAAGCTTAGGCAACGGAATTTAACCCCACCACACACCGACCGACTGAAACCACGCACCCTCTTACCCCCCATGCCTGCCATCTTGTCAAGTAATTAATTTGTTCAATGACGTCCTTAAGGTGTAAGCGAAACCATTTAAAGTTGACAACCACAACGAAGATACTTGAAAACTCAAAAGTTACTACTCAGGTGCAGATGTATGTGTGTGTGTGTGTGTGTGAGGGTGTTAGGGTGCTGTAAGCTGGTGAGGATCATGTGGAGGATGCTTTATTTTGAGGCTGGCTCTAGAAACTTGTCATGCATGCTCGACGTGCTCGAAGTGTGTATTCTCTGTGTGTGTGTATTGCGCCAGTGGCAGCCAAGACAAATCGCACGCACCACGATTTGAAACTGAGCTGCGAGGGTTGCCAGGTGAGTTATCAAAGGATCTTATTGATACACATATATTTGATAGATATTTTCGGAATATGGCAATCGCAAAAAAGTATGCTGCCTTTGACTTAAAAATGAGATGCGAGAAAAGGCAAATTTTAGATAACTTTAAAACTCTGTTCGATTTTAAGCTGCCAACCCTAAGGTGAGTTGATAAAGAGCCTATAAATTTAAATATATATATTACTTAAAAAAAAACCTTTAAATAAAATCTTTTCTATAAAGATATTAACAAGATATATTTCGATGGTTGATAACAGGGCTTCCCTTAATACAAACTTTAATAGTCAAGTTTATTTTGCACAACTCAAACTTCAAGTAATTTGTTAAAGCAAAACTTTAACTTTATCATTGCAGTTTCATAGGTTTCTAAGAACCCGCGCAATAAGGACTCTGAATAAGCCTCCGAACTCAATGTATAAAATCGGAAGTGACTGCTGCTACTGACTTAGCCGTAGCCGTAGCCGTAGTCGCAGCCGTAGTCATAGCCGTAGTCGTTTCGAGTCTTTGGTCTCTCGTTCTTATGGTCTATGTGTCTCTCTGGTGTGTCTATGTCGGCACTGGGCGACAGGTGCTTCCGCATTTGAATGTTAACGGAAACCGCAACGGTACAACTTAGATAAACGTTTGCTCTTTAAATATGTGCGCTGTCGCACTGAGCTAAAGCGAACAGTAGCAGGAGGAGGTGCAGGAGGAGGAGCATACAAATAAGTTGGCTGGGGGTACTACCTTTATTCTATGGTGTTTGAGCAACGGTATTTTCACACATACATATGTGTATGTGTGTGTGTATATATACATATAAAGCGAGTTAGAAAGCCCCAGCTACATGTAAAGTGGTTTTTGGGCTGTGGTTATGGACTGGGCTTGATTGGATAGGTCTTTGCTTAGCTTATTGCCAGCTGCGAGGATGGTAAGTCGTAGATAGCTAAGGTGTTTGCACTGCAAAATTGATTATGCACATCGAATGTGAAACGAGAGGGAGATTCTATGTGTGTGTGTGTGTGTGTGTGTGTGTGTTTGTTGTGTGTGTGTAATTATAGATAAAGTCAGATACATTTGATTGGAGTTTATTCATTCACTTATGGTATGTGTGTCGAAAGAATGTTTAATTTAATTCATTGACTATTTTAAAATCTTTAGTACGAGCTTGCTATTTCATTTTCAGCTATTTTAAATAAAAACAAAGTCATCAATTCAGTCCTTCATTCAATTCAATTTAAAAAATTTAAATCAATTTACGAGTTCAATTTTGACAAATGCCTAAACGAATTAAAACAAGCATCTAAACTGCAATCAAATAGAAAAAATTGACTAAAATAAAATCAATTAACAACAAATGCGCACAGTTATATTAAATTTTTTTTGTAGTAAAAGTGTGTGGAGTGCCACAAATAATACCCTGCTAAAACCAGTTTAGCTGTCCAATATCATTCGATATAAGATGCTTTAAATCAACAAATATTTATAAAATAATATTTATATTTTTTTTATCATTTTAGACATTTAAACTTTGCATTTTGAACTGTCAAAAACATTAAACTCACTCGGCCAAATTTCTTGTTATTGATGCAGAAAACCACATATTAAATTTCTTTACGCATCAATATTGTTAATTTAAATGGTTTGAATAAGCGGTTAACTGGTTTGCACCAAGATGACAACGAATTTATGAGAATATACTGATTATAATTCCATATATACACACACAAGTACATTGATAATATTTATGTTGATTTTGCTTTGCGCTGTTAAGATTTGCTAGACACCAAAAAATTTTACAATAGTAATATTATTTTCTTTACTTTTACTTATCACAAATTGAGCTATGTTATATTTGGACTTTTATCAAAATTGAAGAAGAAATCAATTGTTGTGAATAAAGTAAAGTAATCAGTAAAGTATACAATTTAATTTTAACAGTACAAACATATGTATTTTTTTGACCACTTAAATACAATTCTTACAAATTTCAAATATCCATTTTACACATTTTTAATGGCTACAGGGTATAAACAGGGCACTTAATTCAACCCCGAGTGGGATCAGTTGGAATCGTGCTCCCAACTCCCAACGAAGTAGCCACATTTGCACTGTTCAACATTGTACAGCGTGTTGGCGATGCTGTTTGCCTCATTTTAAGTGCGAAACAATGTAATTTCATGGTAATCAGTCTGGGCCGATTTAGAATTTGATGCCATTGTCTCGAACGGGCCAAATCCAGAGTACTAAAATAGGGAAAAAAAATAAAAATATCTGGCCACGACTAACTACACAAATTTCCGGTTGTGCGCACAAAGCCGAAATGGCCAGAGAATCTGGAAACGAGTTGAATCGAGGAGCGCACTTGGCCAGAAAAATGTCAGTTTACAATTTTCTATGCCATTTAAAATAAATGAAAATTGCGCTTGCCTGTGCCACAATTGCTGCCAGGCTGGCTGGCTGGTTGGAAGTGTAGCATAGTTTTAGGCGCTCGATGCTCAGCGCGTGTTAACGTAAATAAATTACATAGATACACGCACACACACACACACACACACACAGATGATATACATACACTCTCATAGCGACAATCAAGTGGTCAGTGGCATGCAGCTTATAAATCAGGGCAAAGCGCAAAACTTAGCTGCCTTGGGCCACATCGAGATAAATGGTTAGCCAAAACGCGGGGCCAGGCCCAGAGAAACAGAGAAATTGACTGAGTTTGAGAGTTTGGATGGAATGGATGGAACAACAACTGAGCAACTGAATATACGAATAGATGAATAGATTGATGGGTCGCCTGTATAAATGGTTAGCTATTTAGTTTCGGTTTGCTGCGGTTTGACTCGCTCTCAGTTCATCTGTGTTTTTGCTTTTGTTTGCAATTGGTGCGCGGTTGGACTGGATTCACTGGTTCAGTGATTGGGCGCCTTTAATTCTTTTAATGTTATACTGGGTCAATTGCATCCCAGAGTACACACATTCTCATTTTGACAAACTGTACGTCAATTAAAAATTAACTAGCATCTGGTTTGGACCGCTGACACAGTGCTTTACCTATTTTATGCCATTTTCAGAGTTGAATAATTATTTATATGGAATTTGCAGTTGAAATTGAAAAACGAGTGGAATTTTAAATGTTGATATTGAAAATAGTGTTTTTCAGATCGTCTATCCTGGCAGTTGTGTCTATGGAAACTTTGATGAAAACTAAACTGTTATTTTGTTAATAATATATATCCCATGGCGAAATAATATTCCACAGGCTGTTTAAATATTTAATGAATTGAATATATCGCACATTATTTTAATACTAATAAATAAATAATATACGCATACATGCCAAAACATGAAAATAACATTTTTTAGTTATAAAAATAACTGAGTGTCTGCGCTCAAGGATTATGAATAAATGACAAGAAGTTGTCAGTTCATTTCGGTTTAGCGTAAATGAGTTTTTGGTATTATGTCAAGCATGGCAAAGTTGTCAAGTTGTTAAATACGTTTCACAAGTCAACTAACAGCACAACTCACAATTGCCGCATTTCAACGAGGTGAACACACGACCAACATTCTTTGGCTCTTGACAGCATTAACAACACACAGTAACTATTTAAGTATCTCTCTGCCACAGTTGTCTTGTCTCGTTGGCCGGCGAGGGGGTTACACAGCAGCGCAGCACAAGTGCTGCAAATGCTCAGTGAAAAGAGCAGAAAGAGGAGACTGCAACAATGTCATATACATTGTTGTGGCAATGCCGAGCAGCAACTGCAACAAAGGGTGGCCCTAGAAGCGAGTAGCCCAAAACCACACACATGCTGTGTGTACATATATATAAGTTAAAGCCTTAAGCTCTTGCTTCGTATAGGCGGGGGGGGGTATACACAGATTATTGCTATGCAACTATTTGCGCAAGTTATTTAAATGGCTTTGTGTTGCATATTTTTTGGCTGGGGCGCAACTAGCCGCCGCCACACCCAACAAGAGTCCCCAAGCAATCAAGTTGTATTGACTCTATGCATCAAGGGAAAACAAAACTTTTTCGAGATCGGACAAAACTCATGCATCCCACGCGACTGTCCAAGATCAGCTCAGCCAGCTCACACAGTATCAAATATAAAAATAATCAGAGCTGAGCTTAGTTATCATGTGGAGATCAACGCCTCAAGTTGTAGTGCAAATAATTTGTCTGGGCCTTTTGGGTGTCAGCTGCCGCAGCAGGCACGCTTACAAAGTACCCAAGATCACGATCACGGTTAATTCGCCGCAAGGATTCGAGGTCTCAATACCTGATGAGCCGGGCATATCGCTTTTTGACTTCCACGGCAAACTCAATGAAGAAATGGCCGATCCGTCCGATGTGACTTGGGCAGCCAATATCGTTGAATCACGCAACGGTCGCTGGACTTATATAAATCGACAGCAGATACTGAGACCAGGTGATGTCATCAACTACTGGACAACAGTCAGATATAATGGCCAGGACTACCACAACTACAACCTGCAGCATTGGATTGGCCAAAACCTGGTGATGAATCTCAGTTTTGATGATTTATTTAATTATTTGGAAAGGACTAATTCCTTTTCCCTTTACCCCAAGCGGATAACTATTCCAGGCAATCTCATTATCAATATGCAATAGCCATAAAATATTGAGAAATAAAAACAAATAAAAAAATCAGCTAAACAATAATAAACGATGCTTCCAAGCTAATTTTAACTCTGTTTCTTGAGCAACCCAAGAATGTATGGTAATTGTGTAAATTAATATAAGTTTAAAAATACGACATATTTTTTAAAGCTTTAATAAACACATTTTACTATCAATTTATTTATGTAATGTAACTGCACTTAAAAAATGCGCAGCTGTGTATTGAACGTATGTTAAGAGATAACATATATATATATATATATATATATAGTTGTTCAGTTTTAATAATAATATAATTTTACTTGAAATAATGATAAGAGGGAAAATACCTCATATACTTTTACTGTTTCTGTATTGAACTGAGTCCGCACTTTTCTATCTATTTTTTTTTTTTTACTAAAAGTTTTTGTTGCAAGGAGTTGCCTGCATTAAATATTTCAAGTGCCAGTAAAAAAAAAAAAACAAAAAAACAATTTTTGGACTCTGCACATGTCAAACTCATGGCGCGTTGCATTGTTTTCCAAAGTGCTATAAATCATCGAAGCACTTTGTCACAGATACCCAAGTAAGTATCCGGCCCGTATAAATCATATTGAAAAGTTCTCCGCATGCGTGTGAAATGCTGTACGGGTAATGGCTCCTTTCAAATTACCGCAAAGCATTTGCATTGCAGGCAGTCAAACTATGGCCAATTCATGGTTAACGACTTAAATATACCCTGTACACACTGCAGCATTAGCTTTCAAATTACCTAGCTGCTTTTATTTATATTTATTTTTCTATTGGTGATTGCTTTAGATATATCTTTTGGAGACTCTTTACAAACAAAGTTTACTTCACACTATCAGTTTATAGTTAAGAAATATTTTATTCGTTTTTAATAATTTTTGTGGGTTTTATACTTTTTTCGTGAAGTTTGTAATGAACTGAAGCAGATGTTTTTCGAACTGTTAATATATATATATATATATATATATATTCTTGATTAGCATTGCTAGACGAGTAGATTTATTCATGTTCGTCTTTTCGCCCGTCTTAGTGTCAATCCTAATTGTTTACGACCATTTTTGTTTTATATGTTATATGCCATCAGGTGTAAAGATATTTTTGTATCTTAGCATGTATCCATATTTACCACACAGCTGCCATAGGAATAATCGGTCAAAAGATTTAAAGATCGAGTAACGCGTTGACCCTTTTTTCAGTTCAAAGCCACATCGAAATTTAATTTCCTTTAAACGAACAGCTTCAGACTAAAATTAACTTCGGTCTACAAGGGAATATAAACTTCGGCGTACCGAAGATAAAGGCTCCCATCTTGTTATTTATGTATAATGGATACAAAAAGTATAAAAAAAAGAAATATAAAAAAAGGATATCCACTTACGCAGGTAGTTCTGATATCAAGATCGAGCAACGGCATTTTGGCAGCAAATATGCGAGTAAATAACTGTTCAAAGGTTACTCTTGCCCCATTTAACGTTCACTTGAGGCAAGCACAAGCAGATACAACTTTTTGGAACAGCATAAATATACAAAAGTCACAATGCCCATTGGTGTTTTTATCAGCAGCAGTGCTTGGTTGCCTCATTGTTTCTTGACTCAGGTGCTGATAACTGTATGTCCTTGTTGCAGCTGCTACATTTTCTAATAGTTCAGTTAACAGCTTATTTTATGCACATAAACATTTGTCTGTGCATCTCTATGAAACTATCTATCAGTATTTCTTTTGTTATATTATTCATTTTTTCAGTGTAATACAGAAAGTTACTTTGACTTTCAGACCATAAATATGACTATAAATATTGTAACGAAATAAATTTCAGTCAATTGTTGAACTTTATATGGCTTGCTGAATTTTTCGTAGGTCTTTGCTCCTGCTGTTATTTTAGCACACAATTATATTATTCCAGTAAAATCTATACACATGCATATAGTGAGCAATTTTTTTAAGTTTTTAATAAATAAAAATTGTAAATTAAATTTGAAATTAATATTACTGATTCAATTATATAAATGAAAATGTAATACTAATTGAAAATGAGAAAAATACAGAATATAATAAATGAATCTGGGGGTATTCAATAAGTAAATCTTGAGATATTTCATTTGTGCAATATATCTGCAAAGATTTCGGAACCCAAGATATTTCTAAAAATTACTAGGCGTTAGTAACTTAGTAATGAAGGTAATAAAAAAGCATAGAAGAGAGAAAAAGGGCGATAACGAGGGAGACATAAAATAAAAAATAGATTGGGCAACATTTGGTATTCATAATAAATATTGTCCACAATGTTGATGCAAACAACATACTCATTCTTAAACAAGTCAAGCTGTGTATAACAAGGACTAACTAAATAATAAACAGAACCATGGCTAATTGTGTTTGTTGTTTATGACTCAGCTGCTTGGCTTCCATTAGCCAGGCCTGTTTTATATTTTGGTAACAAGAGCAACTTGTCCAGCTTGTACAGCTTTCGCATGACCTGTGTTCCTGACCTGCTTTTAGTACTATGTGCAGTTAAAGTGTCACTTAAACATGGCTATAAAACTAAAGCAGAGAGTGCACTTAAAATAACAAAAACAACTACAGCAAATTGGGCATATTACATATGTAGGTATCAAAGTATATACTTATAAAATTGGAATATTAATTAATGCGCCGCATTTGTGTCGCCTGCATTTGTCACAGCTAATTTGCGGCAAATTGAGCATGTCGGCCAAAGGTAAAAACAAATGCAATTTTTCATTTGGCCAGCGGCTAATTTATCTACGATTTCTATATTTCATATATATATATATATATATATGTATGTATATAAGTGTATATACATATTTATGTGAGTACGTTAGATGCATTTGTGTATGTCTAACGGGGGCAGCTAAGCGACGCTGTCAGAAACATTTGCAAAATGTTCTCATTTTCTCATTTCGCGCAATGTGTGAGAATTGTAAAATGCAAGCTAGCGGCAACTTTGTGTCACATTCCATACACAAAGTCACACACCCACACACACACACACACTTATCACAGCACACATTCATGCTTCATTTAACACGGACACTTTAGACGACATTTTACACGTGGCAAGGCTTTAAAATGACTTGTGACAACTTTATGTGCAGCTCCGAGACTTAGACAAAATGAAAAACAAAAGTGTAAAGAAAACTGTCATAAATTTTATGTCATCAAGCTAACAGTTTAAACTTTAAGGCTTGCACTTTAAAACTACAGTTTAACTTTATTCTTGCTTATCTGTTTTCGAAGTATTAAATTTTTGAAAATATTAATCTTCTTTTATCATTTTCGTTTTGGCTTATGCAGATTTTGTTCCAAGCTGTTGTTCAATAAAGTTCATAAAGTTTGTCCTCAATAATTTGTATCTCTATATATATATATATTTATAATCTTTGTACATTTATATTTCTTATAAGAAAAATGCACATTCCTATAAAATATATACAAACAAAATTTGAAATTTATAATTATATATTGGATGTACAACTTAAAATTAGAGAAGCCCACAAGGAAGCGATGAGGTTCAAAGCGAAGCTTAAAATGGGAAATGCTGTGTGGAAAATTAATTATAAAAGATTCCGCTAAGTTAAATATTTTGCTCAACTAAAGTTCAAAGTTGCAGTGCCACATTGTAAAATAAGTTGCTTGTAACTTGACGCACATTTGTCACACACGTCGTCCTGCCACCAGCAGCAGTGACACCAACAGCAACAGCAAGAGCAAGAGCAACAGCAGCTGCAGTGGCAGGAGCAGTTAAAGGGTTAGATAGGGGTTGTGCGGATACACAACCACTTCTACAGGTGGGTGCCTTGTCACTTGTGGAATTTGAGTGGCTTGGGCAGTTTGGCGGTTGGCTGAGTTGGCCCCGACACTTACACCCAACGCCCGCCCACTCAAGCTCAACTGATATATGGCACTTTGAAATTAGTCAAAGTGCAAAATGTGGGGCGCACACAGCGGGACACATGGTTGGCATTTTTCATACTCAACACAAAAATTTCGCATAATGTATATTCATTTGTCAGGATATTCCAAATGTCATGCATAGAAGACGGCATAACCAGCTGCACAAACTAAACAAACTAATCTAAACTGTGCCTGCAGATTTTTGAATACATTTTCAATTTGTTTGCTTAATTTAAAAATTCCTAGCTAAAGTAAACATGTGAAAATTTTATCAAATTTTCATTTTCGTTTTCAGTATTAAAATTTATGTTATTTTTAATTATCAATTAACTATTTTGTATGTAGCCTAGTCTGAAAATTGTTTCGAGCTAACATTTCATTTAAGTGGTCTCGGAAAGTACTTTATATAATATATATCTAAAAATTTGAATATTTTTAACTATACTTTATGTTTTTATTTTATTAAGCCGAACTTCAACCTACAATTGAAATGTAATTATATATCAATAATATGCAACTGGACATGAAGACAGTTAAAGTTTAATTGCATATCATACAATGAAAATCAATATGAATTGATACTATAAGTGGAATATTTAAATTTCATTTTTATTCATTAGGCAAATGTCAATTGGTGTCAATTTGCTAGAATTGAATAGGTCTTTTAACTAACAGGTTTAGATTATGAATAATGAGATTCGAAGCAATTCAAATAATGTTCAATGAATGCTCTTTATTTCGAGTAAATATGGGTAATTCGTATAAATTTGCATTTATATATACAGTTAATTAAAGAGACGAATGTCGCCAAATGTGCGTTGTAGATTTTCCTGTAGCTGCCTCATTTGGTTGCCGAGTTGTTCTTGTAAATTCTTTTGCAGGTTGGCTGCAAATTCTTGGGCCCTGGCAGCCTCAAGAGCAGCATCTGCCTGGATCTGCTTTCGGTTGTCATAAGACTGACGATTGCCGCTGAAAAGGCCGCCATCCGCCTTGGCCAGTACAGTGCCATCAGCCAGCTCCACAATAATGTTGCCATTCTGATACTCCACGACAGCATTTTGGCCATTGATTTCCACCGATTCCTTGCTATTGACTTCGGCACCCTTGGCCGGGAAGTTGTACACCTTTCCGCCGACGGTCAACTGAAGACCGCCATTGACAATGCGAATCTGATGATTGTTGTAGGTCTGATAGCCACCCTCTCCGGCCTGGTTCATGAATACGCCACCGCCATTGCTTGAAATGAAACTTGAACCTCCTCCTCCTCCTCCTCCTCCGGAAACTTGTTGACCATTGATAAATACGCCACCTCCGCCACCATAACTGCCTTCCGCTGATATATCCTCATCGCTATCATCGCCTCCAGTTACAATCGTCTGACCGCCAGCACCGACCAAAACCGTACGTCCGTCGGGTCGTTTATAAATGCTACCCGCCGGATTCTGCAGGACAACATTGCCACCATTACTATGTATAAAACTACCAGGTGCCGCCCCTTGATTTCTTGGTGGTGTGGGCAAGACATTTCCCCCTGGATTCGTTGTTCCGGGTATCGAGGTTTCCACACCATTGCTGTGATCGACAAACGTGGCGGGGCTATCAGTTTGTGCTGCAACATCATAAAATTATAGACGCACTCTAGGAACATAAAAGATATATACTAGAATATTTACCGCTAGCCAAGCAGACGGCTATTGCCACTAGTGCGAAAAACAACGGAATGCGACCTGTGTCCATTTTGTGCAACGGATTGACTCTATCAATGCAATGCCACAGCCCTGCTATTTATACAAGCGAACGATCGAGAATACAGAATGTTATTTATTAAGTCAATTATACGTGGGTAGATATCTCCGATTGAGGTCAACGCTGCAACCTCTGGGAAAAAGCCAGAGATGATTACGACGCTTCTGAGCACGATTTGAGATTGCCGATTTGCGGTTGCCGATCACCACTGAGATCGTCTCCAAACTGATTGCCGTGTTGGTCCCAACGCTTTGAGTGGCGTCAAAACTTTAGGTATTCATTACTCAGCTGCATATAGTGTTTATATATCAACAGAAGAGAGTGCCTAAGAACACGTCAGAACTGTGACACAAGCTGGCAAACAAATACTAATTGAGTGCTCGACAATAAGACTAACAAGATTTTTTAATTAAGTCTGACACACCCATTCAATGAACTCACATCGTAATTTTTTTTTAACATTTTTTTAATAATTCTTTCACATATATATTTAATTAAGTTCCTTCTTAGCACATACCACTGTATTCCGTTTAATTGATTTGTAAAGTATATAAAGCCACTTTATAGTAATATGCAAATTGATAAGCTGTAGAATATCACTTGGGAAATACCTCTCATTGCAAATATATGAATTTCTACGTAAAATAAACTGGTTTATGTATATATGCATATATGTATTTTCTGTACATATGGAACTGGTCATACATACATTGATTAAGAGGTTATCACTCGGATGGAAAATATTGTATATAAAACGATTGCGCATCTGTGCGACTTATCAGTTAAACAAAGAGACACTATTTTTCTGTGAATGCGTTAGTATATTTCAATACAACAAACACAATTCTAGTAATCAAGCAAATAACAACAATAGTGGCTTGTCAAATACTAAATACCCTATATATATATACAAAATATTCCATTAATAAAATTTTGGAAAAATACTAAAGTGTGCAGAGTAGTTGACTTTATTTCAACAGACTGTCAATTATCAAAGTCAGATTTTTTATTTGTTTGTACAGACTGCTAAATTTAAACATGGACAGCGATTTAAAATTCACAAAAAAGTTAATTGTTCTTTATTTTTTGGAGCGCATAATTCTATCAATTACAAAGTTTATATGTGTTCAGTTTAAAATGACAATCGCATTATGAAATTAATTCCGTGATCTGTGCTCCAGTCAATTAATATCGCCACCTGCCCTTGTCCCCATTTGAGTTGTAAGTACCATCCCCATTTGAGTGCAAAATAATATTATCTGTTGATTGGTCATGGCCGCCATTCCAGCTGGGTCCACCAAAAGATCCACGGTTCGAACCTGGTCCACCAGGCATGCCATTAGCAGCTAAGATATAAATATAAATATATGTGCATCATTAAATGGTATTTATAGGAAGCAATGGTTTGAGGGCAACGACTTACCGCTGATCAAGGCGACGAGCAGCAAAAGCCACACAACAAATTGAAGACTGTGCGGCATGGTCAAGGCAAATAATGAAAATGATTCAGCTGTACATAAGATCGCGCCTTTATATATGACCACACCATGCAGCTGCTACATACTTGAGGTGCCCCAGCTTGGCCTACGTGCGGAGCCTGACAATGTTTTGGCGTTTTTATTTTTTTGGTTTGTTTTCTATTTTTTGCCTAAGTTAATATGGTGTATGCTCTCTCTTCCAATTCTCTCTCGGTCCGCGTCTCTCTCTCTCTCTATACATATAAATATATGTCGGGCAATTAAGAAGTTTTGCTATGTGTCTTCTAATTATTTTAAATTGAATTGGTTTTGTCTGACTGTGCAGTACGTAAAAGTTTTTGTATTGCTGGCCATTAAACATATCGGTGCGAGGTATCATTGAGCACAAGTCACATTAGCCTCACTTCGTGAGCAGATTGTGAGCTTTTGAAGACCACAACTGCCCCACTCGTCTTGCCACCTCTACTGTCCACAACTGCAGTTTAAGCTTTGTTTTTGGTTTCGCTTTTGCTCTTTGCGTTTGGAGTAAGTTTAACAGTAAACATTAAACAGGTATTGCGATGTTGTTAATGACATGTGCACAACAACGCTTTGTACGTGGGAATTACCGAAATATTGGGTGTGTGAGAGAAACAGACAGATTTAGAGCGAGTGTGAGAGAAGTAGTTTATGAGAACATAGCTCAAATGAGTCAGCAGAAAAAGTGTTTTGTAAAGCGTGTGAGTAAAAAAACCAAATCAACAAAGTGAGAGAGTATATTTTTGTGGCTATATATTTATATATATATATACATATATAGATATGAATCAAAATATCACTGAAATTGTACGAATAAATTAATAAAGCTTTTTGGTAACTAAACAGACTACGCTTTATTTATGTATTTATTTGTTTTATTGAATATCGACTTTTCATTTATATGGAGGCAATGGCTTAACTAATATTAGCTAATACTTCTGTTTTTCATTGCTTTCGCTGTCAGTCAATAAGCCCCAAAGTAGTAGTAGCAAAAAAAAAATTCATTAAAAGCCAAACAAAAATATAATTCATGAAAATATTAGTATGTAGACCCATTAAAAGAGCACCGTTGCATTCATTCGATAGCAAATATATGAGCTGCGTCTAACTGTTCCCCATTGTCTGGACCAACCTGGTCTGGTCTGGTCTTGTCTGGTGTGCTATGCTTTTTGAGTTGCTTTTGTTGTTCGAATCGAATCAATTTGATTTTCCAATCAATTAAACTTTATATAAATTGCGTCTGCGTTGCTAAATATAGCAACAATAGCCACAGAGCACAGCTAGAAATGTGCGCCACAGATAACACAACGACACACTGTGAGAAAGAGAGAGAGAGAGTAGGGGCTATGCAGCGCTTCCCATCTCGTTCACTCACCCTGTCTACGTTCAATGTCTATATCTATGCCTGAATGCACAAGCACAAAATGCTGGGATTTGAGTTCAGGTTGGCTCTTCTTGGAAACAATTGCATATTGTACAACTTTAGGCTGCACTTTTGGATTTGGCAAGAGAGAAATGCAAATGACGTCGCCTCTGCAACATACTTGCAACATGCAAAACAGATACAGAAATCCATTTTAATCAGTTTTTAAGCGCATTATAATCTTGGAACTTAAAGTTCAATATATTTTAGTAATTGAATTAAAATATTACAGTATGTTTATAATTAATACGCTCATCCTTCCAAATCAACAATCCTTCCCTATTCCAAAGGTCCGCCATTGTTACCACCGCTTATCAGTCCATCTCCACCGCCGCCTTGGCTGAAGGGTCCTCCATTACTGTTACCTGTGATTAAATCGTCTCTACCTTGGCCAAAGGGTCCACCATAATTGCCACCTATGATTAAATCGTCTCTACTTTGTCCAAAGGGTCCACCACTGCTGCCCCCATTTATTAGTCCAGATTGAGTTCCAGTATTTCCAAAGGGCCCACCATTTTGACTTCCATATATAATACCGTTCCGATCGGTATTAACTGCAAATGGTCCTCCACTATTACTTTGTCTCATTTTTCTAGATTGTTCTGCTCCATAGGGTCCTCCGCTACTGCCACCAACAATCAGTCCATCCCCAACCTGATCTTGCCGATCTTTGTTATTCCCAAATGGTCCTCCGCTGTTGCTACCGCTTATTAACCCTTCTCCACCTTGGCCATAGAGTCCTGGACTGCTACCACCGACAATCAGTCCATTACCAGCCTGATCTTGCTGATCTTTGTTAATCCCGAATGGTCCTCCGCTGTTGCTGCCGCTTATTAACCCTTCTCCACCTTGGCCATAGAGTCCTGGACTGCTACCACCGACAATCAGTCCATTACCAGCCTGATCTTGCTGATCTTTGTTATTCCCAAATGGTCCTCCGCTGTTGCTGCCGCTTATTAACCCTTTTCCACCTTGGCCATAGAGTCCGGAATTGCTACCACCGACAATTAGTCCATTACCAACCTGATCTTGCTGATCTTTGTTAATCCCGAATGGTCCTCCGCTGTTGCTGCCGCTTATTAACCCTTCTCCACCTTGGCCATAGAGTCCTGGACTGCTACCACCGACAATCAGTCCATTACCAGCCTGATCTTGCTGATCTTTGTTATTCCCAAATGGTCCTCCGCTGTTGCTGCCGCTTATTAACCCTTTTCCACCTTGGCCATAGAGTCCTGGACTGCTACCACCGACAATCAGTCCATCACCAGCCTGACCTTGATTATCGGTGTTAGTCCTGAATGGTCCTCCACTATTGCTGCCTCTTATTAATCCTTGATTACCTTGACCAAATGGTCCTCCAATCGGTCCTCGACTGCCACCCCCGACAATATGCCCACCACCAGCCTGATTTCCCATCGGCGATCCATATTGCTCTTGCTGATAGGTGTTAATCCAAAATGGTCCTCCACTGTTGCTGCCCCTTATCAATCCATCTCTGCCTTGGCCAAATGGTCCACGACTGCCACCCCCGACAATCAGTCCATCACCAGCCTGATATTCAAAAGGTGATCCATATTGCTCTTGCTGATAGGTGTTAATCCAGAATGGTCCTCCACTGTTACTGCCTCTTATCAATCCAACTCTGCCTTGGCCAAACGGTACTCCCGTATTGCTGTTGCTTATGTAGCCACCATTGTAGTCATCATAAGAACCGCCATAGCTGCCACCATATAAATTACGATGCTGTGCCTGAGTCGAGACTGTCATGAGCAGCATCAAGGTCCACAAATGTCTCATCTCGACGGTTAACAAATGTATACTAATCGCCGCATGAATAAACAAGTCAACAAATTGACTCTGTCGGTTTTGCCATATAAGCGTCAATGGAAATTGGATACGTTCAGCAGCATATTTTGATTTATGATCATCACAAACTGAAAAATGTTTATTACGTGTTTAACATACTTATTATAGTGGCACTTTACTCTCTTCCCACTCTAAAAAATCAGAGATCACTTTTGACAATAATCAGCTGAACTTGCCCAATGTCAGTGCTAAGTGAGATGATTACAGCAGATTCTCTACTTTTGATTTGAGCTGCGTTAACTGAGCTTTGACGTCAATTGTGTAATAGCAGAGTAATTGTATATATTCTGTTTGGGCGTTTATTTACATATAGAGCTTTTGGTTAAAATTAACCCAACTGAACTTCTCTCGCGGCACACCAAGCAAAACAAATTAGTTTGCCTATGTTATAAGCAGTATTTAAACTATGCATCAATTAGTAAATATATCTAATACATATTGCAAATCAAATTTTTTTTCTGCAAATAAAATAACACCAAAGGCATTTTTATAATAATACGATTCGGGAAAGATTTTTTTATTCATTTATAAAAGATAAGATTCACAAGTAAATTCTGATTTCTGATCATTAATAGTTTAAATAAAAATGAATAATCAACTGTTCTATGGTTTGTTTAAAAAGCAAGCGTTATCGATTAATTATCGAACCAAACGAAAATAAACAATCAACTATGGTCAGTGTATAAGCATACGTTATCGATTAATTATCGAACCAATCTAACTTCGATAGTTTGCATGCCAAAATATAGTGCATCCCTTGCCATCCCTAGTCATGCCAAAGTTTCGCCGATAGACTTGACGTTTGTTTAGGATTAGAATCTAATTTTGTCAAATTGCATTTTCTTCGAATGTCAAAGCTCTCTCTGCATACAGAAATGACTGATACGTGGATAAATACGAAAAGCGTTTCACTCAACAAATCTCAGTTTTCGACATGGCGCTGTCAGTTCTTTGCCTTGCCAAAAAATGAACTGGCCCTAAATATTTGCACAATGTTTAATCCCATTGCTGCTAGCTTGCGCGATAGTCAGAAGTTGGTTTTACATGGTGAGGAGCACCATGAGTTGGACAAACTAAGCACGGGCACGGTTAGTGGTCCGAATTGGATCTGCACCGGCCTCGATCTGCTGCGTATGGGCATGCGCAAGGGTTGCGAACTCTCGGCTCCATACTTGTTCTACTGGCATAAGCTTGAACGTTGTAATTATTTTCTGAACACAGTTGCGAAATTGCTGGCCTGTTGTGAGCCCTTGGATGGCCGCACATTTCAATATTTGATGAAACATGCTGTGCCCGATGCAGGAAATTGGCAAATGTTTGTCAATCTCATCAAGAAATATGGTGTTATGCCAAAGGAGTGCTATAAAGCGAGCTGGTCATCGGTATGCACCCGGCACCTAAACATGATACTCAAGAGCAAGGTAAGTAAATGATTGGCTGATTATGGTGGTGACCACCAAAAATCAATATTAATCTCTTTCAGCTGCATGAGTATTGCGGTCGAATGCATGCCGAGTTCACCTTCGCTCAGGATAGCCTTAAGCTGTACCAGATGATTGGGAAAATGATGGAGGAACTGTACAAGGTAATCAGCATTTGCCTTGGTACACCATCGATGAATTTCAAATGTAAATTAGATGATAGTGGAAAGAAACAAGACGTTACTCCTCAGAGTTTCTATCAGCATTTTATAGCTCCCAATTATGCAATTGATGCCCAAATTTGCTTGGGTCATGATCCGCGTCTCAGTTCTGTCTACCAAAAAAACTACCGCATCGCGCACAGTTCAAATATGTTTAATGGACTGCAGCAGAGTTACAACAATCAGCCCATGGAGGTGCTGATCCAGATCATTGTGGACTCTCTCATCGCTGGGTCAGCTGTTTGGCTCGCCTGCGATCTGCAGTCTTCATTTTATGACATAGCCGAAATAATAAGTCTGCAGACACACAATTTCGAGCAGCTCTTTGGGCTGTCCGTAAATACGGGTCTCAACAAAGCCCAGCGCATGCTCTACAAGGCAACGCGTCGCAATACAGTGCTGCTCCTCACCGGCATCACATTGGATGCAATGAAGCAACCATTGCAGTTTAGCACAAAACACACTGTGACCAAAACGGCGTCAAGCACAGGCCGTCTGCAACTGTCAGTGGCAGACATGGAAGAGGATGCAACGAAGCGAAGAGCGAACGTTTGTGGCAAGGCCACCGTGCTGAATATCGATTGGCTGAAGGAGTACGCCTTTGAGATAGTCATCGATTCACGCTTTGTGCCGCCAGGCGTGATGCACGCGGTCCAAACTCAGCCCAGCGTGGAGCTGCCCCTTTGGGACCCAATGGGCGAGCTGCTCACTTAATGAGCGATGAGTCCCCCATGACAGTAGTCGCTCCACAGGGGTTCCAGCGCCAGCTCATCAATTGTAGCAAGTAAAAAGAGCTGTTTTATTGACTGGGCTTTAATTGCTTTTTGCAAAGTGTTTCAGCTTAAATCTCAAAATGACTGAAATACTTAAAAAATATAAACTAATAAGTCAATGTTTTAAAACTGCCTCAAAAGTCCATTTTTATTTGTATAACCATATTATTAATTTCGTAACACAAATTTTAAAATTTTCTGAAGACGGTTTCACAAAATGATTTCAGATTTGCAATATGTTTTCCTGATTTAAAACACAAAAAATTGTTTGTTGTTCGCTAAGTTTTGGGAAAATAGAGTTACGTGCCTCAGATGTCTAATCAGGCATTTAGGAGTGGGAAATGCGGAGGCGTGGCAAGCTTTTCCCATCGAGAGTTTGACAACGATTTTAAGCATAAGGGATTTAGGCTGAAAAATGCAAAATTTTTCTTAAAGAGAAAGAACAAAAAAATTTTGCTTTGTTTTAAGACGTCTGTTTTATTTTATTATAATTTTTGACAGCAATTACAGAGGATGTGCTCACTACCACTTCTTATAGCCCCGCCCTATATAGGGAAAGTTACCATTATAGCCTCGACCAGAGCCATAGTAGGGATTGGGCTGTTGGTAATATTGCATTGGTGATATCAGTACTGGTTGCACCACCACCTGTGGTTGCAAACGCTTCTTCAGAAGAAAACGTGGCTGACGTATCTGGTTAGTCTGCGATGAAGCGGTGGCGCCTCCCTCTCGATTGTCGGTAATTGCGTCAGCATGGCGGCCAACATCTGGCAAAGCATCAACTGCATTGTGGTTATCAGGAAATGCCAGAACCAAGCCAACAGTAAGGCTACTCAATAATAGATACGAAACGAACTTCATTCTGTAAACAGCAGAAATGTAACTGACTCAACTAACCAGCCGACAGGCTTTTAAATACACAAAGTTTATGGCAAAAATTTCAGGTAACAATTCGGGAAGAACTACCTGAAAATAACATCTGCAGAGGATTCGCATTAAAATTTTGCTATTTCGTGGAAGGATTTAGACACTTTTAAATCAGCATGAGGGATTTGGGTAAGTACGTTTTTGGAATGCTTGAAACTAATTTTATTATATATATAAATTTGTCATGGTTCCCTTACCCAACACAAGCGCCACAATATTTAAGATATATATGTTTTTGTGTATGTTTTTTTTTTTTGGCATGCTAATCCTTACATTTAAAATGGTGGTGCTGGCATACCCTCTGGAGGTGCTGGAACTCCCTCTGGCGGCTGTGGTAGACCCGGTGGTGGTGCTGGCAGTTGGCGACGTTGCTGGAATAGTAAATAATTTATTATTAGTAAATAGTTCAAATTATTTGAAGTACTAAACAATTCCCTGAAGCTTTTTTTTTAGGTATTGTATGGAATTGAGCTTAAAAATTATTGAAATAAATTACAAAAGCGATCGAACAATGAGTGAGTAATCAAGATTTAATTTTTAAAATTGTTTTTATTACGAGTAGTTTTGTAATTGTTGTTCTAAATGAATACAATATTAATGGTATTACATAGGAGGAATTGGAAGACCTACAGGCGGCACTGGCAGGCCCTTAGGTAACTGACGCCGTTGCTGTAAATTATAAATTTGTGATCAAGTGGAAAAGCTATTATTTTAGTTATATAATAGATTTTAGACGTAGACCACTCATAAAGTTTTTGTTTCCTTTTTCTACTGACAAAATGCTAGCATTTCTTTTTGTTTCTTTTTTTGGATGCTTTACTTACTCTAAAATGTGGTGGTGATGGCGGTTGCTCGTTGTTCAAATTGCCGCTGGATCCGCTCTTAAGTCCGCCGAGGGCATGGCGCCGTGCCTAGAATAAGTAGGCATTTACAAAATCCCGTCATTAAATACTTATAGCCCTGCAAGCGTCGCTTATACAATTCCTCATCATTAACGTTTAATTGGCGACTCGTCTTAGAGCAAATAACATCTAACTTGAAAATATTAAAAATCTCACAATAGACTTACTCTGTTTAAAAGAAGCATGGCATCCTGCTCCTGCAACGAAAAGTGTTTTTTTTTAATATTTTAAATGAATGCGGGTATTTCGGGTAGCTTACCTCCAAGCCTTCCATACCGCCCCCGCGACCTCCTTCCACGACAAACAACATCAATGCCACCACGTAAATAAACAAAACAACGAATAAAAGTAGCTTCATTTTCAGTTTGTCACGTCGCCTCCAATAAAATCGGGAATGAGATAGATCCACCAGCGAATATTTCACACTGCTGGCCTGCAGTCTGTGATGCAGCATCTTTTATACGTTTCATTTTGACTTGCCCCATGGGCATTGGGGAGTTGTTTAATTGGCTTGTTAAACGTTATCAGAAATCTTGTAAAATGACAAGCTTACCAAATAATTGTTGCTCGATACGCATCGCACAGGGGCAACAATTAAATTGTTTATTCAATCATAGTTATTAGCAGCTGGCAAATGACATATATCTAGATTTGCATCTTTAAGATACACGAAATACTCTGCCATATATATTAATATATCTGTCAATGTCGAAAAATGCAATTTTGACAGCATTAATTCGTTAATTCAGGAAGTAAAATTGTGCATTATATGAATGCAATAATTTAATTTGATTTTATGCCAAGTTCATTCATTGTAAATGTCTATAGAAATGATTTATTCAATTCATTTTTAAATATATATTTTTATAACCATTAAAAATGGGTAAAAAGAAATAAGCAAAAGATAGTATTTCTGACCCCATTAAGAACATATATTCGTGATTTGGACCAACAGCCGAGTCGTCCTAGTCATAACGCGCAACTTAATTTACGGGTAATTTAACATTTATATGAACATAGAAAATTAGTAATTATCCTGTTAAAATGTTCAGAAATGTGATCAACCAATTTTAGCAATCATACCAAGCTACATTAAATGTGTTGTACTAATTAAAATAATCATTGTTGTCTAAAATTCACGCACTGTGCTACATGCAATTCGGACACTTTGACAAGATTCGTTGTGGCATTGCTCCTTACACGCTATTCTTTCTCATATCCGGCACTAAGCACGCCACAATGGGTTCACGTTCACATTTAGCACAGCTTTGCATAATTTTAAAATTATAACAAGCTTTGATGTTGACGTGGCCAAAAAAGGCAAAGGGCTTCAAACTGCGTGTCTCTGTTGTCTCTTTGTCTCCATCTCCATCTCCGCCCTCATCTCCGACAGCGTGTCTGTTGTCAGCCCAAGTCAAATAGATGTGCTGGCGACAAAACAGAAATTGTTGAGGAAAGAGCACAAAATAAATAAGCGCACTTTTTTCTCATTTCCGTTGCTTACTTTGACGTGTTTAGTTTTTGATGTGCACATTGCGTTGGGGTGGGGAAGGGGTACAGCAGCAGCAGCAGCAGCAGCAGCAAAGGCTGATGATTAAATTCATTGCCAATGTGGACAACGACGCTGGCTCAGCATTGGCTCTCTATTCTCCGTATGTTGTCTGCATCTTAGAAGCACTCGCTCTTTTACTCTGTATCTATCTCTATCTCACTCCCTCTTTTACTATGGGTCTCACACTCGCTCTCTCACTGTTGCTCCTGCGGGCTTCGTTGCTGTCTCTGTGTGTAAACTTTTCTCATTAGAAAACTTTTACTATTTCCGCTACTCAACGCCAAACGCAAACAACAACCGAAGAGCAGCAACGGCAATGACAAAATAAAACAAAAACAATATAATAATAAAACGTAAAATAAAATAAAATTAAAATAAAATAAATAAAAAAAAAAATGGGAGACAAAAGTAAATGTGCTGTAAATAAAATTTGGTGTGCGTAAGTGCTTGAATTGACATTGTTTCAGTTTCTAAGCATATCTTAAATGTTGCACAATTTTAGCAAACAACAAAAGACTTTGGCAACGCTCAGATCTGAGTGGGTATTGCTTGATTTCATTTAGTCTAAAAAGATGGAATGATGGATGATGGCGAAAATGTCATAGTCGCCGTTTGAAAATCAATAAATCAGCACTTAGCGTTGTACCTTTACCTCAGTTTTCAATTGAATCAGATTTTGTTATTTGATTTCGCCGTGCTTTCTTCCTGTTTCCTGTGACTTGCAGTCCGCATTTCCTTCAAGTGCCTCGCATTTGCTCTAATTTGATTTTGAGCAAGCTGCTCCTTTTGCGATTCTATTGCCGCCTGTCAGTTGCTTGAAATGTGCAAATAAGCCAGTGCTTATTGATTTAAGGCAGCGAAAGATGTCTTTGATATATGTATATATCTACATATATGTAATTAAATTGCACTCCTACAAAAAATGTTATCGGAGAGACGATAAATTTCTGGAGCTGACTAAAGCATATCGTTCAGCAGCATTCTAAATATCTCTTACAAGACGAAGCAATGCAATTTTAATCTATTAAATTTTCACCATCATTTCTTATTTGCTAAAAGTGCTGAAAAATCTCGTTAAATTATTTAGTAGGTGGAGGTTTAATTTTCGAAATTGCATTTTCTGAATTTTCATAGCCATTTACACAGCCAACAGAAATGAATGCAATGTTGCAAGTGTGCAACTGCAAGAGTGCAGTGCAGTGCAGTAAGGACTTAAGCCCAAATGCCCTTTGTAAAGGATATTTATGGAAATATACATAAATGCAATTACAACACGCTCCATTAGCAGCCTACTACTGTATGGAGTACCATTTAATGTGCCACAAGCATTACGGGAACGGGCTGCCAATTGGCAAAGTGGCTGCCAGTCGGTCGCTCAGCCATGAAATTTTCAGCACTTTGGCCTAATGCTAAACATAAACCAGGGAATACGCTATCTATATCTCACAATCTTACTCTTTCGGACCATATCCCCCACTCCATCTATTTTGAACTTGCCAGGGGTGTGTGTGTGTGTGTGTGTGTGTCAAGGCAATTGAAATGTGTTTTAGTTGTCACTACTAAATAGTCACACATGGAATGCTTGTGTTACTCGTACTGGCAACATCACGTGTCTCTGGCCAAAACGGATTGCCCCGGCAAGCCTCACGAACCGGATAATGATCAACGAACTGTATACGTTTCCGCAATCGTAGTCAAATCGACAAACATTCACACAAAGTGCAACGGTTGCTGATGCTGCCTCTGATGCCGATTCCAATGTTGAATGCTGAATGTTGAATGCAGTATTGCTACTGCTGCTGTCGTAACCAAAGAGCCTCAGCCCAAGCAGCTTAAGCTGCTCGAATGGCAGCCATCAAGCCCCACCCTGCCTCCTGCCTCCTGCCTCCTGCCACCTAAGCCCATCTGGGGTGTAAACACCCTTTGCTCGAATGTTTTGCATTATTGATAAACTGCTGCTCGTCGTCGTCGTCTTCGTGGCAAGAAATAAAGCAGAGCCAAAGAATATTTATGACACTTGCCATGCTCCAACAAACTGTGTAAAAAATATATATATACAAAAATAGTTGTATATGCAGCTAACTGTTTGGCACGCCCCTAAAGCGAAACGTGTCATGCATTAAGCGCCTGAACGTGTGAAGCAATCCTTTGATACCCTTGAAAACGGGTATTTCCAGATTTTAAGCACCTGCTTACCCATATATATATATATGTCTGTTAGGCCTTCGATATTTACATTTGCTAATTTACATAGACAGTATTCATTAGCAATTAAAATTTTAAAATGTTATATCTATATAAATTGAAGCTAGCATGATGAAATCAAATATAAGATTGTAATTATATATTTGTAGCAAATGAAGTGTATAGAAACTGTGACTCTCTCTTCGAATTGGGTATTATCTTTGCTCTTCAGACTAGCTACATTTGAGGCACTTTCGCAATTGGTGTTACGGAAAAAAACTAGGCGGCAATGAAGCGTTTAACGGTGGCAATGCATAAAAGTGCAAAAATTATAAAACTACTACAAGTTGTAGACGACCGAAGCTGTGCAAAAAGCATTTTTTTTTTTTTTTTGACAGACCAATTCAGCTCCGTCTGCCGAATGCGCAAACAGTGTGTGCAAAAAATTTGTTCACGTTTCGCTGTAATTGCATTTGCTTTGTTGTTAGTCAGTAAAAAAAAAAAAAAAAAAAAAAATGGGAAAAAATGAAAAAGTTATAGGAACAGGCACAAAGAGACTAAGGATTGACAAAAAAAAAACCAAACGAGAGGGGGAGGCATTAGCAGTGGGCGTGGCCGTTGCGTCTGTCTGGCAACGCACACACATCACGTAGAGCATTTGCCATCGCCACTAAAACTTCACATATTTGGCTTGCGAATCCTTGTGCAACTTTTTACTGACTGCCAGACGGTCCAAAATTATGTTGGCCGAATTGATGACTTGACGCCGGAGTCCGGCATTTTCAGCTCTGCTTAATGTATTTCGCTTTATTTGTGATTAATTACAGCGTTTAAAAGCACATTAATATGCATTGCAAATTTTATTAACACACAGCGAGTGTGAAAGTACATAATAAATGCATTTTCGTTAAAGCGTTTTCCATATTTATTTAAATATCAGTTGACTTAATTGCATTACATACAAATATGTACACACATGGGCAGGATGTAAAAAAAACGACGGTATCCGAAACGCTGCTTGTCAACTTTGTTGCCATTTATTGTGAAAAAACAGAAAAAATAAAAAATATATCGAAAAAACGTATAACATGAAAGGCAGTCACGACGAATTAATCACAAGGAAAAAAACGCCAAATTTCATTCTGTGCGATATCTGCTTGGCATAGGGTACATCTCATTTCTAAAAGTATACATTCCTCGCAGTACACGTGCCCGCATGGCAAGGAGACAAAATGATGAGGGTCGCTGCACCTACACACTTTATAGCCTTCAAATATCTCCATGGAAACCAGGAGTTTCGAATGCTTCTCCAACTCTTTATCAAGGGAACTCTTCAAGATATTTATGACATCATCTTGTTCGTTCAATTGACAGATTATCTGCTCGTCCAACCTTCTGGCAAGCCTCAAAGTCTCCGCCCCTATGTGATTGGCTTCTCTATCTATTTGGGTATTCAATTTATTCTCCAAGACGTTCTGCTTTAGTTCATTGATCTCCTTGACAATTTCAATTTTTTGTTTGCGGAGTGCCACATTTTGTTCATTCAATAACATTTTTGAGCGTGTTTCCATTTTCAGTAGCTCGACTCGCAGTACTAACTATACTTGAAAACCTTTTTCAATAAAAAGAACTAAATAAAATAAATGCTTACAGCACCGTTAGTATCGAATCTAATATTTTTGTGACACAAATTTATCTCCGGTTGGCAGTTTCCGATAACATCCAGCCTACTACGAAATAAGACTCAAGTAAAAAAATAAAATATTGTTATGAATTATACATTTGATCATATAAGAAAAAGTAATTTTACAAGATTTAATTTAAAAAAAAAAATTATTTTAAGATTCACATTCTATTTTTTGCTGGAATATTCGGTGACCACATAGGCGCCATCATCATAGCGATATCCCAAACCATTGTAAATAACATAGGTCCAGTAGTGCAGTGTGTCACCCAAATTCAATACTGTCTCACGATCTCTAAATGTCCAGCGTCCTTTTTTAGCCCTTGGTATATCACGTGCCCAGGTGCCGGCCTCTAATCCATCAAACTCTTCGTTTAGCTTGCCGTGAAAGGCAAACAGTGTGATGCCCTCCTCATGGGGAATGGATATCTCAAATCCCTTGGGATAAAACACACGCACTTGTGCCTCAGGCACCTCGTAGGCCAGACAGATCGTCAGAGCTGCCAGTAGAGAAGCGCAGCTCAAATATAAATTCATGTTTTGCACCGTTGAGAAGACGTTGCTAAATGCGTAATAAAAGCAGCTTTTGACATTTGAACAAAGCAAACTGAAATCGCAAGCTTTAGAATGGAATTAATATATACATCATTTAAAGCTCCGTAAGCTCCATCGCCCTTGACTACCCCCTTTTCACAGATTATTCGCAGATTAAAGCAAAATCAAAAAAAATGCTGCTGATAATAAAAAAAAAAAAAAAAACACTGAAATGCATATCACAAAGTCATTCGTTTGGTCTGTGACCAGAAAACTATCTGGAAAATACAATTTATTAAATTCACATCTTTAGCCGTACACTCTATGGATGATACTGTCCGTTATCGATCTCACTGTGCTCCGATTGTGCCGCCAGCGCCAAGCGTTGTGCCTCCTGCTGTCGCCCAATAGCCGCATGTTCCGCAGCGATGCGATCGAAGGCATTCAAGTGTTTTTGCGTTGCATGAATAACAGCAGCGCTGTTTTGGGGAGCGGCTGCGGTATGCGACTGCGAAACAATTGTAAAAGCAAGTTAAGTAAAAATATTACATAATTTCCACAATGTGCAATTACTAGGGATTGGCGCGTGATTAATTATTCAATTAAACTCTAATACCTCTAATAACTTTTCCCTTTTTTTAACTAATAATTTAAGATTATCCCAAATTACAAGAGTAATTACCATATCAAATATTTTTTAGAATTTTAAATTACTTTCAATTATTATTATTAAGCCATTTATTTTTGTAAGTAAGAAATGTTTTAACCATATTTATTCACTTCAAATCCATCAATTAAGTTACTTAAATTAAATGTTGTATCGTGATTCACTTTTAGCCTTTTAACTAACTTTACCTATACATTCTAACTGTGATCCACTGAACTTATTGTAATTTGGTTTATATTATCACGCACCCATCTCTAAGCCATACTCACCGCTTGGCCATGTATGTGTTGACTGGCGTGCTCTTGAGCAATACGATTGTAGTCCGCAAAGTGCCGTTCTTTTGCTGCCTTGACGGCTGCGCTATCTTCCAACTTATGACTCAGCTGCGGATGGAAGCCATGCTCGTCGGCAACATATTGCACGGTGCGCACCTGGTGGCTGGGATCCACATAGGAGAAGGCGCCGCGTATAACGCCAGAGCCATCGGAGACCTCCGTATGCTGGTGATCGACATGACCAGGTGCCCGTCCCGCCTGATAGCTAAACACATAGGGACTCGCGTGTGCGTGTGGCACTGGAGTGGTGGGTAAATGCAGATGCGACACGTCCGCCCGCGTGGCGCCCAATGCGCAAGCGACGACCTTGCCACAAGAAAACGGAAACATTTTTGTCTATGTTCTGACCATCAATGTTTTACCAAGGTGCTTACCAAGATGAAAAGTTGCTTCATCATTAATATATATATTTTTTTTTTAAATTCGTATGCCTCGCAGTTGAACGCCGTTTGGAAACTGAAACCTGAAGCGAAATTCGTCAGATGTAGTCTTCAAAACTGAAAAAAAAATAAAAACAAAAAACTGGTCTTGGACGGTGTATTAGCTTTAAGTTTCGCGACGATCGAAGCTTTAAAGTCGAAACTTGTTTTGTTTTTCAATTTTGCATTCACGAACAAGGCAATTAAACCTTAATGATTTATTATTTTTTGTCTTTATTTTATAAAAAATGGCCTGATAAGCCATTACTGTACATTGAGCTTTATTTAGAGGAAGCATTATGCTAAAATCAATTTAGCAGATCTTGACTTTTCAATTTCAAGTGTGCTTACACAAATATTTTAAAGTTTGCATTTTTGTATTTATATTTTTTTTTTAATAAATGCAATTAATGTGCTTGAAGTGCTATTTAGAGAGAGAGAAAATATAGATTATTAAGTATGTAATTAAAATTAAATATAATAAATCTGTTGATTATTCGGTTTTCTCGATACTTGTTGAATGAATTACTGTTATAGTTCAGTATTATGTTAATATGTACTGAAACTTATATTAAATATTGTACATAATACATAATAATAAGCTACATTAAAAAATTATATTTCATTAATTTTTTTAACAAGTCTCATTTTTAAATTAAACAAAATTGCAACTTATAAAATTCTGTAATTTATATTTTTGTCAAACATGGAAAGTTTTTACAATGTATACACAGATTTTTAAAACTTTATTCAGGTTATAATAATACTTTCCAAAAAATACGTATTTCTTTTTATCAAGTAAGAGGTAAAGTTGAATGAATCTTTTAAAAATTAATTTTGCATTAAAATCGATGGCTTAACAAGATTGCATATTTATTACAGGCTATAAACTGTATTCAGACCAACAGGCGTACAATTAATTTAAGATTACATTTGTTTTATATAGAAATAACATATATATATATATAGGCTTAAATGTAATAAATTTTAACTGTTTGTGCAAATAGGCCCTAATTAAGCGGGTCAAAATTAGGCACCGTACGCAATAACCAGTCGCGATAGGCTGTGACAAAGGTATAAACGCCCGGATATTGTGCATTGGCACATCCCAAGCCCCAGGACACAATGCCGATCAATTTGAACCGACCATTAATGTGGGTGACCAGCGGACCACCTGAATCACCCATGCAGCTATCCCGTTCGCCCAGCCCAGACTTGCTGCCCGCACAGATCATGGTGTGTGTGACGGTGCCAGCGCCAAAATAGTTATTCGCACAAATCACCCGATCAAGCTCTACGATGCCCGTGTAGTGGAGACGCGGCGCCGGCGTCAGCAGATCCACATCCGTTGAGCCCCAGCCACTGACAAAAAGCTGCGCCATTGCCGGCA
Source organism: Drosophila longiperda (assembly GCA_035042125.1). Lineage (NCBI taxonomy): Eukaryota > Metazoa > Arthropoda > Insecta > Diptera > Drosophilidae > Drosophila > Drosophila longiperda. Next base: position 7,079,655 of record JAWNLV010000107.1, on the reverse strand, counting down.
CTTTATCCACGGGCGCCACAATCTCAATGGGCTGTATGGTGGGTCCAAATGTGAGCGGGTGCTGGAGCAGCAGCAAGGCGATATCGTTATTCAGGAACGTTGGCGCATTGAATTGCTCGTGTAGAATAATTTGACGAACACGCACGTAGCTGCCACCACTTGACCACAGAGTAGAACCAGCACGTATGGCATACTTCGTTGGATCAGTTGACTCAGGCAGACAATGGGCGGCGGTGAGGATAATACTGGGCGATAATATGCTTCCGCCACATCGGTGACGTCCTTTCAATTGTAGCGAGACCTGGTGCGGAAAGTGTTCGATTTTTGTCTCCCAGCCGCCTACAATGCGACCATCCTGTGGTCCTGGCTGCGCCAGTAGTTCCTGCTTCTGCGCGGCAGCAAGCGTGAGGGAAACGATGAGGAGGAGTTTCAATGGAATGCGCTGCATGATGATCTCCAAAAAGCTGACTGCCCAGATAGAATTTTGCTGTTGAGTTTTATAGGCAAGCCACCCAAAGATATCTATGCGCTTATCGCACATTTTTCTGTTCGTGTATTTGCCCACCAATCAAGGGCTGACCTTCAGGTAGGTATTAACCTCCGGCGAGGTTACACCTCTGCAATTTATGAATATATATGAGTTGCTTGTAGATAGGAGTTTGCGAGGCGGGGTAAGTGAGGGGAAGTGATACTGCTAATGTCTGGGCTTTTGCTCTTCCAATCATCTTTCCATTGCCGTCACCTGTTCCTTGAGGTAATCCAAATGATTGACGCTGTCTTCCATCACATCGTATTGGTAACCCACATGCTGCAGAATGAGTGACATTTTCTGCAGATTCTGATTGCTGTAATCCGATACGACATCGACTTGAGTAAAGTTTTTCAATGTCTGATGCATGATCTGCGCATCAAGAGATTATTTAAATATCAATAAATATTTTGCATGAACTTTTTCACACCTCATTTGTTTTGGAGCCACGCACCACTTGCCTGGCTACCGAGCCCAAATTATTGACATTCACGCCAACGCGGGCGCACAGACGCTTCTTGGAGTCATCAAATAAATGCCGTGCACTTGAACTAGATGCTGATGCCATTTTATAAATTTAATTCTTTACCAATGTTTACAGATTTTCACAAAATTGTCTGAATAAACAAAAATGCCAAGGACAGCTGATAGCTGAGTTGCGTAGCAATCAGCTTGCAAGCGTATGCTATAAGGCGTTGCCAGACTTGGCAAATACATTTACCAACACTATTTAAATTTTAATTAATTTTTAAATCCTGGCAGATAATAAAATTAAACAACAAAGTTTAACTTTTAATCACACGCTCCTTTATTATTTTATTAAGCACTTTATCATATTTTAGCCAAGAAACCTTTGCTTACGTCTAAAGCAATGACCAACTCGTGGCTTTACGCCTTGACAGCGATTATTCCAAGCCACCCAGGCGGAGAATCCCTGTTTTTGCCTAATATACTTGGCACAAGCAATCGAATACCTGATGTCATCGCTAATTAGGAGACGGCAGGGTAACCGACAAAAATCCGTCGACGGTCTCCCATCCGCTGGCTTGCACCAGTACCGATCGTTAATTTGAAACAAGCCCCAGTCCACAGAACCATCCACATTCGATGGATTGATGGCCTTCGAATTAAATGAGCTCTCTCCCTCGACGAGGCACAACCAGTCCGATAGTTCGCCATAGGGGACTCCATAGCGATAAAGTTGCCGCGCCAGACTACATTTGCCCAGTTGGCGTGCTCTAATCTTTGTCGCATTTAGAACAATTATTAAGGACAGCAGCCACTGGCTGATTCGCAACATTTGTGGCATCTTCGTTAACTGTGAATGGCTTTAAGATTTTAAGTTAGGCTTTTATAGTATTTCGGCCAAACAAAATTGAATAGCTGATAGAATTTTCATTACAAGCACCCACTTTAAACAACTTTCAAGTGGACCCCACACTTCAACATAAATTAAGTACACTACCCTACAGAAATCGGACATTTTTTTGATATTAATAAAATCTTTGTTTCTATTTTCCAAAGCTCAGCTTTTAATTCCAGCGCTGACTTGTTGAGCGAAAAGTGTTTATCATTTAGTCGCATTTTGAAATAATAAACACAATCAGTTTCACTTTCAAACCATTGTTTAATACGATTTATTTGTTTACACTTTTGCTTTTCGTTCTCTTTGGGTATTATTTAACAATGTGAAGGGGACCCCTCTTGAAAGTTGTCGGCACCGTGTTCGCTCCAAAAGTGAAGAACACATGTCCAAATAAAACAATCGTAAATGTCGTTCAACTTGGAATCAAGTTTTTATTTATGCAAAATTGTATGTACATATTTATATACGTAAAAAAAAAACAAAATATTAAGATATTGTTCACTGCCGAAACAGGCCGAAAGTTAATTGTAATCATTTTATTAACTCCCGTTTTTGTTCCCCAATTTTTCTTTATGAGATTAATAATATGTAAATATTGATATAGGGGTATGGCAAATTTGATGATGATCAATAATATATACATAAGTGTATGAACTATATGAAATTGAATGAGTAACAAATCCATTTCGCTAGGGTAACTTAAAACTAATATACTTTTGGCAGCTCTTGCACTGCCATCAGCTCGCCTTGTGTCTGCTCGGCTGGTGCTCGGTAGCCGCTTTTGGGCAAATACTGTTGCTTCCTGGACAACGGACGCAGCACAATGTGCGCCACACAGGTGCAAATGGCTGCAATGGCAATATATTGGAAACTCTCGCGACCCCCCAATCGCTTGAACATAATGCCGCCAATCAGTGAGCCAATCGAGAAACCCAATCCATCATCCATGCCAGCCATTAGTCCCTGAACGGTGGCAGAGGTGCCAGGTGGTGCAACTGCCGAGGCATATGCCACAATGCAGGTGTAGCAGAGGGCATATGTGATGCCCTGAAAGAAGAGCTCCACGCCAACCAGATACCATGGATTCGGGATCCATGAAATTAGTGACAAGCGCACAGCATAGAAGAAGAAGCACATGGACATACAATGGATATAGCCAAGCTTCTTAATGATCTTGCCACTGTAGAAGAAAAAGGGCACCTCACCAGCCAGACACTCGGCCGCCACAACGAGTCCCTCGATCAGCTTAATCTGGTCCATGTAGCCCGTCTCCTCAGCGACCTGCTCCACATGCCAGAACATAAAGTATATGATGAAGGAATCAAAGATGCCAGCCATGGTGGCAAATAGAAGGAATGTTACAATCGGTGGCTGACGCACCAATTGCCATACATCCGTCCAAATAGACTCGGATCCACCCAGCTTGGGCAGCTTTAGTTTGGACACACTAAACAAATCGAATACACTGAATACTCCCATTATAATCAAGGCAGGCGTCAAACTTTTAACTGTGTCCGTTGTCCAGAGATTCACAACGATGCCAGATAGCAAAGCTGTCACCCCAAATCCAATGGTGCCCCAAACTCGCTGAGCACCATACTTGCTCTCCTCAGCCTCACCAAGCAGATCAAAGCAGCAGGCATCCGATATGGAATTGGTCACATTAAATCCAATAGTGCCAATAAATAGCATGCTGACATATATCCAAAATTTGGCACTGCCAAAGATACAATTACCGATTGGTTGCAGGTGGCACGTAGCAGAATCGTTGTTCCAATAACTGTTCGAACGCAGCTCGGTGAGGCATATATAATAGCTGCCATTGTCATGCTGTAGATTGGAGCTTAAGTTCAGATCAGCTATCATCTGCGGCGCCAGAATTAAAGTATTAAATATAAAGTTCTCCTGCCTGCACTCGGCTTGATGGGTTGCCTGGCAATAGTCTGGTGATGTATAAAGCTCCGGCGGACAGTGAATGGGGTCTAACAGTGTAATCGCCCAAGTCTCACTGTTCTCGCCCAGCTCAATGGCATGAGGAGCAGTGGGCAGAAAATAGAAGCCGCCAAAGGCCAATGTCATAATCACAATTAGAGTAATAAAAATTAACTTGCGTAGGTTCTGTAATAGACATAAAGCACTTCAAAATATAAACATTTTTAGATTTAAATTCATTGAGCTCACCATAAAATAGTCAGCCAGAAAGCCAACAAGTGGCTTGGCCAACACATACATCACAGGTAACACAGCAGTTATATAGCCCATAATGTCTGGCGGAATGCCAATTTGCTTGCCTATCACTGCAAGTTGCGGCAATATGGGTCCCATTGCTGTTAGGTCAGTTATAAACAATGTTTATTTATTTATAATAATAATAAAAAAATTATCCTTAAGATATGATAAGATTTGTGTACTCGAATAACAGTGACAAATATAATGAGGAATATTATGACATAATCTTATTTATTAATTTCACAAGTCTCACAACTTACCCGCCATAAAGAAGAAAAAATGAGCCTTTATAGGCAGCAAGCGTTTATTAATAAACGCCATTGTCTCAAACGTGTTTTATATTAAATAATATGTAATACTTATATAGAATATGCGCCCATCAAGTGACAAGTAATTTTATAATAGTATATCACAGTTTGACGACTCCATGCACTTGTAATCTTTATAGCTCAGTCTCGCTTGATAAGATCATTATTTGTGCTTCGAACGTATTGCGATCTCCCGATCTCTGGAGCTCCTTCGCTTTAAAGTCTGTAAAGGAAAAAAATATACAATAATTGTATTTGAAATGTTACAACCCAAAATGCTTATCTAATCTACAGACAGAGATAGATTGAAAGAAAGAAGTACGTAAATATTGCGTTTATAGCTTCTCATTTTAATATAGTAATTTCCCCTTCAATTACCAAGATAAGTATTATGTCAGCAAACATATCCGCCAGTACGGCTAAAGGTGCAAATCTTATCTAAAACACGAATTTTTTTATGAAAACTTAACATTATCATTCGGCCTAATACTACAAATATTAAATGTCAACAGCTAAAGCCAAAAATAAATAATAAATAATTGTAGAGCCTAAAAGGTTATTTAGAGTATCTGATGAATTAAATTAACGATTGTACAAAAATGTAAAGCTAATTACTTGTGATGTAAACGCATCTATAAATAAAGGCAGTATATGTACATCAAAACCGGTTAGATAGGTGTGTATATATACGTAATATATTCACAACAAACTTGACACAGAAAACTTAAAAACTGAACGCCTCGACATTGCCGGCAATTAAATTTGCCAAAAACAAAAAAAGATTACAGACGTGAGCCAATAATAAAAGAGGTAAAAAATAACGCCAGACTATGAGAAATCCTACGGCGAACTAAAGTCTCTGCAAATTGATGATTAATTGGTTAAATGGTTAACCATAAATTGAAATATAGCCTGCATAATTGGTAACAACGTGTAAAAAACCCAAACCGAAAATTTGAGATCGGGGATTTTGTTAACTCGAATTCGCGTAAATCGCGAGACAACATCAACAAGTTAAGTCAATAAGCAAGTGGGAAGCCATACAACGTTAAAACTGAGTAAAGCTGGGCAAATATGAGAATTAGTTTACAATTGAATTACAAGTTAGAATATCACGAGAATATCACTTGAGACTAAACTGGACGAGATCAAGTTGAAGGCGTCTTAAACGCCGCAAAAAGCGAACTCTGACTGATATTGTTTAATGCCGACAACTCAGCCGACGGAGCAAACGTTGTCTGCTGATAAGCTTCATGAAATGATAAGAACCGAATGCCAATAATAGTACAATAATAGTTAGTTGCAATCGTGTTGATGAAGTACACAAACTTCAGACAAGAGGGGAAAAGATGAAGAAACTATTCAGTCTTGCATGTAATGTAAAACGTTACATTTTGTGTTAATCATATTTTACAATAATTATTTTCTATAGTTTTTCTACTATTATTTGGATAAGTTATTCCCTAAGATTACCCCTTAACGCACCTCTCACTTCTCTATTTCTGTGAAATCAATCAAAACTAGAAATACCCAAAGCACCGCTTGACTCATCAGTTGTGTGTTACTTTTTGTGAACATGATGTGAATTTTTTTGAATTCTCAGCCTGAAACGAGTTTTATTCGCTGCATCCGCCGCAGTAGACGACGTAAGCTTCAACGGCGGCTGTCGGTCAGTCGCCGCTGTTCGTCGGTCGAGTGAGGTCGGCTCAATCTCTGCGCTCTATAATCTATATATGTATATATAATTAAATACATTTATAAAAATACAAAGGGAGAGATAGACGTGTTGCATTTATATACATGAGTGTAAATTTTGGTGGGCGTTTCGCTGATAGCGCTAATAATCTTGAGACTTGAACTAAATGACAAAATTTATCTTCATTAAAATACAGTGCGCTTAAAATAATATTCAATTAAATATTCAAAATAATAACGCTATAATGCAATCGTATAAAAATATGTTTACATGGTTCTTTGCCTTACTCTTATCATTATCTGCTTGTGCAGCCATCAAGCCGATCGATGATGGCAAATGTAAGTACACAATTTCAGTATATTTAAAATACACATTTTTTCATAAAATAAAATTTTCTGAGTAATCGAAAATAAGTTGAGTGACTAAACACTTCAATCAAATGAATATTAATTTGAGTGAACGTGTTGTAAATCACCCTTAATAACTTACAGAGAATAACTATATTTCTGACTTAAAAAATTAAAACAACATCAAAGCTCATTAACAAAATTACTGTTAGTTGTAAATCTAGTCTTAAGCACATAATTAAAGTGTTAAATGCAAGTGCTAATCAATTAAAAAAAATTTCATTATTCGAACTTCAGAGTAAATTTCAAACTTATTAATGTTAAAATGTTAATTTTTAAAAAGAATGTTTTTTCTACCAGCAGCTAGTCAATTTCCAAAAATAAAAAGGCCGCACCAGATGACCTTCGCGTAAAGAAACATAAAAAACAAGAAATACAAGAGAATATCTCTTCCCCCATACACCGAAGATTTCATTCGCTTCGGGGAGTCTCAAAGCCAGCCATTTAACTTTAAGACTTATAAATTAAAGAAAGTCTTCTACAAAGCAATCATTAAATTAAACAAATATACTATGTAAACCAAATTTATATGCAGTTTGTAAGCTAATACTTGTTTCAAGTTGAAAATATTATCATTCAAAACGGGTTACAATTCACATTAAGAGTTTCTTATATATACTATCACATAAAAAGTTAATTGTGACCAAGAATTGTCTAAATCATATATACTACAAATAAATTAGCAAGTTATAAACTGTCGCTGTCTGTTCCGAACAAAAACCTGTCTTCAACCTGTCTCGTAATAAGTCAACCTTGACTGTGTGGTCCACTGCCCAAAAAAAAAAACGGACTGATATAAATTTCACATGATAACTTGAATAATTGCGATTTCTGCGTAATTATCATGATATCAGAGATTCCCAGATGCCAACAACTATGGCATTAAACCGGTTATGCGGGAAGGTTAATTTCGAATGCAAAACGCAGTTCCTAAAACTGCACGCAATAAACGAATAATTTACACGAGCCGCTTTTCTGACCTTCAGCCAATAATCAATGGTTTCCCCTTCTGCTTCGATCGATTTCAGTGCGAGTTTGTGTGGTCGAATCTCGGGGAATTTACCGCAAGGCGCCCAAGTTTTGTCCCCTGCTGGAGGCTACCAGTAACATTGAGTGCGTTGTTGGCGTGGACAGTTTGGATTGTGTGCGTCGTATTCACAAGGGAACGGCCCACTTTGGTGTGCTAAGCTCCGAGGATTTGGTTGCCGCTCGCTGGGCAACTGCCAATATTTTGGTGGCCAGTGAGTTGCGTTCACATGAATCGCCATATGAGTATGAAATTGTTGCGGTTGTGAATAACGAGGCTAACATAAACTCAGTCCACGATCTGCATGGCGCCAGTCTATGTCATCCTGGCTACGGATTAAAGAATCACTGGTCCGACGTGTTGGCCAATGTAAGCAGATATTTATCCAGTTACAATTGTAGGCATTTTCGTATACTTATATGTATTTCTTTAGTATTTCGAGTCCGCCCTAGTGTCCAAGTCCTGCAATCCAGCGCTCACCTTGACGGAAGATCGTATTGCCGCCTCCTCCAAGTATTTTGGTCCCAGTTGCAAGGCTGGTCCCTGGGTGGCGGATCCCACACAGGATCGTATTCTTAAGGATCGTTATCCGTCGTTGTGTCAGATGTGCTATGATCCGTACAACTGCGATGACACCGACAAGCACTGGGGCAGACGTGGCACACTTTATTGCCTGACCAGCGGCGGGGGCAGCGTCTCTTGGGCGCGCCTCGACGACACACGAAGTCACTTTGGCGTGAGTAGTGAATCAATCAATAATTGTGTTCCTAGGCTAAATATAATGGTTTTTCAGCTGGCGGGATTAAAGGCCGAGGATGATCCTGCGAAATATAGCTATCTCTGTCCGGACGGTCACTTGCAACCCATCAATGTGACGCGGCCTTGTATATGGGTCGCGAAGCCGTGGCCCGTGGTTGCCGCGCGGCGCTCGCATGCCGCTCAGGTGCAGCGTCTGGTCACTGGACTGACGCACGATGAAACCGATAGTTGGCAGAATGCTTTGCTCAGTCTGCTGGAAACGTATCATGTGTTTACCGTGCCGCTGGACAATGTCATCTCTATCGATGACTATCTCGATCTGGCAATTGGTTTTCAGTCCGCTTATAGTTTTCCTGAATGTAATCCGCCACGTTCCATTGTCGTGTGCAGCACATCCATAATTGAACATATTAAGTGCTCTTGGCTACAGGAGGCAGCACAGGTGTATGGCGTGGAGCCAAATATTCAGTGCATACGTACAATAAACTTGGAGCAGTGCATGGATGACACCCGCTACAAGAGCGCCGATGTGCTGCTGGTTGACCAGGAGAAGCGTGTACAGGCGCAAAGGGATTACAATTTGACTCCGTTGCTCTATGAGTACGCCGAGGAAATGCACGATCGTTATGTGACTATTGCGCTGGTTCACAAGGACTCCAAATACAAAAACTTTGAAGATTTAAAGGGCTCGATGGCTTGCCTACCTAGCTATGAGGGCGCCGCTTATCTCTCTGTTCTGGAGACGATTGCGAATGTTACTGGTGCCGTGCGTTCACCGCACTCTTTCTTCCACCACTCCTCATGCCTGTGGCATCCACATCGTGGTCGCCAGTGTCCACCGGATTATCGGGGCGATGAGGGTGCGTTTCATTGCCTCGCTAACGGCGCCGATGTGGCCTTCATCAGTTCGGATGTCTACAAGAAATATGTGAGCGGCAACTTAACATCAGACTGGCTCAAGCCGAATATGCGTAAATCTTACCGCTTGCTGTGTCCTTTTGGAGGCATTGAGCGACACTCAAGGTTCGAGTACTGCTACCTGCACTGGACACCGCGTGGTCAGCTGATGACGCACAATTCGTCGCAGACACGCCACAATGAGATCTACAATTCGCTGCAAGATATGGATCGTTTGTTTGGCAAGAGATACAAAAGTGATGCGAGCCCATTTTCACTGTACGGCGTCTTTGATAGGCGCAACGATGTCTTGTTCCATGACAGTACGACTGCACTTTACGGCAAACATGAGCTGCAACGGGACGATGCCAAGCGCACCATGGAACACATTTACGAACGTTACATGGCGCAGTATTATGCTGCCAAAGGCGTCGAGTATAGTGCAAGTTCCTTAACCAGTAGCAGCAGTAGATGCTTTGTTTTGTTGCTGGCTGCTTGTGGTTTATGGGTGCAGCAGCAGCGACATCATCCATTTTAATTAAGTGCACAAGCTCAACTTTATTTATTGTGATATTATTTTATATGTGCACATTATTAAAGCTAAATTTAGTTAGATATCTCAAATATACAAAACCTTCAGACAGAAACAAACAAATGTTTAATAATTCAAGTGTTGTGCAATGAGGTAAAATAAGGTAAGTACGCTGCTACTTAAAATCCATTTGACTCGTAAGCAAACCATTGTTTGTCAGTCAATTCAATTTTTAAAGTCAACGGTTTTATAAAAACACAATTATATCAGCTATTTTATTTATTACTGTATAATTATGAATTAAACTTAGCAATAGCCGTATTTACGAACACTGCACATCAGCTGTTCATTGTGTTTTTGTTGCTATGTTACTTAAATGGTTTCTAAGGAAACACTCAAATTTGTCACAACGAATTCGCAATGAACTGAATTATCATTTACAATTGATTAAACACACGTACTCGCCCAATAACATATAAATCATTTTAAGGTAAAAACGAAACAAACCGTAACAAGGGATAAGAAATACAATGTCAGGCAGCTCAACGAAGACGGCGAGCAAAACAAACGTAAGAATTGGTACTTGTAATGAGCACTTTAAAGGCACATTTTTATCGTAGTTGCAAGCAATTGATTTGTGTGCCGCATGTCGCTCACAATACTTACAGCTTTATTTACGCAAACGGAGCACAATCAGAACTGCGACGCAGAGGCACTTGCCAGCGAATTGAGTATGTTGTCTGTTTGGACATTGTCAAAGCACACACACGCATTACTTATATATTATTCAAATGTTCATTCAACTGCAATTAATATTTACTCAACTGAAGAGAATACACCGATCACTTTCGGTACAGAGAGGATAGAGCACCTTATTTTTATTATCTTGTTCGATCAGTGTTGCAAAATGCATATGTTGCAGCTGTTTGCTGTGGCGCCAAAGCGATATCATTTTAAATCGCATCTCTTTTTAGACTAAAAATGAAGCACAACGCAGCAGGACTAACAAGTCGCCTGCAACAGGTGTGGGTGCAACCTCAACATCGCGAACCAAGAATAGCAAACTTAAACAACAGGATAGCCTAGAAAGCGAAAAGAGTGTACGACAAACCACAAAGATTGCCAAGCTAACCACAACCACCATTAAAAAGCCGTCGCCGCCACTGCACACTAGCAAAAACAAGGAGCGTGAGCCAGCTCCGAGCAAAAAGCCGAGAGCAACCCCATCGCCCACAACGCAGGCAACGACGAGCACATTGCGTGCCGCAAAAAAGCAAAGCCAAGAACAAAAACAACAACGAGCTGCAACAACGAAGTCCAAACCAAATGCCGTTCTGGACACATTTCACAGTGTGACGGTGTCATCACCCCCATCAAAGCGCAGAGAGCAACCCAAACAAGCAGCAACTGGTGCGGTCGAGGAGGTGGAGGCGGACAAGCAACAGTTGCGTCCTCGCACCTATTCACGCACACTGCAGCCGGAGGAAGTCCTGGTGCTCAAACGGGATTCGGCCAAGCAGCGCAGCGAATTGGAGGTGCAGCTAAGCAAACAGATTAAACAACCAGTTGCATTCGAGGTTAACTTTGAGGAGGCTAAAAAGGTAACGCAGGCAGCAGCAGCAGCAGCAGCAGGCGCATCAGAAACGGATAATTACTCCGATGATTTTGAATCATATGAATCGGATTTTGAAACAGATGTGAGTACGCCCGAAGAAGAAGATGAGGAAGTTGCAGAGGAGCAGATGGAGGAAGCAGAAAAAAAGGAACCAATGGATGCAATTGTTCCAGAGGCAGATCCAGAGCACGGCCGGACCCTTGAAGTTAGCGAGGAGGAGGAGGAAGATTCAGAGCCCACACAAAATCCGATTACAGTCATACAGCGCGACAAGGAGCTGGAGCGCAATTTGGATTCCGGACACTATGATATGAACACACAACGGCAACAACGCCCCGCTGCCCAACAAGCTTACGATAGCTTCGATACCACCAATAGTATAGCGAATTCCGAGCAACTGGACTCGGGCATTAGCAGTTATGGCGCGTCTCGCACACAGGAAGAACTGCCCAAGTCCACATCGGATGTGCACTATGGCGGCTATGTTAGCTTTGTGGCTCATCCGGTGATCACACTTCGCGGCCGGGAGCTTATGCGAAAGCTGCGCTTCGATCAGCTCAACTACCAGCTGTTTGAGATGAAGCCATTGAGCTATGAGGGTTATATGCAGAGCTATGGCAAGCTGAACACGTGCCAGCTGGCCACACAAACCTACGCCCAGCACATGGATAGCGAGAGCCAGACGCTGGAGCTGCATCAGCGCACCAGCTGGACCCAGCATCCGCCTCATTATGGCAACCAGTTGGTGCTCAGCTGCAGTGGCGATGCGGCCATCGAGTTAGATACGCTTTCGGCTCAGTCGGGTGATGCTCTTAAGTGCAGCTTGGCGCGTTTGGAGCAAATGCGTCGGTTGGAGCAACAGCGTGCACTGCAGCAGGAACGCCAGCGACTGGCCAAACCAAACGATTTGGAAAGATTGGGCGTATTTCTGCACAAGGCATCTATGCTGCTCGGCAAGGTGCTCAATGCCAATTGTCCTAAACGTGTGCCGCTCTTGCCGACTGGGCTCCTCGACGCATTGCGTGTGCGTCGCATCTTTGGCAGCACCGGACAATTGGTAGTTACGGTGCATGAGTGTCCACCGCATTGCGATGTCTATCGAGACGATTTTGCGAATCTGTTGATGGTGTGGTCCCTAACCGATCCCAGCAAGCCGCTGCGACTGCTCTCCACCTGGGCAGAGGTGTGTCGGGTCGCCTTTTGCAGCGAGGCGCCCGACATTATTGTAGCTGGTTTACGCGATGGCAGCCTGGCCATGTGGGATCTGCGCGAAACTTATAGCTACTGCTCCAAACTGGATGGCAATCTGACTCATTTTGCGGCCACGCAGTCTGTGGTGCCCAGCATCGAGGCCCAGGATTTGACGGCTTTAGATGTGGGCGCCATTGTGGATGTGCGCAGCTTTCGACCAGCAACCAGGTTGTCTGGCATGGCATTGGGCAGCAGTTTGACTCTGACACACAAGGATATTCAGGTGAGTTAGCAAATTAATCTAGAAATGCCTCCTGATTACTGGTTCCCTTATTATTAATCTCCCTAGTACGCAGCGCTCAATGATTCGGGATTGCTCACAATTTGGACACTGGTGGAAAGTGGGCGTGGTTGTGGTGCGTCCACTACCAACGAGTATAGTTCGCCTTGGGCACGAGTGAAGCTACTCCAGGCGGCCAGTTGTGATCTGCGAGGGTACCTGGAACATCGCTTGCTGAAGCGCAATCAAAGTGCCTATGACAAGACGAAGTCCATGTTCCAGGGCAACGTCTACAGTGATGAGCTGCTGCGCGAACTGAATGAGACACAGACGCTGACGACGGCGTTGTCGGGGCAGGGGCTCCAGGGATTACGGTTCAGCAGCATCGATACGGGCAGCGATCTCATCTATGTTTGCAGCAATCGCAATTTTGTGCTGTGCTGCACGAGAAGCTTGAAACCGGAAAGATTCACCCGGATCGCTTTACATGAGAGTCGCTTTCTGTTTCCCACGTCCCTGTGCGTGCTCGCCAATGAGCATTTTGTGGCAGTGGGATTGTCGAATGGTTCTGTGATGATCCTCAACTGCAATCAGCGGCAACGCCAACGTGTGCAACGCCCCACAACTGCAATGCCACCGCATATCCCTCCACATGAGCCCGAAACGGGCAAATCCTGTGCAATACAAAACATTATACTCAACGAGCGACGCTCCTATGAGCAACAGGATCTGGAGCTGGATATGCGTCCGAATACCGCCCTGGAATTACTGCAGCAGCCACGTCGCTCCTACGAGTTGCGCGTATTTGACCAACAGCTGCTCCTCAGCGGCAACGTCTTGCGCCAGAATCTTGTGCAAGCGCTTGTCCAGTCCACCGACGGCTGGCGTCTGTTCGCCCTCTCCAATGGTTCGGTGCGAACATACGATTTTTACCTGGACCGCGAACGTCCAGATGTGGGTCTGGAGAATGCGTCAACTGTCACAGATATTGCTGCATCGAATAGCTCAGGAAACAATCAACATTTGTTGTTACTCGATGCAGCTGGAAAGGTGCAACTGCATTCCCTCAATTTCTAGTCCGTTAAAACTAAATTAATATTTTTAATGTTTAAAAAAACCCCATATTTATGAGCCATGAAATAAAGTTGTTTTCTTACCCGCGCTACTCATAATCGTTTTATTTATGTAAAGAATTTATTTTTTAAAGAGAACCACAAAGTTCAATACTGTAATGAAAATTCTTGAAAGTTTTTATTTTTTTCTAGAATTTTTTTTTTTAATAAAGTATTTCTTTACAACATTTTTTTAGTCGTGCAAATGGAAAATTTTTACCGGCGCCACGTGTATTTTTTAACGTATTCAAATTGAGATGCAGTATTAATCTAGACACCAAATTGTCGCCAAAAATGTGACACTTTTGCAAATCTGTTCAGTTTTTTTTTTTCATTTTGAAAAATTCACTCAAACTGGAATTCAGTTTCAAATTAAGTGTTTAACTTAGATATACGAATATATTATCTATAAAATTTATTTATCAACATAAATCACAAAACACAATTTCACTTTTATATACATATCGATGCATCTAGCGATGGGATTGGCATCAGACTGCCCTTGCCACGCCCAGCATGCCACCCGTTGTGGCACCCAGTAGCTGTCTCACTGTCTGCAGCTCATCACGTAGGGCAAGGATCTGGGCGCGAAGTATGGAGTTCTCCTGCTCGAGGAGTGCGGCACGGAACGCAATGCGATCCTCGCGTATTTTGCGTGCATCCCTCGACTTTTTGGCTGCCTCATTGTTGCGCTTGCGTCGCTCATAGTATTTGGCATCTTTCTGGGCATCCGGAATGGGTCGCTTTTCGCCGCGCGCACGTCGATGAAGAAAACCCGGAAACATGCCAACTCGATTTAGTTCCATCAGCGGAAAGTCCACAGACAGCATTCCGTGATTCGGCTGAGCAATATACTCAAAGGCAGGTAGCGGTCCATTGGACTTGGCTGCCAGGAGATTTGGTAAAGCGAGTCCGGGCAGCGGCAGGCGTAAATTATGTGTTGAAGGAATGGTATACAGTGGATTGACGCTCTGCTCTGCATCAAAGTCCAGATCACTATGCGTGGAGAGCGTATCGGTGACGTCCACTATAGGTGATTTGGCGGGCGAGTACATTGTGACCAGGACTCCAGGACGGTACAAAAATCTGTGACTTCCGTTAGCCTCGACAGTCGTTTAGTGTCTGGTTGCCAGTGGCGCGTATTACTACTAGTCCAGAACCACCTGGCTGCCTCACATAATTATGGGTTGTTGTCACACACATACCATAGGACACACCAACCCCATTCCGCCCACTCCACCCGTCTGGACTAAATCTAAGCCGTAGCGCCACAGGCCGCCTTCGCCGCTTGATTCAGCCAATCACGCAATGTTGACGGTAATTATTCGTCAAATACATGACACTTTGCCATGTTGAATGACATTTATTTTGTTGCACAGTTATAAGGGTTTCATATAACTGGTTAGTTTGATTAGCCACCCCCTCTAAGTTGTCTGTTGTCTGAACCACATAAGGAGCCCTCTTGACCACATTTCGTTGTGTCCGTTTCTGATTTCATTTTTGGGGGTGTTGCCTGACATGGGCGCACGTCTCGGACAGGGTTATATGAATTTGGCCAACTATTATGTAGCTGTAGCTGTAGTCCGGCTGTGGGGCTGAAAACGTTTTTATCCAACAGCCAATGGGAATGATCGAGCGGACATGTGGAAATGGGCGGGTTAGCAAACAACTGGGTTGAAAATCGACCCTAAAGGAATTTAACGTTGCGCCTGTGATCAAAGCCATATTTTATAGATTAGATATATATAAGGTGTAATTGCTCGAATTGTGCTTCAGGCCAGGTCGTTAAACGAATAGTTCGAGTTCAACGTATATGAATAATATTTGTTAAAATCTAATGTGTCCTTTTAAAGAAATTCTTGTTTGTTTTAATTTTAATAAAGCAGGTATGGAAAATATTTTAAATTTTACAGTATAGCTTTATAAAATATATTTTTTTAATAAATTATCTTGATGTTTAAATTATTATAAGTTGTCATAGCTGAATTAAGCGATTTGACTTATAAATAAATAAACTTTTTAAAATGAACTGAAAGCTATAACTATTATTAAGGTATATTAGGCTAAATATCTTGTTTCAAAAAATGGCAAGTCATGCGGACTGTCAATCAATATTTGTTGCCTGTAAACAAGAAAGGGTCTTTTAACATAAAACTAAGTTTCTAACAAGTTCCACAACACATTGCTTGCTTAGACAATACATGTAGTGAACCTATATGATTTAGTTGGTTATTATAACAATACAAAAAAAAAAAAATAAAAATTGCACAGTCAGCTTTTAGTTGTGCTAATCTAACTTATGAAGCCATCAGAAAGTCTACTGACTACTTCTATCTATTACAAGCATGACTAAGTCAAATAAAACCAATGTAACCAATTCGCGTTTCGTTTTGATAACCCTATCCATAAAACATTTAACCACATGTCATTCGTGTGTCTTCTTCAACCCGATCCCTGTTTGAGAAACTGTCACCTGGTCGGGTGAAAACTAAAATGCCAGTTGGACGCCTTTATTCCGCCCCACAACCGGAAGTCGAAGCGACAGTCGACAGTTGACGGGGGCATCCTAACAATATTTCATAATGTATGCGCTAATTTATTATCTGTTGGCAAAAGTTTTACCATAGTTAACCCTTGGTTAACAATGTCCTGGTTTTGAAGGTATCAATATATATATATTTATTAACAGTATTTCAAAGTTAAAGCCAGACAATTTTTGCGTGACACTTTGGCATGGCTTAAATTGAGGCATGTGCAATTTCCTGTTCGGTCCGTTTACACATATGAAATATTTTATTTAAACATAAATTTGAAATTTAATTTAAGAAATAAATTCACGATTAATCAAAACGTTATGTTCTATTGAAAACGTGGAACATAAAAACCAAATTCTTGGGTCCTTTCAAATGACGCAAGACCACTTTGGACACCACTGGGGAACTGAAGCCGCTGGCTAATGCAATGGGAGGATTTTTGTTTTGGAAAGCTCTATTTATATATTAGGCAAATTACCAGGTAATAAAGAACTGAACATGTAATTGTTACAATATTTGTTTGGCTCCGGGTCGTAATTGAAGAGCAAAGTGAAAGCAAACATCGATGGACAAACTGTTAATGACACCTGTAATTGGGTGACATTAGCAGCTAAAGACGAGGGTTGTAACCCCAGTAGACAGTGTTCACATTAACTGTGCTTTTGTTGTCTCCAAAAGTAGATTTCATTTATATTCCGTATACAGAAACATACGTAATTATTTCAAGTCAATTCAATAGTAAAGTACAAAAATCTGTGAATTTTAAAATGAGTGGGGAGCTTCCAATAAGGGATTGTGAGCCAACAACTTCGGTGATGCACTCGAACACATATCATATCCACTTACCATTATATGTTATCGATATGGTGCGTATATTTCAGGATCATCCCAAATACGCCAAGGGCATCAAAGAGGAAGATATTGTTGAGATGTTGAGCAAGGAGTAAGTTTTATTTTGTTGAAATACTCAAATGCATCGCATTTTTGTACTTTCTATTGCAGATCGTTTGCCTGTGGAGATTTGAAGGCGCAAGTGAAGACGGCTGTTATGGATTTGTCCGCCAAGGGATTTGTACGTTATCTAAATAACGGTTATCGTACATTGGGACCCATGGCCAAGTTGGCCAATGCACGCAATGTGCGAAACTTTTGCGCCACCTGGCAACGCATCGCCGAACTGCAAAAAGTCAATGCGAACATGATGGATGATGGTGACCAATACACCCAGATTAGTCAGCGCCCCAAGTGCACAAGGCGTGACTAAAACTCTTAAACCAACTGCCTTTGTTTTGTTATCTGTTTTTTTTAGTTAAAATACACAGTCCACCAAAATTATTGTAAAAGCCAAAAACGACGAAAAATTGTTTTGTTTTATTTGTTGCAAGTCCAAAATGAGGGTGGCAACGGCTCATCATCATTATCATTATCATCATTATGTGTGTCCGTCTAGTTTGGAACATATGTTAAAGGTTTCCTCATCCTTTTGACACTTAACCCCATATTTAATTCTCGCGTAATTATTGTGTGGGGTGTCCCTGAGCAGGTGTTCCACAGCACGTGGGTTTCTATGCTTATAATATACTCATGCTCTCTTCTCTAATCGTAAGTAGTATATTGAACTATATAACTATTACAAATTTTTATATTTTCAATTTATTTTTTAAAATTAAAGTTTTCCATCAATGTTAATAGTAATTTCCAATTTCTTAAAAAATTTGTAAATATTTAAATAAATCGTACTTTAAAATGTACCCACAATACAGATCCTCATAATGAGGATAACTGCGGAAATATGCTGACATGCAGTTGTTGTGTTTCACAAGGAGGCACATCCCTAAATGGGCACCGGGCATTGCTCAAATGACCCATGCTCGTTACCCTTTGGCATTGCTCGCTGCCAAAACATTTAAATTGTCAACACCAGGACGAAGCAAGCGAGTTGTCATTTGTCCTCACATATGCATATATATGAGACCCGATATGTATATATATATATATATATATATGTTGGTTGTACACGCATGTGATCCCTGCCAGGTGTTATTTATTGCCTTTCTAATCGTTGCGGCATAATCTATTAGCACCCGCGGCGACAGCGACGACGACCTGAGCAAGCTGGAATCTGAACCTTTACCTGAACCCAAACCAGAACCGAAGCCACGACCCCTGTTGGTTTTTGCTTTTGCACATTATGGGCAATTAGTATTATTATTTTATTGTTTTAGTTTTCAAGCTTTATGACAACAGTTAAGCTCGAGTTCATGATTTTTTGTTATGTTTTAATGACTAATAATGAGGGCGCCCCATCATTAATCAAAAGCTTGGCGTATTCATATGTAGGGGTATACTTAAGCAAGACTTAAATATTAAGATTCTAGAATCTATAATTGAGTACAAAAACTTAAAGAAAAAAAATATTGTTGCTTAATTTAATTTCGAAGGTTTGAAAAAGAGAACGGCTTTCTGAGAATACTGAGCAATTACAATGCATAGGAATATGAGATGATTATTTAAACAATGTACGACATTTTATAATAGTAACTTAACAACTGAAAGGGTATACATGAAATAAGTTGTTGTTTATTACTTTAAAGTTTTAATTTTCAATCAAAAACTTTAAATTATTCAATGTCAAAGAGATTCTCCATATTCGTAGAAACCATCCATCAGAAATGCTTACGGTAGTTAAAGTAAAATAAGAGAGCAAGTATAACAGTCAATATAATAGTCATCAAAAGTCCTGCGAGTCGAAACCTCTTAAGATTGGGATATCTCCATCTTCTTTGGCTGTTTGCTTCGATGCGTTCTTCATCCGTTGGCGGCATTTAAACTGGTTGAAATGCCTGCTTAAAAACTTAATAATTTAAATATTTAATATCAAAGTGTATGGCAAGTGCTACTCTGATTGATCCTAATTTCACACACTTGACTCCACGTAGCCACGTTGGATCATCTGTGCGGGCACACTAGCGTATGAATCCAAAAACTTAATCACATAGCCATCGGGCAGATGATCAATTAGCTTTACATTGATTTCAGCATTGAGGATTTTACTTTTTAGAAATTCCGTGCTTTCGGCAATAATTTCCTGCGACACCGAGAAGTTGCACTTGACACCGTGAATAAAGCAATTGATGGCACGATGTGGTTTCAGGCTGACAGCATTGTCGCACTGTGCCAGCGATTTAATGGTGACAAACTCAGTGTTGCCATAGTCCACATAAAAGATTTTAAATGCCCCATCGATCTCCTCAATGATCTGCGCCCGATAGAAACAATCGTCGTTGTACAGTGCCAACACCATGTCCAGAATACGCGGGACTCGTTTGAATATACGCTGAGACTCGGGAATCTCCTTCTCAGCCCACACCAGAGGCGGCAACTCATCCTGAAACTGCACATACACCTGTGTTGAACTCTTGATAAAGGTGACCAGGGCGCGCACAACGCTGCCAATCGTCTGCTTTGTCGACAAATATGTGCACTCCGGCAGAGCTTCAACTAACTCTTTGTCCTTGGTAGCGCCATGTGGCGCAAACGGCTGATGCAATAGACGGCATTTAGATCCTAGCAAATTAATATAATATAGGCAATAAATTAAAGCTGCGAAAGATTTCCAATAAAAAAATGTGATTTCAGGTTTCTTCTTTGCATACCTTTAAAACAGCCATTTATTTTTGGATCGTAATAGCGACAAATACGCTGATCATCTGTAGGCTTGTAGCCCAACACCGCCTTGAGGGCATCACTAGTGCCATGCTCAATCTCCTCCAGCATTCCCATAGCTGTTGGACTTAATTTTTGATCTGTTTCAACAGATTCCGTTTCCGCCTTGGTGTTGGCCTCATACAAATTTAATTGGATTGATGATGACTTCGTCGCTTCAGTCTCTACCGGTCGCAAGAGATCAACCTCCAGAGCGTTGCCATGGTTGGCCAGAACCCGCAGTCGGACACTCTTGTAGACGAACTCGCGCATATGAGTCACTCTGCAATTGCGTACATAGCATTTGATGGCCTCCGCCGGCAGGGCTTTAATCTCGTTGGGCAACGCAAAGATGACTTCCTTGTCATCCAAATGAATGTGCTCGCCATAGTCCAGCAAATAAGCCTCATAGCCACCGCCCTCGGTCTGTGCATTTATCAGCACACGTGGTATTATCTGCTCCTGGGCATCATAAACGGCAAAGATCTCACCAAAATCAGGCAACTGATTCAATTGCCGTATTGGCATTTGGCATGCCAGCAACTTCTTCAGCGGTGTCGTCTCCGGACCCCATTTACACACAAATATGCAATCCTCTGAGACATTGAGATGCATCACTGTAACCAGCACATCGCTGTCCTTGACAAAGCTGGCTATATTCTTTGGTAACAAATCATAAGCAGCATCGCCAGACATTTGCTGACCACCCTTCGGCTGCAACAGCTTCGTCTGTCGAGGTGGAATGGGCATCTTTGGCAGAGTTAAGGGTGCAGCTACTAAAAAACTCTCCAACTTATTGACACCTGGTGGAACAGGCGATGGCGTCTTTTTAATGGATACATCTGACTTTGGACTGTTTTCATCAGCTGTGGGGTTTAAAATTTCAAAATAATTGTAAACATATCTATGCGTAGTATATTTGATTGCTATACTCTGTTCCAAAATCATTGAAACTAGTAATTATAAGTTAGATAATATTTCCATAAGAGAACAGAGTATTGTGCAGTCGGATAGATTCCGACAGCTAGCTGCTTATTGCTGTTATATTTACATTTCGTTATCTGCAGTGCATTATTTGAGCTAACTTGTGGTCGCACCTCACCCACCTCGATGCCATTCCGGGTTGTCTGATTCGTTTTATTATTGTTGGGCTCCAGGGAATCGCGGTCGATATTAAAAATGCCTACTTCTCGATTAAGATTAATTTGCACATTTAACTTGATTATATATTCGTTGACATGGCTGACGCTGCTAATAAGAGCATCGTGGGAAGAAATTAGGCGTCCATCAGCGCGATCAATATGGAACCAACTTTCGACAAGTGTCTGGAGTCGATTATTGACATCAGCTCGATAGGCACTCAAATTTGTTTGTAATCTTTTCACATTGTGATCAAACAGCGTCAAAATTTCCGTTAGATCTTCCATTTTGATTGTTTAACAAATTCCAGTCTCCAAATTTCTTTCACAGCCCGCAATTTGATTGGCGACAAAACAACAAGTGGATTTACTTTGGGCTGGCAATCACCATCGCGTTTTACAGCACTAAATTATTTAAATAAAAAGGAACAGATTCTTTTGTAATTTAAATCAAGATTTAAAATAATTATTTTACTTTTATTTTGGAAAATTTAATCTTAATCTAAAATAAATCTTAAGCAATTTCAAGAATTCCCACCAAATTTGAGCTGCATACTAGTCATATGAATAATCGATATATTATCAAAATTGCACAGCACTTTAAAAATTCAGCTCTTTGCAAACACTGCCATATGCCGCTTATAAAAACGCGGCTATTTTCTACTGAATGTTGTTGATTTTTTAAGATTGCTAAATAACTAGTTTGACATGAGTGAAGAGGCCCTGCCAATATTCGTAAGATATATACTAACGAGAAGAGATGACACATCAGTTAACCGTGTTTTGCTTTCCAGGAAATAAGCGATCCACTCGCCACACGCTGCGGCAACACGCTCACTGCAACTTTTGTGCCCGGCAGCACAAAAATAGCGTTGAGCGTCTATCGTCCTATTAAATGGAGCAGTCGCGACACACCTATGGATACAGCCGGCGAAGATCCGGTGGTGATAAGCATAGCAGAGGAGTCGACGCTTTACAAGGAGCCACTGCTACGCAGTTTGCTCTCGGAGACAAATGGCACATTTGTAACGCTACAAACACTCGTCCAGGAAGCCAAGAGAACAAAGAAACCTGCTGAATATCTACAAATATCAAAAGCATATCGCAGCATAATTCGCTTTTGCCTTGAGAAACTTGAACATGGCAAGAAGACGCCCGAGATACAGGAGGATGAGTGGAGGCTGGAGCACTGCACAAAGGCCACGAAGACCTTTTATGCGATCGAGTGTATGTGGCATCTATTTGAGATACTCTATCTGCAGCAGCACCATCAGACCAGCCAGGTGATTGTCCATTGCCTGCTTGAATGGGTGCGCTTTCACTACCCCAGCACCGAATATCAGGCTACCGATTTGCTGCTAATGGCCGAGGAGGCCAGTGAATGCGAAAGCTATTGGTTGACATTGAGGAGGCTCATAATGTTCGGTCAGTTGGAAGTGCCACGCGCCATTCTATTGCAGAATCGCAAGTCTAATCAGCCCGCATACCAAGCCGCGGAGCAAGTGCTAAAAACGATGCCCGTCTATCAAGATGGATATGCACTTCACAAGTTCAACTCACAGTGGGAGTATTGGCATGTTGATCTCGACCGCAAATTGGCTGCCCAAACGTTTGCATCGGAGCCCCAACTGGAGCTGATCATGCAGCTTGTCGCTGGCAGCAACAAGTATTGGGATGCTGAATTTGCCGACTCCAAGGATTGGTATGAATTTCTACCCGGCTACCTGCTGTACACGAAGCCAACATGCAAACCGTTTGAATTGCGCATTGCCACCACACATTGGTTAAATCGCTGGTCACTGCTTCGGCCCGAATGGGAAATGAAGCAATTGAGTCTCATGGTACTCCAGTTGATGCAGCACGACATTAAGCTCTTCATCTACGATGCGCAAAAACTGAACGACAACCACTGGTTTTCCACCCATCTCATCGATCTGATCTACCACACTGGTCAGTTCAAGTCATACTTTGACCAGCAGAACATGTAAGTATTATAAAATAATACCAAACTGAAATTACTACATATTTACCAATAATTATTTTCCTTCGTTAAAGTGATATTGAAGCGCTGCGTCACTCGATGGTCTTCGAGTATGGCAGCTTTTTGATGGCATCGCGCAATCAATGGCAACTTGGCATTGATTATCTGGACTTTTGTAGCCATGAGGGAGCTGCTGCCATTGAGCTACTGCTACCACGCATTTCACTAAGGAGCGAACGGCAAGCGTTCAAGATCCTCGAACTCGCCAAACAACGTGGGCTTGTTACCGTCATGCAGGATATCTGCAAAGTTCTCTCAAAGCGTGCGCATGATGATCAGCGCTATGGAAGCGCCCTGGAATGGGCCATTCGCTCAAAAGACGTTTTGCTTGTAACGTCTTTAGCCGATTTTATACTAAAGGTAGTTTTTACAGAGTGCATTTTACTAAAGTTGCGTTAAATCCAACAACTTCTCGAATACTTATTTATTTGCAGAATTATTCGCATACGGGCGTAATGTTGTGTCCAGACGTGTTGAGATGCATTGGACCACGCATGTTTACCTCACCACGTTTACTTTTTCTATGCAAGTATTTCGAGTTCTATGAATATTATCGCCAGCGTGATTTTGACTCCGCTGTCGAGCCACTCGTAAACCTGTTGACTTCCAAAATCACACCCGCTTAGTAAGCAATATACATTAATTATATAAAGCAATAATATACGTTATAATACAAATTATGTTTGATACAGTTTCTGGCCTTCTCTGCTCATTGATGCCATGCCGCTGCTGAACTTTGAGGAACCGAAGTTATTAATCAATGAAACGCTTGCAATTCTGGAGCATCTGGAAATGGAGCTGGTGCCGCTGATAGAGCGCAACAAGCTTAACACAGCCAAATTCGACAATGTAAGTGCAAAACATTTCTACGACCAAAAAAAAATTAGAATTTACATTTTTAATCGACTTTACAGCAAACTTCAAAGACCATCTTCAAGGACTATCGGGTGGAGAATGTTGAGGAATTTGTGGAATTAATGCGTATATCATGCGCCCGCAACATGGTGCGTGCCACAATTATTGAGAATGGAGGACCCCGAACGTGATTTACAAGGAGCATCATTTTTCTTTTTGTAATGCAATTGTAATTTATTTTGTATGTTCGCTTTTCAATACATCGAAATCAGAGATTTGTTGAGAACGTATTTATTGCATCTCTAACTTTTTGTTATTAGTACGTTAAGTTAATTTGTTTATTTGTGCCTCTTTGTCTGCTTGTCATATGTTGTGAGTATCAACAAAACTTCTACTTGACTCTGACTTTTGACCAAAAGAAACTGCAATTCACACAATATTAATTTAAAATTGAATCATTATCCAATTAACTTAATTGTTTAACAAATACTACATTGGGGAATTCGGGAGTTTAACGTGCTAATCTATACGATATTTTTTTTTTTTTTTGTAATTTTATTTTATATAATTTTTTTAAGGCAAATTAAAATGCTTAAGCCGAACTTAAAACGAAATTAAAAACCTAAAATGTTCTATAGGTAAAATACATAGATGTAGTTCATGTCTATAAAGTTGCACAGGATTTTAGGGTTTATGCACCTAAGAACTAATAAACAACGCACAGAGCACAATGGAGTAGTCCGTATACAATATATGTGGGTATGTATATATATATATATATAAATGTATATATATATTTAAATAATTACTTAATGTTCACTTCTTTTTGTTTATAATGATAATGAGAATCGCACGGCCTTGTACAAATGTTTTTTTACTAACGACTACACACGGAATTATATAACACAAATCCAGCGAAATTTGAAAACAGATTTTTCCAAGCGAGGGAAGAAAAAAAATAGAATGAAAAACTGAATCACGCACTTTGTTTTTATCTTAATGCTTAACAAACTCGGGACAAACAAAAACCAATTTTTTTTTTTTTTAAATACGAGGCATAACTTTAAAAGTTAATATCCTTAGGGTAGTGGGGATGAGACCGGGATGGATACATACGTATATATATTGAGTAAAAATGTTGCTTTTGACTGTCTGAGTTTGGCATAAAATACAGTCAAAGAATGGTATACTTGTTACTCCTCTTAATTTTCATTTTTGAGTAGTATAATTTTAAATGGAGCTATTTACGTTCTTGAGTAATTTTCTTCATGTTTTTTTTGTTTTTGCTTTCGCTATATGTTATATGGAGATAATGCGCGTATATAATATGTATATATATCGAAAGATGTCTAGGAAGGTAGGTGTCTAATTATGTTTCGCCATGCTGCTCGCGGACGCCACAGCTGCTGCCGCAGCGCTTGTCGACGTCGTTGTGGCCGTGCTTGTTGTGGTTGCTGTGGCTGCCACAGCAGCTGTAGCTGCCGCCGCTGCTGCAGCGGCAATGGCTGTGGCCGCAGCACTGCCACTTGTTATGGAGCCCAAACGAGAGAGCGATGGCTCCCGCTTGGGCGGTACAATTGGCTTAGTCGGTATGGGCGGTGGGGCGCCCCGTGCCCCGGCCGGTGGCACTGTCACCGGTGGCACGGCAATGGGCACAGGATGTGGATGCGGTGGTGTTGCCGTCTGATCCAACGCAGCGGCAGCAGCCAATGCTGCATACTTGCCGCCCGGCGCACGTTGTATTGTCGCCGTCGGTTGCATTTTAGCCGGCGAAGGCGATGGTGGAGCAGCAGATGCCACAACACCACCGGCAGGGCCATCCGTTGCGGTAGATGCGGCGCTGCTGCTGCAGTGATTGACGGCAACCAAGGTGGCTGCTGCTGCTGATGATGATGATGACGAGGGCGCTGTGGGTGCGCTGGCGATACCCGTTGGCGCTGTGGTAATGCCAACGGCGGCGCTGCGTATACTCTGACCGGGCACAATCGAACGTGCGATGCCAGTCTGAGGACCCGAGACCGGCATGCTGGTCACCGTTGCGGTTGGTTGTACGATTTTCGCAATGTTCACCATGGGCGTGGCACATGCGTCTTCTGTAAAACGTATAGCAATTAATTAGCAACTAGGTTCAACAAAATCAACAATAACAAATAAAATACAAAACAAATAATAAGTATTCTTCGGCACAAAGAAGCTTATACAAATGTGTTTGTCTTTCTATTTAAATTAAATACAATTTGTATAGAAAACTATTTTCGAGTGAGCTTTTTAGCAGCTAGTGCAAAAAGTCTTAAAGGAGAAATGAGTGCGGGATGTGGACAAAATAAGAACTATAATATTCAGCTATAAATTAGCAATTAAATCGGATCTAATATTTGCTGGCTAACAATTTTCATTGCCTGTTAAACTTAGCATTTTGGCTAATGTGTTTACAGTTGGTTGTGTGTGCGGAGAGTGTGTGAATGCAGTTGCTCAAGTTGTTTATATGGTGCATGGTCATCACAAGTAGTACAAAACAAGGAAAGAGTAAATTACAAGTCACCTTTCATAAATTGCGTAAGATATTTTCTAACAAAATATTTCGTCTTTGAGAGGGACACGATAAAAAACATATGTTCATATCAAAAAAAATAAAATAAAATAAGTTAAATCATAATAACAACGGAAAAGCCAATCTGAATGTTAAGAGAGGACTTACCACTAAACTGACGAGCTTTTGAGGTACCTCCCACCGTTGAGCCACTTGCCCCCATCTGCTGCTGCTGTTGTTGCGTTATCTTCTTCAATGCCTCGTGATCGCCGCGCAACGTATTCAGCTCCTGTTCCAGCTCCTTGACACTGTTTAACAAATGAATTCAAGTAAATTTAAAATACATAATTATAGACTTTAACTTAGTTTAATGGTGGAAAACCAACCGCTGCTCTTCCTTGACCAATTTGGATAAAAACGTCTTGCGCTCCAGTTCCATGGATAGCGTTTGCTTTTCCAGTTCCTCCTCCATGCGCAGCGACTTTTTGCTTTCCTCCTCGAGCCCTTCGGCAATAGTATCAGAGCGTTGCTTTTCTTCCGCTAGAATTTGAGCTAGATCCTCGGAACGTTTGCCTGCAATCATTTAATTTTGGTACATGTTTGCATTGAAACAGATTGGATTTTATGTTAATCACTTACCCTCCTCAATGTACTTCATAAGGATCTTCTTGCGCTCTGCTATCAGTAGCAGCACAATCTGCTTTTGCCTGTTGCGCTCATACTCGAGCGTCTCCTGCAACTTCTTGAGATCCTTTTCCAAGTTTGCGACCTGCGCATGCTCCGCCTCCAGCTGCTGTCGCAACTTGGTGCGCTCCACTTCCAGCCCATAGGTAATATCATCACCCTGTGCTGTATCATGCTCATGCTTGCGCCGCTCCTCCTCCAACTGCTGCAACATGCGCTGATTGTTCTCTAACGATTCGGTGAGAATGTTAACCATGCGAACATGCGTGCCCCTCTGCTTGCTGACCATTTGATACTGTTGCTCCATTTGCTGTTCAATGATCTGGCGCACTTCCATTTCGGCTTGAGCCGCCTGCGTTGAAGATTCCCTTGATATCAAATTTCCATTCAAGGCGATCTTGTCGCGGAAGAGCGATGCATATGGATCATTTGGCTGCACTCGCTTCGTACGCAACTGTGTAATTAGTTGCTTGACGCGCTCATTTCGTAATGCTGCAATGCAGACATCTCTTGCCTGCAGCTCACCCTCCAGATAGTAAAGCATCTTTACTAGCTCGCTGTGCGGTAACTCCGTTCGTCCATTTCCCAATTGTAGCATTTGTTGCTGTTGTTGTTGCTTATGGCCAGCGCCCGGTTTCATTGTTTGGAATTCATGTGTGGCACCAATGTTTTCGCTGCTGCCCCCGCTGCTGCTGCAAGCGACGGCTGTTGTTGCCGCTGGTCCACTGCAGTTCACCTCCAGCTCCTGATCAACTGCATTTACGCTGGAGATTTGCTCCATTATTCTGGCCTTTTTTACAGCATAAAAAAAGTGTGGTGGGTCGCTACTTTGGAAGCTGCGTCGCAGTTTTATATTTTCTTCTAGCAAATTGAACACTACTTATTGAATACACTTTGCGGCCACTATGTTGCGCTATTTAAATGTCATTTTTAGCTTAAATTTTGCTCAATTTTGTGCCACAAAAATTCTTTGTTGCCGTGAAAAAGTGGATACTTTTTGTTAGAGATGACACCGTGGACTATCGCTTAATCGGCGTGTTTATTTGCGGCGCACAATATATATAACGCAAGAAAACGATAAATTTTCTCAAATCTATCGCAAATCACTAAAAGTTTAACATAATTTAAAACATACCCAAAGCTCTTTATACACATTTTATAAACACCAAAAATACAATCATTTTCTAAAAACAAATGGCTTGGCTGTATTATAGGCCAACGAATGACGTATGTGCTTGCCAACCAAACGATCGACTAGAGGTATTAGCGCCGGCTTACGCACATAAATCCCAGTTGCCTGCGGTGTCCAAACGCGCCAACTGCTCTCGGTATTCTCGGGGAGCAGGAGACCCAACCACCCGGCGGAACTGAGGGTTATATCACAATTGAGTTGTTTTTCGGCGAATCTATTCTCCGATGCGCCGCTCTGAATGAAAATATCACTGTCCATGCACTGCAATCCCGGCCAGCGCTGCAGACGCTTATCATCTTCTCCAGAAATAGGTGGCCCGAAGAGTGGAGTACCCAAATAACGATTATAAATAGCATCCGCTTGCTGTATGTCTGTGATAAGCAGTGGCAAAGTTTCTGCAGCAAAAACAAAAAGTTTGAGCCACTCCCGATTGCAGTTCAGCAAATCAACACGCGCCAAACCGCCGAAGAAGAGAGACATCTTTGGTGCCAATCGGACAGCACGTGGCTTAAGCATTCTTGTCGGTTGCAGCTCCAACAGCTCCTGGGTGGTGAGCAGTGGAGTCAGCTGATCCGGCTGCATTACGCCGGGTGTATCATAAACCCAACGTGCCTCCCGATATTCCTTTTTACGCTCATTCAGCGTCGTTATGGGTTGAGAGCCACCGGCCATGGCAAAGACATCGTCCACATCTATTCGACGATCAAAGGTGCGTCCAACATTGCCAATTAGTTGAGCCGATGTCGTCGTGCCCGTTTCTTTGGCCTGATCGCGACGCAGTTTCTCCAGTGCGGCGCGCTGGCCACGTTCCGAGAAGAGGCGCTGAAAGCGTTGATAGACACGCATATCGGACGGCCGCAATATGGGAAACTTGAGCATTTGCAGTGTGGTACCGGGCCAGGCACAGGTCGTCGCCTTGCGTACTAGTTCCGTGGCCTCAGGTCGACAATAATCCGAGTTGAGCAGTATATTAAAGAGACTACTCTTGCCCACATTGGTGCAGCCGAGCAAATAAACATCGCCCTTGTACTCCCAGATCTTGTGCAGCTGCGTTATCAGCTCCTCAATCCCGAAGCCCGTCTTGGCCGAGATCAGACTAACATTTTTAATGTTCAGAGCATCGAAGCCGCCGTGTTCGATAAACTGCTGTTTAAGGCAGCGCTTCACATGCGTCAGGTAGCCATTGGAATCACGTGGCAGTAGGTCCACCTTGTTACCAACAAGAAAAACGGGACGCTTTGCGCCAAGCACCTGTTGCATACCCGGCCAAATAGAGCTGGGAAAGTCCAGGAGATCGACTATGATTATGGCCAGCGCATATTTGTCCTGTATGCGCGATATGGTTTCGACATATGCCGAAGGTGGCACTTCCACATCCAGCGCAATATTATAGTGCTGCAGGAAATGGCATCTTTGGCAAGTGATCGTCTGCAGCTCTATTTGAGTGCGACCCTTAAATAATTTAAATCGTAATACTTGAAATATTCTAGTTTTCAGTAAGCTCACCTTGAAAATTTCGCTGGGTATGTAGCCGGGCATGGAGTTGCTGACGCAGTGCAAAAGTGCTCCACATCCATTGCAGGGTACGTTTGAAGGCGCCAATCTGGCATCGGGTGTTCCATGCTGTGCATCAATGTTGCCCACTTCGTCGCTGGCTCCCTCATAAAACTCATAGTCCTCCATCCAATTGTGTGGATATGACGACGATGAGCTTGTAGCTGCTCTTAGTTCATTGTCCATGTCACGTAACACTTCCAGCGAGGGAAAAGCCGTTGGATTCATTTGATGAAATTTAAGAGCTTGGCCCAAATTGTACTCGAGAAATGAGCTGTAGTGCACATGCTCATAGTTGGCATAGCGTTGTCGGGCCACTTGCCAAACCTTCTGGCGGAAGCTCTGTTTCTCATTTGCTGTCGTATTTTGTAATCTTTTGCAAATATGATTTAGGTTTTCATTTAACTTTTTTAGAAAAGCCGATGTTCTCAACATTTTGAGGACAGTTCATGTGAACGCACTCTCGTCGCTATGAAACTGGTATGCGTCAGTGCTGTTAAACAACGTGCTGTGTGTGAAAGTGTTGGGTAACGCAAAGAAATAGCAAAAACACTCGTCGGAAAAGAGAAAAAAGAAAGCAGCAAAGCAAGCATTAGCGAAAGCAGAGCGTGTACAGAAGGTGAGTGAGTGCGTGCTAAAAAAGCGTGTATGTATGAAATTGAAACAAAAAAGGCAAGAAAAACGTGCATATATCGCATACAAATTGCATTTGCAATGATCATTATTCAATTGTACGCAGTACGCATTGGAAAAGTACATAGTGCAAGCCAAATAGCGATTAGGAAAGTGAAGAAAAAAGACAAGTGTATATGTGTGTGTGCATTTATACATATACATACATCTATACATATATAAATATATGTGTGTGCATGCAACTGTGTGTCTGCTGTATTGCGCGTGTATTTATTTGTGTGCTTGTGGTTAGTGTATGTGAATCAAAGTAAAACGAAGCGCGACCTAATTTTAACTATTTATTACAATAAAATTTGCATAAACAAGTATAAATATATCAATTAAAATAACAAGAAACGCGAAAATGATATATGAGCAATGCAAAGAAAATACGAAATGTTGTTGTTGTTGTGTGACTTGCCACGAAGAGTTGCTACTGCCGCCATTGTCTAGGCAGCAGCGACTCTCGCACATTTCTTCTTCAGTGAATTTTGAGTAGTTCGTCGTTCCTTCTCCTCATCATCCTATATTGTTTTTGTGAGCGCCATGTTGAGTAATACACGACAACAAAAACAACAAGCATTTGCGCGAGAGCGGCTCATCAATTTTTTGTGAGTGTTGCAACTTTCGTTCGAACTCGTTTTAAATTGTTGTTGCTGCTGTCGTCACTCAGCACTCTTTTTTTTTTCTTCTCTGTTGTTGTCTTTACTCAGCTTAAAAACTGGTATTTTCCTTATGAAGAAATAAACATATGCAATTGTGGGTGCTTTCACATAAAAGGTGTGTGGAGGGTGGAGGAAATCAATAGACGGTCATACAAATTAGATAATTTCAACATAACTCAACAACTTTTTTTTTATTGCTGTGCTAGTGCAAGTGAGATGGTTGCATTTTATAAAAAGCACACACACCAATGCAATTCTAATTTCAAGCAAATGTCTACTCGTCTTCGTCGATGTTGTTTTTTTTTTCTGTTATGGTGCTGTTGTAATGTTATTGCGAAATCATAACGGCAGTTGAAAGTTGAGAGCGCTTAGCCCTGTGCGAGTGTGCGTGTCTGTGCATATGCATGTGCATGTGAGTGAGAGAGCCACTGCCTAAAAGCCAATGCTTAGACGAAGTTTGTACTCGCTACACTGTTTTACTGTTAGGGTTTTAGGCCGCCCACACTGGGCCGGCGCAAGTGTAGCGCATATGGCAGCGTCAACAAGCTAGTCCCAACGACTGTCGCAACCGCAACACATGTTGTCTGCACAGTGGTAAAGTTGCTTTCAATTTACAAACAGTTTTATTTATATACATGTTTATTTTTAAAATAATTTGTTGTAATTCAAATTAAACTTATCTAGATAATTCTAGATCCAACCAATTTATTTAATCGTTATGCGACGTAATTAAAATAATCGCGTAAATCAAGATTATGTACACTGTGCGGGAGCGCAACT
The DNA here is from genome assembly GCA_035042125.1 of Drosophila longiperda. NCBI lineage: Eukaryota > Metazoa > Arthropoda > Insecta > Diptera > Drosophilidae > Drosophila > Drosophila longiperda. Next base: position 7,047,356 of record JAWNLV010000107.1, on the reverse strand, counting down.
CAAAATTCAAATAAGCAACGCAAATGACTAAAATGCAGAAATTGCCTTGAAAAGTGAAAGGCATTCAATGTGAGCGTACAAATGAGCGAGTCTTTGATATTTTGTTTAACCTTTGTAGCTGTTTGTTGTTGATTTTGTCGTTTTTACTTTGCAACTTTGCGGGCTGTGCTTTGCACATTTGACATTTTCCAACACACACACTGCACATTCCATGCCCGCAACTGCACATTGCGTCTGCGCAAAACACTTCTTTTTTCTTTGCTATTGTATAGAATGTTTTCGGCAGTGAATCGTCGTCATTGGTGTTGTTGTTGTCGTCGTCGGTTGTGCAACACATAAGACTTTACCAGCGATAGCGACAGAGTCAGCGCGACTGCTTTGCTGCTATTTCGCAATTTGCAAGTTTGACTCTAGTCGGCGCTGAACTGCTCTCTCACGATGGTCACACTCCGATTCGGGGCTGTCCGCTTTTTTTTTTTGCGCATAGATATTTCGCCAAATTTATGCTTATTTTAGTATTTATTGCCTTGTTATTTAAAGTCACGTTTTGTTTGTGTATTGTTTTTTTTTTAACTAACTTTGTTTTTCTTTTGCAGACATCAAGACAAAAATATATAAATTTACTGCACAGAAATTAAGAGTGGTTAACTGTAGTTATTATTTTGGCCGCGCGTCTAAATTTTTCCAATTCTCCTGACAAAATCACTATCCGCATAAAGTGTTGTGTGAGCGCGCGTTTTCCCTTAACGCTCTCCCAACCACCAAAAAAATAAATAAAATAACTAGAAGAAAACATCACAAGCTTCTACATGATGTCGTCGGATCAACAGTTTTTCCTAAAATGGAACGATTTTCAAACGAATATGGTGACCTCGTTCCGTCACTTGCGCGATGAGAAAAGCTTCACAGATGTAAGTATTGCCATGCCCTTTTCTGAAACTGCTTCAAACAAACAAACAAACATCATCGCTCCCATTTAACATTCACCTTCTTTTCAAACAACAACCCCCATGCTCTTTTCAATCCCATTCATATTTGCTATTTACCTGTTGTTACCTGTTGTTCATCTTCTTGTTATTTATATTCCATTGATATGTTTACTTATGTGTTTTTAATTCCCTGTACAGGTAACACTCGCCTGCGAAGGACAAACCTGCAAAGCACACAAAATGGTGCTTTCAGCTTGCAGTCCCTACTTCAAGGCGCTATTGGAGGTACGTTTTTTAATAAATATATAACTTTTAAATAATTTACTGATTTAATTTGTTGTTGTAGGAAAATCCCTCAAAACATCCCATTATTATACTGAAAGATGTGTCCTATATACACCTGCAGGCAATACTGGAGTTCATGTATGCCGGCGAAGTGAATGTATCGCAAGAGCAGCTGCCGGCATTTCTCAAAACCGCTGATCGACTCAAAGTGAAAGGTCTGGCAGAGACACCTAGTTCTATAAAGCGGGAGGGTTGATGGTATTTAAACAATTAAACAAAAACAAAACAAATAAACAAAAACATAAACAAAACTATAAGAAACTTATATTTGCAAGCAAGAAAACAAAATTCCAACAATCAATAAGGAAATAGTGGAAACAACCAAACCAAGATTTGAAAAACCTAAACACTCACAAAAGTTCATTTCAAAAATCAATGCACACCAACAACAAAAAAAGGAAAACAAAAAACCAAACAAATAGAGTTGACAGAGATATACGATAGTTCAAACTGAAAAGTAACGTTAACGATTTTATGGTTCGCCCTGCCGACGTCTCTCCCCCTCGTAGAACATTCAATTTGCAATATTTAGAAACACTGTCGACACATTGAATTTGATTTGAATCGTATATATAATTTCATCATAAAATAGTTTGTAATATACTATTCTTAAACATAATGAAACACAAAAACACTGTATAAAAAGCAAAATATGGACAACCCCCTACAAAAACAAAAGAATGAAACAAAAATACGCACTTTTGTAAAGTAATTAAAAGAGAATTCATTAAAACAATATATAGAAACATAATTATACATAATATGTAGTATGAAAACAATGTGCAAGTATAACGTTAAAAATCATCCGCACGGCCGCGAATATTTACTACACATTCAGTTAGATTTTAAGCCACTAACTAAAATCCACAACATGCAACGCTCTTCATACACACACACACACATAACACTCAAGGACAGCAAGAGAAATATATTTAATTCTAAACATCCTACATCTTAATGCAGAAATTTTAAGTACTTTAAATTGTTCTACAAATCAAATTGTTCAACTTTCATACCATAACATAATTTTAAACAACAACAATAACGTTTACCGTTTGCGATATATAAAGATAGAAAACATTCATGTGAAGCTATCAATTCTACTTAGTTTTTTAATAATAAAAATTGAGGAAAAATTTAATAACAAAAACACAAGAGAAAACAAAAAAAACGATACTTGAATATTATTACATAAAGTAAAATATTTATATGTATGTATATGTATACATGTGAGCATAGATTTAAATAACTACGATAAATAAACAGAATAATTCCAAAAATATTAACATTGTCAATTATTGAAATTAAGGATAAATATTTTTTTATTATCATAATTTTGTAAATTTGGAGTTGCTATCCAGAAATTATTGGTTTAAAAAAAACTGATATTAATCAATATTTTCGCAGGCTTTATTTGAAATTTAAAAAAAACAACTTTTCACACAATATAAAGAAAAGTTTTCTTTATATGCAAGCTTAATTTAGATGAGTTGTAAACGAAACATTTCCATTCTTTGAATTTTATTTCTTCGATTTCTTAGATAACATATCCATATGATGTGCTTAATAATTATGTTTCTTTGACAATTTAACAAAATGTATGGCGCTTATCGCGTATTACACTATTAACTATCTATATATAGTATTAATAAAAAGATTCCTTAGCAGAAATGATTGGTAGAAGTGCATTATTGCGTGAATTTTATTGTAAATTCCAGTTTTAAAACTAGTGTTTAACATTATGCTAGCGGTGTGTGTGACACATTTAATTATTAAAACAATACGTATTGCGTGTATTAGCTTCGAAGGGATCGGTGCGCAATTTCTCCTGATTATCCTCAACATAGCGCGCCACATCCACAATGATATTGTGTCGCTCCGCGGCGCTGGGAGCGCATGGTGACCAAATTTTGATATCGTGATCAATGCCACTAGTGGCTAACATGCAAATATTTGGATGGGGTTGGACACAATTAACAATGGCACTGTCGGCCCGATAGACGGCACGAATTTTGCCTGTTTTACCTTCCCATATGTAGAAGTTGCCATCATCGGAGCCGGCTACAATGAACTCGCCGTAGAAACCCAAATAGTTGGCCTCCTTGATGTCCGTGGTGATGTTGCAATGTCCGACATAGCGCTGCTTATAATCCTTTGCAGCACGGCGCAGCGCATACTCATCGTCCGTGAGCCGGAGATATCGGAATCCGTTCTCAATCATCACCGGTTCGGGAATGTGACCAGTAGTTTCGTGCGAATGCTGCTGCTGACGATTCTCATGGATGTCCTTGTGTAGCATGAGCACACCGTGATTGTTTGCGAAGCTAGGAAATCGCTGTATCAGCTCCTGTAGGCACTTATCAGCCTCCTGCGGCCGATGCAACTCCAGCAAAGCGCGCGCCAATCGAAAGTGCGCCTTCACATATGTCGGATCCAGACGCAAGGCCTCATGGCAATCACGCAAAGCTGCATATACATCGCCAATCCAGCCGCGACGCATCAGCGCCGTTGCCCGATTTAAATAGAGAACTTCACCTTGTGGATATTCCGCCAGCGCAGCAGAATACGCATCAATTGCCGCCAGCAATTTGCCATTCTCGAGATGCTCGTTGCCCTGTTTTTTGTGGTGCTCAATGCTCGTGGGTAGCGGTCGACGCTTTACATCCTTCTTGAATGTTCGCACTTGTGGATTTTTGGATTCGGTATGCTCATCATGCTGCTCCCTCTCCGTCTGAGTAGGCGTTGCTGTGTAATCAGGCAAGTCATAGAATATGGGCGCAGTAGCATTATCTACATCATAGCGATAAATATGCTCGCAGCCCATATTCACCAGCAGCTCCGTTGAGTTGTAGCTATTGAAAGTCAAATAAGTGACGGTTCGAGATTCGTGGACAATGTTGCGATTGATGTTCTTCACAATCTGGCCGGGTGCATAGTAGGAGACACAGCTGTTGGCTAGAAAACCAAAAACAAAGACCTAAGTAAAAACCCCATAAGTTGGTAGAGCAATTACCTTCGCCTGGCAGCATGCGGCGATCAAAAAGACGCACATAGGGATCAGTGGCACCCACTGCCAGATATTCAGTTCGTCGGGGATTGATTGCTAGGCATTTGGCCTCTGTTGTCGGTTCGACCAGCGTGCACAGGCTAAGAAGTCGAACACCACCAGTCGGTTGCTGTTGCTCGTCAGAGCCACGACAACGATGCGCCTCACGCATATCCAATTGGAGTATGCTGCCATCCTCGCCAGCGGACCAGAAAATGTGTGGGGAGTCTGGTGCAGTGGCCAGTCGCTTGGCACGCATTGTGTGACAATTGCAGCTGAATATCGCTTCGTTTCCATGATTTATATCATGGACATAGATATATTTGTCGGCGCCACAGGTGGCCACAATGTTATTATTGTGTCGCGGTAAAAACTTCACCGAGAATATGTTGCCCAAATGTTTTGTGTTGATCGTGTGGACGCGTCGCTTTCGAAACGGATCCCATATCATCACCTTATAATCATCCGAGCCGGAGGCCAACAATAGGCCATCGTTCGTCCACTCCAAGCAATTGACACAGCCCTCGTGGCCGGCGAGGACGGTCTCCTGCTCGAGTCGATCTATATAGGCGGGCGAGGCATGCAGTCGGCGTCGCAGATGCTCGTCCACATCGCTGCCGAACTGTTGACGCTGCCAGTGCAACGAGCTGGCATTCAAGGGCGTCCGCTGTTCGGCGCTTTCGTGGCGTTGATAACGCGAACTCGAGTATTTGGTTCGCCCCGGCAGTTCATCGCTCGACATTATCTGCGTGATATTGTTGTTTAGAGAATTTTTAAAATTCTTTTTATTATTATAAATGTTATTATGAAACTTGTTCAAGTTTCTAATTTGCTTGCGGTCTTGCCTTTTTTGCCGTTTGTCTCCGCGTGCAGTTGCCCCTTTTTCGGGATTCGCTTCGCCTGCTGTGTTTTGTTTTTTCTTTCTCTATTTTGATGTTGTTATGCGTGGCCCCCACACGTTTCAATGGGCTGGTATATCAAATTTGCAGTTAAACTATATAAATAATTTGACATGACTATAAAATTTAGCTAATACGATTTTCAAAAATATGATTTTAGTCTATTTTGACTGCTGATCAATTTGGTTGTAACGTGTATGGGCCACATTAGTGATGGGAACAGTGCTTGTTTATATCAATTGTTGTTATACCGAAACTGATAAAAGTATGGTAAATTTAAATTAAAAAATATTAAAACAATGGCATGTGTTTAGTTAACTTTCAGTTATTTTTACTTATTAACACAATATGCCGGCATACTCTGCAATTGTCGGCTGCACAATAAACCATTCAAACTTATAGTGATGCTAAATCGAAATAGTTCCGCAACTGCTATCAGAAAATGTACTCACCAGATAAAGAAACATTGTTAATCGATGCGCTATCGATATGTTGCACATATCACTGTCGCCAGTCCATCGCTAATAATAATCAATAAACAGAGCCATTTTTTTGACAGCAAAATAGCAGCAGTTTTTGTATAAAAACGAAAAGAAACAGTGTGGTTTGGCAAAGAGACGGTGAGTAAAACATGTCCAACGAAAAAGTGGACGAGTGTGACAAAAACCAAAAGGTCGAGCACACAAAGCATACAACAAACGGGAAAGGAGGCAACGGTTCACAAGACGATGACTCCGAATCAGATGAGTATCAATCGGCGGGCGAGGGCGACGACGACGACAATACAACAGCAGCAACAAAAACAAATAGAACACCTGCACCTACACCTGCCCCCCTTGCAGATGACTGCGTTGAGTTTCCCATGCATCGCAGCGTTTTTGAGAACGATATTAGAACGTTGCAGCGTCGCCTCCTCCTGGCCAGTGCCACAACGGAGGTGGCCGCCAAGGATACGCACGGTAATACGCCACTCCATCTGGCCGTAATGCTCGGCCGCAACTGCTGTGTGCGTCTGCTGCTCGCAAACAATGCGCCCGTCAAGGTGAAAAACAACGAGGGCTGGTCACCGTTGGCCGAGGCCATCAGTTATGGTCATCGGCAGACGATAACCCAATTGCTACGCATGCTCAAGTTGCAGTCGCGCGAGCATATGGAGAGTCGACGCGAACGACTTGTGGAGGCACTGCGTCAAATGCAAGACTTTTACATGGAGTTCAAGTGGGATTTTCAGTCGTGGCTGCCGCTTGTCTCGCGCATCCTGCCCTCTGACATTTGTCGACTGTACAAGTGTGGGGCGTCGCTGCGCCTGGATACTACATTAGTTGACTTTAATGATATGCGCTGGGATCGGGGCGATATTTCGTTTCTATTTCGCGGCGAAGCGCCGCCTAATGAATCCCTAGTTCTGTTGGATAATGAGCAGTTGTGCTATCAACGTCTGCGCTATGAGGAGTCGGATATGGAGGATGAGGTAGATGTGCTCATGTCCACCGATATCCTGGCCACCCAAATGTCCACAAAGACCATACAGTTTGCACGTGCCCAGCGCGGCTGGCTATTCAGGGCAAATCGCAAGGAGTTAATTGGGGGACAATATCAATGCGAGATCTACACCATACAGGGATTGGTGCTCAAGCAGCGCAAGCGCAGGGAGCACTTGTCCCACGAGGATCTGCAAAAGAATCGCGCCATTGTCGAGACAATCACCAAGGGTGGCAATCATTCGGAATCAAATCAATCGGCATCCACGCCCACATCGGGCAGCACGCTAACATTACCAGAGTTGCCGCGTCGCAGCTCGTTGCAGCCGCCACCCACGACAAGTGTTACCTGGTCGGAATATATAGAAGCACCGGTTGGTAAATGCCCCCAGCTGGGACGCACTCCCGTCAACAAACAATCAAATAAAACGCTGCGTGCCACAGTTGCGATGAGCGCTGATTTTCCGCTTAGCGTCGATATGCTGCTGGATGTGCTTGAGGTTGTGGCACCTTTGAAGCATATCAATAAGTTGCGCGATTTTGTCACCCTAAAACTGCCAACGGGCTTTCCTGTTAAGATTGAGATACCCGTTTTGCATACGGTTACCGCCAAGGTGACATTTCAGAAGTTTGAGTTTCGCGACAATATACCCGCTAAGCTGTTCGAGATACCCGCCCACTACTGGGAGGATGTGCGACGCTTTCAGGATTTATGACCTAGCGATGAATCATCATCATCCTCGTCAGCGGCCAATACGCCTGGCGCCACCAAGCCGGTCGATTTGAATCGCAACAGCAGCCGCCGAACTCAGCCCATTGCCGAATTTGATTGATTCTTCCCCGAATCCGCCACCATTATATTAATTCACAAATGCCCCAAATATCACCGAAAGAAATTAAAATTTTCAACCATAAATCATTTGATATTATCAGCGTATCCACAGTTAATGTTAGATGTTTTCTTTTGCTTTATATTTTTTTTGCAATTATAACGTGCAACGCCCTGAAAATTGCAATTTACGACTAAAATAGAGCGAATTAAATTTGTTTTGCACTTTTAACACGAGGTTAAACAAACAACAAAAAAAAAAAACAAAGGAACACGTGTAATCAACAAATAAAAAATTTAATAACTCCCAACGGAGCGAAAGGATTATGCATAAACATTGTAAGAATGTATAAAATTGCATTATATTATTACTCTTGCATCGGCGCTGAATTTAATTATTGTGCGCACTTAACTTAAACATTCAGCAACTGTTTTTTTTTTTTACAACCCAATTATTAGTGACTCGGTCAGATTTTGTCATTATCTTCAGAATGAATCAGCTTAGAAATAGAGACTAAGCAGGTGGTCATTGCATATAAGTTGGAACACATACATAAGAAATACATAAGAAGAACACACAAGCAATTTAAAATCTTATCTCATCAATTTTCCATCAATCGCAAACATCTAAAATCAAAACGTAGCCAATTTAATGTTCAGTTGTTAATGTTAAAACATTTGTAAAAGCGGAATTCAACCAACTTGTACGTAATGTAATTTATTATCTTTTGTATGTATTTATTTTTGTTCTATTTGTATTTTTAGTGCAATTATAAATTGATTTTAAGATCTAAAACATGTACACAAAACAAACTGCATAAAAAAAGGAAATAGAGAATTCTTTTGCGATAAGCTCTATTCGTAAATAGATTCCACAAGAACTTTGTCAGTTCTTGCTAGAAATAATATAACAAAAAAAACAATATTTAGTAATAACAAACAAAAATTTGCCTATTATTTAAGTTATATATTTATACAATAAGATCAACAAACGTCCGCAAACCCGTTGCCTACACATCATTTTCGATAATCAAAAGCAAAAAAGTATTCTTTAACGAGTGCGCAAAACGTAAAACAGCATCACAAATTAATAGATCTTAGTATACACCTGCCGTTCCAAAGTTTTTGAGTATCTATATGCAACTTAGTTCAATATGTATTTGTCTGTAGTAACAAGTCGAGCGTCTTGTTGATTATTTTAAGATTTTTTACATATTGACAGCCTATATATTATTTGTTATAATATTCATTCAATTTTTGTATATTGCTTAGCAAGCAATTGAGCTATGTAACCAATATCAATCATTTTAGTAAACCAAACAAAAAATGAACAATTAACTGTAAACCTTAAAGATACAGAACAAAATGAACACACATAGATCGGTGTACTTAAAAACGCAATCAATGGCTATTAACATTTGTAACTTTTACTAGATGAAGCCAAATATATATATATATATATGTAATATATATATATATATAAATACATATAAAAAATGTAATTCATGGGCATTTATAATCGCTCTGCAATATATACACCCAAAACTATAAGCTGTAATATGAGAGCAACATTAATAAATCAATTTTATCAAAAATGAGACATTTGTTTATTAATTGAATTACGCGCACTTCTCTTCGCGTTATGCAGCACTAATTCAAACAGTCAGCTGATATGGCAATGTTGGAAATCGGTATGACTCACACGGTATCGGAATCGATTTTTACATGTGAATCTCGATGCTACATATATATATCATATCGGAAGATTGTTACTAGATTCTTCTGCTAAACGTAAACATCTTGACAATCTTCTAGAGATATAAAACTCATTAAGGGGCTACAAAATGATAGTGTCGCGATTAACGTTTCCGCTAAATGTAGCGCTTCAACAAATCGGCCAACATACTGCCCGCAAAAACATTGTACGTCGTCAGATGTCTGGAATTCAGTTTCGCAGCGGTGCCCTTAAGCCAAGGCCATCAGAAATGCCTTTTGGTTTGTTTGCCATCTTCTGTGCTGTGATACCTGGACTCTTTGTGGGGGCCACAATTAGCAAAAATGTGGCCAACTTTCTGGAGGAGAACGATCTGTTTGTGCCTTCCGACGACGATGATGATGAGGACTAAAAAGCAAAGGGTCGGTGGAGTATAAAGTATGTCCTAGTCACAATTCAGTGCGATATCGGATTGGAGTTTGTTCCTTTCTGTTAGCCAAAGCAAATCAATAAGTTTATACTATATTGTAAATCAATCTATTTGCTTTGTTAAATTTACTGTTGCTTTAAGATCGAAGAAGTTATATGCTGCAATTCGCTCTCTCGAATTGTACGCTTATTTATTGAATTTTGCATTAAATAATATTTGCTAAACTCTTTGTAATGACGAATGTTATATAGAAATAAAGTAAATTCAGTGAAACGAAATGCGTATCTCGTTATATAATTGTATCGAAAAGCTCAATATATAAAAATAACAACATGTACATATATTCCATATATAGGCCCAAGTATTGTCACGATTATTACGGAACGAATAATCCTACAATATAGTAGTCAGTCTAATGCTAACCATCCTTGCCAGTAATAAAAGTGGAATCGTTTTGTGTTTTTGCCGAAGTGGAAATTTATTTAATGAAATTTTCAGGGTGTACAAAGTTATTGCTCTGTTGTTTTTGTTTATGTTGCTTTAGTTGACTGCTTGCTGTGCGCCTCTACGTTAATTCATTCGAACATCTTGTTGGATTGGCTCAAAGCAGCGCTTACATATTTGTCGCTTTGTTTCTTGTACAATTTTGTACAGCGTTCAATCCAAATTGTTAACAAATATATATTGAGTTTTACAAATTATGGTTTGCTTAAATCGCGTTAAATATATATGTCATAAATATTTTTTAAATATATTTATGTGCGTGTGTTTGATGTATTTTTTATATTTGATGAAAAGTAAAAGGTTCTCGCACAATTTGGTTGATCTCTCCATAGCAAAATACTCAAAAAATCCTTAATATTCCAAATCGGGTTTTGGTTATGTGTTGGTTTTATTGTTTTTTTTTTTTCTTTTCTGTTATCTTTTTGTAATATTTTCTTGCAGCTGTTTGCGTATAAATCTTTTTGTGTTTTGTAATTTTTTCAATTAGTTTTTTTTTTAAATTTTATTTAATAAAAAAATATGAATTTCAGTGCCAGCTAATTGCGCATGGCCTACTCTTTTTACTTTTATTTTTTTCTTGCGTTAATATATTTGCATGTACGGTGAAAAAACATCGCCATATTTAACAAAAGGCTGAACGCAAATAATAAAAATAACTTGACGTTCCGCTCGCTTTATATGTTTTGCTTTTTGTTGCAATGTATATAAATTTGTATGTATACATATGTAGATATGTGCTTACATATGTACACATACATACAAATATACATATAAGCAAATTGTAATATTTTTATTTTGTAATTGTTTTGATAATAAACATAAAAATTCTGCTTGTTCGCATTTTCCCCCGTTTAGAAGTTCTCTCTTATTCACACGCTTTGTTTTGCGCTTTAGCGCCTTCATATTTACTTGTATTTTTCATATATATATATATAGATATATATGTATATTTTTTTTTAAATTTTTTTCATCGATTTTTGCAATTTTTTTGTATGTTTTTCGCTTTTTTTGTTTGCTTTTCTTTAGGTATTTATATTTGTTTTTAAAATTGTATTTCTTCTCAACATATTGATTTTTGTTGGTTTTCAAAGTAGCAAAAACTTGACTCTCATATTCTTGCGGTTGTTTTTTGTTGTGGTTTTTTCCTCTGCTCTATATCCTCTCGTTATACTTTTTTCATTTTTTCGTTTTTATTTATTTTAACATTTTTGCAATTTTTTTGTTTTATTTTTTTCATCTTTTTTAAAAGTTTTCGTTTTTTCATTTGAAATGACAAAAAAATATTACATTTGATCATCAACTCAGCAAATGGTAGATGATTCGATCATAAACTTGAATGAGCGTGGTGGCTCTTCGTTTATGGCAATAATTAAATACATTTCTGCAACATACAAGGGCGTTACTCTAAAATTAGCCATGTTTATTAAAAAGTACTTGAAGACTGCAGTTGCAATTGGAAGGCTGGTCCAAACAAAGGGCAAGGGTGCATCTGGTTTTTGTTGATGTTCTTTTTGAAAGATGCGAAATATAATATTGAGTGTACGAAAATTCTTTAAAAATCTGTGTCTGTGTGTGTGTGTGTGTGTGTTGATGTAACAAGAAACTTGCCGACTGGCTTAACAATTTCAATTATTTTCCTTTATCATCCGCTATTTCTATTTGCATTCACAATTATTTATTCTGCATTTTACATACGCATACAAAATAAACATTTCAGTTCAAGAAAGAAATACATATATAAATCTTTTTGTACATATATATAAATATGAATATAAAATGTTTTCGGATTTACATATTTTCCGGTGTTTGTAATTTTATCTTCTTTTCATTTTCGTTAAGAATCAAGAATCGAAAGAACGGAAAAAGTAATAAAAACAAAAAAGAAACATTTCCGCCAACTGACATGTTTCTGTTTGCATGATTTTTTTCTTTTGTTGTAATAAGCGGCAGATAAATGCGATCGAAAATTAATGATTGAAATTGTTTATATTGTAGTGTTCGGTGCCCTATCGGAAAAGAATAAATAGTCTCCGATTTTTGGATTTTTCATCTATTCTTCTTTTAACCTTCAAGTTTGTTGTTCATCTATCCAGTTCTTGTTCTTATATTGTTTCATTCGCTGCGTTTTTTCTTTGCTTGAGCATAAAATATGCGAAATCGCTTCTTGTGTTGATTTTCTGTTTAAATTGAAAGTGAATGAGGGAAAAAAAACTGCAAAGAAAATGGGGAAAAATTATTTTAGTTTTTAGCTATAGAAAAATTAATATTTACATTTTTGGGTGTCGAGTGATTTGTAAAAAATTTTAATCCGCTTTGTGGTTCAAGCTTAGTTGGCAGGCTCGCTGTGATGCACCTGTAGGACAGCGACTGCCTCCTCCACCTTGGCCTTGAGTGCCTCCTGATCCTCCAGCATGTGCAACAATTCCGAGTTCTCAATCTCCAGCAACATGCCAGTAATTTTACCAGCGAGAGCGGCATGCATGCACTCAATCAACCGAAACAGGCGCTCGCCTAGGATCTGTTTCTGCTCCTGTGGCTTGGCATTTGCCAACAACGAGGCAATAAGCTTCTCTTGGTCTGCAAAAAAAAGAGGTATGGTGTCCGTCAGATAAGAAACTACTGTTTGTGAGGTAATTGATTTCCCTCTATTTCGATTTGATTACTTACTCTTGCCCTGCATCTGTTGCGGCATTGGCTGCGCCTGCTGCATCTGCTGCACTGGCGGATTACGCATGTTGGAGGTATATTTGTAGCTTGCGGCACGCTGCTGGGCCCCGCCAGCAATTTGAGCGCCAGCGATCTGCATGTTGGGAGCGGCCACTGATTGCTGGCCAGTGATGGCGCGTGCACCCGAGCTGCGCATATTGTTGGCGGCAGCTGCGGCAGCAGCGGCGGCATGTGTGCCCTGCACCTGCTGGGGCTGTGCGCCGCGCGCACCAGTTCCCGACTGACGGAACTGTGTGGGCACACCACCGGCTGCACCTTGGAATCCACCGGCGGCAGGAGAGGCACCCGCAGACGCGGCACCAGCCTGAACACTTTGCACCGCTGTGGCTGGGCGAATCGGTTGCGCCCAACGTGGCGTGTTGCGCATCTGAGGCGTCATCTGGGGACCAAAGAAGCGCTGGCCGGGAGCCATTGTGGGCACGAAGAAACCGCTGGCGGCATTAGGCTGGAATAATTGTCCCAATTGCTGCATACGCATACCGGTCATGTGACGCATATACTGCGATGCCAGATGCGCCTTGCGCTCCTCCTTGCGCTGGGCAAGTGCCACATAGAGGGGCTTGCTGCCGACAACGCGACCGTTCAGTTCAGTCACGGCGCAGGTGGCCTCATTCGGCGAGGCGAAACAAACGAAACCGAAGCCCTTGGAGCGTCCCTCCTCATCGGTCATGACCTTGGCCGATGTGATTGTTCCATACAGTGAGAACTCTTTGCGCAGGCGCTCATCATCAATAGAATCGTCCAGATTCTTTACATACAAATTAACACCAAAAACGGCCTCATGTCGCTTCTTCTTGAGCTCCTCGAATTTACGTTTCAGTTCCTGCTGGCGCTCAGCCTTCTTTTGAGCACGCGCCACATACAGCGTTTTGCCTTCGCCCATATCCTTTCCATTAAGCGCCAGGACGGCGGCCTCGGCAGCCTCTGTTGTCTCATAGGCGACGAATCCAAAGCCCTTGCTCTTTCCATCGTCCTTGGACATGACCTGTTAGATTTAACAATAATAATAAGATCAAGGCTATGTAAGAGTAGGATTCTCAGGGAATATGAATGCTTACCTTGTAGCTGGTAATCTTGCCGTATGGCTCAAAGTATTCATTCAGTTTATCATCGTCGAACTCATCGGTAAAGTTCTTGATGTAAACATTTGTGAAGAGTTTGGCTTTCTCGCCTAGCTCCTTCTCGCGCTCCTTGCGTGGAATGAATTTGCCGACGTAAACCTTCTTGCCGTTGAGCAACATGCCATTGACTTTCTCAATGGATGTATTTGCGGCCTCCTCTGTTTCAAAATGTACGAAACCGTAGCCCTTGGAGTTGCCCTTCTCATCGGTGGCAACTTTGCAGCTGAGGATGTTACCAAATGCGGAGAAAGTGTCATAAATTGCCTTATTATCAATGGCCTTGTCAAGGTTCTTGATAAACACGTTGCCAACGCCGGAGCGGCGCAGTGATGGATCGCGTTGAGACCACATAATGCGTATGGGCTTGTTGCGAACCAAATCAAAATTCATTGTATCCAGAGCACGCTCAGCTGTATTGTTACACGAAAAAGAGTTCAATTGGATTATTTAAAGTAACTGCATTAAGATCTGTATAATACAATAATGTAAACATTACTTCATGAATTGAAAATTAAAGTTCAAAACTGCTTTTATTGAATTTATTGCAGCCTAGGGTCAAACTTGTTTTGATTAACTACGCAAAAGTATCGATTGGGCAAAATTTTAAGTAAATTAATACGATACCCGAAACAATGCTCAGGGTCATATCAAAAATGGAACATGGCAAAATTTGAATCTTTCGTGTGGTATAAAAGAGAAACTTGAAAACCATAAACTTTAAAATATTGGTATCTCTTCTACTTCTGCGCTGTTCAAGGGCAGAGCGTTAAAGCATGGTAAGTTAAGTATTTCTCCAACAACTTTGAATTTTAGTTGGCTCAAAATGGAATGTTTTTGACCAACCAATGGTACGAAATTGCCACATGGATTTAATATGAAAAATAAATATAGATTGTAACGCGTCTACTTTTGTAAATGAGAATTTTTGCTGCATCTACACGGTAAGTTACGTAATTATTCTAGCAAACTTTGAATCTTAGTCGGCTCAAAATGGAATATTTTTTGACCAACCAATGGGTAGAAGTTGCCACATTTATATCTTGTTCTCAACCATAAATTCTAGTGTAGTATATTGTAACGCTTCTTCTTTTGCGAATGAGAATTTGTGCTGCATCCACACGGTAAGTCACGTAATTTTTCTAGCAAACTTTGAATCTTAGTCGGCTCAAAATAGAATATTTTTGACCAACCAATGGGTAGAAGTTGCCACATTTATATCTTGTTCTCAACCATAAATTCTAGTGTAGTATATTGTAACGCTTCTTCTTTTGCGAATGAGAATTTGTGCTGCATCCACACGGTAAGTCACGTAATTATTCTAGCAAACTTTGAATCTTAGTCGGCTCAAAATAGAATATTTTTGACCAACCAATGGGTAGAAGTTGCCACATTTATCTCTTTTTCTCCATAGTAGTAAATTGTAACGCTTCTACTTCTGTAAAAAGGAATTGCTGCCCATCTACATGGTAAGTCACGAAAATAATCTAGCAACAATGAATCTTAGTTGATTCAAAAGTAAGGATTTTTGACCAACCAATGGGTAGAAGTTGCTTGTCCATGTCATAACCATTAGCAAATAACAAGCATATATAAATTTAAATTAAAGCTGACGCGGTTCAGTAAACTCTACGGAATTTACGGCAGACTACGCTGCTTTCACAGAGGGACAGCAGCTGTGCTTGCGTTAATTCAATAAAAGCCAAAATGTAAACGACCTTTTTGCAGTCAACAACATCAACAATAGTTGGTTGCGCTGTGCGGTGAAAGTTGAGTCGATGTTTGTTTTCGTTTGTAAAAACAAAACAGAAAATAAAAAGTAGTCTTTGGATCTCTTCGACTTTGGCATGCCAAGAAGTTGCACGTGTTAATGAATGATCGGCACATGAATGAACAGCATACATAAACACATGTATGTATTACGTTAATGGCCTTGCATTTAACATGCAAAAAAGTGAAAGCAAAACGAAGAGAAAGATATAATTTCGCCACGGCGACATCTTCACACAAATTAATGTTAAACGTGGAAAAATTCGATAATCAACTATAACCTATAAATAGATATAATTAAAAAAAAAACGAATAAAACAAAAAGCGAGTTTCTCAAAACGTTAAAAATGCGCAAGCAGCATAAACAATAAACACATGTTTATGAAGCGCATATATATATATATAGATATATACATACAAATATATATATATATATTTGTATTAATATACATACATATGCAAACAATACCACTTGGAAACAAAAGTGGCAAAGAAAAAGGAAAGAAACAAGTAAAAACTGACGAGACGGAAGATTGGGGCGCGGCGGCATGTGCGATAAGCCATTGTTCAATTGTGAAATATTATAGCATCAGAAAATTGCAGTTTGCATAGAAACTTCCAGTTTGTTTAGCTGACTCGCAGCTAGTAACACACACAGCCAGCTGTTGTTCTTATTCTTCTTCTCCATTTTGTTCGCTCTCTTTCACTTTCAGACACACACAAAAACTGGAAACACACACGCACACTAGCGAGAGCTTCGAATCGTGCCTGTGTGCGTGCAACTTGCTAAATTGTACACGTGTTTTGTGCTATTTGTGTCACTGTGGCGTAGGGCTACACTTTTGGGAGTTTTTTTTTGGCAATGCAATGCAAGATGCAAGCGAGTAATGCAAATTTCACAACGTTTTCAAATATGACTTGTGACTTACCATCGGCTGGCTGCTGAAAATTTACATAGGCATAGCCCAAAGAGCGACGGGTCACAACGTCGCGGCAGACACGAATGGAGAGAACTGGGCCAGCAGTGGAGAACTTCTCAAAGAGCCCCGCTTCATTAATGTCCTGGTGTAAATCACCCACGTATAAAGAAGCCATGTTTGGTGATTAGGCCCTCCTGCAATAAATTGAATAAATGCACAGTTAAGCTATAAATCAATGTGTATATGTCTTTCCCTATATTGACCAGTCTATCGACACTGCAAAAATGAGAAGAACAAAAATCAACATTTACACAAAAAGCGGCGTGGTTTTTTTGCTTTCAGCTCCTCTTCTGCTGCTCTTTGTATGTGTTCGCATGTGTGTGTATGCGTGCGTGCCTTTGTAGGCAATACTGACGCATGTGACAGTTAGACGGGCGGTCGATTGGTCGACATGGCAACACTGCGCGGCATAGGCATGTGCTTTGTTGTTGCTGCTGCTGTGTGCTTCCTTCTATCACACACGCACACCAATACGAAAAGTTAAAACGCATGTTGGAAAATTTCCACATGCGCACAGACACATATGTACGCACAAATACACACACATGCATATGTCTAGCCCGCAGAATAATTAATTTACAGTAATTTGCATTGAAAATCTCCTTGTAATATAAGTACACAATACAATTTTCAAATCACACAATAGGCTGGGTCTTTGTTCAACTTCTGTGGCGATTTACTGAGCTCTTTTTGACGACAGCTTACGTCGCCATCTTGCGTGGCACACGAATCACATTTCACAAGAAAATTTCGATTTTGCTTTGTCTTCTCTCTGTTGCGATCGTACTTACGTTTTTAACACTTGCTCGAATTTTTTGCTACTTTTTACAATTTTTTTTTTGGTTACTTTTTATATTTTTAATTTTTTTTTTTATTTTTTTAATATTTTTTCTTCACAAAAAATATGTGATAAGTCGTGTGCTAAGCGAAACCACGACCGCTCACTTAAACGGACTCTACTCGACTCGCCGAATATATTTCTCGCCTGAGCCAGCAAGGGAGAAAAAAAAACTCGCTACACTTGCCTTTCGATAGAGATTGAAATAAGTCGATATGTTTGGTTCTTCTACAATACTCCTTAGCGTTGCCACAAAGTATGCAAAATGGTATTCGCCAACACTATTCTCGAGCGTTATAATGTTAATTTTGCTTAAATACATTGTGGACCGCAATAAAAAAAAACAATAATTTAAAAAATTTTAAATACTTAATGATTTTCTACATTTGAAATGATTATATGCACTATGAAGGTATATTTGTTTTTAAAAGTTTCAACATAACCCAAGATGTGCCGCGATCTTTGGAACGTTCCATTGCATCGTATGCTGGTATTCCCCGAATTGACTTACCCTTTACGATTGTATTGAGTCAAGTTTCGCAACTGAACGGGTCTTAAATTATATTTTGTTGTAATCTTTTTGTATTTTTTACAAAATTAACAAAACCTAAGCAAACCAAACGAGTGAATGCATTAGACCAAACGATTTATATTTTTTTTAGGAATTTTTTTTTTTGGTACTAAACGTATTTTTTTTTTTTAATTTCTTCGCGTGTCTCCTAATGTGATGGCAGGTAGACTGATGAACTGAAGCAAAATGCTAACATTTTTCAATGCCTTTATAGCCTACTTTGATTTATTTAACTTTTGGGAATGACAATTTGCCTAATCGATTCATATTCGACAGGCAAACAAATTTGGCACAATAAAATGCTATTTTATTTTCTTCTGAAGCAATGTAAAATCGACAAGTACATTTAATTGTTTATAAACATTTATTTAAAAGTATAATATACACATTTATATTAATGATTTTTTATATTTGTAATGCAAATACGTATGGAAATGCATGAGATTTTATTTGCAATCAACTCAATTTTGATTTAGTGTGGATTTTAATAATACATACTAGAATTTTATTGTATTTATTCGTTGAAGAATTATTTCTAATCTATGGATAATCTGAATTATCCCTAATTTGTGTTTGCCTTTTCTTTCGATTAGTTTGGTATAACTCAAATATATTTTGTATGCATAACATGTTTTTTTTCTGTTAATGTTTATGTTTTTTGTTATTTAATCAACTACATTACATATATTTTTCGAAAATATATATATAGTTATTATATGTGTGTATGTATGTAGTAATAGATATAAAATAGTTGGAAACGAACTGAAACTTAACCCTATTCAGAAAACGTCTATCAATGTATGTATTTAGATACTTAATACGTTTCCGCTCATTCTTCTGTTTATTTAAACAATAGTTTCAGTTTAATGTTGTAATACTTTCAAGTGCCAAATTAATATTCAAAATTAAAAATGTTGAACCAGTTAAATTTTACTTATTTCAACAATAAACTGCCATTGCACAATTAAAACCTGTATTCAGTTACACTTTTGTCCTTTTTGTTATTGTTGCATATAATAAATGCCAAAAACGTTTTGCTAATTTGGCAGTGGCTTTTTTTTTTAAATATTAACAAAAAAAACAAACAATTGGGCCTAAAGATCTGGCAGCAAACTTTTGGCTTAAACCATTCATGAAAAATTAATAAAAAATACCATATAAAATAATTATGATAATAATAATAAGTAATCAGTTGTTAAACGCATCAAGTGCCAAATGCTCAGTATCCATCTGTTGTTCCATTTGATGTGACTGGGGGGACAGCTGCAGTCGCAGTAGCAGGAGGATCGCCACCCCACTCCACCAAATACTGAACGTGGCCATTGCCCATACGTCGTTTGGCTCTTATGGCAAAGGTTTCGCCGGCATCGATGCGATTCATGGCGCCGCCAAAGTATTTATTTACCGATTGCTTTAAATCCAGCATCGAATGGTGCCCACCTCCTCCTCCTCCACCACCATTTGAGTGATGATGAGCACCGCCGCTGCTGTTGCTACTGCTGCCATTGGTGGCCGTTGAGCTGGTGGAATTGCGTCGACTATTTGGCGGCGTGCCTCCGCGTGACTTTTGCGGTCGTTGCCGTAATAAACGGCCATGCGTCGGCTTCTCTGGTGGCATCAGCAGCGGTGGCACTGGCGGCGGCGGCTGCAAATCTTTGGCATATATGGGAAAGTAGTGGCTGGGTATAGGATTTATTGTTGTGGTGTTGATCACCTGTTAAGTGTAGGGAATAGTGTCATTAGTTACGGATAAAAATGGGCAATATAGGAAGTGACCACATTTCAAAAGTTTTGACTAATCTAAATTGACTAATCCACACTCACCTCAATGGCCGTGGTCATGCGTCGGGTGCGTCGTCTGCGCACCTCCTGATTAGGCCCAATGGTAATATCTTTGGCACTCAGTCTTCGCTTTATGGTGCGCAGCATGCGCGGCTGTTGGGCGCCGCCAGTTGCCTTCGTTAGCTGCTCCATGCCGTTCAACTGCTTGACATGCTTTAGCTTAAAAATGCTGTTGATAATGCCGGCTACACCAACACCTCCTCTTCCTCCTCCTACTCCATTGCGCTGCTGTGCTGATTTCTTGGGCGTAGCCATTAGAAAGGGATTATTGCGGCCGAGAAAATTAGCCGGTGGCGGTATGATGAGATCCAGCGAGCTGGTACCACGGCTGCTGCTCGAGTTCTCATCGGAGGAGAGATCACAGTGGCGACTGTTGTCGTAGCGCTTTGACAAACGGAATGCTTTTCTTTTCCGGCTATTGCTACTGCTGTTGCTGTTCACGTTGCAATTGACGCTGGAGGCGATATCGCGCCGTGGAGGCGCAGGTGCCATTAGCTTGCCAGGCTCACCATCGTTGGCATTATCATCGGCCAAATCGGGAGTGCGTTCCGGCATTAGGCTCAACTGCTAAAATGTGGAGAATATTTATTAGTTTGGTTTGTGCAAGCAAAAATCACTTTCTTAAGTCCTTAAAAAACGATGGACAATTTTGTGCTGTCCAAAATTATGAGTTGATCGAACTTCTACTCTTATTTCTAACATTACCTGCTGCTCTCCGCTTGATGTTGGTGGCTGCTTGTTGCTGTTTTGTTTCTTGACCTTATCCATGATTTGTTTGATGGGTATTTCATCTTCGCTGGTATCCACCTCAGCCTCTGCCTCGGCCGCCGCCTCCTCGTCATCCTCATCCGTGTGAAACTCGTATACGTCCTTAGTGGAGATGGTGTTTTTGGCCACGCCCTCTTGCATCGCCTTTGGCTGCGTATTCACGGCCACCGCAAGCTCCTTATCTGGCATCAGCAGCAACTTGAACTTGTCGACAAGCAGCTCATCGCAGAGGACCTCCTCGGGCTTTAGGAATACACGGGGTAAAAGGGGCGGACCGCTGTGACGCAACGCATAATAGGCAGGGGCACGTTTGAACTCGCTGCCACAGATGAAACGTTCCGAGTCTTCCTTAAGCGTTTGCTTAATGCGCTCCATCAGCGTTGTCTCCGGCAACTGGCGCCACTCCTCGCAAATGGGCAGTTGATGCCGCTGCTCCAAAATAAACGGCCAAATGTCCTTCAATAAATGATGATATTTCTGGTGCTGATGCTTGCGCAGATTATATAGCGTTATATGCAGCATATCCACCCAATTAATTTGCAGGCGACGCAGATACTCAACACCATCGTTGCAAACAGTGCAGCAGAACACAAAGAAGCTATTGAAGAAAATATTGCGGTATTGCTTAATATTATAAATCATAATTCAATATTGTTTTTAGACTCAGATGTATAATAAAAATATGTTTACTCTGGCTCAGTTCTCATTACATTCTCTACAGCCTAACACAGCTAAACATTATTGACAAAATCCACACAATTTGAGCAACACCAAATAAATTTAATATGGATATGTATCTATATATTTATATATAAATATATATACTTACGAGTCGCCGCGCAGCAGCTTGCTTTTAAAGTTCTGCATGCACTGGGTGTGAAACCAGTTTCTGCATTTACAGCACTGCAACATGTTGTGATCGAATTTTCCGGGCTTGCCGCAATAGCAATAAATTTGCTCCTCGTTCACGCGATGCTTTTCATCCCAGCTGAGCTTGTCGACCTGCGCAACAATAACAACAACGATAATAAAACCAAAAGACAATAGATTATTAATTATAATAAAAACTTACATGATATGGCAGTTGACGGCAAATGCCTGGCGGTTTATTTGCCTCGAGCGCTGTTTGCATTTTCATTGGCTTGGCGCACCGCTTGCAACACCAGATGCCGCTGGCAATTTCGGTGGTGCAACCACGATGATAGCCACGACCGCAACGCTCGCATATCTCCACAATATCTTCGTGCTGTGCCTGCTTGCAGGCCACGCACATGGGTCCACCTTGAGTGCTCTTGTCGCTGCTCGGCTCGTTGCCAAGTTTGCGCAGTTTCTCTAGCTCGCACCACTGCTCAGATTTGTCATCAAAGCGGACGAGGTACTGATCCTCCGATTTGGCGATTATGGTGCCCAAATAGAAGCGTCCATCATTGCATTTGACAAAGACATCCTCTTGCAGCGCATAGCTAATCGGTACGGGTAGAGACGTTGATGGTGGTGCTGGTGGAGGGGGAGTCGGCGGTGTAGGTGGTGCTTCGGCAACAACAGCCTCACGTGCCACATCAACTGCTGCCGCCTCCTCGATGCTCTGGGTGACATTGGTGAAGCTCTGCTTTAACTGCGTCGTTGGTGACAATACGCAGCTATTGCTGCTCTGACTGCCCGGTGACTTTAACGGAGAACAACTCAATGTTTCTGGTGTTGTGGGCGGCGTGTGCGGGGTTGTCGTCGTAGTTGTGGAGTCCGGTTCGTCTATGACAATAACAGCTGCAGAGTTGGCTGTTGTGGCGAGACTGCTGCTATTGCTGCGTCCATTCGAGCAAATGCTGCTGCTGCTGCTACTGCTGCAACTGCTGTCCGCTGTGCTGCTATCTATGAGCGGCGGCAGCAGCTTGTGCTGTATAGCGGGTATTATGGGCGAGGGCTGGCAGAGATTTGGTTCAGCATAATGATTGTTAATGCATATATTAATACGATCCAGCACTACAGTGGATGAGGCGGCGCCGGCGCTGCTTTGAAGCGCTGATACGCTGTTGTTTTTACTCACTGGCACCAGTGGCGGAGGCTGCAGCTTTGGCGGTGGCGCCGCCGCCGCTGTATAATAAGCACCCATGGGCGCATAAAGTTCTGTGGCCGCTGTAACCGCTGTTGTTGATGAGGGCGTGGCATAAAGCTGATTTAGCTGCTCAGCGCTTTTATTCAGACTATAAACATTGGGCGCTGTGCTTATAATGCGAATATTATTAATGTTATTAGTCTTAAATTGACTCGCTTGTGTCTGCTGCGTTGGCTGTGCATAATTGTTTGTTATTTGTATGCTGCTCGGATGTGTTGCAGTTGCTGTTGTTGTTGATGCTGTTCCTGCCGGATTGGCGGTGGCATAATAACGCTTAGCATACGTTGCAGTCAATGTGGGCGATGGTGTTGGCAGTATTTGATAGGTCAACCATTGCTGGGTGTTTGGTGCAGCGGCAGTTGTGGGTTGGGTTAAGTAACTATATGTGGCTGGTGCTGTGACCGTGTTGTTGCTGAGTTGCTGCACCACATTTTGTGGTGTGTTGTTGCTGTTATGGTGGTCATGTGCTTGTTGCAAGTGAAAATGGTTGTTCATCATTTGGATTGCTTTAATATTGTGCAGTGTTACGATTGTGCGCAGTCTTTTCTGTAAAAACGAAACACAAGTTTAATTTAATTTTTTTTCTATTACATTCAGTTTTGCTTGTCCGGCAAACAACAACAAACTGGCGCCTTTTTTAAGCAATTTGTTGCTGATCACACATACACAAACACATACATACACACTCACACGCACATGCAGATCAAAAAAAGAGAGCAACCGAAAACCGTTTGCGGGCCCTTTTGTATTCTACTTCTTAGCTACACTTTTTTCTCAGTCAGTCGTGCACAACGCGAACCGCAATTTGAAACGATGATTTTACGTACCTTTTAGTGTGTTTCAACACATGTATTAAATAAGCATAGTATTAAATTATATTTGTTTATTAGATTTAAGTTGTTCTGTGCATATTTCAGCATAATACCAAGCAAAATGTACTAAAACAATCACTTGATTCGGCAATTAAAATTGTCAGCCATTTTTCAGCATATGCACAGTGTTAACGAATGACCTGCGTTCAATTCATAGTGTTGGACAGTTCATTTTATTAAAGACCCTTTTGCATGCTTCACATTGGCAAATTTAAATAATTTAATTTAGCACTATGAGCCAAATTATTGTTGAAAGGAAATGTTTAAAAAAAATTATCCAAATGTGTTGTAGATTCAAATTGTTGGTATTGTTGTGTTTATGATAGAATAGACCAGCAACTACTCGATACTTTCAAAACCGTATAAATAGCTGCAGCGTTGACTCCGATAGAGTTTTGTCAGTCAGCATCGAGAGCGATAGCGATAGGCAACGCAGACGAAGAAGAAAACGTATTTTATTCGTGGTTTCAATAATTACGCTGTGCATTAAATTGGTCAAGTACATATATAAATTTAGTAGTTGTGTAAACCAAGTATAATATTCAACGAAAACTAAGTGTAAATCAAGTGAAAACATTATTTGTGTGTTCTTAAAACTCATAATAAGTACGAAAACAGCTGTGAAAAGTTGCGGTAGGTAACCCACGCACACACACACATATACACATATTTGTATGTAGTGACTGAATGTGGACTGTGCCCATTGTGAAAATTTCGTGTTCATTCAGTCAAGTTTTTTTTTGCTACTTTTAAATTAACGTACACAGTTATTAGAGTCGCCTTATATGTCCAAAACGCGGGCAAGCTTTAAGGCCGTGCAGTTGAAGCACGAATCAACGGAAGAAGAGGAGGACGACGAGGAGCAGCAGCAGCAGCAGCTGAAACTACCACGTCGCAATATTATGCATACAGTCGGGGAAAATGTCAGCGGCAGCGGAGTGCCTGCATTTTTGGCCAAACTTTGGCGTCTCGTTGACGATCCCGATACAAATAATTTAATATGTTGGAGCAAGGTAAGCGGTCGCCATATTGTTTATTTACCTATTCATTGCTTTTTTTTTGCTTTTGGCATGGCAACAACAACAAGAACAACAAAAAGCAGGTGTTATTTATAAGTTATACTCTGGCTCGACTTTCACTACGTCATCGTTGTCTGCACATTCGTGTGTGTTATTGTTGTTCCTGTGCTCAAGCGCACGTATGCACTGTGAAGACTGTCTCTTTTCTTGTTTTTCTTTTTTGTTATTATCCCATTACAGGGGCCAGTACAGCAATGCGTACGTGCGTTCGAACTCTCCATCCGAAATGCATCTCTGAAAAAGTTTCCATCATGATTGTCCTCCGTCTATCCGTCCGTGTTTTAGTTTGCACGCTTGTCGGTAGCCATTCAGTTCAATTTTTGTTTTCCGGCCATGTGTGTGTGTGTGTTGCGCATTCTGTTTTGAGTTTGTTTTTGTCAACTGTTTGCCTAGATAAGCAAGCTTTTTATGACTTATTTAATTTAGTGGTGCTGACTTGCTACTTCCACATTTCTCACGCTCCTTTCCATTTGCGGCTTTATAATAAGATAATTATTATAATGTGTCATATTCCCCAATTTTTTTTTTATCAACAAGAGCCATATATGCCATATTGGTTAAATGCTTTATCTTTAATTAACTAATGCGATAAGGCATAAATATGTATATGAAGTTTAAATTTTTAAAGTAATCATTTGAAATGAAAACTTAACTGAGCCAGCAGTTAATATTGAAATATAAATATAAATAATTATATATAACAACTGATGAAATTATACACTTATCAGCAAATCAATAATTTTATAAATAACAAATAAATATTGTGGGACTCTAATGAAGCTAATTAGCACCTTATTAATCGAAAGTGAATAGCAATATTTGGCGTAGATAGAAAAGTAGTTTACTTACATACCTATGTAAGTTTGTGTGTGTATGTTTGAGCCGTATATAAAACAATCAGTGAAAGCTTTTTCAGTGTTATTTTCTTGATATGGTTAACAGAGCAACTGTAACTAAAATGAGTACGATTTTAAACTAAATTAACCGTCTACTTTTTAGGATGGACTCAGTTTTATTATACAAAATCAGGCGCAATTTGCGCGCGATCTTTTGCCTCTCAATTACAAGCACAACAACATGGCCAGCTTCATCCGACAATTGAATATGTGTAAGTGAATAATTGAGATTTAAGTTAGTTTGTTACTTAAGTAATTTATCGCTATTCATTTCAGATGGCTTTCATAAGATCACCTCAATTGAGAATGGCGGGCTACGATTTGATCGCGATGAGATTGAGTTTTCGCATCCGTGCTTCAAGCGCAATTATCCGTATCTGCTGGATCACATTAAGCGCAAGATTTCGAATACGAAGACTGTTGATGATAAGAGCTTGCTGAAGCAGGAGACCGTCTCCAAAGTGCTCAGCGATGTGAAGGCAATGCGCGGCCGTCAAGATAATTTGGACTCGCGCTTCTCGGTAATGAAGCAGGAGAACGAGGCACTATGGCGCGAGATAGCATCGCTCCGTCAGAAGCATGCCAAGCAGCAGCAGATCGTTAACAAGCTGATTCAGTTCCTCATATCAATAGTGCAGCCATCTCGCAATATGTCCGGTGTGAAGCGTCACATGCAGCTAATGATAAACGATAAGCCAGAGAATGCTCGCAAGCGCAACACCAGTGAATCGGAAAGCGAAGGCGGCCCAGTTATACACGAGTTGAGCGAGGAGCTGCTCGATGAGGTGATGAACCCGAACAGTCCATACGCCAAACATTATAATGGCGAAAGTGTATCACCGTCGCCGATGGAGCGGCCACGCTCAAACATCAGCATCACCAGTTCACAAAACTACGATTATTCGAATCAGGGCGCTGAGGATTTTATAAATGCTCAACTTCTGAACAGTAGCGGCGAGGCAAAAAACAATGTGCTACGCTCACCCGGCGGCCAACAGGAGCTATATACGGTTACCGAGGCGCCCGATTCACATGGCCAGGCCAGCCCTCACTATAATGGCGATGAACATGCCAATGTACTGACCACGCCCATGGTTCGGGAGCAGGAGGCACGTAATCGTCAGTTGCTCAAGGAACGGAACAAACTGCGCCGTCAGACAGACATCAATCTCGACTTTGACATGTCCGCGAAGGCAACTCGCACGCGGGCCCAGGCCAAAGAGCAGCCACAAGTCATGCCACAGCCGGTGATGGTCAAGGCAGAGCCGGCTGCTGTCAGCATGCCCAGCTTGCTCGATCAGCCGGAGTCCAGCGATGCGGATATGTATAATGTCAACTTTATTAGTAACGATATGCCGACCAATATCTTTGACGTAAGCTACAAAAATATATAGTTATGTTATCTATTATAGAGTAACAAATTGTGTGTTTTCACAGGATGATTCTATACTGTCGAACACTGGCCTGGATGAGCAGCTTGCCGTCCAGCAAGATCAACAGCAGCTTGGAAGCTCCACAGTCAATAGCGGCAAGTTTGCCAATGCTCCAATCAACTTTGATTTGACCAATAGCAGCAATGAGAATGCATTGGTATCTGATGCCGATTTGGCCTCCACATCAAAGGCAGCTGCTGTTGTCAAAGATGTTGGCAACGAACAACAAAAACAACAACAGCAAAAATCCCCAGCAATGATTGTGGCTAAATACACTGGCGACAATGGACACTTGTTAGTAAACTGACTCCATATCTCATTTAAATGCAATACTAACAATCGTTTGTCTTAATTGCAGGGATGAAGTCTCTGGTCATCTGGACAATATGCAAGATGAGCTTGAATCACTCAAGGATCTACTGCGCGGCGAGGGCGTTTCCATCGATCAGAACATGCTCTTGGGCGTAAGTATTTATTAAAACAATTGGAAATTGTGTTGTAGGGTTTTGGTGCATCCGTGTGTCCGCTTTAGCTATCAGATTATAAACATTCCTAACATATTTATATATATATATATATACATATATATATATATGTATTTTATACAGGCGGCGCCCAAATGCGTTGCTACCAGGATTTCCCCGTTGCAGCTAAGCGACGAGGAGCTTCTACTGAAAGTTAGCGCGGTGCGTCTTAGATTTACCAGCGCTTTTAATCGCTAACCGTCTTGACAATCTATAAATAAACTTATATATATTTTCTTTTATTTCTACTTGCAGCTTTTTACTGATTCGGACATGTTGGACAACTATGGCCTATCGTTTCTCAACGATACATCCGACAAGAAAGGTATGTTGGTGAAACAAAATCAGATCTGTAATGTTCGCTAATCTCTCGATTATAATTCGCAGCCAACAGCGGTTCGGAGCTAATGACCTATCAGCCCAGTATGTATGATCTCTCAGATATTTTGGACACGGAGGACAACAATAAGACCAACCAAGATGCAGCCAATGGACGCCAATTGCAAACCCAAAGTTCAGTGCTGAATACGCCGCGCCATGAATCGTAGAAAAAACTAGTATATAATTAGTAGTTATAGCTGCAGCTCAGACTCAAGACGGGCGAAAGAAGTACTAACATTACATTAAACAAATACACATACAATTATACATACATATAATATATGTATGTATATGTATGTTTTGTATATTCGACCTAATTTTATAGTTTAACAAAATTATTCGTTTCAAATAACAACCCTTATATATATGAACATTTCTAATAGTTTTTTCATCAGTTTAGCAGTTTGTTTCAATTGTGACTACCTAACACATAACTATTTATTAATCGTATTGCAGTATGCCTTATGCACTATATATAAAATATATAGTTTAACTCGATATTTGAGAATTTTTTTTTTTATATAGATTTTTAAGCTGTACTTCAATTAAACAAAAGATATACAGCTTATATAGATTTTATACGGTACGAAGTTAAAACGAATTATCTGTTATTTTAATCGGGCTGATATACATATACGTATTAATAAAATATTTGGGGATATGCATGCTAGACATCCGGTAGAATAAATATATATAACTAAAACATTTCGGACAACTTTCAAGATATACACTTAAGATACCTTAAAAGTATACATTTTGCGTAATAAATTTGAATTTCGTAAGCGTTTGGGCTGCACACAATACAAAAAGGTCTTTATTTGTGAAAAATAACTCACTTAAGGGATGAAGTATACATGTAAGGGTATTTCAATTTTGACAGCTGCCTTTGCTTGTTTGCAAATGATTCTCAGGTAACTTCATTAGATGATTCCATATACAACTTGAACATTTTCACAAAGTCAAAATCCGTAACATGAAAAACGTTTATTTCCTTCTTTAATGCTTTTTAGAATGTTCGTGTGTGTGTGTGTGTGTGTGATTTATTATATTTTGTTGATACAACTAATAGGTATAGCTTAGGTCTAAATAGCGTCTTAGAAAAATGCTATAATTTGCATAGAATGTAAAAAATAATACATTTAATGTGACTTAGAATTGTTCATTTGTGTGAATATCAAGTAAAACAGACAGAGGCAGATCTTTGAGAGTTGTGATTAGGCCTCGTCCTTGTACTTGGCATCCTTCAAAATGTTTGCAAACTCAAATTTAACACGTTCCCTCTCCGATCTGGGCATGCTGCGCAGTGTGTCCACCAACGATAAACAATAAAGTTCGATGGGATCATTAATGGGCGCTAATCTGGGCAGAGGAGCAGCCATTGCCTTCCGCTTAGCCGCATTCGCCATAATATCTTTGACGGGTGCACTGCGTTTAACTGTGAGCGCTGCTTTGTAAATTGGTTCAATGGTCACCTCGCCATTCGAGAGCGCACTGGTGCCATAATGTTCCTGTTCGTGGTGCTGTTGTTCCGCCTTGTTATCGTGTTCATCATGATGTGTCACCTCATCCCCATTGCCCATGACCACCATGGGCATTAGAAGCGGCGAGGAGGCCGGTGAGTTGACCTGCGTATTGTTGTGGCTATCACTATTGCTGCCGTTGCCATTGACAGCTGAGAGCAGCGGTTGCTGTTGTTGCAAGGTGACATCTGGTTTCGGTTCCATGACCATGAGCTCTGGCACAACCTCATTATCGCTGTGTCCGTCCACGTGACCCGAGCCGCCGTCCTCACTGTTATCGTCCAGCTCAATGATGTCATAGTTCTCCGTTAGATCGATGCGTAAATGCTCCGGATCGGGAAAGAGAAAACTGTTGCTATCGTTGTCGCTGCTGCCACCGTTATTTGTATTCGTGCTCTGCCTATCCCTGTCGGTCTGTGCAAAGTAGGATTGTGCCTTTCTAACATTGTACGTTTGTGCGGTATGCTGTAGAAACGATAGATCCTCGGTGAAGCGTCGCTTGCGCACATTCGGATTCACCTGTCCCGTTTCCAGTGCCTTTATCTCTTGCAGATAATTGTAGCGTATGTTTTTCCATTTCGTTTGCAGAAAACGTGCTAAAAATAAAAAGGCTTGAATATTGTATATAAATTAAGCTCCAGCTAAAAATATTGCAATTGGTATTATTAAGAAATAACACAAACTTAAAAATCGGTTTAACTGTCGTTGACATTTCATTTTCAATACCAATTGGAAATACTTTAGCTTATGGATAATAGCTCAATTTTGTACTCACAGGAGGCGCCCAGCTCATTGGCAATGCGATCCCATATGTCCACTCTAACAGGATTGCGGCGATAGTGCGGATGACTCACATCGTAGATGGCAGGATTGGCGCGCACTAATTTTATCAAGCGATCGTCTGTATGAAATGTTTGTTAAAAATCGTTAACAAAAATCTCAGTGTCGCAGTACATTTTTGCTTTCTACGTGTCTTCGCAGCTGAACCACTGACAACAACACCAACAACAATAACAACAGTGGCAGCAACCCTTAGGTTGTCTTCTGTATTAGGGGAAGACTGTTGGGCTGTTTGTTGTTGGGGGTTGATTCTGTGTACCAACACAAAAGCAAAAAGGAGAAGCAGGGCTTTCTTACCAAACTCGGGTCCCGTTGTCTCACGTTCGGCATAATAGCGCTGCATTTCTCTTTTTATCATAGCACCTTTTGGTTTTGTTATTGGTTTGCCCCGTCGCTTGGCCACTATTAATTTTGTTTTGGATTTGTTTGTGTTTAAAGTAGCAGCCGTTCGGCTTGTGCTGAATTAAACTGTTAATAGCAGCGCACGTTCTTTGCATTGATTAGAAGCACTCTCAATTGCGCAGTAATATCAATGGATACTTTTATTTTCATCAAGTATCTAGGAAAACAGAACTTTACGCGATGCGCGATGTCTTTTGTGGTTCTCTGTTTTTCGGTTTTGTTTTACGCGCTCTGCGCACGCTCATTGGCACTGGGGCTGCCAACTCGTGCTATTATCTTATTCCAAATTATTATATACGTATTTAGTGTATTTTGGTATTTTGTCAGTTAAAAACGGAAAATAAAATGAGATTTTAAGTATTTTAAATTATAAATTTATTTACGCACAACAAACTTAGCTTTGACATCATTTTTAACACACACTGTTCAAGTATGAACATGAGACGCTGCAAAGCTCAGCTAATTGTTAATGGCTAAATATCATATAGAGAAGACTTTCAAATGGCTGCACTCAAAGCTCAGCTATTCTAGACAAATAAATAAATAAAAATCACATTCTTAGAAGAAGACTTAACGCTGGAAAGCTCAGCTGTTAAGTATAAACATCACATTCTTAGAAGCATAAACCTCATATGGAGATGCCTTACAAACGCTGCAAAGCTCAGCAATTAAGTATAAAC
The DNA here is from genome assembly GCA_035042125.1 of Drosophila longiperda. Taxonomy (NCBI): domain Eukaryota; kingdom Metazoa; phylum Arthropoda; class Insecta; order Diptera; family Drosophilidae; genus Drosophila; species Drosophila longiperda. Next base: position 7,015,825 of record JAWNLV010000107.1, on the reverse strand, counting down.
ATCACATGGAGTCACCCTACAAGCGACTCCGATTAGATAAATAAACATAACATGAGGTCGCCTTACAAGCGGCTTCATATGTATTTAGGTTTAAGATTTTTGTATAAAATTTATTATTACTTGATAGACAAAACAACAGTTGCTGAATCAACGCTCAATACTCTTACATTGCGATTATTTCAGTCTTATACTCAAATTTGTGACTTTTCAGCAATACAATGCAGTTTGATTGCATCAATCAGTCTTATCTTATATGAATGCATGCTCAGAATGCCACTGCATTTTTAAACAGTGATTATTACCAAATGGAATAGAGAAGCTAAACATTTGATGAAGCTATTTGTAAATATTATAGCTTTAAAACTATGTTGGAGCAAAATAAAAATAATTAAATAAATGTTTTATAAATATTTTTTTTATTCCGATTGAAAACGATTAAATAAAAGTTTTATAAATAAGTTTAATCTTTTTTTAATCTGATTGAAAAGGGTATGCAGCATAATAGGTTAGTATTTTTAAATTTACTTAAACTGGTTGACAGGCGTTTTCAGTATTTCGCTGCTACTAGAGTGCGGTCACACTGCTATACCGCTGCTTAAATAACAATCAATGAGTTGTTTAAAAATCTCGCCGGATTTCACCAAATTATGTATCATATTTAATCGTGCGCACACGGGATTATAAATTCGGACGGCTGGTTGTCCTTATCAGCGAGGACACGGCTTGGCAACATTGGGTCAACAAACAAAAAAAGCACATTAATCACAACAAAAATTCCTGAGAGCGACGCATTTTTCGCGCGCGTTGCTCTTCAAAGAGAAAACGGCACGTGCTTGTTTTGCAATTAAAACTCGCTGCAAAATATGAACGAGGGTCGCTATGGCAGATTTGGAGCACTTATTGGCGTTGCATACGTGAGCAGCACCCACTGCCGGTTTCTGGTATGAGTTCAATAGTTCATTTCGGCTCACCAATGCACCAATACACATACACATAGTTTTACACACATGTAAACACTCTCACGCCTGCTGACACAATATCTATTTCCATAGATTTATTCAACGAAGAATGCCGAAGTTTTGGCGTATCACGAACTAAAACTGCGTCAGATAGTCCACAATGCAGGCTGGCTGGAATACGATCCCGCCGAGATATGGAAACACATGCAAGAGTGCATTGAGGTGCGTAACACACACAATTCAAATTCGATTATATCATCTTCAAATGTATTCGCCCCATCATTCCGCTTTGTGGTTGTATGTGTGCTTTTAGACTGCGTATAAAAACTTGGTGATATTGGAAATCAGTCCGCATGACATCATTGCGCTGAGCATTGTCAACCAGCGCGGCACCACAGTCCTCTGGAACAAGCAGACGGGTCAGGCTCTGCACAATGCAATCGGTTGGTCTGATTGCCGGGGCACTCAAATCCTCAAATCCCTGTTGCATAATGTGAAACGCAATGTGAATTATGTGCGCGGTCGCAGTGGATTACCACTGAGTAGTTGCTTTAGCGCCCTCAAAATCAAATGGTTGCTGGAGCATGTGCCAGCGGTGGCCAAGGCTATCGCGGATGAGCAGTGTTTGTTTGGCACCCTTGATTCCTGGCTGATATGGGTAAGCCATGCAAAATTTGCATTGTAGTCGAGTAATTACATAACTTGTTTTCTATTCTCCAGAATCTAACTGGTGGCGTCGATGTGGGCGTGCATTCGACGGATGTGACAAATGCACATTACACATCACTGATGAATGTCGCTACGCAGCAGTGGGACTCCAAGTTGTGTTATTTCTTTAAACTGCCAATGGGAATACTGCCACGCATTCGCTCCAATTCAGAGATCTACGGCTATATTGTGGAGGGGCCGTTGTTGGGTGTGCCTATTGCTGGCGTGATAAGTGAGCAGCCGGCTGCTTTACTTGGTCAGCTGTGCGTCAAGGCGGGTCAGAATGTCTGTTCGCTGGATGACAGTTGTTTTGTCCTAATGAATACTGCCCAACAGATGGTCGAATCGGAAAATGGCTTGATAACGGGTATTGCGCACAAATTGGGACCAACTGCCGCTACGCATTTTACACTAGAAGGCGCTATCTCCAATGCCGGTTCCACTGTCAACTGGTTGCGTAAGGGATTATGCATTAATACCGAGATCAATTCCAATGATAATGTTGTCGAATCACTGAACACTTTCATTGGCGAGAACTCAATGATTTCTTCATCCTGTTCCTCGAGCATGCTTAATGCGGAATGCGGATTGGCGGCGAAGCGCTCCGAGATCACATTTGTGCCCGCCTTTCATGGCCTGTATGCGCCCTATTGGCGCTATGATGCACGTGGCATTATATTAGGTCTGACAAGTCAGACTACGGCAGAGAACATTACCCAGGCCGCCTATGAAGCAACCGGTTTCCAAATCTACGAGGTGCTGCAAGCATTTAAGCGCGATACACCCAACTGGGATCCGGCGTGTATGCAGTCCGTGCTCACGTTTGGCGGCGAGTATGCGGAGGACACGCATCTGGTGCAGTTTGTTGCTGATATTATCGGCTGGATGTTGGAGCGGCCACAGACAACATCACCCGCTGGCATAGGCGCTATGATAGCCGCTGGCATAACCATGCGCATTGTCTCCTTGCCCTATGCCACGCGTATGTACGCCCCACCCAGAGATGTCTTCTCACCCACAACCACACAGAATCGTAAGTGGTTAAAACTATATTTTAATTAAGTATATCATATGTATTTTATATGTTTTGTAGGTCGTGAATTGCTTTATCGACGCTGGGACTATGCGGTTAAGAAATGTCTGCATTGGAACAATTATGAGACTTATGAGGCGGATGTGGAGCTGTTTTCTCAACGTGAGCGTGATCCCAATTTGCCCATACGTCGCTCCATACCGGGCAGTGTGTTTCTGACCACATCGTTTGCTATTCTATTGTTGGCCAGCATTTTAAAGAACAATAGTTTGACTTAGGAGCATGCTTTTAGGCGACGGATTGTGCGCCACAAATCTAGTCACGGCTACAATATGTATGTAGGCTCAAGTGCGCATTCAAAATTTATTGTTTAGTTTAGCAATTAATCTGTATATTTAATTTAACACAATTCGATACTCTTAGTGTAGATCAAAAAGTTTTGTGATTTGGTATATGCAAAAGCTATATACATAACTATAACTCAATATTTGGATAAATATGCATGTAAATGTAATTTATACTCATAGCGAGCTCATCATGCTATTGACTTAAATTGTTGTAACTTGATTATTTTAGGTTTCTATTTATTAAAATAATATAATTTGTTTTAAAGGCAACATTTGTTAATAGGTTGGCAAATACAATAAGCAAATGTAAGGCCAACCACCACTGTTATAATTATATAAATATATATATATATATATATATATAAAATTATTACTAGTAGCTTTAGTTTTACAGCTCATCTGCTGAGGAGCAAGCCAGAGGGGCAAACCATTCATTGGAAGAGAAACCAAAGTGGACCCTACTTGTTTGCCTTCCCCTTGTTGAAATTCGTTTGCCAGTTAATTGGCTGGCACGGGCACCTGTCATTAAGCAGGGAAGGGCAGGCACCTGGCTGCATCCAACGCGTGTAACGCTCCGCCATTCAATGGAACTTAAGTTATTGCGCTTATTGTTGACACGTGAATTGTTGCCAAGACAGCACCGGGAGCAGCTGCAGGAGCCGGAGGTGTGGAGTAGCTGTTGTAGCAGCTGTGCTCATGCATATCAACCCAGAGGCAATGGGTACTTGAACGCATGCCCCGACACCCAATCCCCCAATCGTTGCAACGGTTACTCCATTCACTCACTGTTGTCTTTGCTGCACGTCATCGTCCAGCCACAGGATCGTAGTTGGGGTCGGAAGCGGAGTCAGAGTCAGAGTCGAGGCACTCTTTCAAATGAGTTTTTATGCGCGCGCGTTTGCCAGCTGAGGTACAGCAAATTGTATGAGCTACATCGATATTTGAAATTAAACTTGAATTCTGAAATGAAAACAAGTTTTTCCATAATCGAATTTAGTTTTAAAGAATTGTTTGTTAATTTTTAATTGATAAAATATGTGACTAACTTTAGGCAGTGCGATTAAATGAAATATTGACAATTTATAATTATATAGATAGTAGTGTCTGCAAAATGTCGGCTATGCCTAGTTAAATCTGAGCTCCACATTCCAGCGACGGTTGCAAATTGGTTTGCATTGGAGGACAAAACGACAACGGAGTCGACGAAGCGCAGTAAAATGTAAGGTTTGTGCAAACATTGAGACACTCTCATCCCACAGACACCTTCGCCGGCGGAATCGTGGGGCGTGCGATGTGGGCGAAACGGAATTTGAAGGCGTGGCAAGTCAACTTTGCACGTAGCCAATTTAAATAAATTAACACGCTGTTTTGTTGGTGTGTGCGTGTGTTAAAAGGAGCATATCGGGCATGGAATAAAACACTATGGTACATATATGTATATCTTGCCAAATGCGTCCCACTGTGCTGCAATATGCCAAAAATTTGACATGGCCACGTAGCAACGAGAATCGCTGTTGGAATCGCCCATTCCAAATTGTAAGAGGGTATCAATGTAGCCGGGTGGGTTTATTGTGTGTGTGTGTGGGTGTGCGGTTTTGTGGGGTAAGCAGTGAAGATTGCCACTGGGCATCACTGCAGTGGTGCAACACGCCAAGGGGGGTGTGGTGGGTGCACGCATAAATCTTCAAGTTTATGGCATCAATAACTGTCGGAGCAATATAATGATTTCGTCAAGTTACCGTTGCCGTTGCCATTTCCCATTGAGCAACCACCCTCCTCTCTTTTCCCCCTTCAAATTTATTATATTTGCTGTTGCTATTGCGGTGCTGCAATTATTTTGTTGCGGGAGGGTTGCTTTGCTTCGGCAGCTACTCGAAAAAATATGTAGGCTTTAAATAAAAGAGATTAAAAACTATACGACACTTTTTTACGCTGTCTTTAATATTAGCCAATAAAATTACAAATAATTACTTAGAGAAAAGTAAAAAAAAACTAACTTGTTCTATGTATTTAAGTAAGTATTTCAATTAGCTGATGCACACGTAGCGAGTCTATAAAAAGATGCTATAAAAATTGTTGTTGATTTTTTACGCCCACTAAAAAGAAAGGCTGCGCACAATTTATTTATTGAGCGAAATTTACTTGAAATTTTATGACAAACTCATCTGCATATGCGCCCCATCAATGAGCTGAATCATTTGCCAGCAATGGTGTGAGTGGTTGAGTGGTGCGGGAAGTGGTGGTGTACGCAACAAAGCTCGCTCGCTTCGGCTTATCAATTTGATGGGCGCAAAAGTTTTACGCAGTTTTTACGAGCTGCCCTCGCATGGCAGCGCACCATAAAAATGTCGTAAATTCGCCGAGCGAAAGTTTTTCCAAGCATGAAACCCTCTGACGACTCAGCTTGGCTTCAGAGTTAGGGGCTCAAATCGGCTCGAGTCGGCTCGACTCAACTCGACTCATAAAGCTGGCGGCATCGTAAAAACCTTAATTAATTTTCTAATCAACATTTTTGCAGCATGTAAATCGCCTACTTATGAATGTGTGTGTGAGCGCGCGTGTGTGAGTGTGTGTGTTAGTGAGTGTAGCATAATTTTAGGCCTTGTTGTTAGCTGCTGTTATACTTGCTAACAATGTTTTGGCCTTCAGCTCCATTAGTTCCACAGTTCCGAGCCTCAACCAACACTATATGTCAAAATAACAGCTACTCGCACACTGGTTAAAAGGAGTCGATGGACTCCAACAGCGTTTTTAAGGTTTTAGCTGACTTTGGCGCCATCGATTTTCTAGCCCCGACAATTTGCCTCCAAATGTAGTATTTAGCGACTATAAGGATGTTTCAATGCTTTTGTTTTTGTGGTATTTATTTTTGGGTTTTATGTCTAGACTGAGATTTGTAAGCAACATCCTTGCAATATATATTTTGTAAGCAATTTATTCAAAATTGGAAATAAATAAATAAAATAAATATATAAATAAATATTCAAAACAAAAGTTTCATGCATTTTAAACAAGTCAAAATTATACATATAATGTAAAAGTGGTTTGTTATTTAAATATAAATTTAAATTAAAAATTTCACAACTTATTTTAGATATTGGTTAACAATATCTATTAGAACTTAATACATTCATTATTCGACAGATACATAACCATTGCAGTGTTGTTTTAATTGTTCAATTGCTTCTTTTAATGTATGCCATAAAATATTACGTATACGCTTCGTTATGCAGCACAGAGAAAATAGCGTCTGGGGCCAATTAACAACACAATATTCATTTTGTGCAGCACTGCAAATTAATTTAAATATTTAAAGACTTTAATTATTTTTAACAACCAAACAACTCGTAGCCAAACAGCCACAAGTCAACACAGCAGTCCACGGAGAGACAGAGAGAGAGTGAGAGTGAGAGAGAGGCCAAATGCGAGCAACATGGGGCAACCTGGGGCGACATGCGACAACAGTCAAACAGCGAAGCGTAAACTTAACTGACAAGTGGAGACTTAACTTCCATAACAAATTGCATTCCAATTGCAACGTCGAGCAGTCGCCTTCCCGTCGCACTCCTGACAGCAATGTTCTGCCCTGTCCTGTCCTGTCCTGTCCTATCGTATCCTACACTCCACCGAAGTTACAGCCAGGAGGCCATGAGGCGTAAACAAACACATACACACACACACACACACACACATACTTTAGAGTATACGTAACCACACGTAGCACGCCATTGCTGTTTATTTAAATTGCTTAAAAAAAAAAGCTGAAAAAACGATACAAGTTAATTGAATGAAGATGTTTTCGCAGATATCCTTTAAAAAAGTGTACAAATAATTTGCTTGAACAAAAACAAATTGCTTTAAAGTTTATATAAAACTTTAGCAACTTCTTTGAAATGTTAACAAATGTTACTGAAATCTTAACTTGTTTATAAAAATATAATCAACAACTTTTGATCAATGGCTAAGTTGGTCATACCCACTAATCGGCTCTTATAGGGTATGCATAAATGATAACAGGAGCAACTCCAGCAGCGCTCTTGAGCCGCACACACCCACACACACACACAAACACACTCGTACATACTGCACCATGACATGCACGAAATAATCCTAAAGGGTGTGAAAATATGAATGCAGCAAAGTGAGTATGCCACATTATAGAAGATGTTGCCACGGTAAAGACGCAAAGCTGCTGTGCCACATGTGTGGGAAAAATAAGATAAAGATGAAGAAAATAAACGAGAAAACTTGAACAAAAATTATGTATTATGCAACTTGGCAAAGTCGCGACAGCTAGTCGCAAACACAAGTTGATATGTGAACTGGTTGAGGAGGGAGCAGCCACAGTTGCCTCTTAGTTGCCATTTCAGTTGCAGATTTCTATGTTGCAAATGGCAAGAAGCATTCTGTGTGCGCCTGCCCCCCTCATGCTTGCCACACTTGCGTCCAAAGAGCATCCACAACCCGTTTGCAACCTCCCCGCAGACTTAACGGGGATTTGCTACAGTTTCCGTTGTTTGCTTTGCATAAATAACTAAAATGATTTTGGCAGCTGCAGTTTCAATTAAGCCAAAACTTTCTCTCCCTTGAAATAATGGCTATGCAAATACAAAACAATTAGAGCAACACCATTTCAATCCAAGCAATTAAACGTTAACTAATCAAGTGTTTCTTATGTGCCACTTATGATTTTGTGGTAAAATCTTTCCCACACAGAAATATGATTTCAGTTTTCAATTTATTATTCAGTAATCTGTAGGTTCCATCGGGACGACTGCCATAAATTTTATTGATAAAATTGTTAGCAAAAACTTTTTAACCGTGTTCGTCGCTTAGTGGGCGTGTCACGCAACCCTTTCTTTGGCCCTAAAGCCACAGACAACGGCAGTTTGGGTGCTCGACTTTATTAAAATTCAAGACGACAACTGCGCCACAGTCGCAGTAAAAGGAAAAAAATACCACGAAATTATATTAAAACAAATTTTAGAAAGAGGCTCCCCGTTTGAATCTCAATGGAACCGAAAATAAAAACCAAAAAAAAAATCAAAAAACACATGTGGCAGAATGTGTCGCCTACGGCAAAATCGATTTCATATTGAATTGAAGATTGGTGGCTGGATGGATGAAGGATGAAGGATGGAGAAGCCACTGCCACATCGTCGCACTGCGGTTCAATTCAATGATTTGTGGCCTGTGAGGGCTGTGTCTTAATTTATCAACATTTTCTGGAGCTCACTGAGTAAGACAATCTCTGCTATACGCCGTGGGCTGGCAAAAGGGATGGTGGGGGAGAGAGAGGGGTTGCCTGCTGCTAAGCGTTGGCTGTTGGCAAAAAGTTTTTAAAATAGTTTTTGAGTTTAGCCGGCGAGCTCGCTGTTTAAAAGTTTTTGGCCAAAATAATTTGTATGCTGTAGCAAACTAACATGAAAAGTTTTCTAAATTCTTTTTTATACCCTGTAACCACTAGAAATTCTATACATATCTGAAAGATCCAACTCCTTGTTGAATATATCCGTAAAAATTAATCAAGTTAGTTTTACCTAGTTTCAAATAGAATTCTGATAGCAACGGAATATGATTTGTTATATACCCAGCCAGTTAATAAATTCCAAAAATGTTTTATCCGTATAAGAAACACAGTTTTTTTTAAACAAAAAATCGGAGAATCTATTTATTACTTGGGGTATCATTTAGTCGACTTTTCTAAAATAAAACATACAAGCTTGTTTTTATTTTATAAAATAGTTAGCCGTTGGTTATCTTCGTAGTTAGTTTGGGTTACTGTGGGTGTTAACTTGTTACGGCAAATATTACACTTTGGCTCACCGACGAAGTTTTTGGATTTTTTTTCTTGGTCATTTTGGAATGCTGCCTCTCAGATCCTTTGAGTAGCGAAACGCGTGACTTGTGACACGCCCAGTCCCAGGTTCAATCCTTTTGGGTGAAGGATTGTTTGCTAACTATGGAAGATAGTTTTATTTTAGTCACATCAAGCGTTGCATATTTCTTACTTTTTCTTTCTCTTTCTCGTTTTCTCTCTCTTTCTCTCTTTAACTCTTCTTTTTTTGGCAAAAAGATATTATGCTTAACTCGTTGGTCCTTTGTGTTGTCCTGCAACTCCTTTTCCTGCCAGCCAGCCTGTTGGAATGTGAATGTGTTGACATAGCGTTAAATTTTTCAGTTACATTTTCTTTGCTCTTTTGCTCCATGCTGTGTGCTCAAAGTTTTACAGGGTTTGCTCCTTGTACATTTATTTGAGGTGCGGAATCCTCAATGGCTATCAAAGGACCCACCATTGTGTCACTGGGTATCAAACTGGGAGAAAGAATTTGTGCAGAATCAACATTATAAATACCGAAATCGCACAACCCCTGACAACAATGATTGGGATTGCGAGTTGTCAAATAAATCGGTTAAATTCAAAAAGTGTTCTAACTTAACAAGATGAGAAGAAAATGCACGATTTAAATGTACATAAAACTCAGTCAAATAAAAAGTCTATACTAAATTCAGACCAAGATGAAATTAGCAGAAGGAGCTAGATTGAAATAAAAATAGATTGCTAAAATATATTAGAAATTCATTGTGAAAGATTTAAAGACACTTTTTAAACTTTAATTTGTGCAACACAGTTAACAGTCATACGACAAACAATGTAAAGTATGCACGTATAGTAAAGTTATTTAAATATTAATATATAAATACTAGTTTAAGGAAAAACTTAATTTTGATTTTCCACAACTAAGCTGATTAGTCCAGAACTTTATATTAAATACTTCCTAAAACAATAGCACTACCCAATTATTTACTCTATTGTTGTCTCCAACCAGTTTGCCACTTATTTCATTTCACAGTTTACAGTTTGCGAGCATCCTTGCCAAGTTTCAACTCCCAAACACTTTCAAATTTGTTAGCCAGACAGAATTGCGCCTATTGAGCGTAAATGCGATGTTGGCCAAAGTTTTTACAGTCGTTCAACGTTCAGCGTTTCGCCCCACAAAGCAGCTTCATTTACCGCTAATTTCACGATGCTCCAATCTTTTTGCATAACAAGCCAGCTAATGCCACACTTACCGTTATTACCTAAAAAAGTAAAAAAATAAAATAAACTTTAACGCGCTCAACAAATATATAAGTAAGCTAAGCAAGCGACTCAATAAACGCCCATGGACAAAAAGAAAACTGAGTAGCAAACATCACCTGAACGCGGAGTTCCTAAGCGTTCTAAGCTCCCTGAACTGAACTAAACTCGCCAAAAAAACCCCATACCCCAAACCCCTTTTTGTCAGAGCATTGGAGACGCAAATCCCCAATGAACCTCGGTGCTAACTCCATTCAAGCGTTCAGTTTTTCAAACTCCATATCAACTGCATACGTTCAGGCGGAGCGGCATGGTACAGAACGGGGATGATGAGGGGGCGGTGTAAGGGTGTAAGGACTTCTGGCTGTTGTACATAAAGCCCCGCCAGGCTTTTTATGGCCAACACGAAAGCTAAACTTTTGCCATGGGAGTCGTTCCTTCCAAGTCTCTGGCGTGGCTCGTAAAATTTTATGCGTTTTTTGCGCCAGTCGTTTCTGGCGTTCAAAATGAAAATTGTTACTACACGTCGAACTGGTAGCTGAAGCTGAAGCTCCGCTCTCCCAGTTACCAGAAAACGGAACAGAACAGAACAGAACCCAAGCATTCAAGTCAAGTCGAGTGGCGACGACGAGGACGACAATGATGTCGCCTGCCAGACGTGGCACCCATCGAGGGTTGTTGTTGCTGTTGTTGTTGTTGTTGTTGTCGCTGTTGCTGTTTGCTTTTTATGACTTTGGGGGTATTTATTTCACTTGAAGCGGTACGCTGAAAGTACACTCAACGCAAGCCATAAAATGCGACAGGACAAGAGCGAATTCCTATTCAAACATTTCTATTCTTAAGTTAGCAGATTTATTTTCTAAAATAAATATATTTCTAAAATTCACAGAAAGTATTTCGTTAAATTCTAAATCTTTAAGCAAAATAAGAAACTTTAATTTAAAACGGAAGCATATATTTCCAGGAACATATAAATGTGTTTTAAATAAAAGAATTACATTTTAAACGTTATTCAAAAATTTGACCCTAACCATCTTAAAATGCTAAAATTATATTTTGAGTAAGTAAAAAATAAAAATGTTTTTTTTCTTCAGTGTAAGCGTTTGTTTCTGGCTGATGTTTCATTTCTGCTCGCAACTCGCTTACTCTTTTTTCCCTCTCTCTCTCCCTCTCTCTCTCTCTCTCTCTCACTCTTTCACTCCCTCGCCTTGTCTTGCCTGTGCGTTAATGAGTCAACACAAAGGCTCAGCTGTTTGGTTAATGCATGTCCTGTCCCATCTCGCCCAACTCCTACCCCATCCTTTGGCCAACAAATGGGGGTTGCTTGTTGCCAAGCGTTTTGTTTCAATGTCGCCTTTGTCTGCACTCAAAAGTCTTGGCTGTTTTGTCCAAATAACCGTCGGTTAAATCCTGCTCAGCTTAAAGCCATTGCTTAAAGCACCGAAGTCAACTCACCTGTCTATCTGTCTCATTGTCTACTGATTGCTCCTTCAGCTCCCAACTCATCTTGACATTCCATAACTTTCACTGTCAGCCACATTAGCCATTAGCCAAGCGGCAAAACTGAAACTGTCAAGCGCATTTGGAAGTTTTCCCCCATTTAACGCTAATTAGTTTTCTTCCTTTTTATTTTGGTTTTATTTTTATTTGTTTGTTTCTTTTTTTCTTTTTTTTGTATATTTCATTAACCTTTACCCTTAGCTGGGCATCTGACATTGAGTTGTCATAAAGTTCAGAGGACATTATTGACGGCAATGGGTTACTGTGATAGAGCTTGAAGTTAAATAAAATTAAAGTTTAAATAACAATGATTTTCTATTAAATACAGCAACCTAAATTAAAGTACAATATTGAATTCTAGTAACAAAACTTAATTTTAAGTAATTGTTTAACAATTAATTTTTTTATTTGAATATTTGGTATTTCTACTTTTATATTACATAATTTATACCATTGTAGCTGTGTTTGACTGACATCAGCAGAATGAAATTAAGCAAAAATAATCTTCTAATAATAATCATAAAGTGGCATCAATGTCAACGAATTGCCAAGCTGCCCCAAAACGTAAGTCTGATTCCCATTTGAGGGGTGGTGGTTACTTATCGGCCACTCCCCCGCTGAACAACGGGAAAAAAAGGGAATATGAAATTCGCTCTCAGTTTTGTGTGGAGCAAAAGGCTCGACTTGGGTAAGTTGAAACTAATTTAATTAAATTTATACGCTCAAAAAAGCTTTGCAGTCACGGCGCGTGGCAGCGGCAAAAACAATTTGTGGAGCGTGCGACGGGCTGTGGAGAGGCGTCGCTACACTTGCAGCACTGATTTACGAAATGCTTCTTTGCAGTCGAATATTTTCTGTGCTTCAGCTAAATGTTATAATTAAATTATTTGCACGCAACGTGAGGGATTTTTAAGATTTGTAGAAAAGACAAGCTGAGTTTTGACTTTTAAACCTTTTGGGTTTTTGGGCTGCTCCCTTTTTTAAGAAGTTGAGCTGGATGAATTTTGTGATTTGTGAGTTTTGATGTTGCATATGCAACATTAACTTTAAACTAACACTTTAATAAACGTAGCTGCTCATTTCGTTTGGCCTAAAAACATAATTTCGGTATAAGTTTGTCAAAATTGTGGCAAACACTAATTGCGCTGCTATAATAAAAACCGGGGCAAGCAATCAAAATGTGCAGCTCCCCGTAAACTGACAGGCATATGATTATGTTTGGAGTCTGTAACAAATGAGTCTGCGATGTGCTTCAATTATGTGCCTAGGAAGTCAGGAGCAGGATGTTGGCAGCAGGCAAAACTTTTGCCGTCTGATGAATGCGAAAATATGTTTGTTGTGGAAGCGGCATAATGAGGATGGTTGCTGGTTGCTGGCTGCTGGATGCTGACTGCTGCCTGCTGCAAGTTAAAGTTTTTTGCCTGTGGCCCATCAATCTGGGAGCTTTGTTTTTTCGACAACGAGTTGAGTTTTGCAGTCAATTGCCGAGTCACTTAGGAAGCTCGCATACAAAAGCCTTAATTTTGTGTGTAATTTATTTGCCAAACATTTACTTTTAGCCTGCATACATTTTACCATGGCGTATGCGTAATGTGTAATTTATGTACGCAAGGTAAAAGGCATAATAAAGTGGCATAGGTCAGCCTGAGGGGGGCACATACATACTTGTGGCATATGCGGCGGATGAGTAATGCACATTTTACGCTTCAATTGGCAAAGCCATTTTCGACTCGCGTTCTTTTTGCATGCTCATACATAATATTAATAAATTGAATGGTATATTTTTCTGCATCTGTGTGTGTGTGTGTGTAATATGTAAATGTGACCAAAAAAAACACAACAATAAAATGAAAATACTGTTAAGCTTAGGCTTTTGTTGCTGCAGCTGCCGCAACACAAATATTGCGCATACGACATATGCGCCAGAGCTCATGTATTTTTCAAACAATTTCATGGCATCAATTTTGGCATCAGGCATGCAAAACACAGGAAACAACCATTGCACAACCAAGCATATGTTCGTTGACGTTAAATTTCAGCTGCATACTGCATTGATTTATTCATGGCCTAAGGGTGTTTCACTGGGAAGTGTTGGGAGTTGACCACATTTACGTCATTTCATTGTGTATGGGTTTTGTGCCTCTATGCTGCCTGGGCAGCCATCTTTGATTTGACCATTTTCAGTTATTTTGGGATCTTCCACCTAGCAATTTCTCATAACTGTCGGCACCTGAATATGTGCGATGCGTAAATTAAAATTCTTACGAAACCGATTCCATTGTTTTTGACGTGAGATTTCTAGATACACTACCCAAAAAAGGAAATATAATCAGTCTAGTTAAAATTCACATTTTTGATTTTCTTTTCAGTTCATATATCAGTTTATATATGAATATTTTCATCATGTATGTAAATGTATTAATTTGATTCATTCCTGAACTAAAGACAAAAACTTTTAACAAAACTTGAATCGAAAAAACAAATTAAGTTTCTATTTCATGAATTACCACAAGTTACATAGTTATATATTGTAATTAATTTTTTTCCGGGCAGTTAAAAACTTAGCAATTTTAATTAATTTCTCTTCAATGTCATTCATTATTTTTTAGGGTATCATCGCTTCGCTTGAGCGCTTAAAAAAAAAGTACGTTCCCTTTTGGCACATTTCCCGAGAACTGTTCAATCAGCCCTTGCGATTAGACATTTGAAATTCATGAGAGAAAATTTGTACGTGCCAGGAAATGCTAAACAGCCTATTTCTTGGGCCAAAAAATCAGCCACAGCTGCCCACAATTGGCAAAAACAGTCAAAATGCCAGCTCATTGTGTGTTGGGTGTAGCTAATGTTGTTGTTCTTCTTCTTCTATTTGTTGTTGTTCTTATTGTATTTGATTCAAATGCAAATATCGTTTGGTTTGCTGTGCTAAAGTTTTCGCACGGCAAAAGTTTTTTTATATTTTTTTTCGCAACGTAGGCTCTTTGGTAACATAGGCAACTTCCGGCTAACTTTAAGCTCCCAATAAGCTTGGGCAACTTAACGGTTTATTGCCATGTTGTTGTTACTTTGTCAGGCAATGCCGAAACCGAAACTGAATGCTCAATCCGCACATTCAATAGACGCTCATTTTTCAAATCAAGTCAAGTGTGAATGAAGGAACGGGACAGCAAATGCTCAAAGGACCGGCAACGAATTTGCCACGCCAAATGAAAAGTCTATAAAAAAAAAGTATAGTTACACAGCATAACCAGACCGAAGACCTAATTCAAATCCAGCTCAGACGTTTTTCTTTTCTATACCCTGTAAAATGGATAGAGATGGGGAATAAAAAGGCTTTGAATGTGGTCGTCAAAGTTAGCTAACAATTTGACTGGCTCTGGAAAAATAACATTTTGTAAATATATATAAATATTTGGGGAACGTACTCCAAGCAAACCTCGTTTAACTCAGACTCTTAATTCTGATTAGTATCATTTTTTTTTAGCAACTTTTGAGTACAGAGTATCTTCCCCTTCGAATATCCGTCGGCATAATAATTTTTTGCTTGTGCTGTTTGCATTTGTTTTCGTGTTTTTTCTTTTATATTACTCACTGATTCATTCGTTTTGTTTTTGTTTTTGTTTTTTGAGCTAAGCACTTAAAATGATTTCCAAGTTTTGAGCTTTTCTTATTTTATTTATTTGTGTTTATTATTTCATTTAAATGTTTTGTAAACATGCATCAAAGCTTAAACTGCTAGTTATAAATCTGTAGTTTAATATGCTATATGTATGTAATATGTATGTATGTATGTATGTATATATATATATAGAGAAAATGATGTATGTAAATTGAAATTTGGCTTAGTTCTTAATTTCAAAATGAAAATTATCGTTGTGATTATTAGTTATGTATTTTTTATTTATTTATAGTAATTTTTTATTTTTTTTTGTATATTTTGTGGCTAGTTTAAAATATATAAAATTTTACTTACTAACTAGAATAATCATACATATTCATTGGGATTAGTTTTTAAAATATTTTTGCAAATACTTTAAAATGCCAAGACTACGATACGGTTATAAATGCTTCAACTGGTTTAAATGCGTTTTCATATTTGTGGCAGTTTCATTTTTTTTTCTATATACATTTTAGCTGCATAGCATTTTGTATGCAGCACCACGTATGTAAATACTTTAGAGAAGATATCAATGCTTATGATTTGTACAATTAAAAATACATTAATCTTAAGTTATTATTATTAAGTACGCATGTTGAACATGCGTTTAGCAATATTGAAAAAAAATATTAGCTCAGTTCAATGCAAAAACTTATATGATAGAAAGATTTATCAAACTTAACTTAAGGTATTTAAATACACTAAGACAAAATATGTACTACAAATTATATTTGGCGTAGTTAGCAAACTGTTTCTGGTTATTTTTTTTTAAACGTTTACCAACGCTAAGTCAGTCACCAAGGAGCTCACTTCTCGGCACTTTGCATGGCCTTGCTCAGAGCAGCGCCCAACTGGCTGAATGACGGACGTTCTTTGGGATTGGTCGACCAGCAGGTGAGCTGCAGTATACAGAGAAAATCAAAGGAACAACATGAATTATTTAGCTGTCATTGCTTGCCCCTCCACATCTATGCATCATACATACCAATATCTCCTTGAGGCAGGCTGGCGTCTCCTCGGCCACGGACCATTCCAGTGTATTGGCGAGTGAACGTTGGACGACCACCTCATTGGTTAGTTCCTCATGCGGCAGCTTGGTAGCCTGATTGAAAAGCTCCCAGACGACGACGCCAAAGGCAAAGATGTCGCTCTTGGTGGTATACTCATCCTCCTGTATGCATTCCGGTGCCAGCCAGCGCACAGGGAGCAACGTATTGCGATGCTTGTGATACTCCCGACTATACTTGTCCTTGCACAATGCCGGATAGGCGACTTTAACAATAAATTCACTGGAGATGACGCAGTTACGTATGGCCAGGTCCCTGTTTGGAGTGGAAAATATGATGGCATAATGATCATAATTAATTTTAGGCTAATTGATTAATGTGCGCCGGGAAACTAATGGAAAACTTGCCATGGATAGAAATGATAATTGATAGTTAGTTAGGAACCTATTTCTAGTTATTCTCACCTGTGGGTGAAGCGAGCGCGATAGATTGCATCCATGCCTCGGGCTATTTGATAAGCGACGGCAAGCATTTGACTGGTGGTCAGTGGTGGTGGAGAGGATGTGGCTGTGGCAGTGTTAACTTTGCCGGCGGTGGCCAATAAAAATTGCTTTAGATCCCCCCAATCGGTGTACTCCAGCACCAAGTAATGTGGATCCTTGTCGCGGCACAGCCCATAGAGACGAACGACACCCTTATGCGAGATGGAGCGCAGCAGGTCCAGTTGCCGACGGAACTCCTGGCAGGCCTGCTCATCTTTCACCTTGTTCAGAGCCTTGACCAGCACCAAATGATCTTCTTGTTGTGGCGGTTGGGGTTCCTCCTCCTTGATTTCCTCAATGTCATCCATCGATGTTTTGGAGCGTCGTTTCTCATTTAGTGTGCTCAAAGTGGTGCTTCCACTTCCGCCACTGCCATTCTCACTGTTACTGTGCTGCTTCTCAGTGTCGGCATCCTTGTCACTGGGCGACAAGGCCGACACCAGAGATGCCTTCAATTTACCCACAAACACATCGCCAAACTCACCGCGTCCAATTTGAATCAGTTCACTTAAACCGGAGCGTGGCAGGGACAATTGTTCATAGACACTGGCGGACTTCTTTGATGCCTTCGATTGCTGACTGCATGCGGTATCATCGGATTTCTGTGCATCACCATTTGCTGCACGGGATTTGCCATTCCGTTGCGTTTTGGATAGGCAGGGTTCCTGTTCGTTGTTCTTGCCCGGCTCGGGCTGATCTCCACCCGCTTCCTTGATGCTCAGCTCATTGAGGCGCGCCTTGCGTGCCTGTCGACGATAGCGACACCACAGCATCAAGCCAACCACGAGCACAATATAAGCCAAGGCCACCGTCATGGTAATGAGCACGGCACGTGTGACCAGGAAACCATCGCCGGCTGATTCTTCGGTAATAAAACCATCGCTAGAGGCACGCACCACCAGTTGGACCTCTTCCCGCTTCAGGCCCGCACTGTTGCCAATGGTGCAGCCATATTTGCCCTCATCCTCCACCTGTACATTGCGTATCTCCAAAGTGCCATTCTCCAGAAAACTGAAACGCTGACGATCCGTATTATTCTCGCTCATGTATAGCAAATCCTTGTCCCATTTTATTGTTGGCCGGGGATCACCAATTGCCTGGCAGTGTATGACAGCGACACCCTGTTCGGCTATCTCGATGGGTCCCAGTGGCGCCACACTGAACCTGGGCGCAACAACCACATTTATGGAGACAGTTGCATTGATCTGGCCCTGACTGTTGCTGGCCAGGCACGTATAGTTGCCGCGATGCTCGGCGCTAACATTCCGGAAGATTAGAGTCCCATTGATGTCGTCCACATTGTCGGGCAGGCTGCTGTTCGACGCATCCTGTGACGAGAGATGTAGACAGAAGGTACAATCGACTATACAAAACCGATTGGGAAAAAAAACCCTTAGAAGCGTTGGGGGGGGGAGGGGTTGTCTACGGGCGTCGTTTGTTTTAGACCCGTAACCAAAATGGTAAAAGAAAAACACGTTGCAAGTTCTTTTGTGTGCTGCACAGTTGTTCCGGCAAATTGACAAACAGTTGTCAAAATTGGTTTGGTCCTCGCCAAACAGCTGCAAACAACACGGCAGGAGTGAATATTAGAGAGGATTGGGGGACGTAGGAGTAGGTGGCGTGGGTTTTTCCTAGCTCGACTCAACCAGGTTTTTGCATTTGAAATGCATGTTGAAAGAAATGTTTACACAGCATCGCGTTGCGTTTTTCAATTTGCCAGTTGGACATGTTGGACATGTTGGCATGGGATGTTGATGCAACTGGTTTATTGGAGTGGTGCTCCAAATGACTTGTGATGCGAGTGCAAATGAATGTGTCTAGAATTGTGCATTCTAAGCTGAATTCAATTGAAATGTATTTAATATTTATAAACAGCTGTTGTAACTTGATAGCATTCGTAATGATAAATAATGAATCATTTTTAACAAATAAGCAAAGAAATAGAAATCGTTTGTAACTGTAAATTAAGTATAAATCTAGAGATTGAATCATAAATAAAAATTCAGTCTATATATATATAAATATAAATATAATTTGAAATTTATTTATATTTTTTACAAGCTTAAAATTTAAAATGAAATTTCGAAGCAGAGTCGCTTTTTCATCTCTAATCTACAGGTCCAGCCGTGATCTAAAAAACCCTTAGTGTGGAAAATGCCTATCCAATCCTTCTGCATATCAACTCAAATTCAGCAATCCCCTAAATACTCACCCTGAGCCATTGCACCTGCGGCGTTGGGGTACCTTGCGCTTTACAGTGCAGTTTACCCAGTTGACCAAGTTCCAGATTCTTTGACGTTGGTTGCGGCATAAACTTGAGCTGCTCAATCACTTCGAGAGCGCCAGGTGGAGAGTTGACGGCTGCATGTCCTTCCAGCTGTATTTGGCACATATAAAGACCCGCATCGCTGGCAATGACACTATTGAAACTGAGTGTTCCGTTCTGTTTGTGGAGCATCAGGCGTGCATCTTCGCGTAGCAGGGCATCCTTGCCATGGTCGAGGGTCAGGCCAGGTATTAGTGGTTCGCCTAGCTCCACATGTCGCAGGATTTTGCCATCCTTGCGCCAACGCAGCTGGACACGCTGGTTCTGCAGCTCGGCAGGCAGCTCGTAGAGGCAGCTCAACGCTGCCGCATCGCCCTCCTTGATGGTTAGCTTGTCATTGGGACCCTGCTCGATGCGCAGACCTTCCGGCGATGGGGGCAGTGAGAGTGATTGTTCCATGTCGCCAGAGCCGCCACGTTTGCCGCGACACAAGAATACCTGTTTGCCCCAGGATTCGGGCAACTTCTGGTTCTTCTTCAGCCGGGGCAGACACTTTGCAACGCCCAGAGCACTCGTCTGATACCTATACAAATAGCCCTTTTTGCTCATCACACGTGCTGCCTCATTGCTTGCAGTGCAGCGATAGAGTCCATCGTCGGCATTGCTAGGCTGACGCACCAGAAGGCGATGCTGCTGCAGCTCCACATTCTGCCAGGTGCTCAGCTTGGCGCTGTCCCGATACCATTCAATCTGCAGCGGCTCATCGCCGGATGCACCCTCCACATGGCATTTGAGCAGCAGCTCGTTCCGATTGCTGCCCAGCAGCTGCACACTGGCCGAGTCTAGATCTGTAAACACCAAAAGATGGCAACCAATTAGTGGCATGTGGCATACAACCTAATGAAATCCAGGCTTGTCGCTTAGAATCTGAAAGCGATTTGATCCACTTAGCTGTGGATCTCAGCTCTTCCAAATGATTTATATTATTGGTTTTAAATTATTAAAGATCATTATTAAAGCTTTTATTTTATACTAATACTGCATGCATATATTAAATCTATTTTGCGTCAGCTACGAAGGGCACCTCTTAACTGAATTGCCATTCATTCCATAAATATATATATATATATATATATAACTGAAAGAAACATTCGGTTTTAATGCATTTCTTAGCACTTTTTATTCGTGGCACGCTGCATTAAGTGCATTTCAGAGTCAGCCAGCTCAATGGGCCAAAACACGATGCTGAAATCTTTGTCTTTATCGCCGTTGCCTGGCATCCCATTTAAGGTGCAGAGGATGCATAAATTGAACTGTCAGTCAGTTCTCCTCCGTTCTTCTCTGTTCTGCTCTGCTTTGGTTTGGACTCCTCGGGACTCGGTGTATGTAAATGCTTCGCAGCTTACTGCATACGTGTGTGAAGAGGAGGAAACGTTTTTATATATTTTTTTTTTGTACCGTTGCTGCGGGGGAGTGCAGGTTCAACGGGGGAGTGCGGGGACGAACAAGGAAAGGGGCCAACGGTACTTGGCAAACAATTGCAGCATGTGAAAAACACACATAAAACGAGGAATGTGAATGTTTCACGTTGAAATTATGCTTTTGAGAGTGCGAGCTGCTGGTCTTGCCATAGAAATACCGTTGCATCTTACTTCAGTACTTAGTACATATGTATATATATATTATATACATATATGTATGCATTATATATATTATATACTTATCTACGATCTATCCTTTAATGTGTACAATAACATTTTGTATGTTAACTTATCTGTCAGATTTTTTAAATTTCTTAAGATTTGTCTGTGAATATAATAAAATTTTCTTAAGCTTAATTTGTATATATATAAGTACCATAATTCACTTAGACAGATAGTTTAGATACTTTACAGCTACTATATGTATACCCAATTTCATCTCCCACTGAACAGGGCTAAAAGGGTAAGATGGTTTTGTGCAAATGTATGTCAGAAGCAGAAGGAAGCATCTCCGATCGCATGGAGTATATATATTCCTGATCCGGAACAAAAGCAGCGTCTCTGTCCTTCTGTCTGTATGAACACGCGGATATCAGAAATAATAGGAGCTAGAGACTCGAAATTAGGAAAATAGGTTTTCGTATATCCGGTGCAGAAAAAGTTTGCTTTATTTTTTATCGATAATTGCCTCCATTACTCGATTACCGATAAATTTCGATTTCTGGTAGAAATAAAACCCACAATTTTAAGGCCATAAATCTTTCAATTAACACTTAATATGCATAGGCATCATATTGGTTAACTGTCCTAATTTAATCAAGATCAGCTAAAAAACACCAAAGTTATGGTCAAAAATATATTCTCATATTCAACTCATTTCCACCAGCAGCTGCAAGCATTTTCTGTATGCATAAATATGCAAGCGCATGTGTGAAAAAGAGAT
The DNA here is from genome assembly GCA_035042125.1 of Drosophila longiperda. Lineage (NCBI taxonomy): Eukaryota > Metazoa > Arthropoda > Insecta > Diptera > Drosophilidae > Drosophila > Drosophila longiperda. The sequence goes on along the minus strand of JAWNLV010000107.1, from coordinate 6,994,303 downwards.
GGCTTGATAATCGAAGCGAGAGTAAATATGCTTTTGTGTGTATTCTGCAGAACCCCGTTACGTACAATTGCGTGTACGTATGTATGTATGTATATGCATGTGTTTTTAGCCAGTCAATTAGGGATCAGTTCGTGCTTGTATGTAAAAATATGCGCTGCATTGTTTTTTTTTTCTTCAGTGCCTGTGCTTGCTATAACTATGGCTTAGCCTGCTTATATCTGGGTTCAAACCTTTTAATGAGAAATTTGCCAATAAAATTTGAATATTTTTAACAACTATTTTCAGAGTATATCATAGTCGAGTTTACTAGTTCTTTCTTATTATTTAAGTAATGCAGAATCATAGATATGTATAAAATTAAGTTTTACTTCGAATTAGTTAGTCATTAAATATAATCAACATAGTTGTTGTTGTTGCTATTTTTTATATCCCTTAGATACATTTAAGCGTGCGTCTATCTATATGCCAATTAGTTCATTCTACTGTCATATTGTTTGTAACAAATACGAAAAGTGATTGCTGCTGAGCCAAGTCAGCAGTATCTGTCAGCGTGTCGTTGTGAGCGGACGTGCCACAACACACACACACACACACACTGACACACAAATGAAGCAAAAACAAATACAAATACATTTAAAACTTTTGACACTTCCTCGACAGAGACGAAGTCGGAGACGAATGTTTATTGAGTTGTTGCTGTCGTTGCATGTTGTGCTTGCTGTTTGTTTTTTCTATGCCACCAAATAAGTATCTACAAATATTTAGATACATTTCTCCCATCCAACAGTCATGTGCTGAGACAAACAAAAGTTGAAGCCTAAACAAGATTTATGTGCATATGTAAATTTTCCAACGCACCCAGCCAAACCGCAGGCAAACAAAAAGTCTGGAAGTTTTGAGACCCAGACCCAGACCCGGACCTGCTCCCGGTCCCGGTCCCACAACTAGAGCCAGAGTCCACAACCAGAATCACAGTTGAAGCTGGAAGTGGCAGATATTGAGGCAAAAGCAAAATATCCATAAAACATACATCAACCGTTTGGTGGCGGGCTGGTTTTAGCTTTGAAACATAAACAAATATTTGTTTAGATAAAAATATATCTGTTTTATAAAAATTATGACACAGTCGTAAGGAAGAGATAAAATTGAAGAAGCATTACATAAGTTATTTAAATTTATAGTGTTTTGAATATCTAAATAATTAAATTGTATAAAAATATGAAAAATGTGTTAGTAAATTAATTAATAATTAAACTTAAAATGTTTACTGTAAAAAAGTTGACATATTATAATAGAATTCAACAAAAGTTTCACTAAGAAGCTGCAAGTTTTAGATTTGAATCAACTCAATTTTGTATAATTCAAAACTGAACTAAATTTTAGTTTAGCTTTGTTATTAAACGGTTTTTAATGTTGTTGCCTCGTTCTTGGTAATAAGACGAGTCTTAGGTTGGCCTCAATGCTGAAGCCTAACTGTAACTAAACTCAGAAGACGCTAATTAAACAGACTCACATTAAGGTTGATGCATGCAACGTCAGCTACAACGAGTCGACAGGCACATATCTCTTAACACCTACAACTTAGGTGTTGGAATGTTGAAATAGTGGAAGAAGCTGTAGAAGAAAAAGTCGACCATCAGTCACACGTGGCATGCAACGTTGATGGGGAACACATTCGAAGTAAACAGAAAAGCAACAGTATAATTTAATTTAAAAATTGCTAGCAACTATAAAGAATTCTTTAAAACTAAATGCTACAGTGGCAAGCAGAAATGATCACTTTTCTGAACTGATGATGGATTATGTGTTGTAGAGTGCAACAAGTATTTATTTAAATACTTGTAGTATGATAAAAATTTAAAGTTGTTATCAATATCAATTTCCAAATTAAACGGCTCTAATAATTGAACAAATTGTAATCATTCATATTTATTTTTTGCGAGTAAATAGTTATCAAATTATAAAAATGGATTGAAATGTGTCGATTAATGTATCTGAAAATAGTCATGCATATTTTAAATAATATTTAAATTCATATACACTTTCCAAGACACTCGATAAACTGCTCTGCTCAACAACAGGAAGAGGAGGTGGTGCTGCTTCTGTCGCATTCGCTGCTGCTGCTGTCGTCGTCGTCTTCTTCGACAGCATTATTTAAATTCAACCGATCTAGGTTGAAAATAATGTCATCCATTACTTTTTTTTCGTTGTACAAAATGTTGCGATTCAGTTTGCACTGCTTGACGATGAATTTAAAATCGGCATTTTTACTGACTGCGTTTGGATTACCGATTAGAATGAGCATCGCCCTGGCACGCGATATCATCACGTTCACCCGGCGTGGATTGGACAGGAAGCGGATGCTCCTGGAAGAACTAACAAGGGATGAAATAATAATAGGCTTTTCGCGTCCCTGGTAGCTCTCCACCGTGCCAACATCCACATTATACAGCTCCTTCTTATGTAGCATATAACTCAAGAGACGGCTTTGACCCAGGTATGGAGTTATAATGCCAATGTCCTTTTGCTTAACTGGCACGTCACCAAGTCCACATTTGAGCAGGGTAGTCACATACCAGCAGACCACCTGAGCCTCCACAATATTGTAGCTACTGGTAGAATTGGCTTCTGCCTCCATGCTCCCATGCACGGCCTGAAACAGAATAGGATATTTCCCATTTGGTAAGATGCTCCAATTCTCGGCCAAATTGACTTGGTCAATTGGTGCCAGCGCTATTATTTCGTTATTGTAATTGAGCTTATTGTAGAGCCCAACGATCGCTGGATGAGCTCGGTAGCTGCGTACCAATCGTGACTGCAGTGTGCGATCATAGTTGCCACTGCGGGAGTCCACCTCGTACAATTTGTGGAGCATTAGGCGTTCCATTAGAGATTGACCCATGCCAAGCTCGGCTGCACGCTTGTTCTTAACAACCGGTCCCAACTGCTTGTGATCCCCGGAAAGTATTACATGGCAATTGATGCCCTTGATGCCCGCAATGGCCAAAATCGCCTCAGGCTCTGAACATGATCCTGCCTCATCAATGAAAATGTGAGTGAAATGATTTGGATAACGACGAGCCTGCATGCCTGCTGTGCACAGCGTGGTCACAAGGATTTTATAATTTGTCAACTCAATATAATCCACGCCTGGGTTCTTCTTGCTCCTTTTGGCGTTCTTACGTAATGAATAGTTAGAGAATTTCAACACAAACGGATTCATAAGCTTTGCGAATTTCCTGAGTCTGGTGTACGAGACCAAGCGCATTAGGAAGTTGGGAAGCTGAAAACGGTCATCTTTTTCAATACACTCGATTATCTTCAATGCCAAAGTGTCGCAGGCGGAATTCGAGGAAGCTGTGACAAGGATACGGCAATCCTTCCGATAACACAGCTGGAGTATAGCCTCCACAATTGTTGTCGTCTTGCCGCAGCCTGTATATATGGTAAGTGATCGATCGATTACCATTCGATTTTTAACCAAGCTCAGTCACTTACCTGGCGGTCCAAAGACAATGTGAGGTGCCTGTGGATTGGGACCGGCAAAGATATGCTGCACAGCCAGCAACTGTTCCGGATTAGTCGCAATGGATTTATTGAATAGCGAAAATGTTTCCAGCTGTTTGTGGCTTGAAGGAATCTTCAATATTTTAGGAACGATGGGAAATAAATAGCGACGCACTAGGCCACGACTCTCCATCTCAAGCACGTTTAGTGCCCGATACATTAGGCGATGCGGAATCCGAGGTGTTCGAAACATTACATCGTATTTTTTTATTAACATATTCTCCTCGAGTTCTACTTCAAAGTAAACGAAGTTTTTATTTTGGCTTTTGACAATTTCGTTCGGTAACGTTATTTTTGTGATCTGGGTTGGTATGCTGTCCGATGGCAGTGGATTTATCTGGTGCTTGGCGTCCGACTGAACTGGCAAAGTACCCACGCTCATGAGCACCAAATTGTCGACGTACGGTACCAATATTCTGGCATTAACATTTTTCTGGGGCAATTCGACGCGAAGTCTTCCCGACATGGTCATTTCAATTTGCAGAGAAGGCTGAGCGAGCTCGGAATAACTCTGCATTGTGTGTATATCCACGATGGAGAGCAGCATTTTAAGTACGACGCAGACGTTGTCGTAGTCCAATTGCCGGGACTCCAAATATTTCTTGAAGATTGGAAAGTTTTGTTTGAGAATGGCATCACTGAATTTATGTTCGAATGCCTGCCACATCTTCTTACTGGGCTCGTATCGTGATAAGCTCGGCATTTTTATTATGACACAAAATCACAAATTATGCAGAATAATTAAATGTCAACTTGTCTGCTTATAAAACACAATTCGACTTCGTTCACAATCAGCTCACAACTAAAGGAACAAAGCACTTCGTGTGAATCACAAAAATAGAAAACGAGCAGAATTACGTCGTCAGCAAACTGGTTTCATATGTACTAGTGAGATAAAGCGAGAGAGTGGTCAACGTTTACGTAAACATACACATGCACATGCATCCTAAAGCAACCCTACAATTACTGCAATCACAAGTGAGAGAATATAATAAAAGAGAAGATTGCAATTTGTGCTTTTGAGCATGACTTCATTTTTTCCAGACTTGTGTGGGCTCACTATGAAAAGTTCTTATTAGATCCAATTATCAATAGTAATATTAAAAAGAATACAAATAAGAAATTAGCTACGATATTTATCACAGTTCAAAGAACATTTCCAAAATGTCGTCAGAAAACTAAATAGTACGCTCCGAATGCAACCTTTGTGCATGAATCTCATCAACAAGTTTACTCATTTTGTTCATTTCGCACGAGCTAATTTTACCAACACTTGCATACAAAAATGTGCAAAATAACCGCTCTCTTTTCGCGATGCCTGCAATTGAAATCAATTGCTCAGAGGGTATTCATCTCGTGTATTTATCGATACAGGTATACCGATATATCGCGTTAGTGGTTTTGCGATATATGTATATCGATACATCACGCTAGTGGATTCGTGAATTTGTATTAAGAAAACAATGATAGGCCAATAATTCCATTTAACCTTTAGCTCAACTCACAGCTAAAGCGTACATTCTGATATTTGTAAAGTGTCTCATTAAAGTAAATGTATGCAACGTCAGCAACAATCCGATGCACATATCTTTTAACACCTACACATAACGCGCTGAAACGGCAGTTTAAGGAGGAGGTGCATGGGTAGAAGTCGACCATCACTCACACGTCGCATGTACGACTAATAGAAAGAAAGGGTTGACGGCAAAGTAAACATAAAAGAAACAGGCAACGGTTGCAAAGCAAAATAAATTTCTAAAAACTTTGCTGGAAACTGGAAACGGGCTGGGCATAAACCACAGCCGTTGTAAACAATTGCCTGGACTTGATGGGCTGGCAGCCATAAAAATAAAAAGAATAGGAATATCAGAAAGGTGGAAGTAATGGTCGAAAGGCAGGCAGCAAAATTATAGAAATTGACAGTCCGTTTGTCCGGCAAAAAAAGGGTGATGACTTGAAAGCGGGTGGCAACTGTTCATCGCTATCGCTGTCACACAAAGCCCTAAAGTCTTGGGCCCCTTACTGGTCCACAAAATATCGTAAGTGTGCCGACTCCATCTTATTTTGTCAAATGTAACGTTGAACGATAAGATAAGCGGCATTGCATTAAATGCACATTTTTGTTGCGGTTGCTGTTATTGTTGTTTTATTGACTTTTATGAAAATATAATTAATTGATAATCAAAAATTGATTATGTTGCAGTCTGCGCGGTTGAAGTGGAAATATTTCATCGCTATCATAACTTGAGTTAAGTATCACCACAATATGAATAAGAGCGAAAGTGTGAATGGTGGAACCCATAGAAATGGTTACAAAAGTTACTTAGAGTATTTGTAACCCTCATTCTTAATCAGCTTATTTTGACCTATTTTCACGTGTCTTCTGTTCTCTTCATATTGGCAAATAACTTACTTAATCCTATGCTATGTTCAGTTATAGTTCAAAGTGTAATTCAATTAGCGCGAACTTATCCTATATACTTTCGGATAATATAGTAATATTAATAATCAAAGCAACGATTTTAATTAAGAAATGTTATAGATCCTATTTATAATTGCTTGTTTTAAAAAACTAAATAATTTAATTAAGTAAAGCTCATTCCGTAAAATGCGACTATGAAAATACTTATTTTTTTTATTGTATAGAACATTAAAATATATATGTAAAAACATTTTACTTAATAAGATTATTGATAAAGAGCAAAGAGAAAAGAATTGATTGTGCAATTGAAGCTGAGTTTAAGTCCTATTCTGAAGCTTTTAATGCCATTTATTTTGCCATTGTTCTGACTTGCAATTTATACGGTAAAATTTATGACCAACTGACCATAGCTGGCAACAGACATAAGCCCTGTAGACGGTGCGCTATCTTTGCTGGCACATCTTTAATTAAAGTTGACCGCTCCAAATGCCCTGAATGCCCCGACCGCTTCTTGGTTTTCAAATTAAAATGTTAAACATTCGATTATCGCACATTGTCTGAGTCCGGGCAATGCTTTCTCCGTATTTTTCTACACCCACTCAATTGCTGAAACTTTGCTTGCTAATGATCAACTCAAGTAAATGTAATCAAAGGTCCAAGTCAAACTAGTTAGAATGTTCAAGTCGGGAGGGCTCGAGCAGAAAATGCCCTGTAGACAGAAAAAGAAACACATGATAACGATTCTTCTTATAGAATCAGATATAGCTTGAGATACATAAAACAAAGAGCAGACTTATACACAAAGTAATAGCTTACGAAATAAATTTATAAAATATGTTTCTAATTGTAAAAAAATTCTAGTTGTTTTTAGACAATCTCAGCTCTATACGCCATTTTAGAAATCGGTTATACCCGTTGTGGTTAACAAAATTTGTAAAGGGTGTCATTAATAGACCGGAGAGTGTGTGTGCGAGAGAGAGAGAGAGAGAGAGATAAAGGCAGAGCGAGAGAGGGAGGCAGGGTGACGCGCCAAAAAGCTGACTACGGTTTCTGTCTGAGTCTCTATAATGTTTTCGAGCCTGAACTCGTAAAATTTTATGCGTTTTTTCCGGCATTCAGCAAATGAAAATTATCCGCCTGGCCCCCGAAATACTATGTAAGAGACGAACTCTGCCAACTGCAGTCAACTTGAACTTGTGTACAGCGACAGCAACAGCAACAGCAACATCAACAGCCACAACAGCAACAACAACAACAACAACAACGCAACATATGAATGAAATGTGGGGGTGTTGTTGTTGTTGGTGGTTTATCTGAGGGTTGATTTTGTCCTCGACTTCGCCCCCTTTTTTGTGTCGTGTCTTTGCATTTTGTTTGGTTTTTATGACTTTGGCTGGCAGTTGGGTTGCCATTGTTGTTGTTGTTGTTGTTGTTGTTGTTGTTGCTGTTGCCATTTCTCATTTTATGTTTATGTTTCGTGTTAATGTTGCATTTCATTTCCATGTACATTTCAGCATGCCCGCTGCCTTGGGTTACCGTTTCACCACCCCATGCTCCGCACACCCAACCACACACTCATATACATATATATATATATATATTTATATATATATATACCCCCCTTTAATTTTTTTATTTATTTCAATTCAACTGCGTCGCGCTGAGACATACATAACTCAGCTTAGCTCAACTCAGCTGTTGGTCGGTGCTTTATCCTTGGGTTATCCTTGCACCAGAGAGTCCAACAACCCCTTTGCACTACTCTGCAATGTGTTTCTAGCTGCCTCTCCAACTGTCGTCTCTGTCGTTTGTCTGACTAGGCTGCCAGTTGTCTGGCTCTGGTCTAGTCTGTTCTATGTTTCTGTTTTTATTTCGTTTGTTTCCACAATACACAAGTTTATTCTTTTGTTTTGTTTTTTGTTTTTTTGTCTCGCGAATCAGTTAGCTGTACGCTCTAAACTGCAATTTTTCAATGCTCTCTGCGTTGCAGCAAGTTTGACATTTTTGTTTTACAAATGCATACGACAAATCAGAATTCTTGTTGTTTTTGCCATGCCATAAACAATTGTAATTCATAAGAATTGTATATGACACTTTGAATATTTTATAGCAAAAGCAACACACAACAATTGTTAGAATAAATAGAAACGTTAAATATAAATCTTAGATTGTAAACAGAATATTGCGTTTACGTATTAAATATTTTATTTACCACTAATTAGCAATAAAAGTAATTTTATCAACTATTGAATGATGCCTCGAGGTACAGGGAAAATGCTTTAATGTTTGTTTCTGTTCAATTAATTGTGATATTTATACTATCAGTAATAAAAAGCATGTTGCCATCGTTCATAATTCATTGTTATGCTTATAAATTGTTGCCATTGTTTGTTTAATTTGTTAAATGTTGCAAGCATAATGTCAGTTAAGTTGCGCTTAATTGAACATTTGTTTCCAGATTGCGACTCTGTCTGATTGTTGTAATCTGAGCACACAGACTACCCCTATTACTCTGTCTCAGTATGTGCGACTCAATGCATATTTCAATAGTTATTCTGTGCAAGAGTTGGGGGCATCGATAACCCACTTTGCCTCTGGCCATTCAGTTGGCGCCACTGCCAATATATCCCATTTGCGTTCCCCCCCCAAACAAACGGCATTATTTTCTCGATAATGCTTCAATCTCGCTTCGAGGCATTTAGCGACCTTTCAACAGTGCTCGAGCTGGCACAGCCAGCAGCAATTAAAATCAACTCCCCCAAAAACTACAAATTAATTAGTTAATTAATTAGCTAAAACACTTGAGTGCAGCGCGTGAGATGCTATAAATAGTTGCAGTCTTTGATGGTGTTCAGCGGCTTTGATCAGCTGCCAGGCGGTGCTGACAGGCAGTGCAACAAATACAACAACTACAACATATGCAACAACTTCAATTCCAGCTGCAACACATGCAACGCAGATTGTGCATAAAACTTACACGCACGCTTTGTTTACATGCCTGCGCAACGAGGAGTGGCAAGGTGGATGGGGGTTTTGGGGCACAAAGGGTTGCGGGGCAACGACTGTTTGTTAAATTTATGCATTTTTCTGCTTAAAGGCAAATGCAACTAAATGAACATCAATCACACGACGCCGACCAAGACGATGACGATGACGATGACGTTGGGCGAAGCAGCAGCAATATAAATGTACAGCTTGAAGATACCATTTAAAAAATATAGTTTTTATTTGGATATGATTGAAGAGGTATCAGCTATCAACACACCCTTTTTTATACAGACTGATTTGCAAATCGATATTTATCGATATGCACATTCTAAGCGGGGTATCTCAAAACTACTTACAGACTGACAGACATTTGCACAACTTCATTTTAATGGGTATAAGAAAAACAAGTGCAACTACAACTACAACTGAAACTGCACTTGCCACTTGGGAGCATGTAGTTTCTTCTTAACGCATTCGCTTAGTCTTTCTGCTGTGTGTCTTCTTCTTTTGGGCCACGCTACGTTGCCTGGGTAAATGCATTGCACTGCACTTCCTGTGCAACAAACAGATGTATATGGGGGGTCAGGGGAGAGGGACGAGTGAAGAGGGAAGCGGAGCATGGTGTGCGTGACGTATGTACATCAAAAGTTTTGGTTTTTATCTATCATCAGTGTAAATGTTGTTGTTGTTGTTGTTGTTGTTCTTGCACTGAGTTTTTATGCCTCTTTACCTTCGGCTGCTTGTGGTTTTGACCAGGCGGAAAGGGAAGCCACAGCACAGATAAAGGCAGAAGAGAAAGCGACGTTGGGGGGTCGCATAGGAGTAGTATTTTTACATTAATCAAATTAATTTGCGGCATACGTGTGGTATCCACATGTTGACATACAAGTTTAAGGTTGGGAACGAAAATGTATAAGAATAAATGTATAAAATGTATAAATATAATTAAAATAGGATAAGAAAAATTAGATAGTTATATATATATAGATATTAATAATAACTATTTTTAATATAATCGGTGCTGGTAACAGCTGTGCCAGTTAATTTCCGGGATAAATTTCTAATAGGTTGTTTCATATTTTTTTATAAAATTACAGGCAACACTTTGAGTCTTCTAGTTTTTAGTCATAGAAAATTATATTTAAGGCTTGGAGGCAACTTACATATCACGCTCAATTTAGCTGGAGGGGATGCCTGCCTGGCGCCGCTGGTCAAACTGGCTGCAATGCACACATAATCGCCGGCATCCTCGCGCGTCACGGAGTCGATATGCAAATTGGAACCGATTTGTGCGACACGCTTGTCATACACAATTTGTTGACCTGCAATGGCATTGAATGGGCATTGCAGTCTTAGCAAAAAAAAAAAAAGTTGGCTCGTTCAGTGCAAGGCAGTGCAGTGCAGTGCAACACTTACCATTGTGCAACCAGTCGTAGTGGAAATCGCTGGAGGGTCCCGTCGCCTCGCAGCTAAAGTCAACGGCATCGTTCTCGATGATCGACTGACTCTGCGGCGGTTGAATGAATCGCGAAGAGCTTGCCAAGCTGGGTGCTATTAAAGACAAAAAAAGTGGAAGTAGAAAATGGATAAGTGTTCAACGGCATCGCATAATATTTATTGCATATTATTCTAATTTTTTGCTCATGCATAATAGTTTGTACTATCAACATAAGCTATTACGAACTACCTTATACAAAAAATATAGATATGTTGGGAACGCTGGTCGGAAATCGATATTTGTCTATATGCATAATCTGGGTAAACCAGACTAACTTCATGATAACCTTTTTACAACTAGTTAATTTTAGTGGTAACTTATTTGTTGTCAACCCGATTATCCCTCGATATATGCATAGATAAAAATTTATACTATTTTCCATTTATCAAAGCTGAACTCATTTTTAATCATAGCTTAACTACTAGTTTAATACTGCATTTAAAGTTTAAGTAGTTATCAGCATTATAATGATCCTTTTTGAAAGTTTTATTGGAATATTCACTCGCTTCATATTCCATGTAAGACAATAAACTCCACCACAATCAAGTTTTACTAACCCTCCACCGAAAAAAAGGGGCTTAACAAAATGTCCAGAGGAACATTAAAACATATTTTTTTTCGAAATAGCTGCAAGGGATTGGCTTGGGCATTGGCCAACAATTTGATACAATTAACAAAAAATTGCATTTACCATAATTACGTTTAATTAAAGTGGTTTAAGCAAATTAAATGCGCTTAAGCGGCTTAAATTACAGTGTTTAAGCTAAATGCAATTTTGTTAAGAGTCAAAAGCAATAACAAAAAATTACATAGCATAAACACAGGCGCAGTTGCGTGTCGACAAAGCATCAACAACAACAACAACAACTAATTTTACACAAAATATGTGTTCAAAACCATGTGTAAAACATGAAAGGACACTTAAAATACATGACGAACATTTGATACCCTTTGTAGCATATTCTATATATGATAATTCCATTATAAATCTGCCACAGAAATGGTAATAAAGCCATAAGACTCTCCCGCTTAGGGTATACATGGAGTAAAAAAAAAAAAGTACAAAACACGAAGGGCCTTTGTATGTGGCTGCATTGAACCAACATAATTAAAAGCCAGTGAAAAGCCATGAAAAAGATTGCAATGCAAAAAATGCATGCATAAAATAACAGAATATTTTTAATGCAATCAGCCAGCCACGAATGCAATTTATGGCTTATAGAATATATGTTTGGATTAGTGTGAACACATAATGAGAAAACATGATCAAAAGAAAATTATAATTGCATTTATTTAAGCTTATGTGAACCAAAAAAAAAACATGCGAATCTAACATTTATAATATTTAAATAAAAACACAACTATAAAGTGGGAAATGGAATAATATTTGAAAGGTGTTCAACCGGATGCGATTATAAACGTATTATTTTGCCAATTGTGCTCAGTTTTCATAGAGTTTATGAATATATATTATTAACTTTGAAATTCTTCGGATTAACAAGCATTTTTGTCTATCTTTTCTTTTAACGCTTTGCGGTTAACGTTAAAAGATTACCATTAAGGCAATTGCTATTAGGCGCCACCTTAACCAAGACCTTGTCAAAATCAGAAACCCACAAGCACACACACACACACACACACACACAGAGACACACATTTAGCGGTTTTACCTGCTAGCAGAGGAAGAACAAAGTAAAAGGCAAGTTGCCAAAGCAATTCAGCAGCGATTATTTTCAATTGTAGTACGAGCCTTGTGCATTTCTCGCCTGTCGAGCGGCAAGAACAACTACAAAACGGGTACCATTATATTTTGGCACTAATTGAAGCAATTTAGGAAAACACCTCGAAGAGGCAGCAACAGCAACAGCAAAAACAGCTCCAACTTGGGGCGAGACAGGACACGGAATCAATAAGCAGCCAGCAACATCATTAAACTCATTTGGTTTGTTCGCATTATTGTTTTTGTTGTTGTTGTTGGCATTTTTGGGTTAAGGCAACAACTGCAAATCATATGCCAGTCACATAGCCAGCGACGTGTTATGATACAACCACAAAGATGGAGCCACAAAGTCCACAACCACAAAGGCTGTCAGGCAGGCGCTTCACTTCAGCTGAGTCTCCCTATCCCAGCCCCAGTCACCCAGCCAAGCAGAATCGATTTAATTTGCTGCTGCTGCTGTTGCTGTGTCTGTTGCTGCAACCAGTTTCCTTCACTCTTCGAGAAGTCAGTTACTGGGCGTCGATTAAAGAAATATGCGTTCCCCTACCCACCCCCCGGCAACGTTGCTTTCGATATACGGATTGGGCTTCGTCTTGATTGCGCTGACGTTGGCAAAAAAGATGTGGCATCAAAAAGATAGAAGCGGAAAAAAGTGTTGATACGAAGGAAGAGGGGCACAAAGCAGCGGGCAGTCAGACGGCCATCCTGCTGCACTCAGAAAAATTAAGGCAGAGAATTGCAGAAAAATAGAACCAATAAAATGATCTAAAAATGCTTTCAGAGAGTACAATTAAAAAAGAAATTTCTTTTTTTTGATTGTCGCTAAAGAATACAATTTTCTATACATGTTTTTTGTTGAGTGTAGCCAATCTGCCTGTCTATCTCTGACAATCTCAGAGTGTTTGTGTGTGTCTGATAATTAGTTCGTTTGTTTGCGCTACATTCGAGTGTCCGAATATCAAAATCAGCGAGTCAGCGACCAACTGCTGAGGCTGCCACAAATTGTGCGGCAGCATTTGTCGATTAAGCGCAATGAATGCGAAAATATCGCTGCAATAATCAGGAGAAGTCCAGCAGCTAACCATTGGTGCCCCATGTGGCACAGTCAGCACTTGAAGTAGCCCCTTGATGAGTGTTTGCTGCTGCTGCTGCTGTCCATTATTATTATTGGAGGCTGTTCGCTTCCCCCTTGGGTGGTGTATTTGATTTGCTAAAGAAGGAAACAACAACAGCAACAACAACAACAAAAATAGAAAAAAGCCAAAAGGCACAGAAAAAAGAAAAGAAAAGATAAAGAAAGAAAACTGAACTGTCACTCAAGAATTTCTGGCATTTTCACAGTCAACATTGTGGAACCTTTGGAAAACTGCAAGTCAACATGGGAAAGGCATTTAAACAGCAAAAACATTCGAATAGTTAGGGACAATACAATCATAGAAAGAGAGAGAGAGCAAGAGAGAGAGAGAGGAAGCCAGAGAGAGAAAGAGACAGCAATCTGTGAATGAAAAGCTTGAAATGAATGTGCATGACAATTACCCGTCAGAAGTTTGATTTAGGGCTTACAACAAGGCAAAAACGAACACCGAATCAAACTAAACTGAAATGAAATACCATAAAACAGAAAGAGAGAGTTCAAAAAAAGGCTAAATAAAAGGTTGTCCATTTGTTTAGTTTCCACTTTTTGATGAACTCTTCTTTTAATACCCTGTAGCTATCACAATTATTTAATGCACAAAAATGTAAAATTATCCTGAGCACATCTGCAAAATTCTCAAACTTGGCCATCTATGAAAATTAATTTAGATTTAACTTTTTATCCCAAATATTTTCTATAGGTAATTCCAGCCCGATTGTATGGTAGCAATCTCGATTGGAACATTTAAACATGTGTCAAAACTAAAATGATGTATTTTTATGAGTGTTTTGTGTATATTTGAGAAATTATTATGCTTTAAGACCTTGAGCTGCGTATCTTTTACCTTGGCTGTGATACAATGATGAGCACGATAAATTCAAAAAGGAACAAAACATATTATAGTTTAAAATAAAAAGAGATCAACCCGTTTTTAAGTAAATAATACACAATTCAGTTTTTTATGCTGTTAACAAGAACAACAAAAATCTCACTGCTCATATTAACATTAAAGATGGCAAACTTTTTACAGCCGCTGAGAACATTTGAGAATTGTAAAGCACATTCAAGCAGAGTTGGCTCATCTAATCTGAACATAGGGAGAAACAATGCAACGTGTGAGGGACCCTAGAGGTTGGTTGGAAGTACACGTCTAATTCATGCAATTATGAGTGCCTCAACATGAACTTTAGGTTTGCCATTATATTGCTATGAAAAGGGGCACATTTTATGGGTTGCATATTCATGCGCATATATGAATATAGTTGCTGCCTCATGTCAGCTGCCTTGCCGTGTCCAGATCTCTCTCTTTTTATGAGTATGCGTGTGTGTGTGTGCGTGTGTGTGGGTTGCCCTGGCATGGCATGTTGCATGCAGCATTTTGCATGCTTGAATAACAAATTATGAGTGCCACACAAAGACTCACTACAACAACAGAATGAATGGCAGAGAAAGAAAGAGAGTGAGAGAGAGGGGGGGGGGGATACTGCCTTACTATTTGCCGTACAAATAATGGACGTTGAATGTTGCACAGATTTGAAATGTGCACCGTGCCACGGGCAACAACAGCGAAACTCCGCCGACTCCGACTCCGATTCCAGCACTGATTCTGGTTCTGGGCTCCGGTTGCCTTTTGTCTGCGGCTGTTTGCCTTTGTGCTACTTAACAGTCAGCAGTTTTGCAGCGTGTCCTGTCAAACACAAAAGCACACACATATTTACATTCATATATTTGTATACACTGAGACACAAATATGATCTACAATGAAATTAGCTCAGAATTTACTATTTTTTCGAAATGTGAGCAAGGAGTACAAATTATGCAAAAAATGATTTAAATTTATTTTTTTTAAATTAAAACACTTGAAAATGCCATGTCATTTATTTTTCTGAGTGTATGCATATGTGTTGTTGTCTGTCTGGATTTTGCATAATTGCGTGTGCCTTTGCGCTCGGCTGGCAGCTCGGATTCCTTTTTGGAAATCTCAAAAGCGTCAACTACATTTGATTAGCTGAATTTTCGGCGTCGCTTGTCTCACTTCAAGTGGCAAAGGAGATCCTTTTTTGCCTGCCCTCCTGTCTGCCTGCCCTCCTGTCTGCCTGCCTGCCTGCCTGGCATATCCTGCCTGACATAACCCTTGGCTGTGTGTGTGTGTGTGTGTGTTTGTGTGTGCCTGTCATTGTTTGCTTTTCTTTTTGGTTGTTATTTGTCGAACGACTTTATTTTGAACTTGGCCGCTCATAATTTTTCATTGCCTGCCAGGCAGCTACTGTCCACGTCCATTTTTTTTTTTTTGTCCCGGCCAGTGTGTTCTCGCTGCATAATCTTGGCCAACTCTCCCGCTGCTGTCGTGCATTAGTTTTGCTAACTCTGTGGTCTCGTTTACATTGGCAGCCCACCCGGCATGCCTGTTAATTGACTCATTTTGTGCGCCGTTTGCTTTTCAAATTCAATTGCGCCGCTTCTTGGTTTAGTTTTGCTGTAATTTGAGCTGAGTGCGGTTGGTTTTTTTTTTTCTTTCTTTTGTGAAGCCAAACCTTGCAATGTACATGAAATTTGCACAATGAGCACCTCAACTTGGCTAGTGAATAAGTGAAACAGAGTCGACTTATTACGCTAGGCGGCTTTGCATTGATGCCAGCTTAGTTTCGAGTAGTTCCCTCCAGGAAATGTCTGACAGGTATGCCAAAGATTGTATATGTTTATATTCCAAGCTAAGTTGCTTGTGAACCACTTACAAGAACAGCGATGTGCATAGTAAGTAGCCAAGTAGCTGAGTAGCCTAAGTAGTTGTATAGATTTTTAATAGGTTCTAGGCAAATAGAGTGTGTACTCTAGATTTTAGAAAGAGTTTCCTTTAAAATGTAGTTAAAGGCTTAATATTGATATATTAATAAAGCCGTCGTCTTATTTAATGAGCATAATAATTATAAATATAAATTTTAGTTATTATATATTGATATATTTTCATAATTATGCAAATATCAGATTAAATGATAGGTTCAGTTAATGTTTTCAAGAGTGGTTTGTAGACACAGTTGTAACTACTTGAACAGAGTTTAAGCAAATAAGTTGAATTGCACACAAATGGAGCTTGAATATTTACTCAATAAACAGAGACAGAACCATTGAAAAGGACAACTCAAGCAGGACAACTCCAACTTCAACCCTTTTCAAATTGAATAAATGTATATAAATAAATATATATATATATATATATATATATATCTATATTTAAATATATATATGCTATTTTGAGTTTCGTTCAAAATTAACTTACCCAATGTGGCAGCATAGGCCAGAATGAGCAGCAACAACGACACATTCATATCCATAGCTGGTTATCCTCAGTCGTTGTCGTCGCCGACGTGAAGTGGAGTTAAGTATCTCCGGAGTCGACAGACGAACTCCGAGCGGGCTTATGGGCCAATTAGCAAACTATATGATAACCCACGACACACGACACTCACACGAATGAATCTGCTGTTGTCGATGATGATGATGATGATGATGAGATACTCGAAACTCCGTAAACTGCACAGTGCGATATATATATATATATGTGTATATCTGTGGATATAGTACTACTCGTAAGTGCATCCACTCGAAAATGCACTCCACTCAACGCATGTGTAAATATTCAATATTTGGTTGCCAGTTGGACAACGACGACGATGTCGATGATTCCAAACTGTGTGTGTGGATTTCTGACTGCTGACTGCCTTTTTTTTCCAACACGCTTTTGCCGTTGTATCTCTCTGAGAGAGACAGACAGGAACGGAGGTGAGCTGATTGGGTAGGTGGGGGGTGTGTTGCGTTTGGGGGTTTGGTATTTACTATAGACACTCAAATTAAATTGGTATTTACATAGTTGGAACGCATGAAATGCATTTATCACTGAAAAACACAACCGCCGACCAAAAGGCAGTAAAAGATACGTCAGACGAACGATTCCACGGCACTTGTTTTTTTTTTTATAATTGTTGTTGTTGTTGCTTTGGTTGGTTTATGTTTTGTGGTTGCGTTTTTTATCAGCGCCTAGATTGACAAGCGACAAGCTGGCAAGATACTCGCTGCTGTCGTCAAATTGTAATGGCAGAGACACCGCCACCGACAAAGGTATCTAGATACATACACACACACAGCAACGCACACACACTCACACACATACACATGGAATGCAATGCCGAAGACGAAGATTGTTTTTGTTGTTGCTGGAGTTGGGGTGCAGTAGTTCAATTACCCAGGCTTAAACCCGAACCGTCTACGTAAACCTAAACGTAAATGAAGCGCACACAAGGCGAGCGCAACAAATCAACTTAATTTGTATCGCAAAGATACAAAATATATTCAATGTAGCAGCGCATCCTTGGCGTGCCTGCGAGTCTCCAAATGCGAACCGGCTTTTATTTTGTAGCTTAACTTTTGTTTTTGGTGGGTGCTTTATATTCTTTTTTTTCTCGATTATTTTTTGCGTTCTTTTTTCTTATTGTTTTTGCGAGCGCGCTCGTGCGAGGGAAACAGCGAGCGGGGGGTCGCTTAGCAGCCGGCTGATATAGACAGATGCGTAAGGGCAGCGTCAAAATACGATGAGATTTCAGGAGAACCGCGTGCGTTCGAGGTCTGTTTATTACTGAAGACACTGGGCAGTTGGAGTTGTTGTGAGGAACCGGCTTTTTATGTTGCCAAATACTGGGAATGCCTGTCTGCTGCTACCACTCGTCTCTTGGGCTCATTGCGTTTGCGTGTGTATGTACCCAGTATTTTTGTTTATATTTTGACAGTGTTGCCGTGCGACTGTTTGGAAATACTGGGCGGCATAAGTATTAGGCGCGCTATTTGCCACTTTTTCAAATTAATGAAGCTTATGGTAAATCAAATTTATTAATTCTGATTTTACTGAAACTGAACAGATTGCCAAAAAAGCAATGCCTTTCCAAAGTCGCCAATAAATGCATTTAGTGTTTGTACAAAACTAAAATTCTTTTGTAAATTAATTCTTCAATGTTTTAAAAGAATAATTAAAAAAAGAAGCCTTTTAGTAAGCAACTGTGTAGTGAATAAGTAATTAGTAGTCAGCTCAGCGCAGAGTGCAACTGCCTTCAGGAGATTCCTGTGGACTTAAGCATAAATCAAAGTCAGCTTTCAAATCAGTGACAAGCAAATGTTTCGCTCTAATCGCTTGTGGACACACAGACAATGCCAAATGAAGTTATCAGCCAAGTCAATAATCAGCGCTTCCTCGCAACATCTTTCTGCTTCTGTTTTAAATCCCAATAATAATGCGACTTAATGATTACATTTTAGTGGGCTGAGTTTATGGGTGGTATTTTTCGGGTTTTATAACTTGGCAAGGAGGAAGCTTCCCATCTAAGACCGTTGTTGACTACTCTGTGCGTGGTCTGACCGATTAAATGTGCGTGTGTTGGTGTGTGTGTGTGTGTGTTTTTCATTTTATAGTTTTCTGCTTTTTTTTTACGATGCCTTTCAACCCCCAAAATACAGAGCGAAAACAATTGCAACAGATCCTTTCGACGCGCCGCCTGCCAACCGACTAACACCCAAAAGTCATAAAATGCCGTTGCCATTTGTATATATGTTTATATGTGTATATAGTATATATATATATGTATTGAGGGGTGGCACACTCTGGTTATCAAAACCAAAACCGTTGGGCCTGTCGTCAATGCGCTTTTACATTTCGATGCCCAGCGACAGTTATTGATGTCATAAAGTTGGAGATTTATGTCCATTGGGTTTATACGATTTCATTGTTTGAGCGAGCACGAAAACAGGGCGGAGACGATCTACCCGCCAAACAGGCAAATTTTGAAACTAAGTAAAAAATTTAAATGTATTTCAGAATGTGGGCTAGACAATAAAATATAATAAACAATAACTATTTTATATAATTCATAGGCATTTTTTCTATGGCATGAATGAGTTTTATATTTTTCAGATTGAAATACACATTTTCGTAGATTTACATTTTTATAAGAAACATAAAAAGCATTAAAGTACTTTCTGCTTATAATATATATATTCTATATGCAAATTATTAGTATACATTTTATTTTGTACTTTTTTAAAGTAAAGTAAATATATTTAAAGATAAATATATTTATATAGAATATATGTTATTGGTCTTCATCATACCTTGATTGCAGCACTTAATATACCATTTAATTGTCTATCTATAATCTTTAAGCGTCAATCCACTTCTTCGACATGGCTGTCTAGCATTTCAGAGGAAACAACATTATTCTTATCTGAAGGAACCTGGTCGTTTCACTGCCCACCAATTGACTCGACGACAGTTTGCTCGCAATTGCCAATGTCTGCTCTTAATCGCTTCATTTTTATTTCCATTTCCATTTGCCTGCCTGCCACGCTGCCTCTGCGCAACTTCAACTTCAACTTCAATCGGAATTGCCTATTTTTTTTATTTTGCTTTTTGCCTATATGCATTTTATGCATATTTTATGGTTTTTTATGGTGAGCGTATAAACAAATGAGTCCAAACAGCCACATCAAAGTAAACTACACATGCGCAAGCGAGAAGAACAGGTAAGGAGATGGGGAGTGAGAGAGACACAAAGATAAAGAGCAGCAAGTGCAATTAAACGACTCAAAATACCGCCCAATGCTCCCAACACCCCTTCCCTTTATTCATTCCTTCGATTGCCTTTGATCTGCGGCGACGCTGCCGACGACATCGACGTGCATTAAAACCCGTTGTTGCTGCTGCTGTTTCTGCTGATGTTCTGCCTCTGCTTTTGTTTTTGTTGTTGTTGTTGTTGGAGCCTCTGCTCTTCCGTATTTCCCTTTTTAATTCCCTCTCTTCGCTTTGTTCGTTGATGTTTATAGTGAGAGAGATTTCTCGCCAAAGGTTTTTCGGATGTGTTTATTTTGTTTAGTCTACACAAAGGCCGCATTACTAAAATTTATTTTAATGCCTTCAAATGTTTGATGTTTGCAGACAATGCCTATTTAGCGTCTATATATATGTATATGTGTATCCATGTTCGTACTATATATACACAAAGTAAGTTGTCGAATATTCTTGGTTGCGTTTCATTAAATTATACGAGGCGTTGAGTTAAGGTGAGCAGAATTAAGCACAAAAGTCTAGTTATACTCTAGGCCGATAAATGTTATGCTCTGTCAAAATTGGAAGCATAAATAATACTTCTTAAGAACTCTATCTACTTTGTCTTTTATTATCTCTTAACGAAAACAAAACATCAATTGTAAACTTGCTTTGAAATCCCTTTGATTTTTATTTTAATTCCACTCTTCTGATTTTATATATTATCGACTCTTTTTTATATACCAATCTGTATTTTTCACTAATTTACCATCAGAAACCTCGTCTTGGGGAATATAACAGTTTGGATTTCTCACAACATTTTCCATTTGCAACTTTATGGAATTCTCAGTGGGGTAAGGCGGTATGTGGTGGGTATATGGAATAGAGGGGTATTGGGGGTATGGGTTTGGAGGTGGTGCTTGTCTTGTACTCGTCACTTGGCACATTTCATTGCCTTTCTTTGGCGCGCCTGCAGTCGACTCATAAAAAGTACATAAAAACAAAAAACTGTTGAGCAATGCCGCATCGTGTGCTTTATTATGTTGACGTTAGAGAGGGGATAGATACGTGGTGTGGGGGAGGGGGATGGGGCAAGTGGGCAGCAACGAATAATGTACGGCCGTAAAATAAGTAGAGACGACGATGGAAGCGGAATTTAACGATAGCATATCCAAATCCAATCAAGAGGCATTTTCTGGTTGCACTATAAAATGGGGGCTCTATGAGAGCTATAAAATATTTATTCTACTAAAAAACTAACTGTACAATGGATATACAAATATATATATATACACAGAGAGACACGCACACACATAAATATAAATATAAATACTATATATATATATATATATATATATATATATATATATATATAGGTAAATACAAATAGATGTAGGTAACAATTTGAATTAACATATACATTTTGAGGGAGGGTCGGACGAAGGCGGCCCTCGGGAGATCATTTGAATGTGGCAACTGGAGAGAGCAGCACCGAGCATTGTTGCACTCCACACACTAAACAATATCATCGGCCACCTGGGACTCCTGCTCCAGTATTGTGCTCTCGCGCAATTTGCTCTTCAGATTCTTGCTGGAGTTGTTGGCCTCGGTGAGGCAGGGTTCGTGCTCGGCATGATCGTGGTGGTCTCCCTCGTGTCCATCGATGGCCGCCGCATGTGTGCCATCCTCTAGCTGCACCTTGCCCATGTGGCGACGATAGCGATACCAGAGCTTCAGCCCCAACACCAGCACAAAGTATAGGAATGCCAAGCAGATGATCACAATTATGATGCGTGTCACAATTGAATTCGAAGCGGATTTGTTGCTGCGCACAACCAGCAAAACCTCTTCCCGCTTCAGCCCGGCACTGCTGCCAATGGTGCAGCCATAGTTACCCTCATCCTCCGCCTGAACATTTCGTATCTCCAGCGTACCATTCTCGAGCAGACGAAATCTAGCCGGATCTGTATTGTTCTCGTTTAAGTACGTCAGATCCTTGTCCCAACGGATTGTCGGCTTTGGTTCTCCCGTGGCCTGGCAGTGCATCACAGCGATGTCGTCCTCGCTGACCTCAATGGGTCCCACAGGCGGCACACTAAACTTGGGTGCCACAACCACATTGATGGCCACCGTGGCGCTTATCTGTCCCTGGCTATTGCTTGCCACACAGGTGTACTGGCCACGCTGCTCATTGCTCACCCCCCGAAAAATGAGGGTGCCATTGTGATCGCTAACATTTTGTGGCAGTGGCAGCTGCGTCTCCTGTGGCACACATAAAATATTTAATTTAAGATTTTTTTAATTATTTTTAATATTTTTTATTGCTCACCCGCATCCATTTGACCTGAGGCATTGGTGTTCCCTGCGCCTTGCAATGCACTTTACTCACGCTGCCCAATTCCAGATTTTTGGACGTTGGCTGCGGCATAAACTTGAGCTGTTCTATGACCTCCAAGCTGCCGCTGGAAGAGCTAACCGGCGACTGGCCCTCGACAAGCAACTGGCATTGATAGACACCCGCATCGCTGGCCAAAACGCTGCCAAAGTGCAGTGAACCCGTCTCCTTGTTGAGTGCGATCCGCGCATCCTCGCGCACCATCGTCTCCAAATGGGGTTCGTTGTTAGAGCCACTCGCCTGTCCCAGTTCCCATTGACGCACAGTTTTATTGTCTTTGCGCCAGCGCAGAATGACGCTGTTGCTCTGACGGTAAACATCGGGCAGCTGATAGACACATGGCAATTCCAACGAGCTCTGCTCCTTAACCGTTGTTAATCCGTTGGGGCCACGAGTGATGCTCACATCCGTTTGACTGCTGGATGCTGCTGCTGCTGTTGAGTAGTTGTTATTTGTTGGATATAATCTAAAAATGAGCTCAACTCAGTGTTGAGTCATCGATTTAATGGCCACTTACCACGCTTACCCCGCGCACAGCTAACCATCCCGCTGACAAAGAGGATCAGCAGAGCGGCACAGCTTAAAATGCTGCTGATTTTTATCTCTGATTTCATCTTGAAGAATTCGTTTGTTCTCCTTCTTTTTTTGGTTTTACTTTTTGTTTTAGCAAATAAAAACCGGCTCTTTTTACTTTGTTTTTCCCTTTTCTTTTTGCGTAATTTTTTGTAATCGTTTCTTTAAAAATGTTGTGCACAGCTCGGCTCTACTCAGTTACAGTTCATTTCACTTAATGTGTATTTTTATGTTACGCACACGTGTCACGCTTAATTATCCTGCTGCACACACCGAATAAGCCGTATGACGAAAATATTGCGCACATTTAGCCGGACGACAACCAAACGCGTTCGCATTCAAAACTGAACTGATGCCGCAGCGAGCTAATTTAAGGCTGGCAGGCAACACACGAGCCGGTCGGCGCATGCGCACTTAGCTGCTCCCAGTATTCACCCAGTATTTTGTTAGCAACATCTACAATGCGACTCTGTGCAACACTGCGTTGCATACGCTTCAAAAAGTAGTAGAATTACAGTTTAAATATATTGTATATTTTTAAAGGCATTTAGAGGATATTATAATTTTATATTAAAGTTAGCAGAATTTTTCAATCTGTCAATGTGAATATCTGTGCAAATGAGATAAACTTATTTTTCAGAACTAGCTGAACTAAACATGATACCCTTTCGTTTTATATAAAAATAAAATTTTTTTAAGTTAAACAAAATCATCGTAGTATTTTTTATATCATATAACTTGCTTTATTGGATAAATAACAATAAAAAAATTTGAGGGAATGTAGTAAAGTTCAAATTTTATATTTTCTAATTGCTGACAAATATATAACAGTCATATTAAACTTAATGTTAAATTTAAGAAAATTAAATAGTTCTTTAGACCTCTACCAAATAAAATAATATTTTTATGCTACGATGGGATTGACCCATTTGATTGATTGTGATTGACAATCGCAGGAGCAAAGGATTAAACAGTCTAAAATTGAGGTATATTCGATACGCGGCTATAAAGTGTTTGCCGTTTGGCCACTCGAAAGGGACATCTCGTCATCATTTTATAGACTATCGCACAGCACAGCACAAATAATACCCAAAATGCATACGTGAAGAGCAATATAAAGCGATTTGGCTGCCACAGAACCGTATAGCTGAGATTGTAGTTTTCTAAAAAAAAGGAATTTCATTTTTTGATTGAATTTTATGTAAATTAAATACTACAATTACTCACCTAGAACCGCATAGCCCATGCCTATTTTGGATTTACCCATGCGATACGAGCAGGTTGGCACCATAATCTCCAGATAACTGTGCTCCTGCTCCTTGAGCCCTTTCAGATCAAAATGCCGCACGGCATTCTCATAGAAATTTATGACTTTCGTAGAAGGATAAATAAAAATGCGCGATTCATGCCAATGACCCGAGAATATAATGTGTGGATCCAAATCGCTAATAACGGCTCGGAGCAGCGGACCACCGCCAATGAGCAAAGGTGCATGGGAGACTCCGATGCGAAGACGATCGCCATTGTGATCCTTATCGGGATTGCTGAAATCTAGAAGCATGCGATTGATCTTGAAGAAACGTAAATGATTGTCATAGTCAAACAGATCCTCGCTCATGAATTCGTTTTCAAAACGACGCTGATTCGAGTTCGATATATAGTCGCCATTATCGCCACCAATATCATTATCACCTGGCACATGAACACGCTGAAAATAGGCAGAGATCATTCGAAACTACGATGATTAATCAAATAATTCAATGGATACGGGATCAGTTAGCATGGACATACATTCATTAGCCTTTTATTGTGGTAGATGCGCTTGAAGCGACGCACATATTGCTTGTACTCCTGAGCGGTAGCTATGTTACCCTCGTCGAGCAGATCTCCCAGGAAAACTATAATGTGTGGCTGCGTGAAGGAGACGGCGCGCTCGAAGGACTTCTGCAGATAACGATCCAAGTCGTAGCGAGCCAGCGGACTGTGCGACGATCTATCGTAGGAGGTCCCTAAGATCTGCGGGTCCGCAATGAGGAGCAGCCGTGTGCAGTTTTCTATATTTTAAATTACACAAATATAGTTTTGCTTATATTATTTTTATTATCCTATGCACTTACCCAGTTTACAGTCGATTGAGTTCCAGTTTGATTGTGCTATATAATAAATAAGCACTTCATTGAAGAATATTAGCAACAAGGTGAGCACAATAAACCCACGGCACACAAATCTGCAAAATATTTAGTTTTTTTAGAATCATTTTTTTATGCCTTGATCCACATTACTAGCAGGGCGCAACTAGCCTTTAAGTTTTTTGGTATTCCATTTTCAAACATTGAGATACTGTCGAAAAACTACCGGTAAGCATTATGCAAGCGTATTGAATCTTTGGCAATGCAAACGTAACACTTCATTGTAGAATATTCTAAGTATATACAGTATAATTCTTACCGATTAACTACGCGCAGCGAAGCCATAATCATGCTGAGCGTTTTGGGATCGTTTTCTCCTCGATTGTTTATAAATGTGTCCTAGTTTTTGCTAGTGGCATTGCGTTACGTGCTATGATAGTCTATATTTAAAAATGCAGAAATGCAGAATTTATGTAAGTTTCGCTCCCGAAAATAATTCTGGCGAAGTAAAAAGACGACGCTGTTGCATGTACAACATGCACCTGGCTACTGGCAACTGATTCGTTTGCTGACGGCAAGCAGAGGAGACGCCGCGGAGGAGACTAATTAAATTAAAGAACATTAAAACAGGGCTTTGACTGTTAATTGGTGCAGTAGTAGTAGTAGTAGTAGTAGTAGCACAGCAATGTGGCACTTACAACAACAGCCCCGGCCGGTTGAATACTTTGTTGATGTGCTTGCTGCACTCGCTGCCATGCGCGCTTCCTCCGGTTGTCATGGGATAAC
Organism: Drosophila longiperda; assembly: GCA_035042125.1. Taxonomy (NCBI): domain Eukaryota; kingdom Metazoa; phylum Arthropoda; class Insecta; order Diptera; family Drosophilidae; genus Drosophila; species Drosophila longiperda. Next base: position 6,968,504 of record JAWNLV010000107.1, on the reverse strand, counting down.
GTGTCACGATTGGCTCTTTTAAATTTTAAATATGAGCGGTGCCGTTAGGAGCTGTAATGTACGCGCCACGGGGCGCCTTATTTGAACGCCGCATTATCAACACTCAAACAAAACAGATCGTACAGATAAGATATCCATTTATATTTGGCAGTTTTGGACAGCTGTTAATGAAATTACAGCATGTTAACGCGATTGACAGTTAACAGGGAGCTCTTCGCGCAAAATGTCACAAATCATTTGAAATGCAACTCTACGTGTAATAGCGTTGCCCCTCTGCGTGCACATTTTGCAATCTGGCCACATTGTGTGTGGTAGAGTAATGGCGTGCAATTTCCTACAAAAAGTGCGCTGTTGAAATTTTTTCTTGCGGACAAAAAACACTGCTCAATTCACAACTGAAATAATAAGAATAATGAAAAATGACTAAATAAGTGTGGATAAATAGTGTTTGTATGGTGCATTTCTAGTTAAAGCCAACCGTGTTTGTATTTTAACATATCGGCCAGTTCTCCTAATACAGTTTGGCAAATTTTTTTTGTAACGCTGGCTGCTACTCCTATATTGTGAAAAGTAAGACCAGCTCTGCCTAAAATTTGCAGCTGCAAAACGAATAGAATTTGCATGAAAAAATGTAAAAAAAAAAATGCTGTGCACATCACATTTGTGTAGCATTTTTACATGAAAATTGGCGAAGAAACACAGGCATCAGTTGTGTCTCGAGTTGTTAGTAATTTGACTGTGTGTGTGTGTATATTTTTGTGTTCATCAGTATGTGTGCGTGTAGCTTGGCAATGCTGCCGACCGCTGTAATCGTTGATTTGGCAATGCTGCCGTGCTGCTTTGGCGCTGCAGTGTGCGTGTTTTTTTCTTTTGAGGGTCACGCTTGTTTTTGTCGCTTTTTTTTTTAGTAATAAAATTATGTGGTTGCTGTTATTTACATTAAATGCTAACGTATTTGTGTTATTGTTCTTTCATTGTTTACCTTTACAGTTACAGCATATTGTCGTTTAAAGAGAGGAGAGAAGAGCGGAAAGTGTGCAAAGAGAAAGAGTGATAAGAGAGCTTTTTAGCAGCTGCCAACAAATGGTGGACATTGTTTATCCCAATGGCTGTCGGCCGTTGGTTGAGGATCTGGGCACCGATGAACTTATACGCCGTCTCAAGGTTTGAATTAATCTACTCATATATTCTGGACTATTTATTTAATTGAGCGGTAATTTCCTTGCAGACTTTGGCAAATGTGCTGCAGACCATGGATCAGGATGATAATGTGCATCAGCAGTATATACCGCTGGCACTGCATCTGCTGGACGATTTCTTTATGCAGCATCAGTCGCGTGATGTCCAGTTGCTGATTGCCTGCTGCATAGCGGATGTGTTGCGTGTCTATGCTCCCGAAGCGCCGTACAAGGAGCAGGATCAGATTAAGGCGATCTTCAAGTTTTTCATCAAACAACTCCATGGTCTAAAGGATCCGCGTGATCCCTCGTTCAAGCGCTACTTTTACTTGCTGGAAAATCTTGCCTTTGTCAAGTCATTCAATATGTGCTTCGAAGTGGAAGATTGTCAGGAGATATTTCACGAACTCTTTAGCACCATCTTCAAGATCATCAAGTGAGTATTACTGCATAGGTTTTTTGTATTAAGTTATTAATCATAAATAATTGTAAAAAAAAAATAATATTTGTAATTGTAGTGATCAGCACAGCGTTAAAGTAAAAAACTTTTTCCTTGATGTGCTGAGTCCACTGATCACAGAGGCAGATAATCTGTCTGTTGAACTGTTGGATCTTATACTGATTAATATTGTGGAGCCCAACAAATCGGCCAACAAATATGCCCATGAGCTGACGGAGCAGCTACTGGTCAAAACTGGCGATGCCTTCGAGACAACCATCAAATTGGTACCAATCATTAAATATATTACAACAAATTGAATTCAATACAATGTATTATTTTTATTCCATTTAGTTCTTTAATCGATCATTGGTCATGGACAAGCCAAATACGAAGCTTGCCATTACGAGCAAGACTTACGACATTATCTATGAGCTTAACCAAATCAATAGTGATCTGCTGATTTCTGTGTTGCCGCAACTGGAGAACAAGCTCCTCTCCACGGACGATGCTGAACGACTGAGTAAGTATTTTGATGTTTATTCCTATCGGAATTTAATAACGAAGTATGAAATTTAACTTTAACGTAATTGTCAACGGTCTCATTAATATAGGGGCAACAACGCTGCTAGCGCGCATGTTTTCCGAAAAGGACTCGGAATTGTCCACAAAGTATCCGCAGCTATTGCGTTCGTTCCTTGGTCGCTTCTGCGACATTACCGAACCAGTGCGAGTCAAATGCGTTCAATCGTCAATGCACTTTCTGCTCAATCATCCGCATTTGCAGTCGGAAATAACAGAAAAGCTTCGCATGCGTCATCACGATCTGGATGAGCTGGTGCGCCATGAGGTCGTCATGGCCATTGTGGAAACTGCCAAGCGTAATTTTGACATTGTCGTCAAATCACCGGAACTGCTGGAAATTGTGCGTGAACGCACAATGGACAAGAAATACAAGATACGACGTGATGCGATGAATGGGCTTGGATACATCTACAAACGCGCCATTTGTGAACCAAACGATTTGAGTCCCGAGGTGAAACAGCAGGTGGACTGGATTAAGAACAAGATCATGCATGGCTACTACAAACTCAGCCTGGAGGATAAGCTTATGGTGGAGCGATTGCTCATCACGTGCCTGGTGCCATATAAACTGGCGCCAGAAGAGCGCATGAAGAAGCTGTATCATCTGCTCGGCGATCTGGACACAAATGCCACCAAGGCATTTGTTGAGTTGCAAAAGAATCAAATGAAATCACGTCACACGGTTAGCGATTGGATCAAACTGCACCACTCCAAGGAATTCACGCCACGCGTCCTTAGTCAACTTGCCGCCAAGCAGGCTAATATTGCCAAGTAAACACAAGAATTTTTACAGCATTTAAACGGAATATAATTTTTTTTTTTTGTATTATCAACTTAGATTGTTACCGGATCCGTTGAAAGCAAGTGATTTTATCACTCAGTTCAGTCAACATCTGCGCAAGGATGCACAGCTCCTGCGCTGCGTAAACATTGTACTGAAACGCGATGTCAGCTGTCGCGAATGCGCCGACACAATGAGCGTGCTGCTCAAGAAACTTGGCGCTCATGTCATGACGAATGTTTACTATAACACCGTAAAGATGCTCATCGAACGTGTCGCCTCCGTCATGGTGGACAAAGAATCGATTGGTGTGCTTATCGGGTAAGTTAATATTAAATTCCCAATTCTCACTGATCCAATTAATAACACTTTCTATGCAGCCTTATCGAGCAATGCATTCAGGGCGGTGAGATTTGCAACGAAATCGGAATTTCACGTCACGAAGCTGGCGAACGCGGTCTCAAGCTATTAAGCGTAAGTGGTTGTTAATCGAAAAATGACATTTGCCTTAATTGAATTCCCTTGTTCACTTGCAGATGTTATCTTATGTGTTTTCGGCCCATTTCTTTACCGATACCTCGCTGCGACATCTAATTGCACTACTCCGTTTCGAGCACGAATATGTAGCACCGCTGGTGCTGAAAACGCTAACGCACTTGGGACGTTATCAGCCGCTTATTGACGATAATCCGGCCATTTTGCTCGAGTTGGCGCCCATATGCAAGGACTTTGCGCTAATGGGTACGCCGAAGCAGGCAAAGCATGCAGTTCGCTGCATCTTCGTCAACAGCCAATCATTGTCGACGGCGACGACAGATAGTGGCGGCAGTGCCTCAACTACCACCCAAACCGTGCATCCCATTTTCAATGAGATCATCGAGGAGTTGCGCATTAATCTTGCGCCCAATTGTGAATATCACCGCACCAAGATTGTCACATTAGGTCACATAGCACTCAATATGCCGCAGGCATTCCTAACGCCCGTCAAGAATATGATTGCGCGTCGCATTGTCAAGGAGCTGCTCATCCAGGAGGTGCCGGCACAACGCGATGTTGAACTGCCAGAGAGTGACTGGTGCGAGGAGGATGATCTACCATCGGATACACTATGCAGGCTGGACGCTCTCAAGACTATGGCACGCTGGCTACTCGGCCTGCGTTCGGATGAGCATGCAGCTCAAAAGACATTCCGCATGCTGGCGGCTTTTGTGACTCAACGAGGCGATTTACTAGCCCAAAATCGACTGTGCACCGCCGAGAAATCGTGGATGCGTTTAGGCGCCGCTTGCGCCATGCTTAAGGTGTGCGAACAAAAGGGCGTCGGCGATCAATATAGTGCCGAACAGTTTTTACAGCTCTCCAAGTTGATGGTTAGTACTTCTCTTAAGCTTCATTGAGTATTTTATTATAATTTCTTTCCCTACTACAGCAAGATCCTGTGCTGGAGGTGCGTGAGATCTTTGCTCGTAAACTGCATAAGGGGCTAGGCAAAAGTATTCCGCGCAATTGCCTGCCATTGGACTTTATGGGCTACTATGTGCTCAGCGGCAAGGAGACCAACAGAAAGTGAGTTTTATTTTTGTTATTTTAAATGTAGTTCAAATTGTTGCTAAATATGCTTTGACTTCGCTTGCCTAAGATTGCAGGATCAGGTGCGTCACTATGTGGAAGCTGATGTGAATAAGCGAAGGGAATATCTCAAGACGGTGGCCATGACGTGTAAGTTTTCCGTTATGCAGACCAAAATAAAAAAGATAATAAAATTTGGTTTATTTCTCTTACAGCACCGGATAGTTCGACAGAATCGCAATCGCTTCAAATTTTACCTGACTACATGCTGGCCTTTGCTATACCGGTGCTTGTGCACGATCGCAGTTTCAACAACCATGAGGACTATGTGCAGTTGTGCCGAATGGAGAAGTGTTTGCGTTTCGTGCTAGAGCCGCTGATGGCGAAACGCGAATCGTTTGTTTACGGTTTTTACAATCAGCTCCTGCAACTGATAAAAAATCGTGAGTTTAGCCAGGGCGCGGATAAGGATAGAACAAAAAATAACCATGTATGTAGCTGCATATATTGCAATGATTTTAGCATAATATTTAATTTGTTATGTTCTTGTTTTATTTTTATAGAAAATGTGGGCGCTCTGTGATCTCGCCATGCACATAATCGATGCCAAAGTTGGTCAATGTGATGGTAATTCGAGCGCATTCTCAATGCCACTGGCGCTGCCTGAAATGTACTATAAACTGCCCGCCGCTGCAAATTTCCAGAACACCGATATCTATATACCTCTGGAAATCTACACACTGACCTCCAAAACGAGTAAAGTGTCTGCGGCGATGACAACGGCCGCCTCACATGTAAGTGCTGCCGCTTCCAAGCGACCTTCTTCCGCATTGGCTATCATGGAAAATGTCAATTCACAGGTAAACCACATTGCATACGAAATTTATGAATATTAAACTTAATTTATTTAAAATGTTAGCAGGAGAACAATGTATTCGATAATATACGTGCCGCAGACACAACGGAGCCGATGAGTAAGCGAACGCGCGGCGGTGCCGCAGCGCCAGACAAATCGAAGGAGGCGAGTACTTGTTAGTTTAGTGTTAGGTTTTAGGTCCTAAGTTAACCAAATATGTAAGACGTAGTTGGGTACTACGGTTAGAATACAATAACACAGAAACAACACAAACGGAACAGCAAGAAACCCCTCAGCCGACACACACACACAGTTGTATCCTTGAAATTATTCTAACATCTCTCTTGTGTGTGAATTAAACAAAAGAAAACATAAAACAAACAACAAAAAAACAGAAACAGAACAGACCAATCAAACCACATTGCATATACAAATTTTTTAAATGTGTCCTCTAATTTGTTAATTTTTAGTGGTAATTTATGAAAGAGCATAGTTTTAACATTTTATTATTCTATTATATATTTTAAATTGGCTCCTGTTTTGTATTATGCTCCTTTTAGCTTGTTTCAATTTTCAGAACTAATAATGCATTATTTTAAAAGAACCTTTTTTAAAAATGTAACAAAAACAATCGAATAAAGCAAAAAAAAAAAACATGTTAGAATGCAAATTAGTTGGAGAATATGTCCCGACGAAGAGTAACAGAGCCTTATTACGAAATTAATATTAACTTTTCTATGAGCGCAGTAAAAATTTAGTTAATATGCGTGATTAATCATAAAATATACTTTACATAAACGTATACACATATATATTCATATACTACAGACAAAAATGCATTGAAAATGTATTGAAACCATTTAAATAACAATGAAATTTAAAAAAAAAAACCTAATTGTATATTTAATTATTATTACTGTTTTTCAAATACAAATAATTTTCTAAAAATAAGTAATTATAAATAAAAATTGTCCAAAAACAAGAAAGGCATTTGAATTAACAACCAGAACGCGCGCATCTCAGATACGGTAGCACTGCGTCAAGGAGTGTTGCCACTCTGCGCACGCAGCTTGGCAACGCTTCAAGCAACTGCATTCTTATTAGCAGCGGGGGTGTGTCGTGTGTATGTGTTTGTTTGTTGACAGCGTTTTCGTAGAAAATTCTGTTAAATTTTATGAAAAGTGAACAAGTGTACGTATATTAGGATCAAAGAGGGTGTGGGCTATCAACTGAAGAACTTACTTCAGAGTTCAAGTGCTCCATAATGCAGTCGTTAAACGGAATGAAGTATTTTGTAGCTGGCAGTGACGTCACAAGGCAGCGATACGAACTCAACGCAGCCGCAAACCATTCCGCTGCTATCAGTATGAAAACAAACGCGCAGCCTAACAGGCAGCGGCGGCAACGGCATCAGCAGTGCATATACACCTCAACACCGCAGCAGCAGCAAAAACGAAACGACGACGCCATTAGTTTTTGTAATTTAGCCAAGGCAACAGCGAAGCGTTACATTGGCGTGGGCGGTGTCAAGGGGCAAGACTTGACCTTCGATGTGCGGCTAAAAGTGATAATAGTTATATTTGCCATTCTAATTATCGGCTACAGACTCATTCTAGTAATGTTAGAAAGTGAGTAAATGTTACTATATTTTTTTTTTTTGTTTACCAGTTTGCATATATGAATATTAATATATATATGTATTTATATATTTTTTTTACTTGCATACTTGCATATAAAATGGCAAGTGTATGATCTCATACGAATTTTCATATGTATTGTTTATGTGTTATTTCACCTTCCAGTTTTTTCACTCAAACAGCTAACCCTCTTCCGCCCCATCAAACGAAATGCTCTCAACATCTAAATAAAGACATAATTGTTGCGCATTTCGTTTTAGCCAACAACAAACGGCTGCTCGTTTGCATAGACAAGTCCGAAAGTCAAAATTATAATATATTACTAACTTTACTAATTGCTTCAAGATTCGTCTTCAACGTTTGTTTACATGTATGTGGACGCATAACCATACACATATAAATTCACAAATAAATAAATACATACATTTACAAACATGTCAAGTTCTTTTTTGCCTTTTGTGTGAGTGATTTAACGGTTGTTTCAACTCAAGCACGTCACGCGACCTAAAATGCACAGTGGGGCAAATCGCAATAAATTTTATATCGAGTTACAAATCAAAACACAAAATCGTAACGATTTGCTTTTAAAGGTCAATTTATACTGGGGACCCAGAGTGCCACATCTGAGTAGATGTCAAAACTGTTCGACTTAAGAGTTCGCCGCTTTTGCAACTGACGACGTGTGAAACAAATCAAGTGTTTTTTTTATTTTGTGTCGATGCACTGCACATTTAGCGTGCTAGAATTGAATACAAAATCGATGGCCTTGACGAGCGTGTTAAGTATCTATTAATAGATATTATTTCCATTGTAACCGCCCATAGTGCCCTACATCAATAGCAGCAGCGCACAGCAGCAGCAGCTGAGGGTCTATATGCAGGCACAGCTGAGCGCTGCCTTGGACTGGTCGGAGCAGCACCAGCTGCGCTCCAAGCTAAGCCCAGTTTTGTGTGGTATCGTCGTGGCTGCCTTTTTCTATGTCATCGTTTACTTGGACAGCGCAGTTCCCGGGGTTGATCCTCCAGCACCACTCTCGCCACGTTCCAAGCAGCGGTAAGTTCTAGTCAAAGACTTAAAATTCTCATTTATTTTCGTTGCTAATTTATTATCGTTTTTCTTTGGCAGCTATCGTCAGAAGAGTTCAGCTTTGCAACTAAACTATTTAATTGCGCTGGGCACAGGATTTTTGTTAACAATTCTAATGTATGTCGATTTGTAAAGGGAGAAGAACATTTCCTTAAAGTCAATTATGGCAGTAGTACAAGTATTATCCAATTAGAATTTAATTTATTTCCATGTCATTAAAGTATTATGTATTTATTTATATTATTTGTGCAATGCTGCTAAGGCAAACCCCAATAACGATGTCTGAATTTACAAGAAAAGCTAAATGCAAGTTTGAAGCTAACAACTTAAATGCTAAGTAATTAAATCGTATTTCTTATATTTAACTATAAACGTATGTGAAAGTACAAAATGAAAAATGTGAAAATGTAATGCCTATGAAAATTAGGCCAACTATATAGCTATGAGTACTAAAAAAATTTTTTTCTTTAAATAAAAATATGATAATAACAAGTATTGAGTTTTTTAAAATTGTAACAAAGTATAAACTACTTTTGCAATGTGCTTTGCATTAAAATGTAAGAAGTCAGATTTTCAATGCGAGTGAAATTTTGATTCCAATCGGCGCTGCTTACCTGGGTGAAGCTGAATGTTTTCAAGCGATTCTCGCCAATGAAACTACCCACAACGTGCACGTAACAACCTGTTCCACAAAAGAATATCGCAATATAAGAATATCGTTTATAAAGTGTATTCATTTAATGCTTGCCATTAGTTAAACATTTTAGATCATTCTCAAAATCATAGTAAATTGCCTGAAGAATGGGTCCTTTTTCCTCGTTGCGCAGCAGCAGCGTCTGCTCACACCGTTTACCCGCAATGATGCGGACCAACTTTCCTGTAGATTTTTTTTTTTATATATATAAATATATATGTGCGTTTTTTTTTTTTTAATATATTCATTTAAATTTGTATTTTTACCGTAGGCATTCCATATTGCGTTCAGTTGCGGCTTCATTTGGTGCATTTTTATGCAAAAGTCCACACGGCCAATTAAGCTCAATAAATTACGTCCAGGCTTGGAAATTGGTGAAGTTGGCAACGCTGCAAGATGCTCAATTTTGGTCTTTGCAATTGTTGTTGAATTTTTCTTATCTTTAGCAAAGTTTAAGCTTTTATCGAGTCCATTTGAAACGGGCACATAGACAAACTCGTGTTTCGGTCTGATTTGCTTTTGCTCCTCCTCCACAAATCCTGATAATATAAGCCTATTGTCCTTTTGACAAAGACCTAACTTGGATTGCTTAAGTTGACTTCCAGTTTTTCTCAACAAACCCGAAACGGTTTCAAAGCTGCGATTGCAAAATTGCGCCTTGAACTTTTGCTGGGTATTGCTAGTCAGGCTGTTAATCTTTTTTGCTAGCCGTACGTAAAAAAAAATGTAAAATATAAATATATAAAGTAGCATAATTTAAATATATTTAACTTACGTTTATTAGTGAACATTTTATGCCGTGGAATAATGACAGTTAAAGCTAAAGCAGAACTTTGGAGCCGAGGTGACCGTATGATTTTCTAAGGTATTTTGTGCAGCCCTGCCCTGGGTAGTAATTGGCGATAGAATTATCGAATCTTTATTATCGCCGTGCCGATAATCGCCACTCTCCACGCGAGTTTATTTTCGTTTTAATGCATTAAAATTTTGTAAATAGTACAACTGAAATTAATTAAAGTACCGTACTAAACAACCAACGAAGCGATGAGTACCATACTGGAGAAAATTGCGGCCATCGAGTCGGAGGTAAGACAACAGTACGCAAAATATGCCCAGCTACAAAATCTAACCTGTCTCCCATTCTTGGATGTATGTGTGGCGTGTGTTTGTTTGTTTGTGTAGATGGCACGCACGCAAAAGAATAAGGCAACTTCAGCCCATTTGGGCCTGTTGAAAGCCAAGTTGGCCAAGCTGCGACGCGAGCTCATCTCGCCAAAAGGCGGCGGCGGCGGCACCGGCGAGGGTAAGTTTTTTATGGCATTTAGTATTATGGCAACTAAAACTGAATTTCTTTTCCCTACTAGCTGGTTTTGAAGTGGCCAAAACTGGTGATGCCCGGGTGGGTTTCGTCGGCTTTCCTTCGGTGGGCAAGTCGACGTTACTCTCGAACTTGGCCGGCGTTTACTCCGAGGTCGCTGCCTATGAGTTCACAACGCTGACAACTGTGCCGGGCTGTATTAAGTACAAGGGTGCCAAAATACAGCTGCTCGATTTGCCGGGTATTATTGAGGGCGCTAAGGATGGCAAGGGTCGCGGTCGTCAGGTGATTGCTGTGGCTCGCACCTGCAATCTGATCTTCATGGTGCTCGACTGCCTTAAGCCGCTGGGCCACAAGAAGCTGCTGGAGCATGAGTTGGAGGGCTTTGGCATTCGTTTGAATAAGAAGCCGCCCAATATTTACTACAAGCGTAAGGATAAGGGCGGCATCAATTTCAATAGTATGGTGACACAATCCGAATTGGACTCAGATCTGGTAAAGACCATATTGTCGGAGTACAAGATACATAATGCGGACATTACGTTACGCTATGATGCCACCAGTGATGATCTGATTGATGTCATCGAAGGAAATCGCATTTATATACCTTGCATCTATTTGCTGAACAAGATCGATCAGATCTCCATCGAGGAGCTGGATGTCATCTATAAGATACCACATTGTGTGCCCATCTCAGCGCATCATCATTGGAACTTTGATGATCTGCTCGAGCTAATGTGGGAATATCTGAGACTTGTGCGAATTTATACGAAGCCCAAGGGACAATTACCCGATTACAGTTCGCCTGTGGTGCTGCATAATGAACACACCAGCATCGAGGACTTTTGTAACAAACTCCATCGCTCTATTGCCAAGGAATTTAAATAGTATGTTTTATATGTCTTGTTTTTTTTTGTGGAAAACCCTGTTAAATATTCTTTCTTTTTTTTTTAATAGTGCACTCGTCTGGGGCTCTTCGGTAAAGCATCAGCCGCAAAAGGTCGGCATTGAGCACATACTTAATGATGAAGATGTCGTGCAAATTGTGAAAAAGGTCTAAGGCCATTTAATTAATATAGATTCATTGGATTTGATTGCGCAAATTTTTTTTAAAATAAAATTGTGAACTGCGCTTCCTTGACAGCGTTGCCACCTGACATTAATTTGTTGCTTGTGTGTCCTTAGGTGGTTATCGATAGTGTTGCTACTTAGCTGATCAAAATTTAAACGCATCTAAACTCTGAGTTGTTCTTCGTTTGTTAATTCTCATTAAAAGTTTTAAAAATAGTCAAGATAAACAATCTTAATAACTTATAGCGTATTTTACTGCGGTTTTATTTTATTTTATTTTTAAATAATGCGGGCTTTCGTCTAGCTGTAGAACAATCGCTTATGTCGATAAAAAACTTATCGCTATCGGTGATTGGTTTGGCCATCTCTAAGCTCACGTTGTTATTATTTTTAACTGAATATAGTTTTGTTTAAATGGTTGAGGCAAATCAAAGCGATGCCCAAATTTCGGACAACACTTGGGAGCCGGGGGACAGCAAAGAATGGGCAAAACCGATTAAGCCGCTGCAGGAAAAATGGAAATTGGTGCCGGCATTTCTGCAGGTGAAGGGACTGGTGAAGCAGCACATTGATTCCTTCAATCATTTCATCAATGTAGACATCAAGAAGATAGTGCGTGCCAACGAGATAGTGACGAGTGGAGCCGATCCCCTCTTCTATCTCAAGTATTTAGACGTGCGTGTGGGCAAACCGGATATCGACGATGGCTTTAACATAACCAAGGCGACCACACCGCATGAGTGCCGGTTGAGGGACACCACTTACTCGGCTCCCATTAGCGTGGACATCGAATACACGCGTGGCACGCAGCGCATTAAGCGCAACAATTTGCTGATTGGACGCATGCCACTGATGTTGAGATGCTCGAATTGTGTGCTCACTGGTAAATCTGAATTCGAGCTGTCCAAACTGAACGAATGTCCGCTGGATCCGGGCGGATATTTTGTGGTGCGCGGCCAGGAGAAGGTCATACTCATACAGGAGCAGTTGTCGTGGAATAAAATGCTTACCGAAGACTTCAACGGCGTTGTGCAGTGTCAGGTGACGTCTTCGACGCATGAGAAGAAATCTCGGACGCTGGTGCTGAGCAAGCATGGAAAATACTACTTAAAGCACAACTCCATGACGGATGACATACCCATTGTGGTGATCTTCAAAGCACTGGGTGTCGTCTCCGATCAGGAGATAATGGCACATATCGGTTTGGATGACCGTTCACAGAATCGCTTTGGTGCTTCCCTCCTCGAAGCCTTTAATCTGAAGGTTTTCACCCAGCAGCGGGCCCTGGACTATATGGGTGAGTTGCAGGCAGGCCAAGGTTTTTGAGGAACTCAGTTTGTAAACTCTTCTGTTTTCAGGCTCCAAGCTGGTGGTAAAGCGTTTTCAGAGCGCCACCAATAAGACACCGTCAGAGGAGGCACACGAACTGCTGATGACCACAATTCTGGCTCATGTGCCAGTGGACAACTTTAACTTTCAGATGAAGGCAATCTATGTGTCGCTAATGGTGCGTCGCGTGATGGCCGCGGAGCTGGATAAGACGCTCTTTGACGATCGCGATTACTATGGCAATAAGCGTTTGGAGTTGGCCGGTTCGCTGATGTCGCTGATGTTTGAGGATCTGTTTAAGCGCATGAACTGGGAGCTCAAGATGATAGCTGACAAGAATATACCCAAGGTGAAGGCGGCGCAGTTCGATGTCGTTAAGCATATGAGAGCGGCACAGATCACCGTTGGACTCGAGTCAGCAATTAGTACGGGCAATTGGACCATCAAGCGTTTTAAAATGGAACGCGCTGGTGTTACCCAAGTGCTGTCTCGGCTAAGCTACATCTCGGCACTGGGCATGATGACCCGGGTGAATTCACAGTTTGAGAAGACGCGTAAGGTGTCTGGGCCGCGTTCGCTACAGCCCAGCCAATGGGGCATGCTGTGTCCCTCGGACACGCCTGAGGGTGAGGCATGCGGTCTGGTCAAGAATCTAGCACTAATGACGCACATAACGACGGAGGTGGATGAGCGTCCGGTGATGACGTTGGCCTACAATGCCGGCGTCGAGGATATACGCGAAGTGAGCGGTAATCCTATGAATAATCCGCATGTGTTTCTCGTCTTCATCAATGGCAATGTGCTCGGTCTGACCATCAATCAGAAGCATCTGGTGCGCAATTTGCGCTACATGCGACGCAAGGGACGCATGGGCAGCTTTGTCTCCATACACACCTCCTACACGCAGCGCTGCATCTTCATTCACACGGACGGCGGACGGCTCTGTCGACCCTATATCATTGTGCATAATATGCGTCCACTTGTTAAGCAACGGCATTTGGATGAACTGCAGCGTGGCATACGTAAATTTGATGATTTTCTGCATGATGGCTTGATTGAGTATCTGGATGTGAATGAGGAGAACGATTCGTTTATTGCGTGGAATGAGGAGCACATCGAGCCACTGACAACACACCTCGAAGTCGAACCATTCACTCTTTTGGGCGTCTGTGCCGGCTTGGTTCCCTATCCGCATCACAATCAAAGTCCGCGCAACACCTATCAATGTGCGATGGGTAAACAGGCGATGGGCATGATTGGCTACAATCAAAAGAATCGCATTGATTCCCTCATGTACAACTTGGTCTATCCCCAGGCACCGATGGTCAAGTCACGTACCATTGAGTTCACCAACTTCGATAAGCTGCCAGCTGGCCAAAATGCCACAGTGGCTGTGATGAGCTACTCTGGCTATGATATTGAGGACGCCCTTATTCTCAATAAGGCCTCCATTGATCGGGGCTATGGACGCTGTCTCGTCTACAAGAACTCCAAGTGCACTGTGAAGCGTTATGCGAATCAAACATTTGACAGAATCATGGGACCGGTCAAGGATGCACTGACCAATAAGGTGATCTTCAAACATGATGTCTTGGACACGGATGGGATTGTGGCACCTGGAGAAATGGTTCAAAATAAACAGATCATGATCAACAAGGAGATGCCGGCTGTGACATCCATTAATCCACTCGAAGGTGAGGAACGAAAAATATACAATTCATATGCTATTTATTGATATATCCATTTCCGTCTAGGTCAATCTCCACAGGTGCCCTACACCGCTGTGCCCATTAGCTACAAGGGACCCGAACCCAGCTATATCGAGCGGGTAATGGTCTCGGCCAATTCCGAGGAGGACTTTCTCATTAAGATACTGTTGCGACAGACGCGCATTCCGGAGATTGGCGACAAGTTCAGTTCGCGTCATGGACAGAAGGGCGTCACGGGTCTTATCGTGGATCAGGAGGATATGCCCTTTAATGACTACGGCATATGTCCGGATATGATTATGAATCCCCATGGTTTTCCCTCCCGTATGACAGTGGGTAAAACGCTGGAGCTTCTGGGCGGCAAAGCTGGCGTTTTGGAGGGTAAATTTCATTATGGCACTGCTTTCGGAGGCTCCAAGGCGGAGGATGTGCAGGCGGAGCTGGTGCGTCACGGCTTTAACTATATGGGCAAAGACTTTTTCTACTCGGGCATAACGGGTGGACCGCTCGAGGCGTACATATACTCCGGTCCCGTGTACTATCAGAAACTGAAGCACATGGTGCAGGACAAGATGCATGCCAGAGCACGTGGCCCAAAGGCGGTGCTGACACGTCAACCCACCCAGGGTCGTAGTCGCGAGGGTGGTCTGCGTCTGGGCGAAATGGAACGGGATTGCCTGATCTCGTACGGAGCGAGCATGCTGATAATGGAACGCCTCATGATATCCTCGGATGCGTTTGAGGTCGATGTTTGCCGCACCTGCGGCCGATTGGCCTACTGCTCGTGGTGCCACTTCTGTCGGTCGTCGGCGCATGTCTCCAAGATATCCATGCCGTATGCCTGCAAGCTGCTCTTCCAGGAGCTGACCAGCATGAATGTGGTGCCCAAGCTCATTCTAGAGAACTATTAGTTTGTAACAATATGGATTATGTAAAGGATGCCTTTATATATGACTGAAGATGATGTGAATAAATAGTGTTTTTATTTATAATGATATTTCTTTATAAATTTATATACAAATTATAATTTTTATAAATTTGTATACTATGTCTAGTAACTTCTAGTTACTTAAATTCGAGAATAATTTGACTTTCTTGAAAGTGTTTTTGATTCTTGAAATTAAAAATAAATATTGTTATTGTTCACAATTACTGCTAGTTCTATTTAGCCAGTGACAACTGTAATTAACCTAAGCATCGATAAGCAAAAAGGTGATGCAAAAAAAAAACATATTTGCCATAAACTGTACCAAGTTCAATGAACGCAGAGTTGTGGACTACGTGACTTGCTCATCCCCACTCGTTGCATCTATTCAATGCGCCTCTACCCCAACTCCGCAAAAATGAAGCCTTAATAAATGTTGTGGCAACGTCTGCTTTTCCACTCCATCAGGAGGCAGTCAGCCACGCCCAACCAGGCGATTTGTCCTGCTTCACTTTCACATTTTAACATATTCATGCAGTTTCCTCGCGAATGTCAAAGTGAAGTGTCTCCAAAAGCTCCACTGTTAACTAACAGCAAATGTTAAAGCTCTGCTAGGTGGCTTAGACGGCTTAAGCTTGCTGCTTAATTGCATCTTTTATGAGTTGGTGAGGGGTGCGAGACTTATCAAATTGCTGATTAACCTTGTTTTCTCTCTTTGTGCGTGTTCCTTTTGTGTAAACACAAAAGTTATGGCCAGGCACGCAAACGGCAAACAAAGCGTGACAGAGGACTAAAGTGGACGCTGTCTTTTCAAATGAATAAACCAAATTTTTTTACTTTGGGAGAGTGTTTTTAATTGCGTTAACAATGGACTAACTTTATATAGATATATTTATATCGAAATTTACATTTATAATATTTGAGTAACAAAGCTTTAAAGCCTTTTAAAAGTTAACAATTTTTCTAATCTGCTGCTTATTATAGGGAATTATAGTTAACATCAGTGAATTTCATTTGTATGCCTTAACTTGTTGATTATCAATTAGCATAGGAAAATAAACAGTGTCACATAAACAAATCAATTTCTTTGTTTGTTTAATCCCAGACTTCTCCGGTTATATACTTATGCGCAATATCAGAAGAAGAAGAAAAGGTCGACTCGAGTGTTGTTTTATACGTTGTTTACATATTCTCAAAAATTCAGTGCTAAGGAGACTTGGCTTTTTTTTTACTTGCTTGTGTACCTTAACTTTGAGTGGCTGCTGCGACTTTGAGGCTATTCATAAACCTATTTTGACCAAGTTTGTTGGCTTAGTGGGTCAATGCACTGGCAACGCACGTGACTCTTCAGCTACCAACTGGCAACTACGAACTGGCAACTGGCAACACCTAGAAGGCGTTGTGTCCTTGTGTGTCATTTCAAGTCACTTGAGCTCAAAATAGTCGAACCAACCCAAACCCACCTCAAACCCCAAGCCAGTTGCATATTTGCGACAGTGCAATGACAGCAAACAGGGCAAAGGGGGGCAAATTGGGGTGTTAAAACTATCCATAAGCCAATGGGCACAATAACGATAAGACTGCTCAACCAACTGGCTACCGTCCGGTCGGGGTCCTGCTTGGTTTGAGTTTGGCATTCATGGCTTTTGGCTATTTGTCAAAAAGTTTACTTTTTGATTCTATAGAACACAAACACATGCATAGCACATATAAATATATATGAGTATGTGTAATTATATATATATATACATATATAAAGGATATGAAAGGATGCAAGTGGGTGTTGGCCAGTGTTGAGCAAAGTTGCTTAACCGATGCTTAACTTGGGCCATGCTGATACAACACATAATGTACTAGCCAAAGCTACCCAAAGGCCATATCGATATAACTTATCTACGGCTTTTGATATGTAATGTTTTTTTTTTACATTGTTTTGTTGACGTTTAGCCTAAACTCAACAAACGGATGCCAATAAACTCAGTGAACTTTTAGCAATTTCATTGGGCACCTGTTCCAGCTAACAGCGCTATGTTAAAGATTTCATATAAAGAGCAGGATATGATTTGTGCGCTCTTTTGTAAGTAATGTTTCGCTCTCTTTGCACACCAAAAATAGCACTGAGAACGTTAACATTTACTTTTGACACTTATAATGTACAGCATATATATGAAACAAAGTCTGGTTTGTATAAAGCCTACGCTTACTTTACTGAAGTAGGTGCATTTATCAAACTGTACAGCTCGCATGTTAGCTGCCCACCTACGAACAGCGTGCACTGTTTATTCACTGTGTGCTTTTCACTCTCTTTTGCTAGGGTAGGCTATAAAAGACAGCGTTGAATTTGAAGAGAGTTCAGTTCAGACCGGTGCTCGTTCGCGTTTTTGTAAACTGCACGTAAAGCTTAGCCAGCGCTTGAATTATAAATGAAAAGCTGAACAAAATATATATTTGGAGTGCAACTTGCACAAAGCAGTAATTATTATCAGTTCGTTGCGTGTGTTTGTGTGCACGTTGCAAAATTATATAAATATACATATATGCTATTAAAGTTATGCAAAATTATAAATAAATGCAGTGATGAAAATTTGCAAATAACTGTTATAATACAAATTGAACCAAATTGTAAATAGTACAAAATACTACGAATCAAAATGCCAAATGCTGTTGAAATAACAACAAATGTCAACGACTCCAAGATGCCATTCAAAGTAAGTTGAACAAACAAATTCTAATCAAAGGCCAAAGCAAGCTGAGGCTAAGGCTGGGGCTTTATTGCAATGCCATGCCCTTTTTCGGGCGTTTGCCTTGCTGCTGTTTCTATTGTTGTTGTTTTTGTTGTTGTTGTTAACCGCGTGCTGCGTGTTTCGCATTTGCGCTATTTAAAAATTCCCACATTAAAACTGGGTGAAGCGTGAGCGAGAGATAAGAGCGTGCAGCAAAGAGT
Organism: Drosophila longiperda; assembly: GCA_035042125.1. NCBI lineage: Eukaryota > Metazoa > Arthropoda > Insecta > Diptera > Drosophilidae > Drosophila > Drosophila longiperda. The sequence continues at coordinate 6,950,383 of JAWNLV010000107.1, read as the reverse complement.
AGGCAGAAAGCTTTGCTGCTGAGAGCGCTGTTAACTTTTGTTTATTTGCGAGAGCATAAGAGAGCTACAAGTCGAGAGAAAGAGAGAGAGAGAGAGAGAGAGCGACACAAAGAGTGAGAGAGATTAAAATGTAAAGAGCGCAGTAAGCGCCTTTGGTTTTGCAAATACAAAATACTTGACATGAATTTTGGTTGTTTTTACTTTGTGGGTTGCGCCTATTTCACTGTTTTTTTCATTTGAGCTTGCAATTTGTTTGTCTTTGGCATTTGTTTGTTTGCCTGCAGTGCCTTTGTTGTCAACTAATTTGTTTATCCGCTGTCTAAATAACTTTAAGCCGTTTGAAGAACGCTTTATTTGTCTTTTGGACAGAAGCAAGCTTAAAGCAAAGTAAGTCAATAGTTCACAACATAAGCCACAATGAAAGTTCTTAATGAAACATCCATTGGCAAATAATTCACCAAGTTTGCTGCGGCTACTTTGTGTGTGCCCTTTTGCAATAAACAAGTACACAAAATGACAGACTTCAAGGGCTGTCAGTGTTCCATTAAAATGTCGCTGCTTATTATAATAATTAATTCAAAATCCCGCCAAACATAAATCGACTTAAAAGCTGTCACGCAAAACGCGATTAAAAAACTTTTGCAGCTGACATGTTTGTTTAATTAGTGAGTGGTGTCACGTCTACCGCCTACCGCCCTTGACAGCAAAAAACAGCATAAATAAAAGATACAACATTTAATATATATGTATGAATGTGCATACATAGTTTAAGTAGCAATTTAAACTTGCCGCCTAATTTCCCCAGCGACACTAAAATCTGCGTTCTAGGCCTATCAAATATTTACTACCCAACTTGTGGCTGTATCCTTCACGACACCAACCACACCCATCATTCCCCTAGCAAGTGTTGGTTGCATGTGTAGGTGCCCTAATTGAGACGCAGCACCGTTGCCGCAGGTCATAGGATGACAGCAACAGGAGTGAACATGATAAGTGTTTCCTGATGAGTGTCCTCCGGCTCGAAACGCCATTTTTTAAGATTACCCGATAGTTGTGCTTACCATTATCGGTTCACTGCAGTTTTCCCCAATTTGTGGCAGAAGCATTCTCGACAGATTTTTGAAATGGTCAGTTTTCGGTAATTAAGTCTTAAATTTTTTTATTTATAATTTCTACAATTTACATAACTATGTTTGAGTCAGCGCTGATTTACATGATCGTTTTAAGAATTCGAATCCAATGAATGTCTCGAATATTAACAATTTGATATTGACTTTAAACTGCTTTCATACGTTTATTTATATTACCCAAGTATATATTTTTTAAATGATTAAAGAGAGATTTAGCATTTGCATGCCATAAGCTAATTAAAAATCTATTTTTGTTCTTCAACTTACAAAGTAGAATTTCGTGTTTTGGTTTCCAGCGTAAAAGTATGATATAGTCAATAACCACAGTAGCCACAATTTCCAAAATATTTTACATCAGAAGAGTAAACCCAACTTACAGGACGTCAGGTATTGCCAGCATTGATATTCAATTAAATAAATTGTTTTTCCCAATTAAATCACATTCGGGTTTTCGTAATTGCATTTGAAATGCAATTAATGTAATTAAAATTGTGAAAATCTATCGGAAATATATGAGCAACCAAATTGTTTATCGAGTTTGGCGCGACACAAATAAACCAGTCGAAATATAGGCTATTTGAGACTTACTCGATTCGGTAGATACCTTATTCTATTTACATATTTATATGTATATATATATATATATATATATAATTATTTAAAGCATGCAAGACATAGACTATCCAAATTACAAGCAATTGATAGACTTTCAGAACTGCTTGATAAGTTCTACTAATTCATTACAATGTTGCGCCCTTCACTTTTAATTCGCTTCTAGAAAGGTTGCCATATTTTTAGCTTAACATGATTAATTTTTTAGGCAAATCTGGCTTAAATGAGGCTGAAAGTGTTTCCAATTGTTAAAGCTTTAGAAAATTGCAATTCATTAGCGCTGGTGCAGCCACGAATGGTCTTTCTCTGAGGGGTGCTCCCACCGTTGGCTAAGTGTTTCCCTTGATATGACCTAAGGGCAATTTGCCTCTTCTGCTTTTTCCATTGCTGAGTCTATATTTCCTTCTTATTTTTTTTTGCCTCCTTTATGCCGTGCTGTACTGTAGATAATTCGTATAAAAATGTTCAAATGCAAACTCAACTTCAATTTCATTTCGCACGCCTTGCTGTAATATTTATGAAGATTCGTGTTGCAGCTGCAGGTTGCATGCTGCAGGCAACTGAAGTAATAAATTTGGAAGAGCTGCCGCGCGGCCGATGATGCTGTTGCATCTCCATTCTCAATCTGGCCACGGTCTTATTTATGTTCAGTTTAACCTTAACGCTCAGGCCATTTAACAAAACATGCAAGTTTAATCGGAAGACTGGCAACGAATGAATGTCCTTGAGCCTGCCCGGCTGCCTCGCTGCCTGGCTACCTGCTTGTCGTGCCGAGTTTTGTGGCATGCGCTTCAAAGTATGCTGCATTAAACTGCTGACAGGCATAACTTGTTAGCAAAAACACGACAAATATTTGTGCGGCAAGGTAGACGAGTGCATGTCAAACTGTGCTCGAGTTTTCAGCAGCAACAACTACTAAATAAAAAAAAAACCTTAAATATACAAACACAGAGCACACACATAAATATGAGCAACTTGTGCATAGTATAAAATGCGGGTGCATTCCAGCTGTCGGTTTCATAACAATTTCAATTAAAAAAAACAATAAAAATATAAAATTCTCTACAGTGCAGTTTGAAATAACAATAAAAATAATAATAAAAAAACAAAAAAAAATTCAGAAAATTTAAACCTTAAATTCACATTAGTTTTTAGCGGCTTGTTGGTTTGCCTCAAGGCTATAATTACTTGCTATTTGGTCACTTAATGACTCGAAAATTTGACTCAAATGGCTGCTCAACATGCTGTGGTATTGAATAATAGCCATTGGCTATTTGTGTTAATTATTCGATGACCAAAGCCAACGTTTCCATGTTCACTCTGCAACCAAAACTTGATTGATAAATTTAATGAACAATGAAAACATCAAATAACAAAGTCACAACAACAGCAAACTCAAAAGATGCTCTAAAAGATGAGGAGATAGTTTGGTACTCCTTTTAAATATGTAATTTCCCATTTGTGCTATAACAGTTCAAAAGTTTATTTTCCGCTTCAGACTTGACATTTAGTTATGATTTATTAGCATTTGACATACTTAAAGTCCGCATTTTCTTATTCTTAAGCAAGTTTTTTAATTTCAAATGAAGAATTTCAATATGAAGCAGGCAGTCAGGTTCAACTGCAGTTTTCTTGTTTTTTTTTTTTTTTTGGCCATTTGAAAACTGATTTAAATTGCTTGAAGAGTATTTGCATAGTTTTACAATGGCAAAGTTGATCTGAGCTATGAACAAGTTTACTTTTCAAAAGTTGAGTATATTTTTCTATTATTTATATGTGAGAAATGCTCTAAGGTTATTTAGCATATTTGCTCTGGCTTCATTTTATTCAATATAATAATTATTATTCATTTTAAGTAAATGTAGGTATTTGATGAAATAAGAAAAAATTCTGACATTTGCACAGGTTGGCTCCAAATGAGCCACTCAACTTTGTGGCAAATTTGTATTGATATATGCATATTTACCGACATGAATTCCCCAAATACTCCGCTTATCACGCAGGTCATCAGCCGTTTCAGAGCCTGCTGCTTCCGGTTGATCCCATAATCCTAACAGCGTACTGCGTGCCGGTTGTCAAGGTCGTGGCTCAGTTATAAGAGTGCCTGCAATCTGGGCAAACTTTCAGCAGCTGCTAAGCTGCCAAACTTATGTGGGCCTGGGTATATTGCTGATAGCACAGATTTTGTTAAAACTTTGGGGCTGGTAATGAGTTCACGTATCAGTCGAAAGTGCGCAGCAATTGTGCACACAAAACAAATATATATATATATATATATATATATATATTTGTATTTTTATATAAATATAAATACCGCATATATATATATATATATGTGTATACAGAAAAACAATTCCTTTACACGCTGCCTAACGCCAAGTTCATTAAGCCTCGGGCCCAGCAGCAGACAATACTAAACCAAAAAAAAAAAAAATAAAGAAAAAAATAATAAATAAATAAGTAAAAAACAAAATACGAAACGAAAATGGCAAAACAAAAAACGTTATATGAACTTTTTGGGCGCCGTCGAGTGTCCGGCTTAAATATTTTATGTGGGAGCCCATGTCACATTTGTTGTTGTTGTTGTTGGGCCTTTGGCCTTTGTATTAATTTATTATTCATTCAATGTGTATCGCCGTCCATATGTGACTGCAAACGTGTATTTGCTTATTATTACCTTTCCATTCTCTTGGTTGCCATTACAACTGTTTGCCTGCTCTTCCAGGTCAAGGACGTCACGCGCAACATAAAAAAAGCCGTTTGCGCTGCCAGCCTGGAGGAAATACGCACCAAGGTGGCCGAGAAATTTGACAAGTATGCTGAGCAGCCGACTATCCATTTGGACTCCGATGGCACCGAGATCGACGACGAGGAGTATTTTCGCACTCTGGACGAGAACACCGAGTTGGTGGCCGTTTTTCCCGGGGAACATTGGATTGATGTAAGTAGAGCGAATAATCAAATAAATTGTGTCTCTATAAGTTTTTGTAGAAAAGAAGCCACTATTCAGAGTCCACATTTAAGTTGGGTTTTTGATTAAAATTCTGTTTAATGTTGTGCATCATGATAAGATCAGTTGAGTCTTCACAAAGTTACTATTGATTACAGGCAGGAATTTGGAGCATTTCGTGCTGCTGGTTTTTGTCATTCAATTTAAGTAAAAAAAATGAAAATATAATCATATATGTAATCATAAAATATTGAAGAGGACACACAGGAAATTAAATTTACAACTTGGTTGATAATTTTGACATTTACTTTAATTTAATTTCCGGGAATTTCGCTACTTACTTTGATGCAATAATTTAATTTCTGCCGCTGTAAAAACATCACGTACACGAACATGCAACTGAAAAGTATCTATGTTTTATAGCCCACCCATTACGTGACCATAACCACGCCGAATGCCACTGCCAATGGCAGCATTACTGGCACTGGCACTGGCACTGGCACGGGCAATCCGGACAATGGGGACACCACGGATGCCAACAACTCGGAGTCTGCAAGAATTCGTCAGTTGGTCGGCCAGTTGCAGAACAACTTGTGCAATGTGTCCGTCATGAATGATGCCGACTTGGACTCGTTGTCGAACATGGATCCCAACTCGTTGGTGGATATCACAGGCAAGGAATTCATGGAGCAGCTCAAAGATGCTGGCAGGTGTGTAAAATCAGCTGCAAGCTTAAGTTAATTCTGTATTTACGATTCATAAAGAGAAAGTGAAATTCATTAATCAAACCCATTTATAAATATACTTTAGACCGCTCTGTGCCAAACGTAATGCAGAGGATCGTCTGAATCTGTTGAAGTTGCTCAAAGCAGGCGCCATTTTTTGCTCCGAACGCTATCCGGAAGATGCGGAGGCCATTGATCGAGAGATTGGCCGGCAGTTGAATGAGGCGGAGAGCGGACAGGTGACTGCAACCAATGCCAGCAACACCCGCACCATTGAGGTGGTGCAGTGTGACAATCAGAATACCACCATAACAATAACCGTTGCGGAGGCCACAAGCACCACAACGTGCGGCAACAGTGAGAGCACAGCTGTTAAGGAGGCAAATGAGATGAATGCCAATGCGAATGGTAATGGCAACACTGGCGACATCTGACTGCCCATTTTAGGCAGCCTTAGATGAAGCCTGGCCGCCAGGGAGTAGCCAAACTAAGGCACAATTTTATCAAATGATGTTTCAATAAAACGAACCGAAATAAATCAGTCCTGCAACATTGGGTTAACATACACGTATTTGTAGCATGTAATTTAGGCGCTGCAAAATGCCAGAAAACAAAAATACAAACAAAATAGTAAACTGAAACGAAAGCATAACAAAATAGTAACGAAATGTAACAAAATCTTGAAAAATGCTTCATAGAATTTAAGAGCAAATGAAAGTTAACGAAATATTCCACGTATTAGTCTTAAATTGTTGAATGGTTGCGAATTATCAAGAAGAATCGAGTCTCCAAATTACAAGATCTAAGCTGCTTAAATTTGGACACATATTCAAATTAAAATCATAGCTGCCAGAAGTTATTTAAAATCAAATGTAACACAAAATGAAAATAGTCCTTTAAATTAGAGCCACAAATATACAAATATATACAATTTTTAAAAAATCAGTTCTTTTCTAGTTCTTGAATGATTGCAATGAGTTTTCAAGTTAATTAAGGGTACTTTAATTCTATTACTGCAACTTATACAGCAATTTACAATCGGCTATACGCAAAACTAATCGGTACCTTTGATTAGCTTTAGAAACTATGAAAATCTATCCTTAAACGCAAGGATTTTATAAAACAAAAAATGATATGATTCTGTTGTTTTGAAATAGCAGCTTCATTTAAAAAAAAAAAACTTTAAAAAACGCACACAAGCAAATAAATGAAATGTATTAAAAAATCAAAATTAGTGACAACAATAAATTTAAAACATTTAAGATTATAATATTATATGAGTAAAAGAACATAGATATTCGGAGAAAAAATATATACCATAATCATTAATGTTATTGCATTAGTTAAACTATATTAAAAAAATGGTTTTATTGTTAACAAATTGCTAAGTAGTAAAATAGCCTTTTGAATAGCTAGAATTCGCATTTTAATGAATATTTTATTTATTTAGCTACAGTTATTAAACCATTTCACAATTGATTATTAATATTAAAAATCTGTTTTAGTTTTCGAAAACAATTTCATGATTTCTGACAAATAATTCATATTTATTATCATTACCATTGTATAAGTTCTTACTGATTGTTTGAGCCATGGCTAACAAATTAGGTTAAAATGTTGTTCAATAAGAAAACAAAGTAGAAATTGAAACGCACACATAAAATTGTTTTTAGACTAAATGTCATTGAAAATGTCATTTGTTGAAGCCAATTGAGACTGACTGTATTTATGTGAAATAATTATTTGAGTGTACGACTTCGAACTCGATCTGGTTTGAAATTGCTTCAAGTAAAGAGACCCCCACAATAAAAAGTATTGTAGCAAAATAAAAAAAACCAAACAAAACAAAAAAAAAAACATCAAAACGTGAAGAATTTATTAAATAAACGGAAAACCCTTAATATTAGTATATTAGAAACAGTAAATGCAAATGAAATTACACTCTTATATACACTCTCATATACAGAATAACAACCAGGCAAATCAAAGGCAAGAAAAATACAGTATTGAATAAGCAATAAATATACAAAACAAAAACCAAACAAAAAAAATGAAGAAAAACAAAAATATTATTAAATATAGTAAGCAAACACCAAGCAACAATATACCTAAATAAATGCATATTAACAAACTAATAATAATACTATTATTATATCAAACTCGGCGTATGCGCAAAATAGTCAAATGTGCAACAAGGCGTATGAAAATACAAAGGACTTAAGAGTAAGAAAGTGTGAGAAGAGAGAGAGAGCAAGAGCGAGCTTTAAAGAGAGTACTAGCTATTTCTTGATTTGTTGCAGTTAATTGCATTAAAGCACTGTCGGAGCTGTGACGTCACACGCCTCTTGCATGCTTGTGACGTGCGCAAGAAATAAGGGGCCAGGTCGCAGTCAGGCCGTGTCAGGACATGCTAGAATATGCCACGGCTGCTCCTGCTTCGCTCTGCTGCCCTACTAACACAGTTTAACTCAGCTGAGTTTGTGCAGCCTGTAACTGACCTAAATCTATGACGACATTGTGACCAACACCCTCACCCTACACCCCCTATCATATCTACAACACAACCAACACATTTCCTACTGTGGGCGTTGTGGCCTAACCTCAAAATTCGATTTACTGTTGGACTTTCAGCATTCTTAATTCGTTCAAATTATTAGTTAATTTGAATCTTTTGAAAGAGCCTTTTTGTTTTTAAAAGCCACTAATTTCCCATTAGGCTTTCTGCCATTGATATTGTCATTTTTCATTATTGTTTCAGATGTTTTTTTGCTGCTGTTGTTGTTGTTGTTGTTGTTGAGTTGTGTTTGCCGCTTTCTGACCTTGACATGTCGCATTCAGTTGGGGACAGCGCTGGCAAACATAATTATTTTTTAAATTTAAATATATATGTGTTGCGCCCGCAACTGTCTTTGACTTTGCTTTGATGTGCCGCACATTTTCCCTACTTCCAAGGCAGTTAAGTGAGTCGCTGGGTGGGTGGCACTTTGCCTTCTCCCCTTTAAGAAATTGTAACTTGTGTAAAAAGTGTAATTTGGCTAGTCTATATTTGTGCGGGTTATTCTTTGAAGTGCAAAAAAAGTGACATTTTAGAAGGGAGATCAAATGTCAGAAATAATAAAGAAAAACTCTTAATGGAACAATGTAATATGATGTTAAAGAACAAAATAAAATGGTTTCAATTATCCTTTTACTTCTAGTAAAAGGCACAAATAAAGGCAAGAAGTAAAAGGTAAAAGTAATATTCTACTACTATATATAATACTGTACAATATATTAGCTTTTGACAATAAGTTCAGATTTTATAAACTTAAATGTTTAATATGGAACTATGCATATAATCACTGTTTTTTTTTTGTTGACTAATTACATGACTTTCATCAACAACTTTTATTCATTTCTTAGCAGAATGGAAATCAATTTTTTTCAACTTTCTTTGGTGCGAATAATTTATTTATTTGCCACTGCAAGAGTATTGAGCTCATTACAAGTATTGTTTTGAATAAGCAAACATGGGTTGCAAAAAGTCAGCAATCCCAGCTGTATGCATAGCAAACAAGTGAAGAAATCAGTGGCATCAAATGGCAGAGCATAAGGCACAAATGTCAAAGATCTGGTATCCTAAGGGAGTGGTGGGTTTAGTGGGCGTGGTTATGGTAAACGACATGCCGAATAAAGCTTTAGCATTACGCCCAGGCGAGCGCATAATTTTCTACAATTTTCGTTGCAAGCTTTTTATTTTGTACTGTTTTTTTATAGACAAAAATAAATGTTGAAAGAGCTGTTTGTTTATTTTAGAGCCAGCGGGGGCAAGGGCTATGATTTGCCATTCAAGTGTGTGTGTGGGTGTGTGTGTGTGTGTGTGTGTGTGTTTGTGTGCGTTGGTGTATAAGCATCGCATTGCATATAAACAGCAAGTTTTTTGTAACAGATGCCGCTGTGGGCATTGCTAATACGCCCCGTGGCACACATGCGCTGGCAAAAGGGGGCAGAAGCCTGGGCGTGGGTGTAGCCATAATCATGCAGTTTGTGCCACAGGCAACAAGCGCTTAGATTGCCTCATTTGCCTGATTTGCTAGAATATTTGTATTTGTGGGCCATTGCGGAACAGTCTGTATCTTGTGTCTGTCTTTCTGTGTGTCTGTCTGTGTGTGTCTGTCTGTTTATATGTTTGCTTGCCACGCTGATTTGTTTGCGCGACCAAAGTCATTAGCTGCTGCCGCATAGTCCATAAAAGGAGCATATTCGCCTAGACACAGCTGTCAGTAATGAAAATATTTCCCCTCTCCTCCGCACACCCAACATAAACATGAAATTATACATTTTGTTTATCTTACTGCTGCCGCTGGGTGTCTGAATATTGTTAGAACAGGATGCTTCCAACTAAGCTGACCTTTAACTCGTCGCCGGTTTTATTCACAGCTGGAACAGAGTTGTGCCACCAAAATGGCATGCATGGAGCGTTGCATGTTTCAATGGCAAAATGTGGTGTTCAATTCCATGCTGGCCATGGACCATGATCAGTCAGACTCTACGCAAATCCTGCAGCTGGATGTGCACCAACTGTCGGAGTGTCGCCTAAATGTACACAAATTTGATTTCACGCTAAAATATGCACGAAATGGCTGGAAATCAGAAATATCTAAGAGCTAGTACAAAATTGTCAGCATACTTTTGTGGGCGTAAATATAAATATTTAGTTCGTTGTAAAATTTGTTATAGAATTTTATGTGCATGGCTTAGAGTGAGAAGATAGAGCAACAAAATACAGTATCATAAATAAATACATTAAAATTAAATATAGAAATAAAACAGCTATAAACTTTAAGCCTGAGTGTAATTAAAATACTTAAATATTCGTATAAATAAAATGTGTCGAAAATGTGTGATTAAATATACGTTAATGATTAAGTTTAATTGCATGTTCAACAATTTATAAAAAAAAAAAAAACAAACGATATAAAAGCCAAACTGAAATATGTCTGTGTGAGTTTGTGTGTGTGTGTGCATGTGTGTGCATATTTCAGTTTAATTAAAACGATTTCAATTTAATTGCATTTCGCTTTTATTCCAATTCATTCAATTATAACCAAATGCCAGAGAAGCACAAATATCACAAATATTCGGCTTAGCTGTGGAAATTCCTGATTTCGGTGTTCGAATGCGTTCAATTTGTTTGCCTGCTGCACAATTTGCAAAGTGCAACAAATTCACATGCGGCCTGTAAAGGCCAAAGTTGAGTTAAAGTTTGGCAAGGGGCCAAAAAAAAAATAACATTGGTCGCCTAAAACAATTAATCATTGCCACATGCGTTGACCTTTTTTGTAGGGGCATGTTACAGTTTGAGTAACTGCTGCGATGACAAGTGAGTCAATTAATCTAACGGCCCAATTCCTGTCAAACTGCAGACGACCAAGGTCATATGATATAATTAAACACGCCCATGCTGCTGCTGCTGCTGCTGTTGATGATGATGATGTTGATGACCATGAGGCTGCCTCTCACCTTGAGGCGCAACAACTGGCGCGACGCATAAATTTCAATTTGTTATGCTCAGCTCCTGTCTGAGAGTTCACCTCGACAGTAGCATGCATTTAAATGCGTGCGTTGCCAATATGCAAAATGTTTTCGTGCCACAACCCAACCCACAATGAGCAGGCTGACACATAAATTATTGGGCTTTTTGATTATAGCAAGGAAATTATCGCGGAAATTGTAACGCTGCCAAACATGACTTGAATGCATGTACATCGATCATAATATGCGAAATATGCAAAATATGCGAAATACATGAAATATGTGAAATATGTTGGTCAGCAGATTTCTGAAATATACAAAACACGTTATTCGCATTTTAACACGTTATGGCTTGTCAAGGACATGGGATGCGGCAATTGGAGATACTCCAATCATTCGCACAGCTAAGAACTTTGAATTTTTTATGAACAAAGTTTTAGACATTTCATGGTCCAATTTAACAAAAGTTAATCAAATTAAATTAAATTAAAATAAGTTACATTCAAATTATTTAGTTGTTCGTTTACAATTATAATTTTAAAAATATATATTTGGAGGTAAAATAATTTTATTCAACTTCGTTTCAACTATGAATGTAAAATATAAATATACAAACAAAAAAACAATTACAATATTTAATTTTTTATGCAAAAGACTAATACATTTTCCTATACTTTATATCTTCTATCAAATAAATTTATCGATGTCGAATGGAATATCATATCAACAATAATAGTTGCAGTTCTAGCTCTCTCAAATATATTTAAAAAAATTTTGTTGTTTCTACATTCTACTTTACGCAATTTAATAAGAGATTGCAAACTACTTTCAAGCAAATCCAATGCACTTTGAATGTAGCTTATTCCACAATTTGTTTTTTAAAATCCGATAAATTGCATGCATGAAAGCAAAATTGAAATGCAATTCAATGAAAAACTTTTCTCCGGTTTTGCGTGATATTTATGAAAGTCACGTACACATCGCCATTGTCAATCAGTTTAAAATCTCTGTGAGTTTCGAGCGATTTCCGTGATGCGTGCAACGCATTGACAAAGTGACAATTAACGTATCACGCGACGTATGCGTAATATTTTGGAATTTCCCACCTTATCTTAGTAATTTATGTGTATAACTGGCATATTAAATGCAAATTTATGTTAAAGAGCTGCAGAAAGTTTTCCAATTTTATTTAGTTTGTCTTAAGGTTCCCGAAGAACTTTTTCAAGAGCGAGAATGATGGGTTGGGTTTGGGCCTTAATGTCACGCCCAATTCAATCGACGTACATTGCCTCATTAATCTGCGCCTTTGTCTGCGCACCTTTGTTGAACTTTTATCGCTGAAGTGCCAACAAATTTTAATATAAGGACCTTATTATGCCAAAGTGACATTTTTCAGCTGCCTGCAAACACTGCATTCATTCATAGGCCAACGAGTGTTCTCCAGCAAGCTGCCAACTTTATTTTTATTGCGTTTATAAACTTTGCCCTTACAGAAAAGTGCAGCAAACCAAAAGTTCAAACCCCAAATTTTATATATAGTGTACATGTAAACGAACATAAGTAGAAGTGCAATATTTTACCAGCCACGGACACAAAATGTATAGTTTAAAAAGTAAAAAAAAATAATATATGAAAAGTTTTGTCGTTTTACAGGCCCAGACACGCCTGAGTACAGGTGTGTAGTAAGCCTAGTTCCATTAAAAATTGTAACCGAAATTGTTTCTGTCTGACAAGGCAGTGAAACACGCCCTGTCTGGCATTAACAGAGCCGCTAACAGTGTGCCGTTAACAGAGGGCTATGAACAGAGCAACGTTAACAGCGCACGCTCTTCGAAGCTTACTGTTGTCTTGTGTGCTTTTGCCTCTGTTTTGGGTTTTGTCTTTGCTTTTGTGTTTGCAAATGGCAGCAAAGACTGGCCAAGAGCCACGTCGCTGCTTGTTTAAATACAGCACGCACAGTTGTCTGGCATTTTATTCCAAGTTCGGCCGGCTTTTGTTGCAATTGGTGGGTGCGGTTGCCGCATCAACTTCGATAAACAAAGATTGGCGTAATATTATTCAATTAAAATTTTTAAAATAATATTTAAGCGTATCGTAAACAAAAAAAAATTTTAAAATTATATTAAAGCACACAAAAAAGTGCTGTATAAGAATAAAATTAACATGTGAAATAACATATACAAATAAAAAAGAATAAAGTAAAATAAAAATAAATAAGGATATTCATCAAAGAATAAACGACTGCCAATAAACTTTGAGAAACTTCGTCCTGTCTAATTAAAAACATAGACAGGCAGCAAAAATCCATCCGACAAAATTGAAACATACCAATTAAGGTTTAAGTTTATGTTGCTTGTCAAAATTCTCCGGAGCGTTTAGCAGACAAAAAATAACGAGACACAAAGCCAAGAAATAACAAAACATAGAATTTGCTGTAGATAAAAAATGACAGAAATTAATGCCGCACAGCAGGCAATTTCTGCAGTAAAAACAACTGCTGAAATAACTGAGGCAATGAGGACTCAAATCACATCCAAAACGACAACAACAACCGGAACTCCAAGACAGAGGACTTTGATGCGTACGGCGGAAATGGACGCCGATACGGATGACGGTGAGACTGATGATGTGAATGTGGATGCTGTGACTACAGCTGCTGTTTCTGCCACCGATGATGTTGATGCAGATGCGGATGATGCGGCTGATAGCATCACATTGGAGCTGGCATTATCACCGAATACACCAACACCACCACTGCTCACCAATGGCGACGATGATCTCGCTGAGCTGGACAACAGTAAGCCGTTCAAGGTGGGTTTGTCCCTTTTTCCCATTTCCCGATTCCTGTATCCTGTTCCCATTTCTCTTGCATAGCCAACGGACATATACTCGTTGGCCTATTCATAGGCCTTCCAATTGTTAACCGACCAGCAATTCGTTAAGTGATTACCAACTTTTTGTTCTGCTTGTTGGGGCAAAACTTTTGGTGCTCAGTGCATGATGTGAAGTGGAAGCAGCAAACAGGATCTGGGCGCCAGGCACAAGCGACTGGCCACTCAAAACTGTTTGGCTTCGAGAGCTCTGCACTTGCTCTGGTTTGGTTTTTGGGTTTCTCTTCATTTCTTTATTTTGGTGCTGGTGATGCGTTTGCATTTTATTCGCCCTTTAGGCATTTTTCGGTTTTCAAGTGCTGCAGCAGAAGCTTGGCCAAATTCTTTTGCCTCCAGTCTGCAAACGCCATCAATTGGCAAAAAAAAAATTGGGTTAAAATTAATTTGCAGTGCTACATACAACAAAGATAGCCGGAAAATCCGTGTTCTAAAGTGGTATTCTCTATATCAGTTCTTGATCAATAGGCCAACAATAAAGGCAAAGGGCACTAAATGAATTTTCAAAATAAACCAATTTTGTTTGATTTCCGAACTAATAGAATTTGTTAATCAAATTTTTGATAAACAAGCAATCGAATTTAATTGTATTTTCAGTTTTAAGTAATCAAACTTTTACTTTATAACGTGTAAGTAAATTGATATAAATAACACAAGCGAATCAAAACTATTTACGAGTACTTTTCTATGATTTGATACCATATCCCCTGACAACTGGCGGACATTAGAAAATCCAAGTCATATTTCCAACAGTTTACAAACTCTGACAAAGAATTACGACACACTTGAGACCCTTCTGTCGGACTACATGCTTTCCCTTACATGTCTCAACAGGCTAAAAGTGAATTTGTTAAGGTATTTAGGCACAATTTGTCGACTATGTTAAACCTACAATTAACACACAGTTTAATTAAATAAATGGCCAAAAAAACAGTCTTTTGACATTTAAATTATACGTTTGAAGTATCTTTGATCTTAGCGTATTATTTAAATGGTTTTCTGGTTTACCAGCAATTATTTTCATTCATTATACGTATATGCCAGAAATTTAATATTCCAAAGTAATTAAAATTTTTTATTAAGCTTTCAGCTTGCTTGCCTAATGTTGAGCCAATTAAGAAAAAATTCTCCAGATTCGGGTAAAATTTGTGTGTTTTTAACAAGCGGAAGAAGAGGAAGTGAATATTGGGGCTTGCAAACAAGCTGAAAAGCGGAAATATTGGGGTTTGTTAACAATTGAAACTAATTAAAAATGTTGGCTATGATAGAGAGGACAATAACTGAAGTGTTAAAGAACGTGGCCAACTTGGCCAGTAAGCGTAAATTGGCCACTTATTGCTCATCTGCTACGTAGTAA
This sequence comes from Drosophila longiperda, assembly GCA_035042125.1. Lineage (NCBI taxonomy): Eukaryota > Metazoa > Arthropoda > Insecta > Diptera > Drosophilidae > Drosophila > Drosophila longiperda. The sequence continues at coordinate 6,935,207 of JAWNLV010000107.1, read as the reverse complement.
AACATTAGTGTGTGGCTGCCACAGTGTGGGAATAAGCTGCCGCTTTGTCTGGGGCGCGTTGGTGCCGATAACGATACTGCTGCCACTTGTGCCATGCGTCACCAGACACCAAAGTAGTAGTCTCACTTCCCACTCCCCACTGCTTGTGTGCTCTGTCTGCCTGTCTGCGCCCCTAATCGATTTATTGTCGGGATAAAATGTTAAAAAGCGCCATAATAAAATCAACTGGCTCAAGGATCAAGCGATAGGACAAAGTTTATACTTTAACTGGCCAAGCGTTGAAGTGCTCACAAAGTGTCTGTGTGGCATATATTTTAATTGGCCAGACGGGATTATTAATTTATGGTCCTTTGAACTAACTCAAAAATTGTTCGTTGGCAATTTGTCGCTGGCAGGAAAACTACGCAAAAGATTTCCAACAGTTTTCCTGTTTACCGAGTTGGTCGGCACGTGTGTCGTATGCGTAATTTATGTGGCATCCATCTAATTAATAAACATGTACGGCATATTACATGATTTTGACAAGCATCCATTGTTGCTGCTACCTTAATGGGCAACATGATATCTATTTGACGGCCTGTCTGTCTCCTTGGCTGACGTGCACCACTTTTTCAACAAATGTAATTAATTAAATTACCCACATTACGGGCTTCCTTTGTGTATGTGTGTGTATATGTGTGTGTGTGCGGTTGTTATAATAAGAATATGTGTAAAGGAAGTACGACATCCTTATCCCAAATCTCTAAGCAATATTTCGTGCATCATTTAAATAAAAAAGAGACTAATTATTCAGCACCTATTAATATTTAGTGCATGTTGAAATATAATATTATTTTTAATTAAAGCAGACATTTCGACCAAATGAACATAAAATATCATTTACCAGCTCAAGCTTATTACCTGTTTTGTGGTTACATTGGTTACAAGAGGGTTTTTCACTTAGGCTTCAGGGTTATTCTTTGGACATAAATGCAGGTTGATATGAGAAATATGAGCTGATAGAAAGTTTTTGCAAAGCTAAGAAAAAGTAAGTAAGTAAGTAACAAAGAATAGAAAGTTTCACTTAACTTACAAACTTTTTTTTTTTAAGTAATTTCAAAACGGTTGCATAGAAGCAGCTAATTGAGTTTTGAGGTTACATAATTCTATTCAGCACCTTAACTTTTATTCAATCTGTTGAATTTGGCTTATAAAATTCTTAAATTACTTTGTTAACTATTTTATATATATGTATTTCTCTACTTGATGTGATTTAAGCACGTTTTCTTGTTTCAGTATAATTGCAATTTGAAGACATCCTTTTCTGTGCCATGGAATAGCCGTTAGTTAGACTTATTGAAATCGTTAAGCAACTGTATAAGAGGACTTTTTTAAAGCAAGCTAATCTCCATCGTCTCCATCGTCTCTTAATAGCTCGTTATGCGGTCATAAAAAAATGTGAATGGAGCACATCGTGTGTCCTTATGTGTTGTGAAATTAGGACGACTCCCTGTTGGCTTGGCTTGGGTATAACACGAATGCGACATGAAAAACGCATTTGGCTTATTTTCTGTTTTCACCTACGAATGTACAAATAAAACAAATACTTCAGACATGAACACGAAATGCAGAAGCAGAGAGCAACCAAAATCCTTATACAAATGACATGAAACATGAATGTCCAATAGAAGTAAGGCCGAAAATGAATTAAGTTGCACGAACACACATGCTAAAACATTACAACAATAACAATAACAGCAACTACAGAAACTGAAGGCTAAAATGGAGTCTCGCATATTGCGTATACGCCACGTTGCGCATTAAAGCAAATAATCTAGTTTTATTCCTGTCCAAGCAAGCGTGCAACTTGAGTGTGTATGTGTGTGTGTGTGGGGGGGGGGGGTGTAGATGAGTGGATATGTTGACTAATTGCTAATAATATGCGTGTCAAGGCGGTGACAAGCATGTAAATTGCGGTGTATTTCATTTTTCTTGTGTCTCTCAATCCTCCGTTTTATTTGCTATTACTGTAAAATAGCGCTTGATGCTTTTGCAAATGTGGCGACAAAGCAATTTCAATAATCTGATAGTAGCGCAACAAAATGTTTCCCAGTCACGGTTACTGTTGCATTTCGATGACAATCGTGACAAATTAGTTGTTGTGAATGCTAAAATATAATATAAATTATAATTTAAATCTATTTAAATGCAGAGAAGTAACTAGGCATGCAAAAGTGGTCTTATGCAACCACAACTTAAAATTATACAAAAATATCACAGGCACTTTAGAAGCATTCGTTTGATGGAAGGTTTTGTGTTAATTTAGATTTAAAAGCAGCTCAAATGTCCTGCCGAGCAATTGCAGATACGCATACCGGATGAGGCTTACAATTACCTGCTCCTCACCCCCTGCTCGAGACCGACATCCTAGTCGAGCACTTTTACAGTGAGTGGGGCGCACGCGTCTCATTATAGATGCATGACTGCATTGGCATCTGTCCATTGTCCAATGTTTGCTCTTGCTCCTCTCTGCTCTTCCTGACTCGCCAAACTATATTGATGTGTGAGCACTCAAACTAAATAAAACAGAGACAATCAGTTTGCTGATGGCAATTTTAGACAGTTTCATTTACATGGCTTACATATTTGCCAGAATAACTGACAAACTAACGAGAATAATGGGCATCCATCGCGTTGGCAATTGAATGGCAAGCAAACAATAATTCCCATTTTTTTTCTCTCTACCTGTCACAATGCTTATTGATCAACAAATACTACATTTAATAATAATAATCTAAAATGTTATATTTATGCATCTAGAATCTCTGCGGACGTTAAAAGCAACACTTTTTACGTATTTATGTCCATTATTGAATTGGCATTTGATATGCTGTTTGCCATACAAAAATGGGATAAGATAACCAAATCAAGTTTATCAAATTGTGATACCTACTTTTGTGTTAGGGAAAAACCAAACTTGTTGTTGGCCAAATTGTCAGGCATAGACTTAAGTGCAAAGCCATTCAAAATGATTGAAAGTACTTGACAAATGGGATTTGCTATGATTAAGACTATGCCATGATAAATTACTGGCCAATTTAAGCAACGTGGCAAAGAGTGCGAAAGAATTGTCCAAAATGAAGCAGCTTGAAAATCCTATTAAGTTGTGCAAAAAATTTAAGTTAAAATCAGTGAAAATCTTTAAATTAAAGCATTGCTCGGTTGGAAGAAAACATCTGGTTTTTTGGTAAGAGAGTTGCGAATTCGCAGCAAAATAAGCTTAAGAAACGCACTTAGAGCAAACAAAGCCAGAGGCCATTGGCACATGGCAGCCAAATAGTCAGCCAGAAACCAGTGGTGTCCTCTCTCCATACTCCCAAGCACACAGGCAGTCGGGCAATCGGACAAGGCAGGACTTCAGTCTCGCACTCAGTTGACCAAGTAGCAAACGTGGCAATCAGCAAGTCAGCGAAGTTGGCTTTAAAAGTTTTTGACAAGCAAAGAAGAACTTTCAACTCATCTAATATAAAATGCGTTAACTATTATTACTTTGGCAACAATGTGGCATCCGTAAACTTCTCGTTCAACCCACTTGTGGCACACACAATACAAGACAGCTCAGTTCAGTGCTGTTCAGTTCGGGCCATGCCAAATGTAAATATAAGTTTAATGGCCTACACGCAGTCGGATAGCCAGGCAACCGGGCCAAAAGGAAGCTGGTCACTTTTCTCCATTCGTGTTGTGGGCGTCTGCCATATGAATTCGCATAAAATGGCTGATAAGTTTTCATTGTTGTTCGCCAGACGCAACATTGTTGGCTGAAATGATGAAATCTCCTGGCTCCATAATTGGTTTAGCCAACGTGTGACGATCGATGATTGATATGGCAGTACGTATGATAAGCATCTGCCAATGGCTCAACTTAATGGCTTATTATACATTGCCAGACCAATTATCACGCCCAGACAGTGTCGTGCTCTTCACACAAAAAGCAGAATAATACTAATGTTGATTGAACCTCAAAAATAGATCCATCAAAAGAGAAAAACCCACATTTTGTGTATGACATATAATATAAATGTATAAAAGGCGTTTCATGCAATTTGACAGCTTTATTTGGGCTGATTACCTTTTTTTTTGCTGAGTGCTTCGTTCACATTTTTCTTTGGCCTATTCACTTACCCTCAGTTGCTACTCTTTCTCTAACTCATTTTTTTTATGGCTATTTGATATTTGATAATAGACCGTTTTTACTCCTAAAAATTATAATGCATGACATGATTCAATTGACGTAGTTGTGTTTTATTGCTATTGTTTTCACTTAATTATTAATGGAAATAACAAATTGATTATCTGTCTGATGCTGCTGGCTATTTGCTTTTGACTGTTTGCTGTTGGCTGTTGGCTGTTGCCTTATAGTTGATAGCATCCTTAAAGCAACATATTTTCGTTTTTTTTTTTGTTTTTATTGTCAGTTTCGCAGAGTGGGAAAATGTTTTTGGCATATTTAAAATTAAGGCAAAAGCCGGTGCTCCATTTGGCTTTTTCCAAGTTTTCATTCGCTTTGTTGCCTACTGCCAATCACAAGTTCTGACTTTTCATAATAGGTAAATGAGTTTGAGCGAGTTTTAAGCAAGAGTTGTATACATATAGGTATACTTAAAAGAATGTATAAAAGTGCTCTAGTGGGAATTTAGTTTACATTTAAACTCTTCAGGGAGTTAAATACCCTTGCAAATAATTGAGATTCTTAAAGCGTGTTCTTAATTATATTCATTAGCTCGTTAAAAATGTTCCCTCGTCAAGGGTGTGCCAATGTTATTGCTTGAATAACAGTTGCTCATTCACTGCACATTAAAGATATATATATATATATATATATATATATATATATATACTCTGGTTAATTGGAAAAGGGTTTGCGAACTGCCATTTATAGAATAAGTAAATGAGTTGCAGAATTCTTGAGCAAAAGTTGCTAACCTTTGTATGCTCTACAATAAAATCTGACAATTCAGAATTCCAGATGAAATTCTATGCAATATAAGATAATGTATAAGTTATTGTAAAACCTTCAACTTTTCTAATTAAGAAATCACAAGATGAGACTGAAGTGAATTATGGTTGATAGTTAAGATTGCCCATCCCAAAAATTGTTGGGTTATGTTTTGGGCTAGGAGCATCACACATTTTTGGGGTGTATAAACTAATTAATATCTCGAACACGCACTCACACACAGGTCAAGGACATCACACGCAACATACGCAAGGCCGTTGTTGCCACAACATTGGCCGAGTTGCGCCTCAAGGTGGCCGTAAAGTTTCAACGGGCACAGCCTGCGATTCATTTGGATTGCGATGGAACAGAAATTGATGATGAAGAGTATTTTTCGACGCTTGAGGCGAATGCGGAGTTAATTGCCGTTTTTCCTGGCGAACAATGGAGAGATGTAAGCTCGTTTTTTCATTTTCACACATTGGCCGATTGGCTTCACTGTACAGGTTTCCATTTTCGTTTTCATTTAACAGCCCAGCGATTATAATGCGAATTTACGTCGCACTTCTTTGGATGCTCAGCGTTTGCGTAAATTGGTCGGAAAGTTGCAACAGAATCTGCTGAACGATGCCGATTTGGATAAATTATCGAATATGGATCCCAATTCGCTGGCAGATATCACAGGACGCGAGATCAAGGACACTGAACATTGTGTGCACAGCGATGCAGCTCGACGATCGACCGAATTGTCCTGTTAAACGATGAAAACGATGGAATCATGGAAATTGTTGCACTTAGCAAATTTGTGTCTATTAATGTTCAATCACCTAGAAACCTACCTTAATACCCCCAATATTTCGTATGGGAAATAGCACAGTGAAACGTCGCTTATGATAGATTTGTAAGGAATTTGTAAGAGATTTTGTATGTCAAGCTGAAACTGATCAGAATGTTATCAGATTCGGGTATTTTTGGAGCATGTTTTGATAGCACCTAATGAAAGCGACGATTTAGGCAGCTTATATATGTATTTGTAAATGTATAATTGTAGAGCACTTCCAGTATTCTCTCGGAATAATCATCAATTTTTCAACTAAATGTGAATATGAATAAGTGAAATTAAATTACACTTCCAAACGAAAACTAGTCTGTTCCTAGACCAATATGCTATATAGTATATATACATAGACCAAATGTCCAATCTAGTATGCCCAAAAAGTCTAACCATAACCAAACGACTATAAACCAATTTATAGTTGCTTCAAGCAAACGTAGGTGTAAACAATCTAATTATTAAACAGGGTTGCCAGATCCCTAAATTCTATGTTCAAAACCGAAACTTATCGATTAACATCGCTTGATATACATATTTTGAAAAGATATGTATATTTATGTGTGTAAATTTTCTACATATAGCTTTTGGTTAATAGGGAGCAAATTATAATAAAATAATAGAATGCAATTTAAATTATTTAATTATAAAACAAAACCACAATTAAAGAAAACCAATAGAAAAAAAATAAAACTAAAAGAAAACATATAAATTGAGATGAAATTATATATTTTGTATAAATGTCTGTGTGTGTCTGCACCTTGTTTAGAAATCAAGTATGAAAAGAATACAATTGAAGAAGGCAAAATGAATTGCAATTTACGATAACAATAGAAACTCTTCATTTATGCATTGTGTGCACAGTTTATAACACGAATATTCCACACAAATCGATCGAATTGAAATGGATAACTCGGCAAATAAGATAAATGCACGAAAACTTTTTGCATTGTCAGTCAGTTCAAGAATAAATTGAGATTAAATGTGTTATCAGTCTTGTGTTTTATTTGTGGTTGCCACATGCATCAAGGGTAAGTAATGAACAGTTATTAAAACAAGAAATTAGATTCTAATATTGCATTCTATTGTACATCGGAGTTAAACTGCTGACAAATCTACTCTCAATATTTTTTTCGCTTATGGAAATCGGTTTAGTTTTATTAAATTTATTTCATAATGACAAAAAACATGGTTTCAAATTTTAATACTGTATTTAATCTAAAAGCCCAAAGCATGACCAAAAAGTTATTGCCACAAAGTTATAACTGTGAAAAGTTATAAGCCGTTGCCAGGTGCATTTCTGCTTGCTTTAAACCCTTGATTAAATATGAATAATTTTATTTGGTAATTATTCACCTTAAATGGCGAAAACTTATCTATATATATATAGATGAGTGCTCTAAATTGGCAATTTAAAATCATCAAAAATATATTATACTTTTATTAAAGTATTCATCTTTCCATTTGCATTTGCATACTTTTGCTAGATTTTTGCCAACATCCTTTCGCCAGTTTCTGTAGTTGTTTGCATATTTTCTTGGAAATAACGGATAACTTTTGCATAAATGTTTAAGCAGTTATAAGATATTTGCATTTGGCATAGCTATTTTCTGTTGGCAATGAATATAACGTTTAAAGTCTTAGCCTTTGGCCAATTTAATTGCATCTGGGATTGGCCATTGGCATTTATCATCATGCTTAAATTCACTTGGCTTAATGTTGACAATGTGTTACCAAATATCAAAGGTCAGCAACAGTCAATTAGCCCAGTGGGCATCAATTTAATGATAATTACTACATGGGCTTTTGTCTAAATTATATGCTGACTGACATCCAAGAGCCACTAATCAGTTTCCGGCTGTCCAATTTGTCCAGTTGACCAGTTCACCAGCTGTAGGTGCAATTTTAATTATGCAAAGTGCCCGATGCAGAGATAAACCAGAGTGAATCTGCACTTAGTTAAGTTTGCTATGGCATCTGGATGCAGCTTAGTGCAAATTGAATGCTACTTTTGCGAGCTTATCCATTTTGCATAGGGGCTTATAAGCTATTAGCCAAACAGGCTCAGTGTCACTTTAATAGCAGTTTGCCAAGCAAGCATTACACATAAAATCTTTTCATAGTAAAAAAAAACCAATAAAATATAAAAGAAAAACACAATTTATTTGCTCTTGCCAGCAGTGCTGCCGAAAGGTAAATTTGCCGTCGCAAAGTCACTCAAATATTCTTTAAAGTCGCCTAAAGGCTCCTTTTGTGTATGTATGTTTTACTGTGTGTGTATCTGTGTGCTGCATAACAAATATAACACCACAAATAAAAAGCACTCTAAAAATGTCGTGTGAATAATGTGTATACAGAATGCCCTGGGCGAAAAAGGAGTTTGATATATGAACAACAATTGAAAAAACATGCACGATGAACAGCAAACACAAATGCAATAAATTTCTAAAAAAAAAATACCTCTGCTGAGTGCTGCATTTGCCTAAAGTTTTACTAACTGTAAGTGATATTGATTCCTTTTAAATCCTTTAAAGATCTAAATGAGATATTTCGGGAAGTCAACTTAAGTAAGAGTTAAAAAACTAAATGGGATATTTCGGGTTTATAAAAGTGTTAGGTAAAATAAGAAATAATATAAGAATATTAAGTCTATGTCAAAGGCGCCAATTCGTAAGTAACTATCTCAGATAATGATTTTCTCAGTTTTAGTTATCAACTTAAAGCATTTATCTGTTCTTTTAGTTTAGATTAAATAAGTTATTATATTTGCGAAAATATCGAACTATTGCATTGGTATTTTTTCACAAAATTAAATTTGATGAGTAACTGAATTACATCAGATACGTGATGGATTTAAGTACCTGGCACAAACAGGATGCAAATGTTTGGCATTATTTATGATATTAAAATATAAACCCTTTACAATTACACAGAAACACGTATGGCTTTTCTGTATATTGTTTAATGAATATTTTGAATTATTTTTGGTCACTTTTGAGTACGTGAAATCACAGCTAAATTGAAATAATCAATTGTCAGCATTTATATAAATTTAAGTTTTGTGGGCAACGCTTATTTAAACACTTGACACAATACAATACAAAAATGTGACAAATACTCAGTTTACACACACACAATGTGAAATGTGGGTTGACAGCTAAAAAAAGGACAATGGATACGGATTTGCATTCATATATATTCAATATGTCCAAATATTTGTTGCGAACGGAAATAGGTAAGAAGCGAAAGTGTGAGTGATATACGTTAGTGCACATATGAGTGACAGATTTACACACACTCACACACACACAAACACACACACACATATACATATGCATAAAGCAGTGGTCAATGCTAAAACTTTGCCAGGGTCGTCGCTTTATGTCTGTGAAAGTTGATGTTTTTCATATGTATTTTTGGCTAACCAGCTCATTTCCCATGCACCTCACTTTTTGTCAGTTCCTTGTTTTTGCTTATTTCCTTTTTATTTTTATACAGCTGTGTTTTTTTGGTTGTTGTTGTTGTTTTTTTGGGTTTTCACTTTATTTTGTGGTGCTTGTCGAAAAGTTCGAACGTGCGACGCCTGCCAACTGCCAACGGAGATTGGGGCAAACTGAAAACTGGGCAAGCTGACAGCTGGGATCTGGCCTGGTCTGGTCTGGTCTGGTCTGGCTGCCAGGCGCGGTTTGCATTAACAACTATGAGAGATTTATGTAAAGGATATGCGCATCTTTGGTATCAGTTACCGTTACTTTTATATGCTTTATAAAACCAACACGCTCAGCCACTATGCCCTAGCCACAGCCACCTGCCACATGCCACTTGATGCCCAGACTTAGTACACCACAGCTCATTGAGCTGTCGGGGGGATTTGCTTGTTGTTTGTATTTGTTTGTCTATCGATGCTGCGGCGTCTACTCCAGAGGATATCCTTGAAATTGATGGCAGCTGCGTGAAGTGACGCTATAATCCTCGAACACTGTTGTCATTGTTGCTGTATCAAATGTATTAAAAATTGATCGAATTTATTTTTATATGCTTGTTCCCTGAGATGGCGCACCAAATGCGCATCAAGATGCACTTAAGCCAGCCCAATAGCAAAAGTAACCAACAGATTCGTGTGTGTCTGTGTATGTATGTATGTATGTGTGTGTGTCTGTGTCTGTGGTGTGTGTAGGTGTGGTCTGTGTGGGTGTGGCTAATGCGGTTAAGCGTTTTCACAGTTTATCCGTACGTAATCAGGTAAATGCAGAGATTGTGCTGGAAATACAAAAATACATATTTACTTGCAACTCTGGCAACAAATTGAGGCAAATGTCAAAGTACTGGAATAATATTATATCTCTGTGGAAAGTTTTTGCTTATTTTATTAAAAGCATTTTTGCTCATTGAATCAATTTAACTTTTATGTAAATTAATTTAACGTTGAAATTTAAGTGTCCTGTTTTTTCAGCTGTTGATTGAAGACTAAATAAATAAATATTTTATTGTTATCATTGGTTTTATTTATCGTTTAATGAATATGTATTACAATTTTCGCTACAAACTAAAAATATGCACAACAATATTGAAAATATAAATGACGCACATTGATTTCAAGAAAAAAAATTAAGGAAAAACATGTAAATCAGTAAATAGAAAATAAATTTGAATTTAATATGAAATTGCTATATTTTTTATGCATGTGAATTTATTTATTTGATATACGAGAGAAACGCTAAATGCTTATTTCGTGACAAAATTCTTATTTCATTTTAAATGCGCTTTGGAGAACAATGGAGGAAATTGATAAACAATAACAATTTCGAAAGAAAAAAAAGATAAAATAAATAAACTGCAGAGGCGTCGAGTGTTGTGTTTGTTTTTTGTATATGTGTGTGGCAAGTGGATGGTGGGGAGGTGGGCAGGGTGCGGTTCACTGACAAGTCGAAAACATGGCCACGAAATTGCTTAATAGACAAATTTCTTTTGCTCGCCATAGATGGACTCGTACAGGGAGGGAGCCAAGTGCTCGGCCAGCAATATTTGCAGCTTCTCTTTGGCAGTCACCGGCGTATAGCGGGCCATGGGGAAGGTCCTGGTCACGGCATCGATGAGCACGCGCAGCGATGGCTGAATGTCAGCGGCCTGTAAAACAAAAAAAAAAACACACACACAATTTACCATTGTGCCACATACATTTAATGTGTGGTGGCGACTCTCACCTGACGCGTGTACTTTTCCACAGATGTCATTGCGGACTCGTAGTAATCCTCGCCATAGGCCTTCTTCTGCTCGGAGGAGAGGTGATTCCACATTTCCTTCGCCTGCAAAGCGAAATGAAAGTTTTAATGTAAGGCATCATCTGCAACTATTTTTATGTGTGCTCTTCATTGCTGCCCAACTGGGGCATAATCGTAAAGAATGGGACAAGTCAGGGTCTCTTCTTTTTTTCCTGGCTTGCCATGTCCTTGTCATTAAGTGCATTAATGGCTAGGTGCATTAAAAAGTGTGGTCAAGGAATCCGGTGCCTACCTGTTCGCGCAGCTCCGTCTCGTTAAGCCAGCCATTGCCGGGAGCAAACTCTCCACCAGCCACCACGGACACATCGACGCCACGTGTGCGCATCTCCTGGCGCAGACAGGCAGCGAAACCGTCGACAGCCGCCTGTGTGGCACACTGGATGCCACGCACCGGCGACGGCACACGATTCAGGCCCGATGTAAGGAACACCACACGTCCATGGGCACGACGCACCAGCGGCAAAAAGATTTGAGTCAAACGAGCGGCGCCTAAGTTAAATTTATGTAAGGCAAACATTTTGTTAAACAAAAAAATATAGCTAAAAACTATTGAAATAATTCTGAATAAATCAAAAAGTTTTTTAACTCCTTTTTCAAAAACATCTTCAGTTAAAAAGCTTCTTTCAACTATGTAAAACCTGCACAGTGGCGCCCTCACTTACCGAGTAGATTCAGATCCAAGCTTTTGCGCAACACTGCAAATGGTATCCACTCCAGTTCACCGAGAGCAATCCAATGGGCACAATGCACCAAAGCCCAAAGGCCCTCGGCGCCGTGCGGCAAATGTTGGGTTACATAGCGGGCAGCTTCCAACAGCTAGTGATAGACGCACAATGAGGGTGTTAAAATTGGCTAAAAGCTTTGAGCTTTTTTTTTTTGTAGACTTACACTTGTCTCGGAGGTAATGTCAAGGTGCAGCAGCTTCATGCGTCCAGAGGTCTCCTCCTTGAGGATTTTGGCCTCATCCGACTCATCGATGGCCGTGTAGAAGGCCGCATATACAGTAAAGCCCAGATCATCCAGTTTCTTAGCCAGATACCAGGCCAACGGTGAATCACAGCCAGTGATTAAAACACCTTTGCCCGATGCAGATACCTGAAATGGTTAACGGCCAAGAGAAAAATGTCATTTAATGTTTCAAATATTTCACAACATTTAAAGCCGTAATTTGATTACAAAATCTCATTCAATGAACAGTTAATAAAGCTGTACTTTATTTCTAAGAAATGCCATTTCTGTGAAGTACATTTTATGTCTAATCATTTTGACCCTCTTCTTAAAACTTTGCAGCAGCAGCACAATTTAGGAATGACTTGAAGGCTGTATTTTAATAATAAATGCTTTATTTAAAGAAAAGCACAAACGATTATTTTTACCACACAATTTTAATCTCAATTTATTAGATTGGTATGTTTATTGCTCAGAATTTAACATCTTAAACAAACATTAAGTAAAAGTTCATAAACATTTCTAAGAGTTGTAATTTAATTATTTAAAGTTAATTTACCACAATTTGTATATTTCATTAAAATTCAAAGAAAACAAGCGCACAGCATTATTTAATTATTTTTACTATTTTCTTAGAACAATAGGTTCATGGAGTATGATTAATATTGTAGATTTAATCAATTTTCTCAATTATAAAATTTTCCAGCTTAAAGTTTATATTGTGTGTGTGGGGAAAAAAGTAGTTTTCGCTTTCAAGGAGCAATAGTTGGCTCCATCTCAAGCTCTGACCGACTGACTGCGAGACAATTATATACACCCACAAGCACAATCACAACACACATAGTACACACACACAGCACACACACAATAGAAGGCACACAAACAATATATGAGGAGCGAGAAGCAAAACGTGTACATTGACACTTCCGCTTTAGACACAAGCGCCTTGTGTCTGACCTGGTGCAGCTGTGTGTGTATGTGTGTGTATGTGTGTGTGTGTGTGTGTGTGTGTGTGTGTGTGTGTGTGCGGGAGTGTCTGTATATATCGGATGCTTGGCACAAAAGACAACCACCGTTTGTCCAAGCCAAGTCAGAGATGGCAAGACAGCTGGACAGCTAGGCGATACGGGGGAATTGGGGGTTTGGGGGATTGGGGAATTGGGAAGCTAAGCCTGAAGGCAACAGCCCATAATTCATCATGCCATTAGCCAATCTAAATACTATAGTAATAGTTTGTCACAGTGTTGGTAAACGAACGGTTCAAGTGCTCAATGCGTCAATTGTGAGTTTGGGGCCGGGATGAGAGCAAACTTGCTCATTGTTCGGGCTATTAAACGCTTATAAAGTGCTCGTAAAATTCTAATAAAAAATCTAGTTGAAGCCGTAGAGCTGAGAGCAGAGAGCTGAGAAGATTTCGATGACGGTTTTTTGGTCTGTGTGATTTGTGGTTTTGTGGTCTGTGTATTATTATTTTTTGTGTGCTGCTGACACCCATTAAGACTGGCCGACATTTTATTGGTGGCTATAAGTGTTTGGGCTTATCAAATCTGTTGGCTTCTCTCTACTATTCCCCTCCTCCCCACCCCTGCATATAACAAATCCCCTCAAAAGTGTCAGCTGTTTTGTAAGTTTTGGTCAGCGACAAGTTTTTGTTATTATTGTTTTTGTTTTTTTATTGTTACTTTTTTTATGCGACTTTACTTATTTTTGCGCTTTATATTTTGCCATAAAGTTTTGGTCAACTTTTGCTGGTGCTACGTGCCGCTGCAAGGATGTCTGGAAACTGGCATTACTTTTTTGCTTAGCCACCCCAAATTTATTGCGCTTCTGCTAAAATAACTGTAAACTTTTGGCGCAAGTAAATTGCAGTCAACAGCAAAAAAGCATCCAATGGCTTAACGGGAATTGCGCAATTAAAATCGAGCACAAAAACCCTTTAGCAACAATATATTTAGAGTCAATTAAATGCACTTGTTGGCAAGGGGCAACCAGCAACGTGCAACCGGCAACAGTTTATACAAAACGCTGTGAGGCAACAGAATTCGATTAAAAAAGAGGCGCATCGAGTTACGCAGCTGTTCGGAGAAAGTGCATTCAATTTAAGGGTTATTTTTGATACCTTTTCATGAAACGCATTTTCTGGAAAACGCTTCTGATATCGATCAAGTTTTGCATTGAATTGCTTTTAAAGTTGTTTGCGAAAACAAAGCAGAAGTGGAATAACAAACTTTAGCTAAATTTACTCAATTTAAAAAATTTTATATAAGGGGAATAACTATCATAAATAAACTTAATTTAAATTAAAAAATAAAATAAATGCAACGACTTTGCAGCGGCTCTTAGCCAACTTTAAAGCCGTCGACAATTGTCAGCCGATCAACTCGCTTTTTATTTATTTTTTCGCTCCTGTGGCTATCGTCGAAAAGTGTCACCGAATGCCACTTGAGCAGCTTTTTGTGCCACGCCGAAAGTGAAAATGGATGACACAAAAGAAAAACATAAAAATTGGCGCATGTAAAACAACAAAGGCAAAGACAAAACAGGCAAAACAAAAGTTGCACCAAAATGAAGTGTAAAGGTGTAAAAGGGGAGGCGACACAACGTTTGAGTTTGAGCCGCCACTGCAAGCCGGCAGGCAAAGCAACCACCAAATCACTCTTTTTTTTTTTTGTAACCACCGCACCGCAGCGTGGGCCATAAAAAAGAAAGGTGGCAGTCATGTCATGTGTCTGGGAACACGGCAGGCTGCGGTTGCACGTCGCTCGCATTTGGCTTTTTATAAAAGCTACCAAAAATAGACGCGAGTTGCATGCACCAAAAATAGGCAACAACCAAACAGCGAGGAGTCGCAATCGCAGTCGCTGTAGGGAGGCGTATGTCAATCAACTCGAGCATTTAACAGAGTTGTTGTTTCTTTGCTTTTTTCTCTTCATTTCATTTCATTGCATTTCAGATTTTTTTTTTTTACCTTTTTTTTAACAAGCCGGATCGGCTCGAGTTGCGGCCGGAACCATTGTTGAGCGGAAATACGCCGCTTTTGTGAAGGGGCATCAATTGCGTTGCAGTTAAATGCATCCTCAATTGCATTTTAATTGCGCCCTGGATGAGATTTACGAGCAGAGCAGCAGGTGTTATCTGCAGTTGGCTAACAGCAGAAAACGGCGCATTTTACGCGCCCTTTTGGCCAAATTTGATAAATGATTCGATTGCACGCGATTTGCCCGCAGTTCGAAGCGCGCAGCTTGGCAGCTTTATGGGTCTATCCAGAGGCGTGAGTTCATTAATTTTGGCTTATAATTTATATACATCCATAGGTGCATTATGCTGGCCATTATGCGGAAAACTGCAACAAGTTAGTGGCAACATTTAATGAAATCAAATTGCGCCTCAAAGCCAAAGTGGGTTGGGCGACGGGAAGGGATTTGAGCTTAGTCTGTGTGTGTGTGTGTTGGTGTTGAATGCTACGTGTGGCAAATGTAAACAACAACAAGGCAAAGCCTATAACAAGATCCTTCATTAGACGAGGGCCTAATCCGCCGTCCACAATCTGTAACCATTGCCAGGTGTGCACATAATCTGAGCAAAATATGAGCTCAACGCAAGATAAAAGTTGTCTAAGCATATGAAATGAGGGGTTTAATTTGAGTTGTTAATCTGTGAATTAAATAAAATAACAAATGAGATACGATTCGTAAAAAATTAACATTGACTGTTGAATACTTAAATTCCATTCTTTAGTTAATCCGTAAAGGGTTTTTAATCGGCTCGGAATTTTATAAGTTTTATACCAGCACTTTTTTAGTTGAACAAAAAGTGAACAATGGAGCTGAGAACTCGAGTTTTTTTTTGTATCTGTTTGTTTTTTATGTTTCACCCGTAAAAAGGGAAATAAAGAAAATACGCGCTTGACCGCCCCGAGAGACCCTTCGCATAAATCTACATAAGTGAAATGCGAGGCGTCCTCTTGCAGAGTTTAAGTGAAAAATGGCAAACAAACCGCATACAAATTGTCCCCGAACTGTTTCGTTATAAACCAGTCAACGAAATGTGAAATGAAAAAAAAAATACAAGAATACACAAAAAAAAAAAAAAACAAAAATAAAAACAAATAAAAATACAGCGAAATAATATATATTTAAGGGAAACACGCAAACGCATACACGCATATTAAATCAGTTGCTAAAAATAGCTAACGAAAACACAAAAGCCAGTAAAAAAATAACACTCTTCCCCAAAAGTAAGCGGACAACATTCGCATATTTCGAGCATGTTAAAGTGCAGACTGAAGAATCACCGAATAAATCTATAAATGATGAAAATGACAAATACACAAAAAAAAAAAAAAGAAGAAAAACACAGAATAAAAGCAAAGCAAACGGCAAAAGTCATTGAACTTATTAAGCTGTAATAAATTAATTAACTGGAAAGTTAAAAACAATTTCTGTGTTTAGCTGTCGCCAACAACAACAACAACAATACACACACATGAACACACACATATGAGAAAAAGAACGTGTTGATTTTTGTGTTTTCTTTCAAGTTTGTATTAACATTTTCACATTTTCAGGCCAAAAAGAAAATTCACGGATTTGCAAGAAGTTTCCAATTTTGTTTCGTGTTGATGTTGTGTTAAGTTAAAACCCAGCTCAATAAGCAGCTTCACACACACTCACCCCCACACACACACACACACACACATTTACACAGACCCGCATAGATTCTCATTGAGAAGTGTTAACGGCATTAAAGGCTTTTCGCATTGCGTATACGCGACGTTGTACACCGTTCAACACTCAAGTTTGAGCCAATTTACAGCTTGTTCGTCGCACACGACGCAACTCGACTGCTGTTCGACTCTAGGGGGCAGACAACACGCAAGGCTTTGACTTTGTGGCAACCAGTCAGTCAGCCAGTCACTCATTATATGCCACAAGCGCACACATATTTCAACAAAGGATTAATCTATACTATAAATGTATATTTATTTTTCTTTTCGATCTTTCTCTGTAACTTTTGTTCTCTTTCTCTCTTTTTCTCTGTCTCTGTCTGTTTTTATGGTTGAGTGCGTGTCACCTTATGATATTTTTACCTATATTTAAATCGTGATAATGTTTTGGTTGTGCTTATGTTTAGTTTTTTTTTTTAGCGTTGCCTGGCTACAAATGGTGCCCCAGGCAATTGCGTTAATTAATATTTAGAGCATTTGTATCTAGCCAAACACACAGACTTGTTAAGCTCTTTACATTAAGTTAGACACATGAGGTTAAAACTCTCTCTGCTCCTACGCAATTATAAGTCTGAGTAAAGTGTTTCCAAAAGAGCACACACAAAGTTATTTAATTGCCAGTCACATACACACACACACACACACACACAATGTGTGAAGAGCTAAATTTTGCTAACTAAATGAATTATTGGAAAACAAATTAAGCTGTGACTTCAGTTCACCAATAAACTGTTCAATTAAGTTAAAATCTACTTCTACTTTTGACACTTTTGAAAATTTGATAAATATCTGTGCAGCATTTGTATTTTTTGGCAATGTTCAAAGATAACAATGTGGATTGGTTTGAAAAAGTGTGTTTAGGCCAAATTAATTTGTGTGCTAAGAGAAAGAGAGAGAGAATGAGAGAGAGAGAGAGAGAGAGAGAGAGAGAGAGAGAGAGAGACAGACACACTTTTGTCCACATCCAAAACTCGTATCATGTCTTAATCGAAGCAATTAACGAAGCTGTCCGGTTGAGCTGCAATGTTTCCTCATAAACGCTCCATGCAACCATGATGGACACGCCTCAAACCAAATGTCAATTGTGGACACACTCAAAGCACTCCGGTTTTCTGGTTTCTGTTTTTGGCTTTTGCATTCCACACATTGCCTGGGTTTTTGGCCTAGTGAGCAGCACAAGCAGCCTCTCGACTGATATTTTTTGTAGTTGCAACACGGGAAGAGGTAGTTGGTGCAGGGGCAGGTGTTGCAAAATTCAGAATGCAAATGTCAAATGCAATGCAATAGCTGCTTTTTGGTACACTCAGAGAAGGCGACATATTTAGCAAAAGCTAAAAGCATTTTTTGTTATATTTCATATATTTTAATTTGAAATGCGGATTTTATTTAAAAATAAAAAACCACATTTGTGTTGGAGGTGTTTTTTTTTTTTTTAAACTGTGGCAAATTTTCTAAAGTGCTCTGGTTGCTCTGCTGCTGTTGCCAATCATTCGCTTGTTTTGCCAACCATTTGACGACCCATGACCTTTGGCCTCGTGCGTTAGTTCTGGCTGTGTTTATGTCATGTGCAATTGGTTTTTAATTTAACTAAAATGCGCAGCAAACTGTGAAACTTGAAAAACAGCCAGCAGTCAGCAAGTCATCCAGTTGTCGTCATAGCTAGCTATGAGCTGAGCGAGCTGCGAGCTGCCAGCTGAGAGCTGAGAGCAGCCGGAGCAGCTAACTGTATTCGCTTGGACAACTTGTCAAGGCGTTTTCAATGGCGTGCAATTCTTAGAAACGCCAACGTAAACGCGACTGGGGCCAACAAGAACCACATGTCCTTCGTTTGAGCCATTGTCGGGCCGGGCACGCCAATGCCAATTCCCTAACTCATTCTCTAGAGGATGAGCAAGTGTATGTGTGTGTGTTGTGTGTGTGTGAAGCAACAGGCCACGCGCGACACCATAAAAAAGTGAAGGAAAGCAAAGCGAACAAACTGGAGAAAAAACGCAAAGCAACTTCGTACATAATGACATTTTATGATGTTTAGATATATGTATATATATATGTATATACGCATGAATGTGCGTATATATATATATATATGTTTTGGTTTGCTTGTAAAACTCTAGCCATGGAAAAATGAACTGCTCGCGTTTTATGTGGCCATCAGTTAGTGCCGCGATGCGTCCCTGTTGCAAGTGCCCAGGAGAGTGGCAGCAGCAACAGCAGCTGCAGCAACATCGCAAATACTCGGATTACACAGAATATGCTGGACACTGTCCACATAATTGACAATGGAGTCTGAAAATTGCAGGCTGCAACTTTCGCTTTGTTACCCGCAAAACTGAAACACACACGCAAAAATCAGCGTAAAATTTGTCAACGCTTTCGGTTTTTTTTTTTTTATGAAGCTGTAAATGCTACAAAGTTTTTTTTTAGTACTTCGGGCAGTGAAAGCAGCTTGAAAGGACTTTGTCAGGCGACATAATAAAGCTGCTTTCCAGATAAGCAAGTCTTTTAGATTGAGATAGTAATAACATCTGATTCTGAGAACTACTTTATATAGTTGTAATTCTTAAAAACGATTAAGTTATTTAAGTAAGTGACACAATTTTTTTGTTGCCTAATCTATGCTATTAGTGTTAGCACTTTTTTATAGCTGCCACCAACTTATTATATTCTATTTTTAAGCATGTACAAAGCCAGTTCTGGGAAAAAAGTTATTGTACACGCAAACAATAATAAAGTACAACTTCCAGGAAATGGAAATAAAATTAGACAAATTCAAGTCTTAAAGCATAATTTTGTATGCCGAATATAAAAATGTTGCATGACGAAATTTACATAACTATTTGTGGGGTTAATACACAGATAGACTCAGTGATAAGCTGGATACCTTCCAGCTCCCTTAAGTGTTGCCTTCAGCTGTAGTTGGAGCTTGGAGCTTGGAGCAATGCATCAATTCTGAAAGTTTTGTGCACACACAAGGATCTTTTCGAGAAGCATTTATCGTTAGCTACTCGAGTGGTTGCCATTACGCCGGGCAAGCGAGTAACTAACCCAACAAGTTGAGAACAAACTCTGTGTGGCAGACGGCTCCTCAGGTGTGCCACGCCAACTTTCGCTATGACAGTGGTGAGCAGGGGGTGTTTCGGTGGGTTGAAAAGTTCAAAGAGCACGCGCTCGTGCTAAAAACTGTTAAAGAGAATTCCAGATGCCGCAGCCAATTACATTTTAATACGTTAGTTAAGTACGCTCTAAAATATGCAAACAATGCCAAAGTCGATGGGAATTCAGGGGGGGATGGGTGCAAGTGGGGTGGGGTGGGGTGGTCTTGGGTTGGTTCAAGGAGGCGTGACTGAGTGAGCGTGTTAAGCAACTGCTCATTAGCGGCGCTTACATAAAGCTATTAATTCAATTATTTACACTGCGTCAGCTGACAAAGCCACAAACAGAGACAGAGAGAGAGAGAAACACACACACATACACACACACGGGGCGTATAAGTAATGTCTAATTCCGGGCAAACTCTGGCGCTGGGGCACAACTCTTGTGGCATTGTCTGTGATGGGGGCAACACTTAATTATGCGTAATGTGTTAAGTGGAATTGGCGACGCTGCTGCAGCTGGCTGTTGCAGCTGTGCAAATGTGGCACAATTGTTGCCACTGCATTGCGACTGATTTGATGTTGCCTGTGTCGTACGCATTTATGAGCATTTCATTGGCTGTGTATTTACATTTCATTGAGCACAATTTGTGCTGCATACTTTTTGGCGCTGACTCATCATTTGCCAAATTTGCCCATTGAGGGGCGAGTGTTTGTGTGTGTGAGTTGGTGTGTGTGTGTGTGTGTGTGAGCATGCGTGTAATTTAATTTGACAAGCATGACATAAAAACGAAATGCACAACGTGATCCGCAAAACAATCGAATGTGAGCAGCAGACACTTCAGACGAATAGACATATATATATATATATAAATATATATATAAATAAATATAAAAAATGGGCAACTTTGTATTTGGGAATCGTGTTGTGTACAGAAAATAAAGATACTAGGAATAAGCCATTGAGAATGCTCGATTAGATAGATATCCTATATAAAAGTAGCTTAAGGCTTAACAAAAAAATAACTAATAACTTTACATGTCTGCAGCTGTTTGGGTTTAATAGTTGTTGGCCAGACAAAATAATCAAAAGCTAGGCCATTGTATGCTTTCACTTGATGATCCTTGTGTCCGCTGCCAGGACACACACACACAACGCTCATTTTGACGCCAAAAGCTGTGAACAGATTATGTGGCTTGCGCTATTGCTGTGCCCCAAAATAGACACAGAATGTCGCGTGGCAAAAAAAATGTACTCTGGGTCGGCGAGACGTAATCACAAAATTTCGTGTTTGAGACTCAAATGAAAAACTCAATTTCAACTTATGTAAGTACAAAATTCACTTTAAAATGATAAACAAGAATTTCGAGACAAGTTTTTTAAATAATAAATATTAAATAACAAATAACAGATAATAAATAACAAATAATAAATAATAAATAAAAAATAATAAATACCAAATAGTAAATAATAAATCATAAATAATAAATAAAAAATAATAAATACCAAATAGTAAATAATAAATAATAAATAATAAATAAAAAATAATAAATAATAAATAATAAATAAAAAATAATAATAAATAATAAATAATAAATAATAAATAATAAATAATAAATGATAAATAATAAATAATAAATAATAAATAATAAATAATAATAATAAATAATAAATAATAATTAATAAATAATAAATAATAAATAACAAATAATAAATAATAAATAATAAATAATAAATAATAAATAATAAATAATAAATAATAAATAATAAATAATAAATAATAAATAAAAAATAATAAATAATAAATAATAAATATAGGTGTCACTGTGCGCTGCTTGTTCAAATTAGCTATTCGAATGTGGCGAAGCTGCGAAAGCTAAGGAAGCAGAAATCTATCTGGTTGCGTGTTTGACAGACTATCTGACTGTTTGTCGATCTGTCAGTTGAGGTTTGAGTTTGAGTTTGAGTTTTGGGTGGGTGTTGGTTTTCAGGTTTTCTTTTGAAATAATAGAAAATGTCAAAGGTCGCATGCGTGGCAGGACTTGACGCATTTGATTAGCTTTGAATTAAATGGTTTTGGTGTTGTTACCGCATCGAAGGGCTTCTGCCAGTGTCAGAAGCCACGTGGGCGACTCTGCTTACTTAATTGTATTCACTTTTTTTGTTTGCTTTTATTTTAACACAAATTTAAAGCAGCAAACTGAAAGCTACATATGCCTCGTACTTGTCCTTGTGCTGAGGTTAAACACTGCGTATAAGTTACGTCAATTATCGTCTTGTGTCAGGGACACATTTAACGCATAAAATCAAGGCTGCTGCTCCGCTCCTCCTCCAAGTGGAGTGTAACTGCAACTGCAGCTGTTAATTATCCTGGGCCTGGCTCGGAGTGCTTATTACGTTAATGTCTGGTTGCATATCGCCCATGCTTTGTGTCAAGCAGCCTGCAATTGCTTGGACAATGTGTGCACTCGCCAGGACACGTCCGGCTGTCTTATCAATGCAAAATGTGTTGCCTACGTGCGCTCCGGCACGACTATAAAATGTGGCACAGCAGGAGTAACAGCCGCAGCAGCAGCTCGTTATTGCCACACAGTTAGCCAGTAGTACCAAATGGTACCAAAGTCATCCAGCATTAGCCGTATTGTCCTTGCTTATCCAGCATTGGTCCTATTCTGTCAGTTTAGCTAATTAAAGTGCTCGCAAATTTGAATTATCTGCCAGTTTGTGCTTGCCCTTTCGGTGCCATCGATATATCAAGCCAAATGGCCAGCAAACGAAGAAATATCTACAATTTAATCTACGTCGACTTCTAAAGAAAAAGATACTTGCAGACACGCATATTTATTAGAGGCCTGAAACCACATATAAGTTAAGGTTAAATAAATTACGTATACGCAATCGGGCAAATTTATGAGTTAAATCAACTGCATGTGAAGATAAAGTGAAAGGAATTCGTCTCATCTCGTCCGTATTAAATGAGCAAGAAATAATTTAAAAAAATCTATTTGAGTTGCCTTAGTTAATTAACTGTGCCACAATCACAAGAACAAAAATTATCGTCAGCACACGTATAAGTGAATATTTAATATCCAATCTGTGAGTAAAGCCAATTTCGTTGTGCTGACATATTTAAATATGTCGAAAACTTTCATTTCATAGTTGTTGGTATTTTTCTTATAAATATTTCCATCTTATCTGCTACTTATGAGTTTTAGGTTTCTAACGTTTCAACACTTTTCTCTGGCATCAGGACAAAAATGCATTTCAAGGCTTTTCATTTTCATTTTCCCTCTTATTTGCTTTGTTACTTGGTTTTTTTTTATGTTTTTAAATTTGTATTCATTACACGAGCTGCTGTCGCATTTTTTCTCTTTTGCCTCTGTTCTTTATCTGCTGCTTATTTATTTATTTTCATTTTCATTTTGCAGCCGGTTCTAAAATATCAAAACAGAGACAAGACACACACTCTGAGCCAAAGTCAAATCCTGAGCCAAATGCCGTTGGTGGTTAACCGGGAATAACTTAAACTGTAGCTCAGTTATTTGTCGTCGTCAGTGTGGAGTCCTCCTCTGTTGTGGAGTGAAGTCCTTTTGTCCTGTGCGAGTTCTTGGCTTTAGCTATTTTTAGTTCTAGCGATTTGGTTTGCCTTCTATATTGTGTCTCAGCCTGTCCTTTGCTCGCCCGTGCGCTTTGTTATTTTTGCGGTTTGGCACTTGTAACATGCTAATTTTTATTTTTTTTTTTTTGTTGTAGGCTCACACAAACCGAAACCCCAGCCAGAAGCTGCCAGCTACCAGACATGACCCAAAGTTTAACCCAAAGCCGAAACTGACACCAAACGCTCTTCCAGGCGTTGTTATGTTGCCGGTATGTGGTTTGCCTGTCGACTACTGCTCTTGGCGTTAAAAGGATTAAAATGCCAGAAATGGACTTGTGGCATTCCTCAGACATCCACAATCCGACAGACACTTACCTTCACAAAGTGATAGAACAACACCGCACCGACGGTGGCCAGGGCAAACCAGACGAAGACCGCAAATGTTGATATGTTGCTGATACTCAGTGCATGCAGCAGATGGGAACTGACAATCGCCGCCGCCTGGCAGAAGAGGAACGGCATAAAGAGGCGTTCAAATATGTCCCATGGAATTTCCGCCGATTTCTGTGGCAGCGCCGAAATCGATCCACGTCGCAATGAGGCACGACGTGATGCGCGACGCTAAATTTAAATAGTTGAAATAAATGGTATAAAATTAGTTGATAAATTTAAAATATATATACGTTTTTATATATTTAAAATAAAATGAATAAAATAATAAAAATATGACAGAAAAAAGTATCTAACAGAAAATGATTCAATTTTGAAAAATGTATTCGAATGTATTTTTAGATAAAATGAACAAAAATATATTTTGATTTTACATTGCCAATTTTCCTAACAAAAATAGTTTATTGATGTATTCCCAATAAATTAACCAACTGACCATAAATACATTTTTTTGTTTTCGTACATAAAAGAATTTATATTTGAGGCACTGTTTTGCTTAACTTATCTGTTGGTTAGTGGCTTGTAGTGACAGCTCTCTTAGCGTGTTTCTACGCAAAGTGCCAACAAAAATTTTAATTATTAATTTCATCAATCGGCCAAGTTATCTCAGAGAACATTTCTCTGGGTCTGCGTGATGACAGCAAATAGTCGAAATTGTGTTGGCCCCATGTGATGCGATGGGTAATTGTGATGGGTTTAATCACTTGCAAATATTTATGTGCACATTATACATTTATACAGAAATTTCTTTGTTTGTGTTTGTTTCAATAAACAATGCGCATTATTTAAATTATACAATTGGTTTGCTCCTTTGGCGCGTCATTAATCGCTGAATTATTTGTGGCCTTTTGTGTTTACACACAGAATAATGCCGCACATATAGCAAAGTAATTGTTTCTTGTATGTATTTAATTTGTTTATTTGCGAAATTAATGCAGTAAAATTATCAAACTACATAATTGCTACCATTTAAATTGCATATTCTTGAAAATTAAATTTGCGTTTTATAATATGCTGCACATATTTATTTAATGTTGGTAGTTTTCTAAAGTTATTTCTGATCAATAAATATGAAATTAAATTGAATAATGTTATGGTCGAAAAATAAGAAATATAAAAGTGGATTTTTTTAGTGTTTCTATTCTTAATAAATCCCTATTTTATTTAAGCTAATCCCCTAAGAATTATAGCAAACATTCTTAGCATAGCAGAAATTTTAGGCACAGAATATATATATAAATTTGCTTCTATTAAACTACACATTCTTTAAGTCCAATAAATTCATCAATTTTAATGAATTTAAAAATATATATGCAAATAAAATAGGTATGCAAATCATTGAATAAAATCATACATTAAAATTCAAAAATTTACCGAGTCAAGTTTTCCCTTAATTTATTTTACCATTTTGTGTTAGCACAAATCAATTGCAGCTACTGGGAAATTTCTCTGCAAGCTTTAAAGTTACGTGAAAAATTGAATTGTGCATGGGAATAGCAAAAATACTTAATCCCAACAACAATATGCTTATATTTGTAAATGAATTGAATCGAGGATGCAGTACAAAAGTTTAATTGCATAGGGAAAACCGCAAAATCCGCATTTGCACGTCCGGTTAGCATCTATCATTGCCCAACCCACACATTGACATTGACATATAGCAATTACACATGACTTATGGGTACGTTCACTCACACAGTTGCAAAAAATGTAAGTGCGCAAGTAGATTGGCCAAAAGGACCACAGAAGCCTGGCCAGAAAGGCAGGCAACATCTACCGCCCATAAATCAACGACTGTGTGAAATAATCAAATGATGGCATCTGCATAAATACGATCAATTGATTTATATTGCACGAAAATAAACCAATTCTATTGCTGATTTTTTTCATTTTTTTTTTTGATGAATTGTAAAATGGTGCCACGTCTATTTTTACACTAGCTCGAAATAAATTGAATGGAAATCGACGAAAAGTTGTTGTTTTTGTTGCGACTTGAATTTACGCCAAATGCGTCTTTTATATCGTCATCGTTGTTCTGCCTTCTTTTTTCTTGGTTTTTCTGCTCTGACCTTGTCACTAATTTAATGTTTTTCTTTCACTTATTGAAGGCGCACGTTGTGTGTGCGATTCATTAATCTGAACTGCTAATGAGCTTCTCGAAAACACACTCTCCCTAAATATTTGAAAACTTTCGTAACATGTGTCAGCTCTGTGACAAGATTTTTAAGAATTCTATGTGTATATTTCAAAACTTTCTTAGCAAATGTTTGACGATTTATATGCTTGATTTGTCTGCTCAGCTGCCAGCAAAATTTCTGGTTTCTACTTTTCCTTGTTATATATGTGTTTTTTTCTTCTTGTTTTTTTTTTGTGGATTTATAAAAGAAAAGTTTTGTTTGTCGCCGGTCGGTGCGTAAAATTAATAAGCTAAAGAATTGAAAATACTTATGGCTCTGCTACACAGAAAATTTCGTGTGGGTTTTATTATTATTTATAATCATAAAATTGTTTCCAATGGAATCAAGTGGAAATTTCTGGCAAAATACTCAAGAAAAATCTCTTTCAGTAGTGCACAATTTAGTTAAGGTTCATTAGAAAACGCTTTGCGACTGTAGGAATTGCAAAGTAATTATATTATGGATTTAATTATTCTAGTAGAATTTTAATTGGAAATTATCATATTTATTACACTAATAAACCGAACAGAAAAATTTTTATTATAAAAAAACATAAATCGCAGGCAGTTTCAATGGAAATGATTGCTTGAGAAACAACTGCTGCGAAAAACAGTATTTGTCTTTACAATATATATATATATATATATATATATATATATATATAAATAAATGTATATATATAGGTACGCACTTTCATTGCACTTGTGCTTCTTGGCAGCTGTTGACCCACTTGGATCTTGGCCATTATATGAATTTTTGTAATTAATTTTGCATGGCGCGTTGAACTCCTCAAGATTTCCGCATGTTTGCTAACAGACCGAGACGGCAAACCTTTTGTTAGCCAAAATGGGCGTGGCTGCCCAAAAATTAAAAAAAAAAAAAAAACTTAAGCCATAAGCTGCTGAATAATGTTTACCCACGTATTTTTGTCTATTGGCATTTCTGGGTTAAGTTAACTGGGCTAAGTTTGGCTGCGTTGGCACCGCAATCAATTTGGTTTTTGGCTTGAGCAAACAAACTACATGCACATATATATAATATATATATATGGGGGAAACTTACCATATTGTTGTCGAAGACCTGCATGGCGGCTGTGGCTGCTGCTGATGCGGCTGTTAAAGGAATTTACAAGTTTAATTTAAATCCCTAACAGGGAATTCGATTTTTTACTCCCTCCTCTTGGTTCACTCACTTTCGCTTATTATATGTAAAATTATATGTGAGCTG
The DNA here is from genome assembly GCA_035042125.1 of Drosophila longiperda. Taxonomy (NCBI): domain Eukaryota; kingdom Metazoa; phylum Arthropoda; class Insecta; order Diptera; family Drosophilidae; genus Drosophila; species Drosophila longiperda. The sequence goes on along the minus strand of JAWNLV010000107.1, from coordinate 6,907,899 downwards.
CGAGGAACTCGATTCAAAAATGTATATATATATATATATATATTTGAAGAATATTTTCGAAATTGTTCTTCGCGTTGGGCGTTCGTGGCTGGGCGCTCTGAAACACGACGTGGTACTAAGCGAGGAGCTGACCGGCCGACCGCTGCCTTCAGCTGACGTCGATGTCGACGTCGCTGCCAGCGTCGGCATCTGTTGTATTTCAAAATGCTGCAATTTACGAAAACGCTGTGAGATTTGTCGTTTTGATTTTTTAAAAATATACATCGCGCATAGGTATGTGTGTGTGGAGAAATGCGTATGTGGCTACAGATACATTTGCAGCTAGAGATACTTAAATATATACATATATTTATATTTATGTATATATTCATACATATATTTAGATATGTTTGCTTGACTTTATTTATTCAATTTCTGTGCCGTTGACGCAGAAGTCACGAATGCGCCGCATTTAAATATGAGTTTTATTAATAATTTTGCGCGGTATACGCAAATATTTATTTACCACAACTTTCAATGCAAATACTTTTATCTAGCTACGTTTTTCTAAGCTGAATATATATATTGTGTTTTTACACACACACACACACACATTGTCTGCCAGACAGCAGATTTAAAAACTCGCGAGTATTAAATATAAAAGTATTCACATTAATATTTATGAGCTGAGAGGGCGCTTTGTTATTGACCCCACTGGTTTTTTGGGTTTGCTCTAGTGTTCTGTGGAGTTACTTGTGTGTGTGTGTGTGATTGTGTATGTATGAGTATGTGTGTGAATATGTGTGTGTTTATGACTGCGTGTGTATGACTGTGTGTGTTCGTGTTTTTTTTTAGGTTTTATCCAGTGTGCTGTAACTTTCGCTGCTTAGTTTTTTTTTATTGTTCATTTGCAAATTGCATTTTTGCATTTTATGCAAATGTTCGTTTCAGATGAGAGTATCTAAAAATTACATAAAATAAAACTGAGAGAAATACGAGGCGAACATAATTGTTCTAATTTATACTAATTTAAAGCCATGTTTCATTAGTGCAACATCATAATTATGCGTGTTTTTCTTTACTCCTTGCAGTTTATTTACTTTTCAGCTAAGGCGTAAGCAAATGAGTTTTACTTAGAAAACAAATTATGGTTAACATCAGAAAACAATTTCTTCAATTTGAAAGTACTTTTTAATATTTTGATACCATTTTAATAAAATCACTGACAAATTTTATAAAAGCTTCACATGGCTTGTAAACTTCATAAGAATTCAATTTTTTTCTTATAAGGTATGAAAAGAGGTTAATAATATTTTAAGCATTATTTTCAATATACGAGTAATTTTTACATATCTTCATGTATCATTGTCAAAATATGTTTACTTAATTTCAATTGTTTTCTTTCTTTATTTTTTTATTCATTCAATTTTTTTTTTATATTTTGTACATAAAAGCTTTTTGCAAAAGAATGCGAACATCTGCAACTACATAAATACTAAATCAATCCATAAATTTGTTAATTTGTATTTGTATAGATTTATTTCGGTTTCCATGATTATTTGTTTGAATTATACTTATATTTTCATATATATATATATATATATATATATATATATATGTGTAGACTGAATAATATTTGTTTGTGCTGCTTGTTGTTTTTTGGTGTTCCTGTTTTTCAGCGTTTTTTCTGTTGTTGCCAAAGCTGCTGTGTGCGCTGTCGGTCAAATTAACAACAATGTTTTTTTTATGGATGTGCTGCTTTAATACAGACATATGTATGTTGTGTATCTTTTTTGAGTGTGTGTTAGTGTGTGCGACTATGTCTGATGCATTTTAAAATAGCCCATCAAATGGTTGAAACATTTTTTTTTGGAAAGCTGTTTGTTCAGAATCCGATTTTCTGCCGCGCGAACACTTTGAAAGATTCAAAAAATGATTTATGAACGTTGCGCAGTGCCATAAAAAAGAATATTCGCAAAACGCAATAAATTAACCGTAGACCGATCCATCAATATTAATTGTTAATAATATTGTTGTTGTAAGCAATTTAATAACATATAGCAAACATGTCGCAAACACAACAGCATTGAAAAAAATAACAAATTTATTACAAAAAAAATTTCGGTCATGGCGAAGCACAAAAAGGGCAAAAATATTGATTGGGGCGATGACGAGCACTTCTCCAAAGATCGGAGCATCTTCTACATAGAGCACACCACGGAATGCCCCATCTTCCAAAAGAAAGCCGATGAGTGTTTAGCCTTCTTCCAGCAGCGCATTCCTGAACGCCAATTCCAATTGGTGCGCAACAGGAATGGGAAACAGGTCCCTCGAGATGGGTCATTTGAGGTTTGTGTTGCCCAAAATGCGCGCACTTCCCAGCACGAGCTGTGGTCGGGTCTGAACCGAGGACCACCGCGACGGGATAAGTTTCCACAGTATGAGGAACTCGTTTCCGACGTGCACCGCGTCCTGAAAAAGTTCTACTCGGACAGGCCTGCGCGGGAGGATGACGACGATATGGAAGATTTGTAACTGGCTCATTAAAATACTAAAAATATGACAACAAAAGCTCATTGTTCAGAAATGCATTTTTTTGAAATTCCTCTAATCATCATATTTCCATAACAAAGCGGCAAGAAAATATAATGCTAATGCGTCTTGTTGTCATAAAAGTAACAAATTCACAAAAGCCCATATATTTGTATATATTTATATGTACGTATATACATATGCCATATAGGCAACAAAAAACATATACCAACCCACACCTGTCTGAGAAGTTTTTACACAAAAGTCAACTGATTAGCTCTCGCGCTTTTTCCGCTACCCTGCAGAAATTAAGGCAAAAATATGTGGCATATGTGTGACAGAAAAGAGGTAGTCTTCTATATCTATATCGCATCTATATATACTTTAATTTCATGTGTACAATATCATTTACCAAGTACTAATTCCTAAGTTAACTAACATTCCTAAAGTACTGTCATATTAATAAAATTGAAATAATTTCTTTTAGTAATCTTCAAGAATGAGCAGGGTATTTCTTTACCTTATCCTTCTTTAATTTGCTTGTCATTTGGGCCATTGTTATTACCTGACAGCTGCCGTCCTTTTGTCGGCTCTTTGACAGCACTAAACGCTAAATTCAACTCAGATAATTAACACACACACACACACACATACACACAAAAGATATATGGAAAATAAAAATAAACACAATTGTGATAAGTGGGCCGCGGCGACGTCCCGTTGTCTGGCGAGATTCACCCGTTCTCCCCTTCCCCCCCCTTGACTGTTGACAAACCTAAATAACCAAATGCAATTTCAATATACACAAACATCGGTACAGAAATACTAACAAAAATCTATGAAAACTATTTGATTTGATAACAAAATGACTGAAAAAAGAATAACCTACATCGATAGCAAATAAATTAGAAAATTGCAGTACAATGGGAACAGTGGCTATTTGCACATATCTTTTTTTTAATTTCAGTAATATTACTCATCAGATAATATATATTTTTTTTATCCACTCAAATTATCTACTCTACTTTAATTTATATGCCTTAGAATCTATATAAACAAGTAAAAATCAACTTACTATTTACTTTTAAGACATTCACATAAAATACATTCCAATATACTCAAATCCCGATGATTGTCATTACATCACTAACATTAAACATAGACAGACCAGATGATACTTTGTACATCCAAAACTATATCATTTTATGCCATTGTCGGATGCCTGGGGGCGTTGTGTAAAGGCCACCAAGCCATAAAAATCCAATGCGCACAACCGAACCAAATTACAATGTTGCAACAAGAATAATAACAACAACAACAACAGCAACAACAAGAACAACGCAAACCAAAAGTTCAGATGCCAGCCACTGTTTGCATGCAGCATAGCGAGGCACCGATCAAAGGGGTGTTGGGTGGCAGCAAAGGGGTTGGGTATGTCCATGGCCCAAAGGGTTTTTGTGTGCCACTTGTGCCGGCGCAACATTTTAACAATAAAATTTGCTACCGAACTTGCATGGAACGTGGAGTTGACATTGCATTGAAGTGGCAACAACAACATTAACTAGCAACTAGCAACAGAATGTACATTATTTGTTGCACACTGTTGTTGTTCTTGTTGTTTGACCCGTTCGCCTGATTTTGATGTGGATGTCTCTTTTTGGGGGGGTGTCAGTTGCCGTATCAACATGCAAATTAGGCTGGCGGATGGCAAGTGCAGATGGCTTTTTGATTGGCAGTTGGCTGCTCTGCTCTTGGCTGTGCCAAATATGGTCAAAATAATGTCAGCCATCTGCCCCAGGCTAATTTTAATGTGAGGAAACATAACGTCATCTACTCGACAGGCCAACCAACAAGCCAGAGTTCCGCTAGGTTTTTTTTTTTTGGATTTGGTCAATAAGCTGTTAAGCTGTTCAGCAACTTTCAGATCACATCCGAAAAGCAAAAGCCAGCAAAATATTAAAATGCAAACATATTTTGCAACAGGCGTGGAGCCGACAAGAGCGTCGCACATCATTTATATTAATAAAGACTCCAAATAAATTGCCAGCGTGCTGCCAGCCAAAAATAACAACCAGCCGCATATTTTTCAGCTGAAGGAAAGTAAACGAAAATAGTCGAATTATGGAGGAAAAAAAAAATTGGCCTAAATCTTATGATGCATTCTTTGAGAATCTGTTCACCTTATGTTAAATTTAAATTGAAATTTTATTTTGATACAAATTTATGGTGTGTCAGATCAAATTCTAGTTTACAAATATATTATCAGTACTTAAGAAAACTTCTCATGTTGTTGCCAGTGTTTCACAGCCAGATACAGCGCTGACAGTTCGATGACGCCAATCAAGAAAAAAAAAAACGGCCAAAGAGGCCAATAAACGCGGCAAGTCATTTCAACACATTTAATGTGGCAGTCGCACAAAGAGATGTCAGCGTCAGCCCACGGACTGCAATATATTTGGCTTGTTGTTGATGCTGAAATTATGCCAGCGCATCAGCAAAGGGGCGACATAAATAGATTGTGACAAAAACAACAGTCTCTGGAAAAAAATGGGTTAATTTCCAGTGCACTGAATGGCCCTGGATCTCCTCAAGTGGCCACTGCATGTTGCACTGCATGTGTCAGTTGTCATACCCTAATCGAAGGCTAAACTTTACGTTGTGCACTTGCAAAAATTGTGTTTTCAGGATCTATGCCAAATGCAGCGTCAAAGTGCGAAAGTAACGAAATTTTCGTATGGAAACAGACCGCAACATTTTGCATTAGTTCAGCTCAGATTTATTTTTAGTTTTCATCGATTCGGATTTGAAGCAAGCTGCAACTAAAACTACAAGTAAAATTGTGGACGTGCTTTTTACAATTCCTGCCAAGTAATAAATTGTTATTTGTCTATATCATTTGGACTTGTAATGAAATGGTTTCAACATCAAAAAATACATATATTAATCTCAGCATTATTCATCTATTTTTGTAATAACTTAATAACATAATTTATAATAAAATATTTATTTTAAAGCTATAACTCGGATATACACTAACACATATCGTTCAGCTCTTGAGAAAAATGACTTTCGATTTGCATTCAAAGATTTTCAGGGGTCGACCCAAAAATGTCTTCCACAAGCAAAAATTTGGCATATCTTCGCTATCCGGATGCCGTTTTGACCACACATAGTCATGGAAAGGCAAATTTGAATAAAGCAACGAAAAGAAGACAATTTTGTAAACAGCCGAAAAACTAAATTTTTTAACGTAAAAATTCTCAAGGCTTGGCCATATTTCTGGCGGGTCCTGTGTCAAACGTCGTCGATGACTAAAAATATTTCGTTGGGTTGGTCCTTGTGATTCTATCGTATCAAGTCCTTGCATTATTTGCAAATAATAAGTCCGAGTTTGAACCATTTTTATAATTGCCTTACGACCCCAAAAGTATGTTTGATATTTATTGGTAACTTAGTCAGTACTTCAACCTAATTTGGGCCTGGCAAATGCAGCTTCATATAAAAGAAAAACCACATCAAATATTCTTATTTAATTATTAAGACTATTATTTTGCACCCACGCCAGACTCGAATAATTGGGATTCCAGAAACTTGCACATTGTGTGGGAATATTTGTGTTGCTCAATGCAATAAATGTCAGCAGATGCAACTTTGACATTTGTTGTATCGCATCCCTTGCAGAGAACTGTGGAGAAGGCCTTTTGGTTCCTTTTCCAATTTCAATAAATTGCATTGGTCAAAAGGTCAACGAAGTATGTGGAAAAACATACAAAGCCCGTAGGTGTTTCCAAGGTTCGTTCAGCGCATAGGATGTACCTGATGCTGCCACACCATGAAGAACGGAGTATGAGATGTAACTATTCTAAATTTTAATTAACATCCACATAATAAAACGGCGGCCCAAAACTTACCAGCTGGGAACCAATTTCCAGGAAATACGACTAGATAGGGATTCAGATTAATAGAAAGTCCAGGCAATAAGTAACAAAAATGGCTGGCAATTATACAGGAAATACAAGGCTGACAAAGAAAAACAAAATATAAATTTCGTGTATTCTCTGGGGTGCAACCCCAACCAAGCAACTTACTAGTTCTGTCAAAACCAACTAGAGTTGACTCAGGACACACCCACAGCCCACGCGAACGTCCAAGCCTAATGAAATTTACTACCGGCTTGTTTATTATGTTTCGCATAAAATTAGTTTTTGGCCAGCGCTAATTAAAATTTATGATACCTGTTTATGTACAAAATATTCACGCGAATTCCCAAAGAACCAAAAATCAACAACTGTTGGTCAAAAGACGCAAGGCGATTTCCCTTTAAGAATCAACGTTAACAATATGCTGCAAATTTTGCTTAATGTGGTCATAAAAAGCAGACTAAAATTTGCTTTATAGTATTTTAATTAATTCATGGTTATTACATATGATTAGAGCAACCTTAATTGTAATTTCAGATCTCATTGATTGGATCCGTTTGGTGAATATGTAGGAAACATTATTGACGCAAATTTATTTTGTACATTAAACATTTCTCTTGGTTTTTTTTTATCAATCTCTTTTATCTTTTAGACTGGCATACTAACAATTGTGAAAAACTATAAATACACAAAAATTCGAAGGAATACTTACTCATACTGCATATGCACATGTCATAGAAAATATAACCATTAAATCATATGCAAATGATGATAATGATGCATATGAAGGGCTCGTTCCGGCTAAGTGAAAAAATCAAATAAGGCGCTTCACATTTATACTGACTGAGGCTTCGTTTTTATTTAATTTTTACACATATTTTTTGTTGTCGTTATATATATATATATATATATATATATATATAATCTCATAAATTAGGTTTTTTGTTGGGTTTTAATTTGTATATATGTATACATACATATATGTATATATGTATATGTGTATTTGTGTGTATTTTTTAGTTTGTAATACATTTTTTTGACGCATTTAATTTCAATTTCAATAATTGTATTTGCTCAACTCAAATGCAGCTACTCTTTATCATCTCTTCCCCTGAATTTTGTTGTTCAGTAAGTATATATATATATATATATATATGTGTTGTTTAATGCATATAGAATCATAGGCAGACATAATATTTGTGTAACTTCTAACCACACAAAATCTCATAAATGGCTTACACGTAAATCATGCAATTTTAGTTGTTCATGTTGTTGTTGTTGTTGTTGTTGTTGTTATTGTATTACTTCGGTTTTATCCTTGCCTGTCTGTTTACATTTATAGTATGATACATTTATAACCATAATAATTTACAAGTTAAATGACTTAGAAATTAATAGTAGGATTTCCTTTGTGGATTACCATACATTACATAAAACATTATACATAATTAAAGTTAAAAACGTTTCTCATTCATTTTATTTAGCTTTACTTGCTTTTGTTGCATTTGTTTTTTGGTTTGATTTCTATTCCATATTCATTTTTATTAATGTAATTCGTGTTTTTTCTTTTAATCTTGGCCTATTTACATAGCTTTTCTTTCAAGTAAGTATTTCGTTTATTCTTTGGTATATTTACAGAGTATTGACCCTGGGCCAATTAGCTGTATGTTTTGAACGTTTTTGCCTAATTTGTCTTGTTATTTTCATGTATTTCGCAGACTTTTCTTGAGTTTTGCAAAAAGTATAAAGTCATAAAATCAAAAAAAAAAAAAAAAAACTGAATAAAAAAAAAATCTCTCCATTTCGTTTGACCCTTACTAAATAGTAATACAAGTCGAATAAATTTGTAACGTTTTCATATATATTTGTTAATATTTGTATATATGTATATGTATATGTATATATGTATATAATTTAAGGGGTTTTATTTATTTGCTATACATGTACAAATAATTCATTAAAATACAATACAATTTCGATTACAATAATTGGTGCATTTTTAAAAATTGTGCAAAAGTACATTTGTCAAAAATTTGGATTTCTTCCATTTAATTGGTGCATACTTTGAGGCGGTGCATTTAAATCACAACAATTACATTTTAAGTGCATTTTATGTGTGTGTGTAAGTGTGTGTTAGTGTGTGTAAGTGTGCATAGGGCTCTTAATAGACGTATACTTAGTCAAGTAGTTTCTAATCGAAAGTGCTCTGCGAGTATCTCAATCCGCGTAGCATTTCAAGTGTTTTTGTTTTGGCTCAAAAGATTCAGTTAGGACGGATTGCTTTTAAGCTGCGTGTGTTTTTTTTTTTTTTGAGATAGGATAGTGTAGCTAATAGATTATTTATATATATATATATATATATATATCTATATATTCTATGTCTGGTTGATTTTGTTGTAGCTTTTGATATTGCTGGGTTCTCTGTGGCTGTTGTTGTTGTTGTTGTTGTTAGCTACGCTGCCGCCATCTCTGAGCGTCTACACATGACATATTCATACAACGATTCTTTAGCTTTAAGGTACTTGTGACTACTTATGTTTATAGCTCGAAAATATTTTGATTCCTTGATGGTTTCCAGGGACCTCAACTCAATACATCTCCTGTGCGTTTGTCCAAAGCTTGTTCACAGTATCATTTTTATGTCGGTTTTTTTTCTCTCTGGGAATGTTATGCATTTATTTAACTATATATTTGCTGGTGCTGGTGGAAGACTATTATTATCTTTGCATCCACAAACTCTGGACTCGCAAAATAAACTTGAATAACAGTTGCTTACTTCGCATTTGTTTTTGTTTTTTGGCTTTATGTAATACATATATATATATATATTTTTGTGCAAATTTGTGCAAAAAGTGCTACGAACTACACAAAAATAGAATACAATTAAATAAATGAAAAAAAAAAATGTAATATTAGTTAGGCGTTAATACAAATTATATATATATATATATAAATATTTTTTTTGTGTTTACTTTTTTTGATAAGTGCAATTGCGGTGCATTATATAAATATTACAAAATTGTATCTTCATTTGTTTTTAATTATCACATAAAAGTGCAGCAGTGCAGAATTTTTTCGCAAATTTGCGTATTGCGCTAATTATAGAAATTGAAAATTAATAATATGTGCACTTGCAATTTTTAATGAGTTGCATATACTCATATACTCATATTCAATGGGTGCTATTTATAATTTATAATAAGTGCCATGGTTTATTTTTATTCATAGTATTTAAATCGTTTTTTTGTTTGTTTTAGCCTGCAACAAAGTTTGCTTCAAAATATTGTTTATAGAATCTTTTAGTAAACATTACGAACATGTAACAAGTGTGTAACTTCTGCGAGAATTTGGTGAGTGTGTGTGTGTGTGTGTATACATGTGTATGTATGTGTTGCAAAACTTTTACACCACGCTCAACAACATAATTATTTTCTAATGAACTCGTCTAACTGCAAGTCGAGCAAATTATACAAATTAAAATGACGCCAACTAAAACTCGCTTGCATCATGCAAATGAAATAAAATATAACTAAGAAACTTTAATGGCAGTGCCACCACACAGTGCCACAGTGCCTCATGCGTGCTCATTTTCATGTGTGCACTCATTTCACTCATTGCACCCATGTCGCTCATTTGCGGAACCTTATCTCACAATCTGTGACGACCTCTCCAACTGGGTCACTCACTTACATCCAGTTGAGGGCGAGCGCAAAATGCAAAAATGTAGCTTAGTCAAGAGCGTGTCAAGGAGACAGTTTTGTTCCCAACACCAAAATCGTCAAAATGTAAAAACTAAATCTTAATATAATTGATTGAGAATAATAATATTACACAATACCCGATAAGAGCAGGTATAGAATAATACATGTATAGATAGTATATATAATTGTAAGCATTTAAATTGTTTACTGAAACATGCTTAAGAAAATGTAAGCAAATTCAATTGGGTTTTATCAACCCCATAAATTTAAGTTTTTATTTAAAGCTGAAGTGCAATCATTTATTCCTAAGTCTCAAGTCTCAATGCGCATTAAAATCATTTGGAAAGCAATTCACCCGGATTACCATAAAAATCTTCTGATCTGCTCCTGTCTGAAACCTTTTCGGGACATGCAATTTTGTTATAGCTCCAATCTTTGGCTCATATTTAAATTGTATTTCTTTTTTTATCTAGTTTTTAAATCATTTATTTTGTTTGTCAATCCACTGCAGGACAGCAATTTATTTTAGCAATTTGCATGCAAAACAATATAAATATATAGCTATAAGCTTAATGGAGTCTTTGGTTATTTTTCTATTTAATTTGAGACATGTTGCGACTATTTTTAGAAGCAGATGCACAAAAATTGGGATAATATTGTGGCTCATACCGCAAGCGGCAATTGTGTGTAAAGTTTTAATTGGTTAATTGAAAGTGGCATTGAATTGCATCAGTGGCTCCGGTTGTGTGCATTGAGTGCAGCTTTTTGTTGCATGGTTTTAATTGATATTATGGGTGTGATGAAAAAAGCAGGCCAGAATCAATGACACACAACACCTGATGCCCATTAAAGGTCACTTTGCCAAAGAGCCGCAAACGATATGATAAATATTTGGTTATAGTTAACAGTCGTCCAGTTTGTAGTTTAATTGTCAACTATTTAACTGTTTTCGAATTGTATTTCAACTTGTTTTGCATGCAGCCTCCAATGCTAATACAATTTGTGGCTTGCAGATTTGGCTAGCTTTATTTATATATTAATATAAATATTTATTTTAGTGGTAGCTAAAGTAAAAACTTTTGAACAATTCGCACGGTTAACTTATTTTCTAAACAAAAGCTGATTGATGACACATAACACAATAGTTATAATATTATTAAACATTTAGGTATTTTTTTTTGGAATAATTACCTGTGCTCCCACTTTAGTGCTTAGCAAAAATGTATTTCTTCGAGTATCAACTGCTAATTACTCTTTGGTGATTAATATTTATGTTTCTTATATTCATTTACTAAATAACGTTTATAGATAATATGTTTTATATATATGTATATATTTGTTTAATAAAGTTGCTAATCTGCTTTCATTTCCATCGGTTCATTAAATTTGCTATTCAGCTTTCCCAAAATCCATTCAAACCCATTCCAAAATTATTCCTGACCTTTGACTTCGTTCTAAAAAACCATCTGCTTCCATGCCTTACATTCAACAGCTATTAATAGCTTCGTTCTCTTTTTCATATCTTGATGACAAAAACATATAAATTACTCACATTAATCTACACGTAATTCCATTCAATCTTATTGTTTACAAATTTATTTAGTTTCTAAAAAATTATCATTATAATAAAAACCTTCGTGCATATTTGTTGTTCAAAAGTTTTCTCAATTTGCCAGTATTGGTGAGCATCAGACAAACTCGGAACTTGTAGAAATTGGTTTGCCTAAAAGGCAGCTTGAACGGACTAACTTAAAGAATACGATAAGAAGCTATCCTCAGAAGATTTCATGAATACGCCGAAAGTTGCTGAGGAAATTTTGATATGCACTTCAACTGTTTGCATAACTACTACGAAAAGGTTGAAAACTCAAGTGATACTTAAAAGTTTAACTTGGCTTTACTTTTAATCTGCTTAACTTGAACACATATTTAACTTCGTTAACAACAAAAAATACATTTAAAAAAAAAAAAAAAAGGGTTTATAAGAGTAAACTTACTGTGTGTGTAAAGTTGTTACCATGAGCTGTGCTGTGTGTTGTTTGTCATTGGTTGTGTTTCTTGTTTGATAATGTTGATGTTATTGTTTTTTTTGTTGAAAGAGAGACTTTTGCAAAGTGAATTCACAAGTAGAAAGAAAAATAGTTAAAGTTAAATGAGTCATAAAGAAAAGAGATTTGTGAGTAAAGAGCAAAGAATTAAAAATGATATTAAAGAAGTGATTCGAGAAGAAGATTTGAAATCTGTTAATTAAGAAAGTGGAGCATCTGTTGTGGGAAGAAAGAAGAAGAGTGTTTTTGAAATCAGAAATGCATAGTTGGTTTTGTTTTCAGTGTATATTAAGTTGTGTATTTGTTTTCTTCATTTTCATGTATAGTTTTTTGTTTGTTTTTGTTTTTGTTTTTTTGTTTTTTTCTGTTTGTATTATATAGTATTCGTATATATAATTTATTAATATATATATTTAATATGTAAACAGTAAAATATAATGGAATTATAATTATACCCAAAAAAATGACCGCAAAAATGCGTACATTATTTATGATTAACTAGCTTTCATATATATTTAAATGAAAGATTTAACAGAGATAGGGGTATAGAGAGATAGGCAGGCAAAACTTATGTACAGCAAATACAAATACAAAGTACAAATACTTAGATGAAAATGATAATTTGAATTGAACTTTGGTTTTTTTTTTTAAATTTTATTTAGGTTTAAAAAAATGGTGCGAATGGCATTTTTGCTTTTGGGCCATTTGCTACATTAGTAAAAGTTCATTTTAATGTTCTCTTTGTTATTTGTTTTTGTTTGTTTGTTTGTTTTTTTTCGTTTTTTTTTTTTAAATATACAAATACAAATAAATACAAGTAGTGTTGTCTATTTTTAGGTTTTTCGTTCATTGACTGACTGTGTTGTATGTGTTTTCTATATACTTATTCTGTATATATGTGTGTATTTTATTATATATATTTTGTTGTATGCATGTGTGTGTGTGTGTGTGTGTGTGTGTGTATGTGTGTGTCTATATGTATGTTTGTTTGTGTTTGTCTATGCATTTGTATTTTGTTATTACTTTAAACATTTAACAATTATTTGTTACCATATTTGTGTTGTTATATGTTAAAGAAATTGTTTTCTTCGGTTTCGCTAGGTTTCTTTTCTTTTCGCTATGCCTAAAATTATATGTATTTATTATATCGTACTAAAATAAATAAAGTTTAAAATTGTTGCCAAAAAATGCTCAAAAATAAAAAGTAAACAAAAAAATTAAAAGTTCAGTTTTTTTTTATATTTAGTTAAATATATTTATATACAAATTTGTACACACAATTAGGTTGCCAATTTCAAGGCAGCCCAAAATGTCAAGTCAGGGAAATGCAAAATATTAAAATGATCATCGTTAAGTTTAAACATAGCTAAGAAATATGAGTAAATATACATATAAAAATCAAATAAATATATAGTTTCAAAAATAAAATCAATTAACTTATGTGTATTTACATTAACGCACACCAAACTAACTGTAGTTATTTATTGCAATCTATTTCGTGTTATAAAAGTTTTCTTTCCTCTTTTGGGTTTTTTGTTGCAGTTTAAAAAGTTGTTTGTTGTATGTTTTGGTTATAGAAAAATAGGCCAAAAATAGATGTATATGTATATTTTTCCATTTTGTTTTCTTTGTTTTTTCGTTCTTTTTAATCTTCATTCAAAAATGTCATTAAAATTTTCATCTGTCTCTTTGCATTTGGTTTTTGTTTGATTTTGTTTCCATTTGAATTTTTCATCGGGTCTTATTTAGTGCGCTTTCGTTTATGGTTAGGGATTTGTTTTTTATTTTATTAATTTATATGTTTGTTTGTTTATTTATTTATTTTTTTTGGTTTGTTTTGTGCATAATGTTTGCAAGGATAATATGCATAAATTGTTTTTTATTTGCTTATAATTTGATACAGTTTATTTCCGTTTCATTTTTCTTGGTAGTATAGCAACATTTATGTAGAGTTATTACACCGGTATAGAAATCGTTTATATTATTCATTATGAGTATTATCATTTATATTTAAAGGTGGGTTATTTTGCAGTTATTTATAGAAAATTAACACGGAAATTAAAAGGGAAAATGAAAAATAATATTAAGATTAACTTGTTTTTTTTACTAATATTGGAAACAGGGGCTTTATAAGAATGACACAGAGCTCCGGCCAATGTCAAATAAAGGCCTAATTAATTGAGTAATTTTTTAAAAGTTTAATGACGAATTGCATTTCTTGCGCATTTGAGCTGTGTGCCGGCACATGAGAACATAATAAGAAACCCAAAACTTATTAGTAAATGTTCATTTTAATTGTTTATAATTACTTTGCATTTTATACGTACTGTGTATAAGATATGAAATTTTATTGCTCGCAATTTCATATGTTATTTCGATAATAAATTTATTTTTCTTTTTTGGTTTTTGGTTTTTCATTTTTTTTGTATTAAGTTTACATAAGAGTTGGCATTAAATTTTAATATGAAACAAAGGGGGAAAAACGTTTAAATAGCTCCCAAAAGACACGTTAATAAGCTTTACCTTTTTCCACTTGAAATTTTAAAAAAGTTTTTAACCATTATTGTTTAATTTTTAATAATTTGTTGCCATGCTGCATACATACACAACCGTTTCAACACTTTATTTTTGTTATTTTTTTTTATTGTTTTTGGTTTTTTTTGTCCATCGGTTTTAAAAATTTGCTTGATTGTTTTCTTATTTGATTGTTTGCTGGAACTTTGTATGCATAATAACAATAATGGATATTATTAAAAAGAAAAATAATTTTTTTCGCTTATCATCTGTTGCGTTTACTTATTTATTTTTTAATTTAATTTAAATTTATTAATTTATTTGGTTGTTTTTATGATATCAGCTGGTAAACAAAAATCAAGGACATCAAATTGCAAAGTCAGTACGAAATAAATAATGTTTTTTTGTGTTTCTTTGTTAGCATTTTTACAAGCGTTTCAACCAAAGTATACAATTTGTGTATTTGTATAAGTTTAAGGGTTTTGTTTTCGTTATATATTTATAAGTCCATTGTTAGTTAAATATATTTGATTTAAATCAATTTTCTTAACTACATATAGCTGCCATTTCCATGAGAACTGTTTCATATATGAACAAAAAAAAAACAATAAATTGAAACAAAAGTATATATGCTTAAAGAAACTAAACGAAAATGCCATAATAATTATACAAAATGATATACAAAATGATTTATACATTAAGATTTAGGTAAAGCAAATACTCATCAGAAAATAGTTAATTGAAATTCACAAAATTTATACACAAAATATATTTCAAAAGCTGTTAAGCACAATACTCAATTTAAGTTAAATGCATAAACTAAAATAATTCTCAACTATCAATAATAATAATAAGTATAATCAAGTCAAGTCTTTTTGTTATGTAAATGTTATACCTTCATTGTATTAGTTTGTAAATGTTTTTTTTTTCTTGCTCGTCCTTGCTTTGCTGTTTATGTATTGTATATATATTTAAATATCATTCATACATTCATAGACCTACGGCATCGTTTAGTTATCATCAATATCATTATCATTAACATGATAATCGTTTATCGTTTATCAGTTATCAGTAATCAGTGGCATACGGCATTCGCAATCGCATTCGTATTATCAGCATTATCATTGCAATAAAACCTATGTCAATTTTTAATTGTATATTTATTTGTTATATGTATATATTTACTATATATAATTAATGTCTGCTTTTTCATATTTTTTTCTTTTGTTTGTTGTTTTTTTTGTTTTATTATTTTTTTTTTTGGTTTTTTTTTCATTTTCATTCATTGTGTATATGTATATATAATTCTTCTGCCTTCTCTCAATTTCAGCTCTTTAGCTCATTAACGCGGTTTTGATTTATTTATCTGGTTTTTCTTTCTTGTTATTTTTGGTTTTTGTTGTTGCATTAACATTTAAACTTTAATACACATATAGTTAAATAATGTACACGAAATATATGTATATATGTATATATATTTAAATATATATATATATATCGAGGTATATACATATAATTCCATGTATATACGCATATATATATATTTTTAATATACTTTTGAATACGTTTAATATTTACTAAAATTAGTTTATAGTTTAGGCCCGATTTAATACGCAAAACATAAAGAAAGAAAAATCGTAAGATATTTTTTTCCCCATTTTTTATTTGGTTTTCATTTTTGTTTCGAAATGTTAACGCCATTTTGAGTAATTTTCTTCTTTTTTTTTAATTTTTGAATAACTGCTTGATTGGTTGCTTTTATATTTGTTCTTTTATTTTTAATTTTTGTATATTTAATAATAGTGGAATAATAATCCAAATCATACCTCTTTTTATACTTGCCGCCATTTTTAATACATTTCAATTTTGTTTTACTTGGAGAATTTACATGCCTCAATTTTGCATTCATCTCCAATAATTTAATTTTTGTTAAGAGTGACTGGGCAGGCTGGGTGTTTAGTATGTGTGTGTGTGTGTGTGTGTGTGTGTGTGTGTGTTTGAGTGTCATGTTTAAACTTAATAGGTTTGCACGATAATTGTTAAGTTTATAGCGTAAAACTAATTGTAATTTATGTTTAACGTGGGTTGTCTAGGTGTGGTTTTCTTTTATCAAGTGTGTGTGTGTGTGTGTTTTTCAGTTTGTGTAGGTGTGTGTGTCCATATGTGTATCCTTGAGGTCTTAACGCCCCCGCGCCCAGCGTAATAACGCATCCGCTAACACATCCAAATGAGCTTTTGTCTGCAATTACAGAAAATAAGAGAGAAAACGAAACAGAATTGAAGACATTTTCTAGCAGGTAAATTGGAGGTAAATTAGAGAATTGTGGTATTCTTTAGTGCTTACCGTCTTATAGAACATGCAGGAGCTTCTTTGCTCATCCTCACCCTCCGGGCAATCGATGAAGCCATCGCATAGAGCATGATCGTCTATGCAACGATAGCGTCCCTGCAGATCCGGTGTGGGGCATGCGAAACGCTCCATGCCATCCATTGCGGTGGGGCACTCTGCAAATACACAAGAAATGAAACAGGTTGCACAGTTAGTCAAAATAGTTTTATGCATAATGTCCCCCCCTGCCCCCGCACACATAAAAACCCCCAACTGCTGTGCAGGTAACAACTTTCCACATAAATCGTTCAACTTGCGAGGCAAAAGTTTTGTGTTCGCTAATGTCCGCCATGATTTGCGTCTAAATGCTGCAAGTTGCAAACGACACCCGCATAAGAGTATGCTTTTGCTATGCTATGCTATGTAAGCCATTTGCCATTCGCCAATCGCCATTCGGCATTCGCCATTTTGTTTGTGTATCCTGCGAATGCTGTCGCTGTCGCTATCCCCGCTAAGCGGCGCATACAGTTATAAATAGTTCCACGTTAGCTACTTTACTACTTTCAATGCTCGCAGGATAACCGTTGCCATTCCAAGCATAGACGGACGAACTCGGCTTTGCTTGCAACGTCGCAGCAGAAGCAACAATAAAAGCAAAAACTTTATTTTTTGTGGCATTTTTCTCGACGCATTTTTTTCACTCTACAAACAAATACATAAAAATAAATCACTTGCAGGACATGTTGGCGCCTCCGGTTTAGTTTCAGCCATTCTGATACACACACACACACACACACACACACACACACACACACACACACACACACACACACATGTATGTTTGTTTTTGTTGGGCTTGTTGCCATTGTTATTGTTGCTCCTGGCTACATGTTTGCGTATTGAGATTTGTTGAAGTTACCCGTATAGGTTACATGCCTCCCCCCACTACTCTCCCCTCTCGCCATCTGTTTCTCAATCCACAATATCCAATCTTTTTTCGGCCCGTTCGCTGCTGCGTTATTTTTCTACCAGCGATTGGAAAAAGTTTACTGCACTTTTTGTTCGATGTGTCTGCACGGGGATTGTTGGCATTTTGTTGTGTATCCCATTTACAATTTTACCAAAATAAATTTCATTCATGGTAGTTTAAGGGGGGATTTCTTTGTTTCTTTTCGTGTTGTTTTGTCTAAAATGACGCTGTTAACAGAACATTTATTTGATTTGGCATTTGGCTGCCGTTTTTTTTCTTTCTCCTGTACAAATAGTATAATAGAGTTTATCATTGGTTCAATTCAATTTGCATAGTGATGTTATCCGATTATTGTTGGAAAATATAAATATTTGAATTTTGTGGGATTATATATGTATAACCCTAAGTAACCCAAATAGCAGACACTTTTCTATCTATTCAACTCCACTCACAACTTGCAACGTGTAAGTATGAAATACGATACGTTTATATAGATTGCAACATTGCAACATTTTGCTGCGCTTGCACATTTCATTCAAGAAAGTTGACAACACACCCGTCATGAAAGCTGTAGTTTACAACATACCCATTCATTAATGTGCCTCTGAACAAGTGTCAGAAATATACACACCTACACACATACATGTGCAGACATTTGTACACACCAACTGAGTGGCTGCCCTTCAACACTTGTCAGCCGCAAGTCCTGAGTCCTGCTCAAGTTGTCGGCGCTCGATTAAGAATTGCGACTCCAAACGTCTGCAGTTGCATATCTGAATCACCTTGCAACAAATTTATAAGCATTACATTAGCAGTAGCAGTGGCAGTGGCAGCTGCCGCAACAAAAAGTGCATAAGCAGTGCGCGCAACTTGACACTCAATTGTTTCCCAAACCCATTGCCCCACCTGGCTGTTGTGCTTGTCTGCCAAATGGAGTCGGCATCAGGTTCTCAGTTGTCTGCTGTCAGCATTAAATCAATTGATGAGGGAGGAGTGCAGATGCACAAAAAATCGTTGCGGCGCCCGACGCCTCGTTAGGCACATTGTGCTGAGCGGGGAGCGGAGAGCGGAGAACGAGACAGTTAGTGGAGAGAAAGGCCCCTGGCGTGCCAAAGAGCCATTTGCATTTTGAAGAGACCAAAACGATGATGACGATAAAGAGAATGTCGCCGGTAAAGGCGTCATCAGTCGATTGCCATTTATCAATGCGATTCGCGGTTGCCGCCGCCGCCGCCGCCGATGCAGTCGCCAATGCAGCCATCTTATTTAATTGCGTCACTGAATACTTGAGCACGTTTGTGGCATGCCAGTATTAAAAGTGCCACGCCCACAATTTATGCTTATACCAAAAGACGACGCAATTTGCATAAATGCATATGAAATGAAAAGCGCATTGCGTATACGCAACGTTGACCCAAAACACACGTCCATTAGTTTTATGGGATTTCTCTTTCATTTATTGTTCAGTGTTTGCATCGAGGTACAAACTATTATGGCCAACAATGAGTAGTATTGCTGACTGTTGTTGTTGTTGTTGTTGTTGCTGTTTTTGTTGTGCCATTTTTTTTCATTGCAGTTCACTGTGAGTCATGTCGAGTCGAGTTGGTTCGAGTTGCTGTCGCTTTTTGTCGTCAACCCACATTTTGTACTTTGAACTTAATTTCACACACAAATAACTATGCATAACACACAGCGTAACCACAGTAAAAAAGGGAGCGAGACAGACTGACAGAGAGTGAGAGAGAGAGGGAGAAAGAGAGCTTTTGAGTGGGTGCACAAGTTGAAACTTATAAAATTTTGGACGCCCTCGTTTCTTGCTGTTTTCGTTGCCCATATTCTGTTCACCATTCCCTTTGCGATGACGTTTTGTTTTTTATATATATATATATATATATTTTTTTTTTTTTTTTTTGGGCCAAGCGAGGCTATTGAACTTTAAATTGATTTTTGCGCTCGTTTGCCATTAGACCACCTCTGTCCTAGCACCGCCTCCACCTTGTCGCTAGTGCAATAAATCGAAATAATTCCGCACAAAAATTTCGTTTACTAGTTTTATTTGTGCTGCAATTGCAGTTTAGGTGACTTTTGGCAAAGTAAAGTTTGTATGCAACAAAATGTTAACATATATATTAAATAATAGTTTTTTTTATTTATTTGAAAACACTATTAAATATACTTAAAACTTTTAAACACCATCCAGCAATGCACCCACATTTATATACGAAATCAATTTGTAAAGCAACTAGAAAAAACGTAGCGACACTCAGAGAAAAGTGCAGAGCACTTAAGGATTTGCTTATCTATATTAGCTAACGTCAGAAAAGCCATTTGAAGAGCAATGGAAACTCAATCGATAAGTAGCGGGCAAGGCATGGAGCTTATGCAAATTGGGAAGTGAAGTTTGACAGGATTTGGATGTGGTCGTGTGTCGTCCAAGTTTCTAATAGTATAAATCTTTAGCTAGATGCTTACATGCAAATCACGTTCAGATCTTTGGAGAGAAACTTACAGGCAAAAGAAGCAACTGTACCCAAGTTGTTACTTACATAGTGGCAGATAAGCCAGGACATAAGCTCGAAAAAGTCAACGCATGTTGACACTAAGACACTCAACAACAACAACAAGAGCAACAACCATGACAAACAAACAACAACACGTCGAGTGTCAAAAAATCAAAAGCATAAAAAGGATTTGGCTGTTGCCAAGTCGCAGCTGAGCAGCGTATATCCTAGTGCAGGGTGTCATGTTGTGGGTAGGGGTTAGTTCTGTGTGTGTGTGTGTATGTGTGTGGGGCAGCCAAAAAGCAAATGCTGATATTTTTGTCGGAAAAAGAGAGGCAACAAGAGAGAGAGAGAACGAGAGAGAACGACATGGCGTATACGTAATGCATGCAGGTCCCTCTGTGCTCTGTGAATGAGTGGAGTTCGCCGCAAAAATAAGTCGAGAAAATGTTATAACAAAGTTCGAAGCGAGAAAACCTTTTTCACCCACTCCCCCAGAGCCGCAAAAGAGCCAAAAATACTCAAAAGCCAAAGCTGAAACGCCTGTTGTCTCGTCGGTATGGCGCCTAAAATGCTGCCAACAATAATAACAAAACCCACGAAACGAGAGCGCGCAATGCAATGCACACACACACACTAGTGCAGTATGTATGTGTGTGTGAGGGCGTCGTCTGCAGGAAGCTAAAGGAAGCGCCAGCTAAAGGAAACAGCGCGCAACGATTTTGCAGCAATAAATTGATAGTTTTATGTGGCGCACATAAACAGGCAAAAAAAAAGTAAAATAAAAATGTAAAAAAAAAAAATAATAAAATAAAACTAATGCAATGCTGGCTAGCTGTTTGGGACATTAAGCTCGCGTCTTATCGCACCCACCCACACACACACACACACACACACACGCACACACAGCCAGCGGAGACACACACCGTGAATTATGTTTCAGCTGTAAACAGAGGCAAATGGACAAATGCATAAAACAAAAGCATAGGAAAAATTATATAAATGAAAATTGATGGGTATTCATACACCTCTAAAGCCTGTTCCCTTACCACATTTTTGTGTGTGAATCCCAAAGTAAAAACCCCATTTTTTTAGTGACACATTCCATGTGCTGGCTGTGCTGGTGTCCCGTGTCAAAAATTGAATTAAATTTATGTTCCTTTTCGTGACTCTCTTTTCTGTATTGTTGCTTGCCGGCAAATTGAGGATTCGGGTCTGCTTTGTCAACGCGCCCTTTTCATTTACATACACCCCCTCCCTACTCCCTCCAGCAGTTTGTTCAGCCGTCATAATTTGGCCAGGTTGTGCATCCTTAAAGAAAGCCTGTGTCGAGCGTTCTACAATAAGGTTTTGATTAAATTTTCCGCTCGAATATATTCTGTGAAAATTTGTCTGGATTGTTTTACTTGGTGTAAAACTGAGCCTGCCATTTGTAAAATTGTTCAGCCGCAGTTCCTTTGTTTTCAGCGAATTTTTCCTTCTATTACCTTTAGCGTTTTTTTTAATTTTTACTTCTATTCCCATTTACAACACACACAAGCTAATTTTTTCTAGACAACTTAATGGAATATTTCCTTGCCTTTTGGCAATGTATTCTTGTATATCTTGTTTTCGATTTTTTTTTATGTATTCCTTATATATGTACAATAAAGGGAAATGGATAAAAAAAAAAAAAGCGTTTAGACGCATGTGTGTTTTTGCCACAGGCATTATTTGTTTTGCTGGTAACTCCCACCTGGCATTTATTGAAATATAATAAGCACAGTTTTTGTCCCATACCATTTAGCGACAGTGCCTGCAAGCTAATTGCAGACGCACACTCTCCAGTGACAGTCCTCACTTGGCTTTGGGTCTTCCATTTAAAAATGACTTATATGAATATTTTGCGATGTCACAGAAAGGAAACTAAACAAACCCAAACACAGTCCGACATAGATTGTTCCACACAACAAGAACTGCCAATTGAAGTGGCTTACATGGAAAACCTTTTAGTTTGATGCTTCTGTAGCTCAAATGAAAACAAAAACAGAAGCATATAGAAAATTTGAATATTTTCAGTTGGATGAATGACAGATACTTTCTAGATATTATCAAGAATTTAAAAACAATATGTATCAATTTAAACACACATATTAAAATCTCAAATAAAAAGTTAAAGATGCTTAACTAACAATCTTTCCATAGAAATTAAAAAATAGACCAGAAAGCAAAATGACAAAATTGCTTCTTGCTCCAAACACATCACTTAATATGCAAATTGAGGCTGTCCACTATAAATGTTCCCCTCACGCACGCATAATTTTTTATTTTGCATTACATATTTAAAAACAAGAAAAACAAAAAAAAAAAAATTGTTGAAAACTTAACGAGAGCAAAAACAGTGGCAAGACATTTGTTAACTTCATTGGCAAATTTAGTAGTCAAAAGTTCCATTTCCAGCTACCGCATTTCGTATGATTTTTTTTATGTGCTGACAAGTTTTATAATGAAAAATTTAATGCTGATGGGCGCATATTAAGAATTGCAAATTGTTATTAATATTTTTTGCAATTGTAATAACTGTAAAGTGTGGCTCAGATGACACACTTGCTGTCAACTGATGTGGCAGATTGTCATAATTGCAATTTTGTTAAACACAATATTATTAAGTACTCAATAATTGTGCAGCGATGTGGATTTAATTTTTATTGGTTTAACAGTTGGAATACATTAAATATGCTGTTGCAATTTATCTGTGCTTAATGAAAACTGAAAAATGTTCACCTGTCTGACCTTGACCGATCGATGACCGCCTTACAAATAAATAAAATAAACATTAGGAAAATCAGAAGTAACAACTGACAGATAAAATTACGATTGGCCACAGACCCAGACAGGGAGAAAATAACTCAGAGGAGCACTTTGCGCCCCACTTTGGCTAATCTGACCGAAAAGCGTGCCAATGCCTTTCAACAGTTCACAATTTAGCAAAGGAAATGGCAATGCTTATATATTTTAATTAACTTGGGTCCCTAACAACATGGCTAACATATACACAGACTCACACACACACACACACACGCACACAGTTTTTAAGGCGCGGCCTGGGCTCGACTCACACATTCAGGCAAATACGCACTTTACATACATATGCATACATATATGTATATATATATTATATATATATATATATATATATATATATATATGTATATTTATATATACGTACGTCGCGTCTGACAGCCATAAGACAAAGCATAACAATGGCAATGGCAACGGCAACGTGGCAAGGACAAAATGGCCAAATATAGCAACAAACAAAACGAGGCAAATAAAGAAGCAACAAACCATCAACAGTTTGATATGCCTCGTCTGTGCTCAGACACACACACACACACACACACACACACACACACATACACACTCCTTTATACACATTGCGGAGTCTGAGTGAAACTTTTGGGAATTGCTGCTTACACATTTGTAATCTTGCCTGGTCTTGCCTCAGAACCCAAAACTCTACACCATCCCCACCCCCCCTTCAGTTGGTGGCAATCGGTCGGCTTCTTTAGCTGCTTTCTGGGTGTGCCCCTTGGCGGGCATATTCTATTTTTAGCACGCATATAAAGCATTCGAAAATGCTCCTTACGTTTTCGCAGTTTTCTTCTCTGTTTTTCTTTCGCTTAGAGTGTAATAAAAACTCATATTTTTCTTTCATTGCGTTCTTTATTCTTACGATTTGGTTATTTTTTATTTTATTTTATTTTTTTTTTTTGCCAAATTAAATGATTTTGTTAACGCTTGCTGGTTTTTTGGCTTTGCCTCTTGCACTCAAACTTAAACAAAGTATAACCACAGTGAGTGTCCTTGTCGTCCTGTTTGGGTCCCTTTTAGACGACCGACAATCAATCGATGTGACAGCTATACGCATAAATCTTAAAAAGAAAGTCGAAAACTTCTTAATTGGCAATTAAAAAGCGTTAAAAGCGCGTTCGAGCCAAAAAGTAAAACCCATTAAAACTTTTCATGGACACATGAAATTTCTAACGAACATTGACCTGCCAAAATAAATTAAAAAAAAAAAAACTAAGAAAAACGAGCATTCATAATTGAATGTATACAGTACAAATAGACAGAGTAATACAGAGCAGTTAAAAACTTTACTTTATTATGATACGAGACATACGAATTATGATGATAAATGCTCTGCAAACATAAAAAAGACTTTTTCTTCAATCAAGAATATAATTTTAATTTACAGAGTTATAGCTCTTTTACTTTGTAATTTGTGCGAAAACTTGTAAAATTCGTCTGCTTGTATTGTAATTAATATAAAATGCCGCCACATTGTAGATACATTTATAATGAGCTTGGTAACGCAGCCCCCGGGGCGACATGTTGCTCTATAGCAGCAAGTGAGGACTCTCGAACAAGTTGTGTGTTTTTTGTTTTTCATATTTTATCTATATAAATTAATGATGTGCTGAGGAAAAACGCTTCTGATCTAACAAAAGAAATTGCTATTTTTCTGTATATTTGTCTCATTTTCTCTCTAAATTTTTGCATGTTGTTTTTGACTTGTCTGTTGTTTTAAGATATATAAATATATTTGACATAGTGCAAGTTGTAATATTTTAATTGTTCGTCAAAAAGATCAAAGGGAAACGGGGGCGTTGCTCAGCTGTTATACCACAATATTACATACTTAAAGCTTGTCTTACATACATGTGTGCATGTATTGGTAAATACGGAATTAAGTACGACGCAGAACAAAAGCCTTTGGCGAGTGTGAAGATGGCGAGGAGTGAGACGATTGTATGGCAAACAAAATTGCGAACGATTATTATTTGGGTTTGACGTCAAAGCCTTAAACGCCAATTACAAAGCGCACACATATATATATATATAGATATAGAACGCCATTTTTACCTGCTACGTGACTGTCATA
Source organism: Drosophila longiperda (assembly GCA_035042125.1). Taxonomy (NCBI): domain Eukaryota; kingdom Metazoa; phylum Arthropoda; class Insecta; order Diptera; family Drosophilidae; genus Drosophila; species Drosophila longiperda. The sequence continues at coordinate 6,882,478 of JAWNLV010000107.1, read as the reverse complement.
CGCACACACACAAACACACACACACACACAGAGAGAAACACACCAATCCATGCGCACGCAAGAACACACAATTGACACAGTAAAATTTTAATGTAGCATACTTTCAGGCCGCATACTGAAAATGACAACACAACGCCAAAAGAGAGAACGAGAGAGAGAGTGAGATAGATACAGAAAGAAAGAAAACGCGTTCTGCCTCCACCCACCCCTTCTCTACTTAACACTCTTCTAGTGCGTTCACCATCCTGCTCTTTGCCTACTCTTTCTTTCAGTGTCTGTTTGTTGTGACCTCGTCCACCTGACCCCTTGAGCTGCTCAGTCGCACAGTGGCCAAAAGGTGTTTAGCCATCTTAGAAGATAATGATATGTTAATGTTATGAGCAAGATAAGGTCTGAATTGAGCCATGTTTTTAGCGGTGTTTTTTTTTAACATAGCTAATTTTCATTTTAAATGTCTTGATAAAGGGTAAAATAATACCAAATTTGGTACACAAAAAAATAATAATAATAATAATTTTTATATCCTGGTGGACTGCTGACATTTGTATTTTTGTTCGGAGTTTGAAAATTTATGCGAATTAATAAAAAGTATAAAAAGCTGTAAGCTAACTTTATTTTTTAGTCTATTTGCAATTTTATTATTTTCTTTTTTAAACAAGCTGAGGAAAAAATGATAAGGAATATAAGTGCAAAGCCTCCGAGCCTTGAAGACGACATTGAAATAAGCATAAATTCTTAACTGTTCAATTAATTTTTTTAATGCAATAGATTTAAGCTGCTTTAAGTAATTTAATATCAATTTCTTAGATTGCCTGCAGCGTTGTCGTAACAAAAGTACAAGTCTAGCATCCAGATAATTATTTTTAATGTACAATGAAATCGAAGACTCCCACAACAACTACCCACTGTGGCTAACCAAAGTGCTGAAACATTTGCCATTGTATAGCCGCAGCAACAAATTTTTATGTGTTTACCTTTTTGCGCAGGCAACACACGCAGCAAAAGCAACAGCGACAAGCTGCGCACATTTTGTGTTTAGTTTTTGAGGCACAAACGAGCCACACGTACTCCTCAGGTGTACAAAAAGAGAAAGATAGTAAAAAAAAGAGCGAGAGAAAGAGAAAATAGTGTGGAAAACCTGGCTAAATAATTTCATCGAGTGCTTGACCCATGTGAACAGCCAGCAGTTGGAGAGCAGCTAGGGTTAGGTTCTCTGCAGAGCTGTCAAAAATCATTATCTTCACCAGAACCTAATCCTCAACCTGAAGCGTTGTTGTTGATTAGTAGCTCATTAATTGTGGAATTGCCTAGTTGTCGACGTTTATTTTCGCTGTCACCAGCCTCAGAGATTTTGCTCAAAGTAAAACATAAGTTTTGCGAGCAAAAGTCTTTAATATTAGTCTGCGAGGTTGCCATGACCACAAATGTCACGCTCCTCTGACCGTGGTTGGTGCCCTGACATTTGCTAAACTTTAGCATTTTCATATTTATTTTCACTTTTATCGCTGTGAAATTCGAACTGCAATAAACGTTGAGCTACATTTTATGCTCTTAATTATTATTTCTCTTTGTTTACTGTTTTGTAATTTCTACTGCTTTTGTTCTGCCACTTGTCCTGTTTGCCATAACTGAAATCTGAGCCATACTCTGATTGCTCATCGAGTGCCCACTTAACTTGTCTGACTGCTGCCTTTCTAATTCAATTTGAAGGCTGGGGCAATTAAATATTATAATCGGATGTGAGAACTGAAGCTCAGATTGAATAATATTGTATATCATTGACCTTGAGTATACCGCAATTTAAATGGCAACTGAGTGCAATCTATTCCTCAAAAAAAGTATAAAAAAAAATGCATAATCGAAAACCATTCAAATACATGTTGAATTTAAGAAACCATTTAGCATTTTTTGTATTGTCGCTGGTAAAATGTTACATTTGTTCATTCTCAAAATAACATACAAATATTTAAAATAAATTGCATTTCTTTGAGTTACGCGTAAAAAAAAAAAGAATATATTAAATTTATGCATACATTGAATGCACATTAACTAAAAATAAAATGCGCTGCAAAGAAACTGGTGAAAAAATACGTCAACGTCTAGTTTGCATTTAAATTGCATTTTATCCCACGAAAAAAAGGCTAAAAAAAAAACTGGCAGGCGACAACGACCAAAGTTCTATTCAAAAAAAAAAAAAAAAAAAAGGAAGAATGTCGACCACCGTCGCACAATCAAATTAACTTGCCATTGTTGCATTTATTTTAATTTTAACAACAGCTAAAAATAGTGCCAAACAAACATGAACACACACACACACACACATTGCTTATAATTGGCTGTGTGTAAAAATAAAGCAGTGAAACTTATTTTTGTGTGCGACAAAAAACCCAAAAAAAGGCAGCAAAAGGCACATTTGCATGTAAATCGCGTTTAAGCAACGACAATGAAAACACACACACACACTCACACACACGCAAGCATACACAGGATACACACACACAAACACAAACACACACACACACACACACACATATAGACTTAGGAAAGGCTGTTGCTTGGCAGTTGCCGGAATTCTTACATACATTAGCGTTACCGGTGGATTGTGCTGTGGTTGTTGCACTGGCTGACAGCGGGCCAGGGTGTGCGGTTGGAGGTGTGTGTGTGTGTGTGTGTGTGTGTAGCGGTAATCGCGTGCTATGCGCAGATTAAAATGCGACAAAGCAACACGACAAATTTTTAAATAAAGACGCAGCGTACAGTTAGTAAAAATCAAAAAACAACTAACACATATCCTGCATAGGTTTAAAATAATTTAGATTTTATGTAAATGAAAATAGAAATTAATTAAGATTAGATATGTTAAAAATTTGTTGAAAGCTTTGTGATTTGAATTAACAAACAGTAGATTACAAACTATTAATAATAAAATGTAATTTCAAACGCTGTGTTTCCTTGAAGACGAATCTTGTCGGGATATTAAATTTATCGAAGTATACACAGTAAAAAACATTTCAGTTATAGCCAGCGTTTATTACCATATTTATAGACAAACACAATAATAACAATAATTTATTAACTGAATGCCTATAATTAGTTTTACTTCTATCAAAATTTCTGACTAGTTGTTTGATACCTACCCGAAGGTTATAGATTTATAATTAAGTACAAAACAACTGGGTCAACTACTTATGGCTTACATTATGCGATGGCCAAGGCCCTTATTCACTTTTCGCCTACCAATTTTGGTATACCTTATTTCAGCACATTTAACTGCTGGGTGTTTAAAAGGCATAGCAACACACAGAAGTCGAAAAGCGTCAAATACGCGGATTTGTATAGCCCATCAACACACACGCACACACACACACACACGCACACACACACACACATTCAGTGGGAGCAGCAATTAAGTCACGGCAAAATGCGCTACGGAAATGTGGAAAAAAAAAACAAAAGCGCAAGCAAATTTTTGGTGTGCGACGTTTTCGCTTTTATTTTATTTTATTTATATTTTGTGTGTGTTTTTCAAGCTTAGCCAGGCTAAAATTTTTTCTGTCTGCGTCATGTGGCATTCATTTGCGTTTCGCTTGTGCTAACAACAAAAAAAACAACAAAAGCAGCAGAGGCAGCAGAGGCAGCAGAGGCAGCAGAGGCAGCAGAGGCAGCAGAGGCAGCAATAAAGTCTGCGGTTGCTGGAAAGCAAGTTTTAACCTCCGTTAAACAATGAAAACGAAGGCAACGTCGTCATTTCCGCTTGACGTGTGGTGTTTGTTGTGTGTGTGTGTGTGTGTGTGGTGTGTGTTTAACGGCGGGTCGATGCTTTGCCCCAACGGAGGTGTGGGTGTGTTTGCCGGTTTAGGTGTGTATGTGTATGTGTGTGTGTGTACATTAGTGGCAGAAATACTTGCCACTTTGCCACGCTCTCTCTCTCTCTTATTTTTACCATTATTAGTTAGGCGGGGCACAGAGGCATTTTTCAATTTCAGGCACCTGTTGCGCCCCACCTGCTCATCTCCCCTAAAACTTTCGCAGCAGAAATTGAGTCCAGCGGGCACAAATGACAGCATGTTGAGCTTTTTCAATTATATATAACTTGCCTCTAATTAAACTGAACTCGGCTCATTGAGGTTAATTGCGTTGGCCGCAACAAAAAACAATCAGCCCCAAAATAACAGTTGCTGGCAAAAATGTAGCATACTTTGCTGAGGTGCACATAATGTGATTTGCTGATTTTAATTAGTTTGAGTTTGGCATTGTAGATTGACAGCAATGTCGGACACAAAACATAAGTTAATATATACAAAAGTGTGTTGTGTACATGCCACGAAATAAATACACAGATTAAGCAACACATGAGCAATTTCAGACTTAATACTCTTGAATTATTTGCACGAATGCAATGCAATCCGCTTAACGTCCAATTGTGATTCTCTCATCCATTTTATTCAACGTTCTCTATCCCTGCTCCATGTTTCATGTATCTAAGACCCTTCTAGCTCGGCAATCACGCAAAAAGCGAGTCTAATCACTGCTGATAAGATAAGCGTTTTAGTGACAGACTGCAAAAAAGGGCAACAAAACTAAATTAGTACCAACAGTCAGCAACAAATACGTTGCATGCAACAATATTAAATAGTCCTTTTCTTGGCTCCAGATTGCGGACACTGGCAGCACATTAAGTACATAATTGCAGCTTGGCTAGCCATAAATTATCCACTTAATAAAGCAACCAAACGAAGCTTTCTCTTCACTGCGAAATTGTCTGCAGCAAGAACTGAAGTCTTGTATAGAAAAATATTTAAAAAAAAAATTGAATTCTTACAAACGGAATAAAGAGTAAATCCCTTACTTGAATTCATACACAAAAATGAATGCCACATAAATGACCAAAATACTTTTGATATATTTCATGAAATGCTTCTAGAAATATATCAGAAATTTTAACAATCGCAATTTTAATTCCAAGAAAATCAATGATATTATTAATGGTGGCACATGGTATGCCTTTTATATATCTATAAATTGATAGCTTAACAATTATTTGATGTTACATTTTCCAGTTGTTTAAATCTTTGATAACTCAGCCAATTTGCTAATTGGCCAAGCAGCTCGTTTGGTGAGTGCAGTCGAGTGTTAGAAACTGATGTCGCAGCTGCTGCTCCTTGTCTCCTTGCAGCTGCTCATCCACAAATTGTTATTAATTTCACACTCAAGCAATTGCTAATTGGCCCAGCCTATTTGGGTTGCGTTCGCATTCCAATTTGGAATCGAGTATCTGAACCGTTTTGTCCAGCAGGCCGACTCAAGGCCGTTCTCAAAGTCGTTCGCCGGCTGCTTGCCGTGCCCGCTCTGACGTCAGCAAGCCCTCTGGATGAATACACCAGGCTATCGGTTCATGCCAACTGTCACAAGGTGGGGTAGAACAAGGGGGGATTGTCGTGTGCGCCATCAAGCGCGCAAAAAAAAAACGCAATCAAGCGCAAAACTACGCGACGCCCAGGCAAATATTGTCCAAGAGCCACTGCGTCACAGGCTCATGAAAATTAACAAAGCTAACAATTATGAGAAGAGAGGGAGCAACCGTGAGGGGGAGAGATGGAGAGCGGGAGTTTCATTCACATGATTTATAACCCGGAAATATTTCAGTCAAGACATATAAAAGGTAAACCGGTTGGTCAGTAAAAAAAAAATCGAAATACTTTTCTTCAGTCTCTATATATGAAATTTCATATTTTTTTCCAGGATATCTGTTAGTTCAAATGTCTTCTAGATCCTTACTTCATGTTGTTAAAGCCACATTTTTGTTACGATATGTTTTTGCAGCAGTAAATACACAGTTGCTAATTCAATTTGCGCATGCGATTTTTCAGAGTTCTATTTTCAAAATCAAAATAATTACAGGAGGCGAAAGAGGGTCGACAAGTTCAGTCACGCCCACAAAAATGGAGGCCTGGCCGCATGACTTGAGACTTGCGACTCTGGGACTGCTGGCTTGGGGCGTTGTGCGTTTTATTTATAACTTTAATGGCTATAATTTTAGGTCCTGTCGGTTGATTTAATGATGATTATCGCAACGCGCCAACGTTGCGAACGTAGTCTTTGAATCGCCATCGACGCCGCCGACGCCGCCGACGCCGCCAGTGCCGCATTTGTGGTCATTTGCGTCAATTGTGGTTATGGTATGCGAGGCAACAATCAATGAATATGAGAGCCACCCACAACAAGTATCCCAAACTGCAATCAATGCCGCTCAATAATTTAAATTAGTCGGGTTGTGGCCGCAATCAAAGACTATTTATATAAAATTCGATGCGTTTTGGTTTTATTTTCGGATATTGCTGTTTGCATATTTAATGCACTGCCAAAGATTACGTGCAACTGTGTGTGTGCGAATGTGGGTGTTGTTAAGTTCACATTAGTTGAATTTCCCGTGGTAAACATTCGCCATGCTACGTGTTGGGGCAACACTTGCAAAACTACTTTTCGCAATTGTTTTCCTGGCAACGTTCATACAAAATGCTTTCATTCTTTTTGGAGTATTTGGTGGATTTTTTTTTTTTTTTTTGTTCTCTTTTCCTGCGCTTTGTGCTTGGCTTGCCAAAAACATACAGCAAAACAAGCATGGAGTCCTGACTCCCCCCCCTCCCCCTACTTCTTCCAACGCCCCCACAGGTGCCGCTAACTGGACATAAACATGTGCAAATCAACATAAATTTCTGTGTACTCGCCAGTCCGGGACACAACTGGGCGTGCTGGCTAAGGATGTGCGGATGCGGGTCCTGGCTGATGTGTTTGTTTGTTTACTTTGAAGTTTTTGCGCATTACCAAGGAACTGGGACACAGTCATGCCGCCCAGCCGCAGGACTCGACTCGACTCGTCTCGTCTTGGCACCCCTCGCCTTGCCACGGCTCGGACTGCGTTGCGCTGTCAACATGTTTTGAACATATCACTTTTACATATGAAAATTATTTATAACTTTTGACGTTTTGAGTTGTTTTTCCACTGGCACGAGTCGGCGACAGCAGCAGCAGCAGCAAATATAAAAAACAACAACTTCTAAACAAAAAGCAATACAATAACACAAATATAGCAGAAGGCGATTTTGGACAGAGGATACTTGGAAAACAATTGAAATAATATGATAACGAGCTAAAAAATTGTTTGCTAAAAGTTATTAATATCGCGGCAAGAATTATGAAAATTATATTTGAAAAGTTAAGTTCTACTTAGAGAGAAATAAACCAATAAAATAAAATGCTAATAAAAGCTACAGTTTACAATACAGAAAAGGAAAATGTTATTAAAATTGTATCTTGTCCTTAATTATACATAAATTCAAGAGAAGATCAAAATTAAACACCATTTGTCAGCCTGAGCATGCCTATGCCTATTGCCTATAAAATTGTAATGCCTGCTCAAAAAAAAAAAAAAAAAGGACACAAAATTTAATGATTTCCTTTCGCACCTTGAGCATTTAGCTGCGGCAATAAGTCAGCCAAATGGCAATATAAAGTGTAGAATAAAAAGGTAAGAAAGCGGAATAGATATAAAATTTTTGGTTTAAATTTTATTTTTATTTTTGTAAGGTACTTAAGGTATTCCAAGGAAATGGGACAGGAAATGAGCGCCAAATGGTGAATAGCTAACCCAACAAAAAATAAATAAATAACAAAGATAAAAGTGAGAATTCTGAGAACCGGACAAAACTGCAAAAGGGGAGTAACTAACAATCGTCCACTTTTGGCGTATTTTGAGATGATAAGTCAGCTTCAGGCGAACACTTCTTAGCCATAGCACGTAGTTGCCCCCGCCCTACTCCCTTCATGCACCTTCATCCACCTGAGTGCCTACAGTCGCCTTCTGCCTTCTGCCCCGCTCGTTGGCACATTATTAATATTATTTTTGGCTGGCACGTAGCTCTGACTTTTCATTAAGACATCGCCTGCTTGCTGCCTCTATATAAACATATATATACTCTATATATATATATAGCTATGGGTATATACATATTTAGACGCTATACTTTGCTGACAAGAAGAAAACAACAACAACAACAACAACAACAACGAGCAGAATGAAGAAAAGTTTCATTAAAAATGTTGCACTGTAATTTAGCCAGGACAAAGCGGAAAAAACTTTTCGCAACCAGCAAGTTGAGAAGGCTAAAAATAGCCAGTAAAAGGACCAACTGTTTCTCGGCTTAAACTTTTAAGGCAAGTTTATGTGCGTTCGCTTTGACAATAAAACTTTTGCTTTTTTTTAATGCCACGAATATATATATTGTACCTTTGGTAGCTTTGCTTATTATTATATGATATTTATGTTATTACTCGATTTTATTTTTTATTGTGAAATATAAGGCGTGGCTTTTATGCTGTGCATGCATAATGAAAAGTTTTGATTGGACGAGCTGAGCATTTGCGTTTGGCTACTTAGTTACTTAATTTCCGCGTGATATTCAACGCCAAGTGGCTGCTGCTGCTCCCCCAAACAAGGACTTTGCGCAGACAAAGCCCAAGCAGGTAGCAGGCTCGAAAGGGGGTGGGGGGAGCAAGCGAATTGGCTTGCAACTGCAACTGTTTCTGAAGGGGCTGAGACTGAGACTGTCAAATGACACAATGCTGTCGGAATCGTGTTGGGGTCCGGATTGGGATACGGGGCGCTCGGCAGGTCGTCAGTTTGAGTTTTGGAGAGGGATTTGGGGCTTGCAGTTGTGGTTGGGGCTTGACGAGCTGTCAGGCGACCCCCGTTGACAGTTCGCAGACGGCAGCCACTTAAGTACCGGAGAGTGCGCACCTTTGGCAATATTAATAGCAAAGCAAAACAAGCAGGCAAAATGTGCAGCGACTCATTCACTTTCCCCTCCACTCCACTCCACGCCGCCCCGCGTCAGCCTCTTGCCAAATACCCCATTCCCGGCCAGACAGCAGCGAGTGCATTCACTGCAAACAGTTGCAGATGGCAGGCAGGGAGCCGCCTCAAGGGCTGCTGCATGCATGTGTCTGCCCCTAAACGTTGTGGGTAGCACCCCAAAGTGTTGGGGCTGCCAAGCGTTTTAAACGCTGTCAAAGTCAAAGGCAATGCACAACATGACTACGCAAAATTAAGCATAACATAAATATATATATTTGTTGTTTTTGTCTGCGTTCAACTTTCCATGTGCTTGCTCCATTTAATTTGCAAGCAAACTCAATTTGAACTATGACCTTAGCAGCTCAAGCGTAAGCAGCAGACTCACTGCCTTGACATGTACAACATGCATGGTCAAAACAAAAAAAAAAAAAAATGCTCTAGTTTAGAAAATGGGGGAAAAAAAGGCTGCCCAAAAAGCGGATCAACCGATTTGCGATAACAATTCCAGGGGTGGAGAGTGAATTGGGTTTCAGGCTCAATTAAAACGATAAATAAAAGATGGATAAAAATGCAGGTAAGTAAATTAAAATACGGCCTATTTCTGTACTCATCTTTGCCTACTAAAATATTGATTTATGTATAAATTATATCTATATTTATTATAGCAATATATAAGTATTTTTAATTTAAAAAAACTAGAAAAAATTAAAAAAAAAAAAACAGTTAAACTTTATAGCTCTAAAATTTATATTTAACAATAATATATTAAAAAAAAAATATATTTAAATACGACACTTGTGAAACCACTGCAAACAGTTACGCATCACAAAAAAAGATTCGCTTAACACGGATGCCCTGGCTGGCGATTTACGGCCTCGCTTTGTTCCATTCCAAGACCCAAACAGGGGGGTGGTGGGTAGGCGGGTTAGTGTGAGCTGGGGGGTTGTCGGGATTTGTGTGATTGCCTGCGCGGCATTCATTCATGGATGGAAAAAAAAATATGTGCGAGAACCTTTTGTTCGTCTAAAACTGGCGGTAAGTTTTGCATTGTTGTCATTTCCATATCCCATTTCCATTCCCACTGACCGTTTCTATTTCCGTGCCCTTTCCTGTAGCTGTGTTTGCAGCTGTTTGTTTATGGTTCAAGTGTTTTGGCACTTGGTGTGTTCGTTTTTGTTTAGTTTTTTTGATTAGAAAACAAGTCCGCGGCAAATGAATGAAAGAGTGTAAAGCCCCAATTTTCAGGCAACTGCAACGCAGTTTTCATAAAAGCGAACACGCATTTTGTGGGTGTGTGTAAGTAGGTGTGATTATGTGAGTGTGTGTGTATTTGCGTCTTTTGTGCGTCGGCCTATTGACAGCATTTTGGGTAGCCCATCAATTATTTGGGAAAATGTCGCTCAAATTGAATTATGAAAACACCACCAGCAGCACAAAACTAAATGTGCGGTTGCCATTTCAGTGACCTCATTACGCGCCCCAAAACGTCCCGAACAGGTGGGCTGTAGGTGTGTAAGTGTGTGTGTGTGTGTTAGTGTGTGTGTGTGTTAGTGTGTATGTACGCATAATTCTATGCCAGTCAGTGGATACTTTCACTTTGGCCATCAAGCAAGCAAGCAGCAGCAGCGGGTTAAAGACCGAAACCAGCCAGGCAAAACACGCTTGTCGCGTATTCATTTCTCTCTGAGTTCTCTCTTCTCTCTCTCTCTCTCTCTCTCTCTCTCTCTCTCTCTCTTTCACTACGACTGCCCAGTCTGAACACGTCCCTGCCGCGGCTACCCCCTCTGTCTGTTTGCTTAAGTCGTGCAGATAATGGTGCATAGCTTTAGGCGTTATGGTGCTAAATATATACGCAACAACGACAACAACAACAACAACAACAGCGGCGCAAAGCAAGAAAAGCGACAAATGGCAAAAAAGGTAGCGATAAGTTGCTATGTATCCACAGTGCTGTAAATATATATATATATATATATATATATATGTATGTGATAGCAACAGTCGTATATATATATATATATATATCACCTGGCAACCAAAGCCTGTACCTGCAAACTACAGACGGAGTTGTTTGTATTGGCCTCAGCATGGTCAGACACACACACACATACACTCGCACACACACACACTCACACACATAACCCGAGCTGTGTGTATGACCAGCAAGAGCCGCCCAGACAAGCTGTTGCAGCCATTTGCCCATTAGCTGGGCCATAATTGTGATGGAAGGCTTTAAAAACCTTTTTTAAAGTTGCTTTCATAATGAGAATTTAAAGCACAATTTAATTGAAATTTATTTAAGAATTGCTGCCGCTATGTGTGTAGTTCAAATATGTTTTATCTGCCATTCACCTTTCATGAGCACACCAAAAGAAATAAATTACGCACCTGACCAAACCGTAACACATCCAAGAAAATTCTTTGTTTTGAGAACTTACCTGCAAAGATAGAGAAAAGAAAATGTGTTTAGAAATATAAATAGAAATACTATTAATGAATGGTATGACATGTTATGGCTTATATAATAGAATATTTGGCATGCGAAGAAAATGACAACAAAAAAAAATGCAGACATTACGTATACGCATAAGTGACAGTTGAGGTCATGTGCAGGCTGGCAGCTGCTGGCACATTAATGCAAAAACGAAAGACACACAAGGTAAATGATATATATTCATTTATAAATATATATGTATATTTGGTTATATGGCAATAAGCCGCATCGGCAGCTGCGGCGACATAAATCTTATTTAATTGCAAAACCAGCTGTCAATTTCAACTAACACTGAGAACGCCTGGATAAGAATGAAAAGGACATCGACAGAAACAATAAAATCAAATGCTGACAAACTCGTTTATTGACATTTGGCAGAATTAATCCGAAGCCACATTTCAAGACATCGACTATTTGGTTGCGGTTTTAATTTTCGATTTTTGGATTCAACTTTCGGTTGAACTATTTCATTGGTCTGGTTGATTACAAGTTGTCATATATTCGACTTGTTAACGTGGTTAAGAACAATTCAAAACAAGCTGTAAGCCGCACACAATTGAACAACTCTTCTTTAGTAATATTATCAATTACTATTTAATTGTATCCCACAAGTTGCCAGTTCGATTCGTTAATAATAATCTCAGACTTCTGCATGAAGTGCTTTAAGCCACTTATTGAGGCAACTCCATTGTTGGCAGTACAAAAAGTTGGCTTACAATTTGTTATTGTTACTCGATTCGATTTCGATTGTTGCGAGTGCGAGTGGGCCAATTGCGCAAAAGGTCAATTTAATTTGAACGCATCGATGGCGCCTTGGCCTGATTGGAAGCACTCAGGCGTATGCGTAATTCTGACTTATTCTTTGCAGGCTTTGTGTTACGGTATTAACCAGATAGTTACAACCAACTGAACAACTGGTCTCCAAAGGTCTTGATGTTATTTTGTGGTCATGGGTCGCATGTATTTATATGTGTGTGTGTGTGTGTGTGTGTGTGTGTGTGTGTATGTCTTGGGGCGTATGTGTGTTGTGTTTATTTGGGCACCTCGACGCTTAGCTCGTTTGGTTTGCTCGACTGCTTAGGTGTGGCTAACTGTTTGCTCAGGCCCCTAACAAACTGCTAAAGGCAACAAGTTTGTAGGCCAACAATGAAGAACAATTCTTAGTATTTTCCCATATTTGTGGTCAAGTGGCCTACTTAAAGTGTTTTACCGCGGCATTAGCTGATCACATTTGTCATGTAAATTTGAAAAGTATCATGGCTTATAAGTGGCATGTTATTTTTAGCTTATTATTGGTGTCCTTCCACTGTCGATAGTAAAAAAGTAATCATCGTAAAATGTTATAAATATTCTGAACAATTTTTTTTTTTCATAGAATGTTGCTTTAATAATTTTTATTCAAGTCGCATGAGCGACAAGCAGCAGTTCATAAAAAACACAGAAAGCTAAAAAAAAAAAAACTATAGTCGAGGCGGAAAATACGATGATTGATTGAAGGCTGTCCAATCTTCAAGAGCGCAACGAGCGTGGGAGAACTGTTGAGAAAGTTGCAAATAATTTGTGCAGCTCCTTGATAAATGGGTCGAGAAGTTGAGCAAGTTTCTTTTTTTTTTTTCTTTTTTTTGCAAGCATTATGAAATTCAAATATGCAAATTGCGTATAAATTCAAATATAAGTGAGTGAGTATAAATATTGCAGACTTTTCCGCATAGAAGAATGATGCTGCAGGAATTATAATGAACGTTTCTCTGTCGTTTCTGGTCATATATTTTTTTGGGGCTCAAAAGGTCAGAAAAAGCACAGCCAAAGTATCATTTTGCATTGTTATTTTCTGTTCTCTCCACTTTGCTGGTAAATTATGCATGCAGCTAGGCGCGTGTTAGCCTCATTATGCGCGGCTGCTACGAAAGCGAGTTGCAAGTTGCAGGCGGAAGCCTTTAAGTAGGCAGCTCTTCTATCAAAAAACCCCCCTCTCAGCCATATGCCCAATGCTACCCAGCCGCCCACTTGTGCAACTCTGTGTGAGACGGAGGCCACTTGAGAAAGGCACTCTGCATTTTAGTTTCTTCTGTGCGACAGGCTGAAGTGTGCGAGTCTTAAAGTAGACTTTAGTTTTGCCCCCACTCTCTCTGGTTGTATTTTTTCTCTCTTATGTGCTGCCAGCTTAAATAGGCTATAATTTGCATTAGCATGGCTCTGCACTCAGCCACAGTGCTTGCTAAATATACACACACACACACACACACACAGAGACCAGCCTCGTTTGCCTGCTCCAGTTTTGACTTCCGCTCAACGCATCAGTTGGCATTGAGTCGCTGGTAGCCAGGGGAACACACATACATATACACCAAATATACCATATAACTATTTCTATGATTTTTATTGCGTTTGATTTTCATAGCATATGACGCACAACGCCCTGCCACGCTTATTTCACAAAAAAATAGATATATATATATATACTATATTTATATATATATATATGAAAATGAGACAGAGATAGAAAAACCATATGCCATTTTGTGTGTGCGCACTTGAGCACTGTCAGCGCCTAGATTCTTATCCACGAAACAGTTTTTGGGGCCAACCAATAAATATTTTTTGTAGAAACTCGTCCTTTCGCTTCGGCACTTCTGCTTTTTTTACAGCTAGCCTGCAGGTTCAAGGACAACAGCAACTGCGCTGTGGATTCACAGGCAATTTTAATATGTCTCACAACTTATATATAGCCTAATCCGCCCTCACTCACAACTTGGCCGAATCCATTTTTATTCCCTTTTAATTTCGGTTTGACTTTTGTATTTATATTTCACAGTTAATTGTTTCTTTCTTTTTTGTCTCTTAAGCACTTGATATATTTTTGGAATTTTTTTTTAATAATGCTGTTTCTATACATAATTGGGATGTAAGTGGAAAAAACGAATTTATTTGTAATTATCTATATTAATATCAAATTTCGTTTGCCCTTTGCTGACAATTATTTAATTATCCAACTACTGTTTGATTACTACTGAAAGGTCCAGTATTGATTTCCAATACTAATATTTTATATAAGTCTTAAGGGTAATTTTTACCAGTTATAATTATAATATAATATAAAAACAATCTTTCTATATTCCGTTAAGTTTTAATATTTATTTATAAAATAAAATGAATACACAATATGATAATAATAAAAATATAACAAACTAAAAATAGTTTTTCCAACTCAAAAAAAATAACCATAAATCATTACAGTTGTATTGAATATTTTTTCTATAGTCAACATATCCTTATGTTCAAATATATATTTTGATAATAAATTTTAGCAATAAGCAATAAAAAAACTAAAAACATAACAAACTTTATAGCTCAATCGAAATAGTTTCGATTTATGCTGTTTTTTATTAAATTTGCCTTCACACATATGTGTTCAATTTCTGGACATATTTTGATTATTAAGAGCGTAAATATTCATATAATAAAAATGAAGAGATAGAGAGCATAAATTCCTGTTTTTTATACTTTTACGGAAGGGCAACCGGAGCGGAATAGGTCCGCATTCGAGTTCGATTTCGATTTCCAATTGGATGTGACGCGTGGACGCCTACGCAAAAGTTGTTGTTTATGTCGTTTATTTATTTGTTGTTTGCCCATGTTGTTGTCAGTTGTTGTTATTTGTATTTGTGTTTGTGTTTGTGCCCCCGACACGTGTGTGTGTTGCCAATAGATGTGATAAAAAGAAGCATATTAAATACGTGGTTCACAGCGAGCTCAATTAAATCACAGATACAAATATGCAAATAAGTGCATTTAATTAAATGGAATTGTAAGCATCATGTCACGCCATGACCCAATTATAATTAATGGCCGCCAAGGATCGTAAAACTAATTTCGAAATTGCTTTCACTTCAAAAACAAGAACAACAACAACAACAACAAAAACCAAAAACAACAAAACCCAATTGTAATTAACTGCAAAACGCAGGAGTTTTACTAAAGAGGCCACTTTTACCCTGTGGATTTCTAAAACTTTAGTAATTGGACTCGGCTTGGGGGCTTATATTTACTTTGCATTATATAAATTTGCATTACTTAAAACTTTGTTTATGAAACATATAAAAATAATATAAATTTACATTGCACTTAAATAAATAAGTGAAAAACTTAAATTTAAATTTAAAATATGCTGACAGCGCATTTTTCAAACTGTTTGCCATTTAAATCAATAACATTTTTATTAAGCAAAATAAATATACCTCATTAAAATGCAGTGAAACCAATCGAATTATGCCAATAATAAATTGTGTCTGCCAACATGTTTTTTTATTTTTTTGTGTGCCAAAGTCAACAGTATGGAATTGCTGACTATAAAACAGAAATTCTTTAGCAGCTCTTAAACAATTACAATTAAAATTAAATTTAATTGTGTACACATTAAAAGCCAGATTAATTTCAAACTGTGAACCTTAACTATTTTATTACTGTCTGGCGCAGAGCTGAGGCATGTACATTTAAAATGGCCGAAAGCCTGTTTAAGCCTGCTAACCAAAAATACGTTTCAAGCCAAATTAGTGTGCACTAAGCAATGGCTAAAGTATGCTGGGACAAGTCATTTATCAGGCCATAAGTCAGAGGGTTTACAGCTTACTTTGCATGCCAATTACCAGGGGAGTGTCACAGTCCACAGTTCACAGAGCACCAGCCCCCTCTTCCACCTCTCCAAAGATCCCCTAGCCAATAAATAACCCATTATTTATGTGTGAGTGTGTTGCTGCTGATGTTCATTGTTGTTGTTGTTGTTGTTGTTGTTGTTGTTGTTGCTGCTGCTAAATATCTATGTATATATGCAAAATTCATGCTACTTAGCTAATTTTACGCACACTTTGCGCTAAAACAATGCTACCAAAGACACTCACAAAATGCAGGGTGTGGGCGGTTGTGCCACATGATAAAGTGACTTGAACACAGTCAAATTGTAGCTGTCTCTTTCCACCCCACTCTCTCCATCTCGGTCTCTGCGTCTGTCGCCGTCTCCGTCTGTGTGCCTCTCATTTGCTCGCTTTCTGCAGCAGTTCATTCATAAATTTCGCGTCAGCTCA
The DNA here is from genome assembly GCA_035042125.1 of Drosophila longiperda. NCBI lineage: Eukaryota > Metazoa > Arthropoda > Insecta > Diptera > Drosophilidae > Drosophila > Drosophila longiperda. The sequence continues at coordinate 6,866,049 of JAWNLV010000107.1, read as the reverse complement.
CAACTCATTAGGCACGACGCTGTGGCAACTACACACACACACACACACACACACACACACACACACATAGATGCGCACACGTCGTGGCCTAAAAGTATGCTATGAGTTTTGTTGTTGTTGTTGTTGCCTACCTCGCATTGCATCATCTTTTTGAGGTGGTCGCCTCGTTACTTGTGTGGATCTCTGGCAAATATATCATAAGCAAAAGTCCTTGACGCTTCATTGACTAAAAAATTCTAGCACAAACACACACACACACACATAGTTGGAAAGAGAGCGACGTGCTTACTCATACACACACACAAACACACATCTGCACACAATTACTCAGCTACATTTATTTGCGCTGAATTTTCGGATGACTAAGTGAGTTTGCTCTATATATATATTTATATATATATATATATATATATATATATATAGTGGCACTTTTATGCTTACTTAGCCTCTTGTGTTTTGCCATTATAACCACTCTTAATTGACTTGATCATCAGCACAGTCAGTTCTACATATGTAGACAGACTCAGACTCTGTCATATGCATCATTAATTTGCTTTATCAACTTTCGCAATCCTTTGGTTGCTACCACAAAAATCCCAGTCTCGCACATTAAAAGCAAAACTTAGCAGCAATACAACTGCTGACTCTCACACACATACACACACACACACACACACACTTGCAGTTGCCACTTTAGTATATATCACTCGATTTCCTAGACTTCTGTGACGCAAGCGCTGCCCAAAAAATACAAAAATAAAAAGAAAAAATAACTTTGGAGAAAAATTCGGTTGCCTTTGGCTGCTGCTGTCGTCAAACTGGCTGAATGGCCAACCAACACATAAACATACACACACACACACACACACACACATACAGTCTCCTACAATTGGCCTGCTCAATGGTTTGCCTTCTCCCTCTCCTCACACACAATTCACTCCATAAACCCCCTTGCCCCTGCCTTGTTCGTCTTCTGCTTACGCTAATGTAAATATTTTCTCTCGGCTTCGTTGTCGCCGTCGCCGTCGCCGTCGCCGTCGCCGTCGCCATAATTATATATGCAAGCGGCCGGGCGTCTGTGTGTATGCTTTAAAATCTGTCAGGCGGATGCTGCCATTCTGATGATGTCATTGCTTATTGATTTGTGTTTGCTAGTGCCAGCGCATGTGCGTGTGTGTGTGTGTGCATGACTGAGTGTACCATCAGCCTAATTTCTGAACGGTGTCCGTTTATTTTTGGCGCTGCGTTGACTCGAAAGGCTAATTTTCTGTCAAACCAAAAAAAAAAACACTTGCGGTAAAAATAAATAAGGAAAAATTTTACGGAATACAAACTGTTTGTATAGAATTTTTAGTGTGGTTGACGCAGTTGAAGCCTAATTATTCGCTATAATTCGAATTTGATTATTTGTAATAATATAATTGAATAACTATTGAAAATATGCCACAATTTGATATTGTGTAACAATTAAGCTTGAAATTCTCAAAACTATAAACTTTTCTATTCGCAGCCAACTTTTACAGGGTATCTCAAGATTGTTAATTCGCAACATTTTCACTCGTTCATTAACAAATTTGCTTGACAGACGCGTCATCACATAACATCCTGCCGCATACACACACACACACACTTAAACACACACGCAGACACGTATGGGGGGGGGGGGGGAACGTGAGACGTGGGCGATGCCGTCGCTTACAGTTCATTTACTTTCAGCTCAGTGCAAACGCCCCGCATTTGCTTATGCAAATTCAGTGGCGGCTAATTAGTTAGCACTGCCACAGTTCAAAAAAGTCGCTTAAAACATGCCGCCACTGACAGGACACTATGCTGCCAACAAACACTAACTTTTGGCCAAGAAAAGAACATTTTGTCATTTGGGTAAGCACCCCAAAACTTCAGCCTTGCCAGTAATAGGAAACCTTGACAAAACAAAAAAAAAAAATAGGGAACCATTTCATGTCCAACTACTGAGCAAATGTCAAATGTATCCCTTTTTTTTGGGTAGCGCACACAACAGCCATAAAAGCAACGTAAAGTTGCAAGAAAAAAAAAATAATAAATGTGTACATGTATTGAAATTAGGAAAAAAAATAAATAATAGCATTTTTGTGGGTCATGGGGCAGCAAAGGACAGACCCAAAAATAAAATGCCATTGCTTAAATATATACTCAAGTAAATGCTGAAGTATATAAACGAGTACATCTCGATTGAACTAAGCAATAATATATATATAAGTAAATTATTTGATGGAGTTTATTTTATTTCCATGATTACCACTGAGTTTCTCAAGAATGCACTGAGAACTTTAACCTATAATTTACTAGAATTTTTGCAACACAGATAATCGCTATTTATGTAGACAATTTTAATTGGATATAATAAAATGTAAAACTTTAATTTAAATTTTGTATTAAGCTTAAACATTTTAATATTTTTAAATTGCAGACTGTGTTTATTCCACATTAAAGATATAAATAGATTAAATGAATATATAATTTTTCGGCCAAAAATAGTGTATTAAATATTAAAAGCATTATTAACATTACGGATTAAATAGGATCTAAAACGTATTCATTATGAATAGCTGTTGATTTTGTTAAATTTGCCTCAAATTAATGATTGTATTTCATAGGTTAATAAATCAGCTTGTCATATTATTTAAATGCAATTCATTTGCCTGATCAAGCCCCGCCTTTAGCATATCCATATCCGAATCTTGGGAAACAAACACACTTATCCTCTTTTACACTCTCACACACAAGCACACACACACAGACATTTTGAAGGGCTCAGGAAACTATCTCAATCAGAGGGCCTGCAGACAGCCTGTCGTCGTTGTCCTGTTCCCGTTATCGACTTAAGAAATTTTCCACAGTTCGTAGACAGCGCGGCTGCAGCAGCCCACGCACATGACAAGACACCACTGACGTATCCCACACCCGCACAACCGCACACACACACTCCCACACACACTCGCACACACTCATTGATAGTGAGAGAGTGGACTCCAATAACGTTCCAACTAATTTGCGTAATATTTAACAGGCAGTCGAAGAAGAAGGCGCGTCCCAGATGTAAAGTAGTTGTGTGTTCTCGCCGAGTGGCCACTCGAAGTTGTTACTCGAATTACAAATTAAATCAACAAAAGTGAAAACCAAAGGCGTGCGCACAGCAAGGACTTCACCGACCGCACAGCAAGGACATGTCAAACTGCGGCTATATAAATGAGTGTTGTGTCCGTCGATGCGGCAGCTGATGGTCGCCGTCAGGCACCCCCTGGGGTGTTGTTACTAAATTAGTGGGAAAAACACACACACACACAGACACACAGACACACATCAAGGATCATAAATTGTGTATGTGAGTGTGTGTGCACACACAGTATAAGTGGTGTAATGATATAAAAACGCGCTCATCACATAAATGCCGCACAGTTTTTCCATGGAAAAAGGATAATGCGACAATGAGGAAGCTGTTTGTTTGCCACTGTGTTGCAGCCACTTTCCCACAAGCACACACAAACACACACAAACACACACACAAACACGCACATTCACTTGCAGGACATGGTCAGTGCCAGCACTCCTGCAGCCACAGTTCACACCGCAGCGGCGTCGTCGGCGGCACTTTCCGCCAGGCAAATGATGCAACGTGGCAAACAATGTCTCCCCTTGTGAGTGGGTGTGCGAATATGCACTCAAAAAAAATGTGTTCACTAAAATGTTTTCTATTTACTTTTTGGTTTTTAGAAATTAATTCTAACAGCCAAATTTCTTGCCTCTGATGATAAGCCCCAAAAATAAACAACAATTAATTTAAAATCAGTTTTAACCTTTTCTAGAATGTACTTAATTATAGATCATTTGTTTTTTTTTCGAGTGTGCAATCAATTTTAATGTAAACACTTGAAATAACAATTGTAATTTGCCCAACTACTGCGCGAAGTGTGAGAGAACAATTTTCGATGACAGTTGATGACGTTATTGCGTCGTCAATAGGCCAGCGGCACACACATGTTGCTTGACGCACAAGCACAAACACACAGGCACACACACACCTCACTCACACACTCACACACACAAAAACAAGCAGAGGAAATATGGGTCGGGGTACTGTCGAAGTTTTCCCTTAACGCCGCCGCTGAATCGGCTTTTGTGCGTACACAAGAAATTTCCATTGAAAAGCGCCAGTGACAATTGGCACAACAATAACAACAAAAACAACAACAACAATAACAAAAAACAATTGCGTTAACAATACGATGAAAAAATAAAGATAACTACGCAAACATACGCTTAAAATGAAAATTCATTGAGTGTCCTGATTGAATTTGCGTTTTACCATAACAAACCAAAAGTTTTTGGGTTTCTCTGCTTTCGGCATCGGAAAATGCCATTTGAATAAAGCTTAAAACAATTTTCTTTATTTCAACAGATTCACATTTAAGCAGTAAAGGTGTCTGCCATAACTGAATGCGTATTAATAAAAAAATGTATAATGAAATTTTATTGTTTAATAGATTTGCGAGTGCTGTAAATTTTAATTACCTTCAGCAGTAAGAGCAAAATTTGTTGTGTTTTATTGAACTGATTTTATTAAAAACCACACTGAATAAATTAAATGTTATTACTAGTGTTTAATGTGGATTAATTTTAAATCGATTTTTCCAATGATCACAATAAAAAATTGGATTTAAAAAAATTAAATAAAATTAATTTTTGAACTGCACAAATTAAAATAATTAAAACGTAATAAAATTATATTGTTTTAATAGATTTATTAAAAAAAAAAGGATTCAATTTCAGCATTCTTAGGTCTTAAGACTTGAAATTTATAGATATATATTTTTGTTTAGCTAGAAAACATAATTTTATTTATCTTTTTAATGGCAAATCTGGATGTATAACAAGTTGTAAAACTTCGATTAAAATGCAGAAGTGAAGCTATTAACTTTTAAGCGAAACGGTTATTAATTAAAAATGAAACAACAATGAGTACAAAATTGTTAAAATGTTTTTGTGAGTGTGTCTGCCTCATGGCCATAAAATGTATGTCATTAAACTTGAAAGTGATAATTAAAAATTAAAATTGATTACAAGGCTCGGTAACTAGTTTTATAACCCTTACCACTTAAGCTTTTGGCCAACATTGTGCAGGCTTGTCGACCATCAAAACTGGCTGTAAAATAATTTAACAAAAGGTGACAATGTCAGCCAAATGATTAACCACCAGCGGGATGTGGCAAAGTTGCCAGACCTTGTCAAAAGTTCCACAACCTGAGAGCAATGAAAACTTGTGAAAATTGTTCACAGACAATGCGACTAATTTGCTAAATGCAATGGCCAAAAAGTTGGCCGTTTGGTCTTTTCTAAATATAGACGAAAATCGCCAAATCCAATTAAAAACGAACATTTGTAAAATTTATATATCTACGATTCGATCCACACACGAAACTTTGTCCGTGCACATCGATCATTCTGTTGACAAATGATTTAGTGACAATCTATTAAATGATGACTGATTCTTGATTGATGAGATGACGTCGCTAGTTGGCTTCTGGCCGGGCTAAAAGGATTAAATTCACAGTGACGCCAATGCAGTGCACCAGCACCTCAGCTCACATACACACATCAAACATTCCGAAGTCTTTGAACTTATGAATTATGCAACATACACATACAAACCACATATATATATATATATATATATATATATATACAAAACCAGAAAGGTGGCCAAATGAAAACAAAGATACAAATGTTGGAATATAAATAGAGCGCTAATGGAGCGATTAGGGTCTGCCCTTGGGAATTCCACTAATAGGGTGGGTTCACCCAAATATAAAAATAAGTCATAAAACCTAATAACTGAATCAAGTAACTGAAATATAGTCGAAATACGTAAGCACGTCAGGGGTTAAGAGCGCGACTCGCTCAATAACCACAAATGTCAGGCAATGTATCAAAATAGCTATAAAAAAAACTATAGTAAAATTGTTTACAGTTGACATATATATAGAATAATTAGGAAAATACGCTGGGACAACAATATTAATTTTATTGTTGTTATTCACGGTTGTGATTTGAAGCTATAAAAAGGACATACTTTTATTTAGAGTGATTATTATAAAACAGATCAGTTCAGATATCGAGCGAAGATTCCCTTATTAAAATCTTATCTTATCTTTTTATGTTTACTTGTTAACAAATTTGAAATCAAAAATTAGAACTTACTTATATATACTGCATTATTATAACTTAAATAAATAAAACACTCACCGATTTGTGGCACATCATATTGCCGCTGGCCGCGCTGACTGCGCAGCATCAGTTGGCTGGCAATGCTGTGGGTACTTGGAGGCGACGCATAGCCACCGTGAGAGCCAGCACCCGCAGCAGCATTGCCCGATCTCTTGTGATTGGGATGCGTCAACTGCTGATCCGAATCCTTTTTGTTCTGCTCCTGCTGTAACGATGGCTGCGACAATTGTTGCTGCTCTGCGTTGCCAACAACAGTTGCTGCTGCTGCTGCTGCTGCTGTTGCAGCTGCAGATGAGTCTTTAGCTAGCTGCTGCTGATGATTTGCTACATTGTCGCCATTTTCATTCTGTGTGGATTTTTCATTGTTGGCCAAGCTTGAGCTTGAGCTGCCGGAACGTGTGGATGCCTTCAGGTGCTTGCTGGCGGTGGCTTCGGAATTGGCCAGAGCCAATTTGCCGCGTTGCTGCTTAAAATGTTGGCCAAAAATGTTGCGCTGGAGTGTCGGCTGCTGTTGTTGTTGTTGTTGTTGTTGCTTTGGTGTCTGCGAACGCTTTCTGTTCCACTTTTGCTGCATGCGTATGTTGTAGTTGCTCATGGGCACATGTACCTTGGGATTAGGTTTGGCCGGCTGCTCCTGATGCTCGAAGAGCTGTTGCAGAGTCTCCGGCGCACCCAGTTCGAGCTGCTCGAGTGTGCGATAAGGGTTCTCTGGCAGCTGTAGTGCAGCATCCTCTTCCAGGCCGTGATACTGATAGGCATCCAGTTCGCGCAACAGCTCCTCCTCGCCCACATGCGAGTCTTCTGGATTGGACTCCAGCTCGGAGAAATCATCAAAGTCACCAAAGCTATGCAGTGGATCATACATTGTATCACCCTCCAGTTCATGCGGTTCCGGTGGCTGCACCACACGTCCATAATCATACTTGACCGGACGACGTCCAAACTCGCGCAACTGCTCGTAATCCTCAGCATTGGTAGCCAGCGGCGGTGGTGGCGGCTGCTTCTGTACGCTGCCAAACATTAAGCCTCGGGCGGCCTGCTGCAACAGCGCCGGATAATCACCGGCATCGATATCCTCGCGGGGCTGCAAATGTATGCTGCCCGCAATGATGGGCCTGCCATGACGCCCGGACGGCGCATCGGGACTCTCGGCCGTCAGCTTGGCCAGACCGAGCACCATGAGGCGCTCTCGCTCCAGTTGCGCCATGTCCGCAATCTCCTTGTTCAAGCGGCCCGTGGTCGCATCGAAAGCAGCCGCTGCCGCCGACCGATGTGAGTCCGACATGGACCGATGACCATGGCCAGACCCACCGCCAGGTGGTGCTCCGCCACCGGCATGCTGATGAAGCAGCTGCTGCTGCTGCTTTTGCGGTTGCCAGCCGCCCGAGGCGCCACTTATCATTGGCGAGCCCGAGCCGGTACCTAAGCTAGCTGCTGATCCCGAACTGGAGATCGGTGACTTCTCGCTGTTGCCGCTCAAATGGAGCGCATAGAGGCCGCCATTGATGAGCAACACGCAGACGAGCGTCTGTGCGAGCGAGAAGAACATTTTCTTTTTGTTGCTTTGGCGCAGTTTATCAATTAGACGGCTTATGTTGGCGGCTAGTCTGTGTGCACCTAACAGAGCCAGAGAGTATATCAAGGGGCAGACAGAGAGAGAGAGACAGAGAGAGAGATGGGGTGTGTGTGTGTGTGGGAGTTGTTGTGTTTTAGTCGAGTTTCTACTTGTTTTTTCACTTGCAGTTTTATTTTGCTTTTGCGTTTGTGTGTGTGCTTTATATGTGTGTGTGTGTGCTTAGCGCTTGTAAGTCTTCATACTCGCTGCACAACACTGCGCGCAACTGTAGCGCTATACACTGCACAACACTGGCTTTGGTGAAGTTGCCTTTAGACAAAATCAATAATCAATTGTCTACTTTTCCACAACTGAAGTGTCTGGCCGTGTGTATTGTTTGTTTGAACTTTGTTGGCCTTTGTCGAGGGAGTTACACCAGACAGACACACTCCGACCACACTGACTCTAACACTAGTTGCTGCCTATCTAATGTGTATATACACACTTTTACACTCCTTTGCACATATGTAAGGTATATATATATATATGTGTATATGTGAAAATCTCTGCCGTCGGCAATTTGGCTTTGCTTTACGGTTACTCTCTCCAGTTGCTGCTGCTGCTGCTGCTGCTACTGCTGCTGCTGGCACGGAAGTCGCTTGCGGCTGTGTATAAATCGTTGCTTTGACCGCTTGCTGTTTTTATAGCTTCCCGTTGGATTTTGAGCTCTGGATTCTGTTGCCAAATTGGATGTTTTATGCTCTTCTAGTTAGAATAGTGGCATGCAGCTAGTCTAAAGCTAGAAGTCAATTTCAACGCACGGCACTTGGGTTTCCTTTCCTTAGAACTTTCTTTCGTATTTTCTAATAATTCTTTTCGCTGTTTTTTTTTTTTTTTAGAAAAACTTCAAAGAAAACTTGTATTGTGTATAATTTGTATATTTTGTTTATAGTTATAACAATATTTGTTTTTGGTTTTTTTTTGTTTTTTTATTGTTGTATATATTTATTTTTATTTTAATATTTTTTTTTTGTTTTGTTGAAGGAACTTGTTAGCACTTTTTTGCTTAGCACTTCTGTTTTAGTTTTATAAATATTCTATTTAAATTTCTTTTTTTTTATTTGTTTCACAAATTTTGCACGACTTTTGCTGTTTAGTTTTTTTTATGTTTTGAAAATTTTTCGAAAATTTTTAAGAATTATTTGTTGGTAATATATTTGTATTTTTATTTAATAATTTTTTTTTGGTAGGGGGGAAATAAGTTTGCACTTTAAAAACTTGTATTTAATTCACGAATTTCACTTGATTGCTTGTTGTTGTTGTTAATGTTGTTGTTGTTATTATACTTTTGTTTTGTTGTTGTTTTTTGTTGAATGTATTTTTGGTGTGTGGAGTCTTTTTATTTGGTGTGAATAACTTTAGCTAGTGTGTCGCTTTTCAGTGTTCCGCACGTATGAACCGACGAGCAAGGACTCGTCGTATCGTCTCAGCAGGTTTAGCCTGTTTGTCTGCCTTTTGGCTTGGGCCGCCTGACGCGGTCGCTGCCTCTGTCGCTGTCGTTGCTGCTGCTGCTGCTGCTGCTGCTGTTACTGTTGCCGTCACAGGCTGCGACGTCGGCGCTGCTCTTCTCAAGGCGTTTCGTATTTCAACTTTATAGCTGTGCCGCCTGACTTCATGTGTCCATGTGTGTGTGAGTGGTATGTGTGTGAATTTTGTGTCGTTTTTTAGTCGTCGTGCGAGGTTCGTTGTGCATTCGTTTCGGGGCAATTCGCTGCTAGTTGTTGTTGTTGTCGCCCGTGCCTCGAATTTCACTTGTATCGTCCTGGCCGCTGGCTGCTGTGTCCTGCTACTGCTTCTGGCTGTTGCTGCTGCTTCTGCTGCTTCCTGTGCGCTTATACTCAGTCAACGGGCAACGAGCACGAAACGACATTTACGTTTGTTCGCTCAATACTGAGCAGGCCGCACGCTCAACCACTTGTTTTCAAGCCAAAGCCAAAGCTGAAGCTGCAGCCGAATCACAAAGCCGAGTCCGCAACCGAATGCCGATGCCAATAAGCCGAAGTCTCAGCAGTCAGCGTCGCTGCGTCATGTGTAGAGTTTTCAGAGAGCAACAAAACACTGTACGAAATGAGAGAAAGAGCGCGACCCCAAGAGGGGACAGACAAGAGGGAGAGAGAGAGAGAGAGAGGGACACACAGAGTGATAGAGCGAGATGGAAAAGATACACAGCCACAGACACATTGCGCCTATTGTGCCGGCATCTCTCATCTGATGTCCCTTTTATTTCCCCAATTTTCTTCGTATTTTCGTACTTGGCTGGTCCCAAATGTTAATAGGATTTTCCTATTAGAAGCAGCGAATTTCGTTTTCCTTTTCTGATTCTGCCATTGTCCACTGTCAACAGTCGACCGAACAAATTTTATGGTTTAGTTCTGTAAGCCGATTTTACATGGTTAAACCCAAAATTTGGCTTATTAAATTGAAATTTAACTGACCAAGCACATGTCAAGGGAAAGTCCTTTGCAACAATTAGCAATTTGTGTGGCTCAAAAAAAAAGGTCAGGAAATAATTGAGGTCATTCTTTATAGAATATTTCATGACGGTTTAGGCGAATTTCACAATACTGAGTAAACAGAAGCAAATGTAAGAAAAACCCTTTATACCACAAATAGGTTTATTTTGTGAATAATACATTTTAAGACAGACAACTGAACCGTTTAAATAATATTGAGACTCAAAGGAAGAGCATTTAAATTTCATTAAACAGCTCTAGTAAAATATGAAAAAACTATGCCAAGCTAAAAATAACTTAACTTTCCTTATAACTGCAGAAACTTAACTCAATAAATGCCATGAGTTATATATAACATCAAGAGGAACCACTAGGGAATTACTGCCCAGTTCACAAATCAATTCGATTCATCATCCTGAAATGCACATCTTGCACATCCGAGAAATATCTGTCATTCTAGTTATACAAACACCTTGTTACCCCTAATTGCATGCCCCTCTTTCGAACAACTGACTTCGAACAACGATGACGCCCACACATTTGCCAGAGTTGTAAAAAGCAAAACAAGACAACAACAGCAGCAGCAGCAGCAGCAGCAGCAGCAGCAACAACAACAACAACAGCTAAAATACATGAATTGCAGGCAACTACGAGATGGAAAACCGAATGGAAACAATGCCGAGTCAGGCATACCATGAATGAAGGAGAAACTACGGCTATATTCATAGTTATACTCGGACTTATACTATGCAAAGGATCATCGTCATCGACGGCTGCTGTTGCTGCTTCTTCTTCTGCTGCTGCTGCTGCTGCTGGTGCTGTTGATGTTGCTGCTGCTGGTTCCGGTTCTGTTAGTGATTTCGTGTGTGTATTTGTGTGTGTCTCTTTTAAAATTCATCATCCTGGGGGAGTGGGTTCGAGTTTTGGGGCAGGTGCCTGTGCCATGGCTAGTTTCGTTTGGTCCGCACTTTTGTCGTCACGATGTCTGTGGCTTTTACGTTTTACGAGCGAGCAGCACAAAATGTATAATATAATTTTAATGCCAGATGAAATTCTATTAGCACAATGTGAATGAGAATATTTTTATTTAATGCTGTTTTTGTTTATTTTAACAGACAAATATCAAAAAATTATATTATTTATATTAAAATAAACAGTAGAAAATTTTTAAAAATAATTCATGCTTATCATTAATAGTAATCCAATTAATATGCAACACTCATGTTCAATGATATTTAAGCTTTTCTGTGTTTGATCCCATACCAGTATATCCATATAGATCCCCATGAATAAAAAGCCGGCTTTAATACACAATTTGTTGCACAAAACTCTACACGTTCAAAAAAAGTCTACAAACAAACAGCTGAGCGAGCTGAGCAGCGCAGTTGTTTTCCATTCCCATGCCCAAAATCTCTTTTATCCTGTGCCCAGTGGCAGCTCATAAACTGTCCTACCACAAGCGAAATGCATTGGCAAGGCAGGCAGGCAGCTTGGCAAGAGGGGGGGGCACGCTAGCTGTACGGAGGAAGTGGCAATAGGGAGACAACAACAGATGATTCGGCTTGGCGCCGGCGCACTTAACAACTGACGGCGACTACGTCAACAACAAAAATCGAAGTTACGAGTTTCATTGAGCAAACAGCGCCCCAAAAACAGTTGGGGAAATCATCATCAAGTATACGCCGTGGAGACCTGACCGCCTGACTGGCGGCGACGTCGGTGGCTCTTTTGCGCTCTTCTCAATGAGCATCGACAACGACAACGACAACTACGGCAACTACGACGACGACGACGACAAGTTGGACTTACGACTGGGCAAGACGAGGCAGTGGGTGCGCCGCACTCACACGATGATGACGCCTACGCAAATTTGTGACGTAAGCAGCAGCACGATGTAAGGCTACGAAGCTCTATATGTGTGTGAGTCTCTCTGTGTGTGTTTGTGCGCGTATTTGTGGTGGCACTGCTGCTGCTGCTGCATGCTTCTATTGTCTCTGGCTTTAACACCTTCGCTGGCCACTCATTTGAACTTTTGGGCTCGTCGCATGTACAGCGCAAAATTTTTTAATTTTTTCACTCAATTTATCGGAAAATTCATCATATTAAAAGTGACTTACGACCAGATTCGACTTAGAAATATACAAAAATATAAGATTAAATTTGTATTATATATAAAATTTGATTTGATTTGCATTCAATAGAATAAATACTTGCGGTAATTTTTCTAAATTGAAAGTAATCGAATCTGTGATCAGTTGGGTTTTCAACTTTAAGGCTTCAAATTTTTAATTTAAACTATATATTATTTATTTAAAAGATGATATATAAACTTTCAATATTATTAAGCAAGCCCAATCCTTACTGTCGCAAGTTTCATCAGTAATTATAAAATTGTATTATAAATATAAACAATATATTTTATTTCAAATAATTTCTTAGCGCTTAAAAGTATGCTAAGGAAAATATTTAGTAATGTTTCTGAACTGGTTGATAACTTTCAAACTGTTTGCGTGTCTTAACTATTTATGTTTCAAGTTGGTACTTGATGTCAATTTTGCGGACTTCCGCCATCAGCTCCTTTTGCAATTGGCATTCATTCGCCGAACTCTTAGACTCGAGCACTCTTTGCATCCCTTGACCATGCCATGCCATGCCATGCCTCCTGATGCCCACTCTGCTGCTGGTTGCAACTGTCTTTGACATTGAATTCTGTTGGATGACACCTAAAAATAGACAACCAGCCGAGTTACATTTCTTTTTCTTTATTACATTTTTTCTATTTCCCTTTTTTTTTCTTCTTATTTTTGTATTCTGCTTTGCTTTTTGCTATTTGACTTTTAGCTACAGCCAAACAGGAAATTGTATAAAATGTACGTGGCGCTGCCAAGAATCTAAAGCCGTTGATTAAAAATTGAACAGCAACAAATAAATAAGTAAATAAATATATACAAACCAACCTCTGCACATGACGAGGAAGTCTGCCCCAATGGAGAGGGGAGAAAGGAGTAAGTAGAAAGGAGAGCGAGGAGGAAGAGTTCGCTGGTTTAAATCTGTTTGCCAATGGCAACGCCGGACAAATAAAATCAAACTTCAAGGGTCACTTCCGCTTCAAATAGCAAATCGGGTTGCCATACTGCGCCTCAGACAGTGCGGCCCATTCCGTGTGCGGTGTCCACACAAATGTCCAGAAATGAAACAGTTGCCTCCACAGACGAAGGCGCACGCATTCGTATAATTTTCTTAAATTAGTTTCCGGCATAAAATGTCGTTGCTCTAAGCTTTTTCAAGCCGCTTGTTTTGCAGCGCTCAACTGGAAATATTGACATTTCTGATTTTGCCCAAAGTCGCTTCAAGCAAAGTATTCCTGCGCCTCCTCCGTCTTCTCCGGCACCTCCTTCTACTCGAACTGAAGTGTACTCGTTTTTCCCGAAAAATATTTGCGATGCTGGCAAACGTTGCGCAGCGTCACAGCATGTCCTTGCTGGAGTGGCCATTGAAAGCAGCTCAGAGTCCTCCAAAAGGCGCCGAAGGATGATGGATGATGGCAAATTCGATGTGCGCCAGTGCGGCAATAATCGGACTGATCGGGCAAACACTAACTGGGTGTAGGCACTAACATCTGAATATATATGTTTTCCAATATATGTGAGTATAGTTTGCGGAACTCTTTTTGAAGATATATCAAATTAATTGATAAGCAAAATGTAACATGTCAAAAACTATCGATCGATGACACCCAAAAAAAAAAAATGTCTAATGAATTTGGCATTGCTTTTAGTGAGTTCCTATGCGATACATGGAATTTAGTAGTTTAGTAGTTCTGAGAAGCAACGTAATAACAGTCGGTTATTAATATTTTACATGCACTTGCCCCAAATTTGAATCGTAGCAAACCCCTAATCTGATCAAGGGTGAATAATCAACATAATTGCAAATAGATGATTTGCTCCGGCCAACTAACAAGACCAAATGCAGGCAGGCAACTCGGCAGACATAGATGAATATGCCAATTGTTTTGGATTTTGGTTGGTATGTGTGGTGCCTCCATTTGGTACCTCATTGGTGTGTGGCAGCTTTGAGTTGTTGTTCACTTGACTTAATTGGAATGATGTTTGTTGCCATGACTGTTTAGCTCTGGCCATGCCCACAATCTGTTGCTGCCTTCAAATTAATTAAAGTATATTAAGATGCGAGATGTCATTTTTAATTTGTGTTGGCCTTGAGTGATATGTGTTTTGATAGATTGCAACGCCAGCTTAGGGGCATATACAGCGCATGATATTTCCACTGCGACTTTTACATGTTGATCCAATTAACATTTCATTGGCGATTAGCTCGCTGATTTGCGCAAATCAAATGCATGTTTGTCGCCCATCGATGGGCACTGAAAAAAACTTATAACATGCTTTACTGCCCCATCGGTTGTGACCGCAACAAATGTCATTTTGATTACTCGTACGCGACGTGAGCTCTGCTCAGCTCAGCTCCACTCGGCTCGGCTCCGCTTCGCTTAACAGTTCAGTTCAATTCAGTTCATTTCAGTTCAGTTCAGCTCATTTATTGATTTCTCCCCAATGGCAACAATTGTTTGCCTTTCACTAATATGCCTATTTATTGATATACTCGTAATACAGCGGCACCGCCCACACTTTTCCCGAGAGGCGGGCATAAAAACAGCAGACAACATTCACATGCCACATGCAGGACACCAGGCTAATTTGGGTTTACGTACTTAAGTGCAGTGGATTTAAAAAGTGGTCTAATCACCATGACTCTAGCATTAGTCATATCTAAATAGCTAACAAGTAGAGCTATTTTTATTGACAAAAAAAAAACATACAAATAAATATTATTCCTTTTTATTGGAAAATGTATCTGAGCAATGCACTGCTCAACAAATAAAAAAAATAAAAAAAATACAATATTAACTGATTATCTTAACACTTACATTACTTTATAAGCTGCTAATAACAATAAGTGTTAATTATGAGTATTTGACATTTTGTCGCAGCTGGCGTCATAAGTGGCACGTAGTAAATATGCTAATTGTATATTATATTAAAATGTGAACAATCCGTCAGCGTCACAAGGTGTCGTCATTGTTGAACCCTACACAAATGGCTCAACAACTCAACAAAAGAGACCTTAAAAATATGCCAGTAATTATACGGTTGAGTTCAAAGTTCCGTATTGTGCCGGAGAGCGTTACGACTAACTAGACCGACAGTTCATGGTCATATCACATATGCCATATAAGCATTTCTACCCCGAACTGCACTCAGCAACTGATTTATGTCCTACGAATATCCAAATCCAGCCCCAAGCCCAAAACACCAAACCCGTTGACTATCGAGCCCCAAGTCGCACTTGGCACTCAAAAACTTTTGCCAGCTAGTTAAAGTTCGGCACAGGATGAGAGCTGCAACGGGTGACATTGAAAGACACATTTAAATTTAGGGGTAAATTGCTATTTTTAGATCGTTTTTTTTTGTGGTTAAGTTTTATGGTGTTGCACGCTACCATTTTCGAAACCAACTTATGCGCAATGTAGACAAAAATAGGAATTAAATGCTGTGTGTGAAAATAGGAATAGCAACATTAAAAATGTGTTTGAAGTAATTAAAAATTAAAATAGTTAAAAATAGTTGGACCTACCAATGAAATACAAATTTATAATTTACGTACTTCAATGTGTGGTAAACGAACGTGTTTAAATCAAACGCCATATTAATGAGCAGCACTTATTTAAAAATTAAAAAAAAAGAACAATAAGATGTAAAAATTTCACAAATTTACTTTAAAGAGATATGAAATGTTGAAATCTAGATAAACTGACTAGAAATTAAATTCTGTAATTATTATTGTTTAAAAAACCGTTATTAAAGATAGTTAATCGATTTAAAAGTCTAGAGAAACTTTTGGAGTTTTCTTAAGCATTTTGAAGTGAATACAAATGAAAAGATAAAATGTTGCCAGCAGCAATGGCAGCCACAAGAAGCTGTGCACCAGCTGCTTTTAGCGGTTAGAGGGGCAAGTGGAGGGTGCGGAGTGGCGAGAAAGCCTGTGGCAAAATATTCAAGTTCAAGGCATGCACAGACAGCTGAACACAGCCCGTTTTATCCTTACTTGTTATGGCACTGCTAACACTCCGTGCTGTCGGGCTGTGCAGCTGGCGCTTAATCGAATCACAACTGTGCTGCTGCAAGGACAATGCTGGCAACACATTGTGCTGCGCTTTATGCAAATACTGTGGTCATTGTGGCGCAGTGTTTGTTTTGAGTAATGCTAAGTGAGCTTGGCATACAAATGAGAGAAAGAGAAATAGACACAAAAACACCAACAGCAACATCAGCATCAACAACAGCACCAACAACAGCAGCAACATCAGCACCAACATCAGCAACACCAGTGGAAGTTGTGCCACCATGCCAACACGCCCCTTCTCTCTGTGGCTGCAACTGTTTGTGCTCATCTCAGCATTTCTCTGGCACTTAACGACACGATGAGCAATGCAAAAATGTAACTGTAACGTTTCATTATTGCCATGATTATTGTTGCTGTTTGTGTTGCTTTTTTTTTTTTTTATTTTGGTAAAGGCAGCCAGTTTGATGACGTTCATGAGTTTTATTTAAGCTAGTATTCATTTCTAACAGTTGGCTCCGTTTTCGTTTATTTGTTGTTGCTCGCTTGATTTGAGCTTGATGACGTTCATCAACAGCAATATACATAAAACGGGCCAAAAACTTCACCCGGGGGGGAGAAACAGATCCAAACTTTTTTATTTGGTTTGTTTGACTACGCAGCTTTAGTTGTCTTACAACTTTCATTTTTTGTTGTGTCATCATTTTGGGTTTTTTTCTCATCTACCCTACCCCGAAACAACCGGACCATCAAACTGGTCAAGGACTTTTTACTGTGTTTAAGAAGTAGACTTGGAATCCGTGGGCGCAAAAATAAATATCTCATGTTTCCGCTAGACGCAAATTTTTACAAGCGCATTAAGCAACTTTCGCAATATACTTGTTATTTTATCATTTACCCATCAAAGCGAATGACGTCACGCCCCCTTTGCATTTAATGATAGTCCCACGGCAAATTAGCATAAGAAGGGAAGAGGAGCATTCGCCCTTTGGCAACTTCATAAATTACGCCCACAGTTGTGTTGAGTGAGTTTTGCCTTTCAAATCAATGACCAAAAACTAACCATTGCCGCAGATGATAAACACAAACAGGACAAACAGCTAACAACATAACTCATATTGACCAAATAGGCGACGCCCATCAGCCTAAAAACTGACAACTCCCACAGTGGATGTGGCATAACAACTTTAAAGAACTTTTTTTTTTTATTTTGAAGATATTTTTCTAAGAAACACATTTCGCCTTATATACTTAAAAAGGTCAAATAAATGCACTTAATAAGGCCAAACGTATTTCTAAGAAAAAAGTAAAAATTTAAAATAAAAAGATTTGTTTATGGCCTTAAGAACAAATTAAAATATAAAAGTTATATTTTTATTGATTATAATCTTTGGAGTCACCTTTATAAAATGCTCTTCCACCGTGCCCCAAAATGTAGGCAATGCTTTTTGCAACTTATCACATAGATCATTTAAAGCAAATGTTTGTGTCCGTTGTGGGCGTTGTTTGAGTTGGTAAAGAGCATCGGTTGAGACGCAGTAATAACAGCTAACAGAAATTTCTAAGTAAATGCCTTCACATATACCTCAACGTCATTCAATTTGTTTCAATTCGAGACAAAATGTTAAGTTATAAGCCCCAAAACATAATAAGTATTGAAGACTTAGGCGGCGTTGAGGATTGGGTTTCTGATTTCAAATCGCCTGCGTTTTTGTTTTGCCAGCCATTGAACAATTTTCGCACACTTAGTTAATATGTGTGTGTGTGTGGTGTGTGTGTATGTGTGTGTGTTTTGCCAGCTGTTGACTTTAGCCG
This sequence comes from Drosophila longiperda, assembly GCA_035042125.1. Taxonomy (NCBI): domain Eukaryota; kingdom Metazoa; phylum Arthropoda; class Insecta; order Diptera; family Drosophilidae; genus Drosophila; species Drosophila longiperda. Next base: position 6,847,761 of record JAWNLV010000107.1, on the reverse strand, counting down.
AGCGGTATATTTATCGCATTTATTTAGTCGTCTCCTCCGTCGTGTCCTCATGTCTAGACGTAGCTGCGACGGCATCTACTCCTTATCCGGCTCATAATCCGGCTCTGCTGCTGCTTCTGCTCCTGCTGCCGCTCCTGAAAACGTTCGAGCTTTTGCAATCTAATCCGTTGCTCAATTACATGGCAAATATTTGCACATCTTCGAAACGCAACACGTGTACCAATAAATGTTTGGCCTACAGCTCGTCTATAAATAATCGGGCGTTAACTTATTTTGGTACATTTTACATTTATTAACTTGTTTATTTTGGCATTTGTGTACACAAATGTTGCTGCTGTCAGCAGTTGGCTAATTGACAACTTCAGTCTACTGTCAGAGCCGATTTAATTAAAGCAAACTGCGCTCGAGTGCGTTTAGCATTAGACTAATCCCGTTAGTTTTAATTGGTCATGTTTATCACACACACACACACACACACACATAATACTCTATATACAAATTGCAACAGACCAAACTTGTTAAAATTTAGCCCAGTGCCGCACAGCAGGACACTGGACACATAATCTGTTAAATGAGAATCGCTTAACTTGAACTAATTGACAATGGTTGTGTCTAACTGCAACTGTGTGTGTGTGTGTGTGTGTGTGTGTGTGTGTGTGTGTGTAGTTGGCATTTGGCAACTAACGAAGCGCTTGCTTATCGCTTAAATTATCTTAAAATTAGCAAATTCAAGTTTAGGCATAATGTGCTTGACTGATTATGGGCAGACTTTCACTATTACACTCTTTAACTTGCTATCTCTCTCTTACTCTCCTCTCTCACTCCCTCTCTCTCTATCTCTCATTATCTCACTTACTTGTGACTTTGTCTATGACATAATTATTAATTACGAGCACAAGAACAAGTAAACAAGATACGCAGACTCACTCCGGAAACACGATTCATCTCATACTAGGAGGGTCAAAATGGGCGACTTTAATGTGGCAAGTCCACAGCTAAGAGCAACATTGAAATCTGAACACTAACTGCCGCAGATTAACATTAGAGCAAACTAATTTATTTGCCTAATAAACTCATTTATTTACATGTACTTAAAGTATTTGAAGAAATGTCGTATTTAGAAAATAGTTTTCAATAATCACGTTAAAGAATTAAAGAAGTAGACTTAACAAATTTAACAAAATTATGCCAATAAGGCATATTTAAATTTTCAAAATTAAAATTCATTTGAAGATTACCTAATTTTTTCCATGTCCCAAAAACTTTCAACAGCAAAAACATGCTAAAGGCTACAAGCGAGAGTTGAAAATGTTTGAGTTATTTCAGGTTTCTCCATTGGCAGGGCTTGTGGGTTCTTATTCTAAGGGGCGGGAAGAGGTGTAGAGAGAGGTGTGTAGAGCGTGTTGGTCGACCGCTAAGTATGTGCTGAAATGCTCTGAAACTTTTATGGCGGTTTGTCATAATTTTGTGAACACGTTTCGGCCATAAAATTGCGAGTGGTTTCAAGCATAGAGACAAACAAACAAATTGGTGGCAGCCGAATGGGTTTTGTGTGTATTCGGGAATATCTAAGCAAAAATGTCGTTAATTTTATTATTGGGCCAAGCTCAAAATTATATTACTAATATGTATTTATCAACTTTGATAACAATATACAATTATTACTATTAGTTATTCTAATGCTATCTATTATCTCTATTAGCTCCCGCTCTCTATTAGCTCCCGTCTTCAAGTTATATTTAATTTATTTATATTTGATAATTGTCATTTATTTTAAATTTGAAAATTATATCTGATAATTATATTAATATTTATTTAAGTCTGGGATGTGGTCTTTCTTATAGCAAATAAATTAAAATTATATCTTTCTGAAAAACCTTAGAAAATGTTCAGCTATGTTTAATTTCAAGCATTATTTCTTCAAACAACTCAGACTATAAATAAATATTTGAGTTTTTCTAAGCTAACTGCAAGAGTTTTCCATGGTGCCATCGACCTTCATTCGTGCCACAACGTGCTTGTGGTTGTCAAATTGTTGCAACACTCTGTGGGCGTGTAAAAACCCAGTGAAGCAACGCATATGCAATCAGTTAACCGGTGGCATGTCCTTGAATTCTTGAGTCAGAATCTAGTTACCAAGCCTCTTGCTATGTAATGTAATGCAACCATGGCATAATGCCGCAATTGCGTGTGTGGCATAATGCTAGTTGCGACTGTGCGTTGCACGGTTGCATAAGTGCAAAACATAACATTTAGGCAGCATCTGTGTGTCATGCAACAATGCAAATTACGCTACTGTCAATCACTTATTATTTAGGTTACTAAATCTTCAATCTGTTTACTTAACTGCTGTCAACTGCAGATTGCAGATTGCATTTTTTTTTTTTCCTGGATTACGAAGTCGATTTCGATGGGTGTGTTTAGTGGGCCCGTTTTTATTTTTGTTTTTTTTTTTTTTTGAGGGGGCATGTGGTTTTTGGGGCTTGGCCATTTTTAATATTATTTACGACCAACAATGTTGTGGACACAAATAGCGCGCATAAATATAATAAGCAGAAATGTGCTTTAAATTAAATTTATTTTATTTATCAACTACATCATAAATAAGCCAACTCCCGCGCCATGTGGCGTCGGCGGCGGCGTCTGTCTCTAAACACACACACACACACACACACATACATACAGCGGAAAAAAGATGAGAAATTATATTTATATATTATATAATATCTTTTTGGCAAACTCTACAAATTTCCATTTGTAATACAAATCGTTTTCGTGGGCGTTTGCCAGTCAATGGTAGAAAACGCAAAAGTCGATATCAGGCTATGAATGAAAAGTCCTTCTTCGAGACTGCATTCTTTCTCTAACTAACACACATGCAAACTCATCTAGCTGTATATGTGTGGGTGTGTGTTTGTGTGTGTGTGTGTGTGTGTATAATGTTTCTTTGGGGCCATAAGGCGCGACCTTTTGTAAGGGAGACTTTTGAGTGCAGTTACTGAAAATTCAATTGATTGAAAAGCAATTTGTTCACTTGCAAACCCATATGACACACATATGTGTGTGTGTGGGAACCATATGTGGGCGTTAGGAGTAGCAGCAGCCGCCACGCCCACGCCACAATGAGCCGGGCGCACTAAACCATAAATTATGATGACAATAAAAGCGCATATCTAACTATTGTGAATTGTATCCCTCACACACACATACACACATGCAATTGTGTGTGTGTGTGTGTGTGTGTGTGCGTGTGTAACACACACAATTGCAAAATGGGCTTTTATAATGGCTTGAAAACGCCCGTATTCATACCCGCGGTGGCCACGCCTGCCCCATTTGCAGCAAGTACACCGCCCGCTGTCACACTGACATTTTATGCAACATTTTGTGGCAAAGGGTCGCACATTTTATGGCTTTTATTGACAGGCAAATTCGTGGCTAGGTAGCCAGCCTATGTCTCTACCAAACATGTGTCCCCCAACCGCTCCAAATGGCACTCCTCGTCATGTTAGGCTCCAACACTTTGAGGCCAAATTTCGTTATTTTTTATCGTTCTTTCTGACTTGGCATTTAACAGACAGCTGCCAACATTGCGAACAGCTCCAAAAATGAGTCAACTTATTACGTCTTAGCCAGGTTATTATTATGCCTTTATCCCTGTCAGCTTGTTGGTGCAACACACAGAAAATCATATGCAAAATGCATGTAATAAATATAAGAAAAAAAGTTGTTTACAAAGCAAAATTAATTTTGCAGTTCAATTTATTTGCAATAATTAATACTAATTTAAATATTTGCATATAAAACTGTAATATTTAAGTTAAAATATGTATTATGAATAAGAAATGAATCATTTTAAAAGTTTCTTACTATTTGGAATTTTATTATTTGCTATTTTAGCTCTTCACTTTATTAGTTAAAAATAGTCTCATTTGCTAAATCATAGTAAACACGACAATATACAAATAATGTTCAAGATTCTAGCTGGGTAAAACTATAAAAAAAAACTGAAAACAATCTCAGCAATTGATTTAAAAAAAGGATAATAAAATGTAAGAGGAAAATAAAAATAAATTATGCCGAAATTACAACAGGAAACAAAAAAAATAAAGATCACAAATGTTAAAAGAGTTTGATTAAGTTATAAATAGATTTTGGAGTGTTTTAAAATTCAAATGCTAACAAATAATTGCCCAATGCCCGAATTTCAGTTAACATCATGAAGCCCATTTTACACAATTATTTGCTTGTGTGTAAAAAAAAAATTAAATATTTGTATATATATTAATATAAATGAGATGATGACGTCTAAGCAACATTCGATGACGAAATTCCAGGCAAGCAAGATAAATATGTAAGAAACTGTAGCGCCGTTAAAGCTGCCAATACAAATGATGGCTCATTGATTGAGGCAAATGATGCGGCATCCTGGCAAATCGACTTTCCCACGCACCGCAATTAATGCGAGCCAATCTGAGCTGGTCGAAATACTTTTCGCCTTGGCCAGCAGTACGTGTGTGGCAAGGCGGGTAACGCATTTTAATAAGTTACTTTTCTTGGGCTAAAAATAGTATTTTGTTTGTTTGTTTATTTTTGTGTGTTTTTTTTTTTTTATGCGAGTTCAGTAAGAATTTTGCTAACATAAATTTCACACTCGCATAAATTCCATTAAGAAAAATCAGCGACGTGCGACGGGCATACGGAATAGCTTTCTGTCTTTCTCTCAACTCCTGCGGGGGCGTATGGTTAGTAGGAGATGTGGGGGGAGTGGACGGGTTGGTGGCACTAGCGCGTTGCCTTGACAGGACGCCCACGCGGCTCATGGAATTTCCAGTTTTTGAAAGTGGAGACGCTGCGTCAACTGTTTCTGCTACTATTGCCCGCTACGCTGTCATAAAATGAAACTTAATGGCACACACACACACACGAACACACATACACACATACACACATACTCACGTTTAGTTTGGTAGAGAGAGATAGAGTTCATAGAGTCGTAGTAGCTGGCTGGAAAATACAAATATATATTTGGGATATAAAAACAACACAGACACAAAAGCGCAAAACGCCCACGCGTTCAATCAGCTTTGACTGCCAACTAGAAAACTAACAAACAGTGATATTTACTAGATATGCTACACATATATATATATATATATATAGTACATATATATATATGTAGTAGCTATACACAAAGCCATTTGTCTGACTGTGTGCGTGGCGTTCTCAATGAATGATTTTTGAAGCAGCCACAAGCCAGAAATGAGTGCCATGACCAATACTCAGACTTCTAAGCAAAAGCACACAGACAGTTGTCTGCCACAGCCACTATGTGTGTGTGTGTGTGCGTGTGTGTGTTTCCATTGTCGCGTAGGCGTTTGCCGCCAAAAATGCTGGCGGCAATGGCTCAGTTTGCCCATTCTGAACTCATTGGCTCATTGTTCCATTGAGAGGCGATTGCGACAAGTTTTGCAATTTTATTGCTGCCGCACATTTGCATTGAACCAAGGGTAAAGGGCCTATTTGTGGGGGAAGGGGTGGCAAGTGGAGTTTTTCTTTTGGCATGCCATCTTCAGCGCATGATGTCAGCATATAAGTGCAGCCAGGATTCGATTAGACAACGTCATTTATTGCTGCATTGACAACAGGTTAAAGTAAGTCGTGAATAATCCAATTGGAGCATTCATAAATGAAATTTGTTGGTAATATTTTATATGTATTATTATGACTAACTTTTACTCTTCTTGTGAATTTGACGTACTTATTGATATCCATTATTGAAATCCAAGCAAACTCAATTACTGATTGCTTCACAAATGTATCATAAAAAGCAGCTTAATGTTTGTAAATAAATTTATGAATTTATTGTATATGTTTTTACTGCTTAATGTATTTGATGTACATAAAACTAATAGATTAAATTAAATTGAATATTTACTAATATAGATCTATAAAAACCAGCCAACTATCTATTAAATATTTTATCATGGCTAAAGTGCAAAAGAATGCAGTTTACAAATTCAAAACCCCCTTTTTAAGCCCTTAAAACTTTTGTCATGGGGAAAATAAACCTATTGTTATTTTGCGTTGCTCAACAACTGAAATTGCTTCACAGCGGTTTGTAGCTATTTTTGCAGAGCTGAACATTACTTAGATTACTTTCTAGTGGCATTTTTTCATGCAACAGCAATTTGAACAATTTGTTCACTGCGCGAAAGAGAGAGAGAGAGAGAGAGAGAGAGAGAGTAGGGAAGAGGATTACATGGAATTGTAAAAAGTTTGTTGGTCCAGCTATCATTGGGATGTGTGTCCGTCATGTGGATAGAAATTGAGTTTGCTGTCAGACGCTAATTGCTGTCACCTACACGCCGCAAGGTATGCAACACATTTTTACATTTTGCTGCCGTTGCAGCGTCGCATGACTGGAGAACGACCTTTTTTGCTGACTGTACTCTAAAATGTTGTGCCTGTGTATGTATGTGTGTTTGTGTGTGTGTGTGTGTGTGTGTATGCGCTTTTTGGACGCCAGCCAAATAACAGCGTGGTAACTGGGCGAGTATGCGAAATGTGCAAGTGTGTGGGCCAAATGGCAAAGACGAACGTTGACAATGGCGACACAGACTCACACACACAAACACAAACACACATGCACATGCACACACACACACACACACACATATGCAAAGAGAGACAGTAGCGACGTAGCCGGCTTCCGTTTGTGCGCGCGGAAGTCGTCGCCATCTTGCATTGGTCATCCTGCGCCCACTCGCATCGCAGCATCGAGGCACAAATTATGGCAGCATTTGCCACAAATCGTGCGTGTAAAGTGATGTCATTGCTACCGACCGCATGCGTCAGCATTTTTCGCATTCCTCTCCTAACTCCTATATGTGTGTGTGTATGTGTGTGTGTGTGTGTGTGTGTGTGTGTGTGTGATGCAATAGCTTCAACTGCAACTATTGCTATGTATCTAGAAATGTAACCAAATCTTCTGTCTGCAAACTTCAGTAATCTGATGTCATCTCTTATTTTTTGCCTGCCAACTGCTTAGAAAATCATTTTGTCAAACGTTCACCTTTGCATATTTGCATGTTGAAACATGGTGGAAGTGCGGTGGGCGGTGGCAACAACCGCCACTTAATTTTTTCATTGCATAAAATTAAGCACTTTGTGGGTCATCTTATGAATATTTTAACAACGCAAAACGTCCTATTTAATCTAATTTCTTTCTAATTTTTTTTCCACATTATTTTGGCTTGCTGCTATACTCTGTTCTTAAGAGCATATCGGATTTGTATAGCTAAGGGAGTTTTTTTTAATATAAATCATCCAAAATGTAATACCATTTATATCAAAATTGTTCAATAATATTTACAAACATTTTTTTGTGGCATTAAGAAACACAATTTTAGTGTCAATTATTTGTAGCACAGCCAACAAAGCCAACGAAGTCGTCAGTTTATACAGTCCACTTTCTGACTTCTTTTTTTATTCATGTGCTGCTTTATGAACAACTTTTTTTATTGTTGTTGTTGTTAAACATACTGTGACTCGAATAACCTTCAAAGCAGAGAAGCATTTAAGATAATTAATTTGGCCAATTACAATTATCTCACATCGCATTTGGCTCGAACTAAATATTAAACGCGTGTTTCTTTCATTTTATATTTTTTAGCCTCTTTTTAATGCGCCAAAAAGTATGCTTTAAATTCTAAGCATTTTTTTTGTACAATCTCAAATTATGATGCCAAGAATATCGCCAAATGTCACATAATTATTACGGATGTAGGCAAGTAGATCTCAAGAAAAGTGGAGGAAATTTAGCCCAAACATTCGTTTTAATTTGTACGGGAAACATGTACATTTTTCAGACAAAGTCTGTCACAATTCACATTTTTATAACTTTTTTTTATCAAACGAACAAGTACAAGAAATTAGACGCTACAAGCTGCGTTTTAACAAAATTAATTTCATTTCATATACAAAGAATGCATGGCTTTTGAATACCCTATAATTTAAGACTCACTTAGCATAATGGCAAAGAGTGTCCTATAAACAAATACCCCCTAAATATACTTGTTAATTTGATAAACAAAACTAATGAAATTTAACAAAAAACTTAAACTTAAGTTTCGAAAAATGAGTTAATATATTATTTACAAACTTATCAACCTTTTTTAAGTTTTGTTTTCATGTTTGAATTGATACACTTTCAAAATAGTCAAAATTTATGAATCATTCGAGTGCTTACCTATGTGTGTGTGTGTGTGTGTGTGTGTGTGTGTGTTGGAAAGTAGCTAAGTGAGTAAGTGGCTGCTTTAAAGCTTAAGCGCTGCTTGACTTGACTTGGCTTTGCCACAACACACACACACACACACACACATACACTCAAACAGTTTGAGCCCCTCAAAGCAAGTGCTGGCCTCGTACTCGTATATCAAAAAAGGTAAACGCGTTGAGTTTTCCATTAGGTCGGAAAGCATTTTCAGCAAACGTGGGCGTTTTTTACTTCAGCTTTTCTTTCTCCCTTTTTTTTGAGTTGGTGTTGGCACATCATACATATTGCCAACTCTGATGTATGCGTAATATTTAAGGTAAATAACATGCGCCAAGTTTGGTTTCTAAGTGCTGCTGCAACAGTAAGCATAAAAAAACAAATGTACATATTCAGCATTTTGTTTATTGGACCCAAAAAAAAAAAACAAAAGGTTGAGTTGTCAACTCAAGCAGTGTAAGCTATTTTGACTCTTATGCGGATTATATCCAATTATCTAGTGAGTGAGGCCTTAAAGATGGCAACAGGCTAAAGGCCTTAATCAATATTGTCGAAACTGAGAAATCGACGTTGCATTAGCTTGTCGGCACAGTAGTCAAAGTAATGCAAATTGTTAAGAAATTTTAAAAACATTTAGACTATTCAGTTAGTAATCGTTGGCACCACCAACCCAAAAACGAATCATTAATTTTTAATAAAATAATAAGTATTTCACGCAGCGACAGCTTAAAACTATTATTAAGTTAAAGAAGTTCTTCAAAAAGATTTCTATTGCATTGCAACAAGTTCAAAATCGAATAATGTTCTCTTTACAGCGAAATGAATATAAAATTAAATAAATGAAAATATATTTAAATTATTCTAAATTCGCGCTGGGGAATGTTTTATATAAAAAAAGTTCAATTTAATGTGATTTAGTGTTATTAAAAAAGCAAGTTCCAGAAAACGTTTGCTACTTTTATTCAGCAAAGTAATGCCAAGTTTTGCTGTAGGTAGAGAAATCGATTGAAATTAAACCTATTAAAATTGATTGGCAAGTGTTTTCTGGAACACATTGGCTTGAAATGCACATAACCTTTTATATGGCTCAATTTAGGAGCGAATTTATGGGCGCAACGCCTGAAAATATGCTACATTTCTGCGCTCGCTTTTATCTGTGGCTTAGCCAGGCGAAAGATGCATGCATTTATGTCAGGCTCTGGCACATTTCTCACATTTCGCATATTTCTCACATTTCTCACATTTCGCATTTCACATTTTACTCATTTCGCTGAACACTTTTCGGGGCGTTGAGCGCTTCTCTGCTCTAATTAAATTTCCATTCGCCAAGCAAGCGACTCTGCTGCTTTCGTTCTTTTCGTTGATGCATGCAACAAACGAGGGCTGCTTGATAAATATGTTTATATATACAATATATTTTGTAATATTTGAACTAAAGAGATATTCAATGTTAAGTAAGAGTTGAAAGCAAAAGCAAACCAAATAATTAATTTACTTTATAAGCGATTTTAAGTAACGTTTCCTTAGTAAAGATAAAAGTTTGATAGTCTAATTATCAGTCGCTTATCGATTACATCAAGGCTAAAATATCAATTTGGGAGAGATATAGAATAGATACGATTAGTTATCGGAATTAATAGGTACAATTTCGTTTAAATATAAAAAGTACAGATGGCTTCGAGCTCGTATTATCTTCAACAGTTCAAACCCTGATTATTCATTAGTTATCCCTCGAATGCTTTCCAGCTGGCCGCAGGGCGTTTGGCAAAGTTTTCATTGCGGGAGGGGGGAGGGGATATGGTTAAGACATAGCCATAAATCAACAACGCTGCTGCCGGCAGCCGCTGTTAAATCAAGGCACAAAACCAAACTGACATGCATTACATATTTATATATCAGTGCTACGGTTAGCAAGTCAACTGCGCACACACACACACTCAGTTACACACACACACACACACACACGTGTGTATGTTAAAGAGGTGGCCCTCCAGTTGTATGCAAGACATTTAGCAAAGTTGTATATAACATTTTTGCCGTGTGTTTTTATGAGTTTTAATGCGGCTTTAATATGTCGTAAATGTTAAAAACAAAAACGTTGATAAACGCTCGAAGCCCAAAACATGAGTACCAAGGTGAAACAAAAGTGGGCTAAATACGAAAATCCCATACAATATAGCCATGTGGGCTAAGTGGCGTTCTCGCTTCCAGCCCGAATGCCAAATCGTCACGCATTGATGCACATCATCAATTTTTAACGAGCTACTTTTACGTGTCCAGCTCCAGCTCCAGCTCAAGCTTCAGCTCCAGCTCCAGTTCAAGCTACAGCATCAGTCCCATGTGACGTCATCTAAGACTCTGAGACGTGCCTAGCACATAAATAAATATATGTAGACATAAATATATACGAGCATCTGTATATATATATATATATATATATATATATACACATCAGATCATATAATATAATGCCACACATACGCTGAGCTTTAAAGCCGCAACGACCATTTGCAGAATACATCAATGCCACAATCGATAAATGCATCAGGCGACAGACATTTAGCTCAATTCCAGAAGCAACAATATTGCACAACAACTGATAAATATTCTATATTGTTATGGTTGTTGGAAACAGGTACCATATATAAAAAAAAATCTATAAGCCAAGCTAAGTGAAAAGTCTGGCCAAATAAATCCATTATCGATCCAACATTTTTTATATGCTCAGTAAACGCATAATTTTCAGATAAGCAAATAACAGTTAAAAAGTAATGTTTTCTTGCCAATAAATAAAGCCTGTATTTTCTAGACATCAAGTAAATTGCTTTCTTATACCACGCAATCAATGCCTTTTCAGCTGCATGCATTAAATTTAAATAATTATTTTCCATTAGTCGAAAATGAAAAAAATGAGAAATGAAAATAAAACTATTTCTTACTTCATTGTGTATTAAGATTGTAAAACTCCCTCCGTAATAACAATGGCAACGCGTGGGAAAACTTCCGACACACACACACACAAGTACACACACACACACACATACAAATACACACACACCCAAATACACAGGTGCAACATTTGCAACGGTTGTTGGCTAAGCGGCTTTGTAAGCATAAATTTTAATGCAACCCCAACCTCAGCAGCATGTTGCAAATGCTTGTTGACTGTTGCCTTGCATTGCTCCACTCTACTTGGGTCTACTCTGGCTCTGGAGCAGATTCACCTGCTTCGCATATGTAAATGACTTGTACACACACCCACACATAAAGAAAGGTTAAACTTTCCAGGAACACAAAAACTTTCAACTCTCAAAAAGATCACAAAAACTTTAGATTTTTTATTTAGACACAACCTTTTTGAGCAGGACCCAACAGAAAATAAATTAAGCTCTTTAGGCGAGAAGGCCAAAAAAAAAATCATGGGCCGCAAACATGGGCAAAAACATTAATTAAGTTGCAACTTATAAGTATGAGAAATGTATTTTCTTAAAAAAAAAAAAAAAAAATGGAAATTCTCAGTTGTGGGTGTACTAAGAAAGCAAGCGAAGCTATCAAAGCATAATGAAAAAGATAAGAAAATTCAGCTTTGTTGGGCTAAACTTTTTCAATTTTGCAAATTACAATATGTATAAACGATATTTTTATTTTTTATTTATTTTTTTTTTAAACTACGCAGTTTGTCGAGTGTCCTATGCAGTAAATTGAAAATTTATTATATACTTTGTATCGCTTTATTGTATCAACGCATGAATAAAGCATATACAATAAATTTTCATTTGTGTTGCCAAACAGCAGAAGCAACAGCAGTGGCAGTGGCAGCAGTGGCAACAGTGGCAGCAACAGCCATAAGAGGCTCGTGGGGAATCGGCAAGAAAGCAAGTTGATTGAATTGACACGACAGGCGGAGCATACCAGTCTGGCCCCATCCACATCCCGATTTCACCTACCACACCATCCATTCATCCATCCAGCACCCGCTACGTGTACTTCCGATCCAATCCGGACAACAACAGAAAATCGGAAAGAAAATAAAAACTACTCCCACCCGTACGGAGTTGGTGTCTCTTTGGCTTCTTGATGCACACACTCACCTTTGATATTTATGTTTGCTGCACGGGGCAAGCCGGCAAAATTGAATGAAAATATTAAAAAATAAATATACATATATACGTGTGTGTGTGTGTGTAATTTAATTTTACTGCGCGTTTTCATTTATTTGTTAATAATTTCATTTATGCGCAGGCGGCGCAAACTTAAAAATGCGTAAAACGCGTCCAACTTTTATTCAACGATGACATTTAAAAACTCGGCCGAAAAGCAGATAACGGTTCATTTATCACTTCCACTTTTTTGTTGCCTGTTCTTTGTTGGCTTATTCTCTTGCTTTGCGTTGTTTACCCTTAGTGGCTTTAATAATTGGCCACGAGGGTTTAGCTTTCTGAATACAGCCTAAATTGGAAAGTGGTTTTTACTTATATATAAAAATATATTTTTATATGCCAAAAAAAAAGCTTAAAATTTAATATACACACCACTGAAACCACGGGAAACCTGTTGCTTTATACACTCCCCGGGCTCACAGCAGCAGATCCCCAAGCAATTTAATGAGCTGTCCCTCATCCTGGCACACACACACCTTCCCCCCCCCCACCTCTCTCTTTATCTCTCCTCTTGGTCAACCCCCTTTCGTGCAACAGCTCATTTTTTGTATTATTTTTTGGCCAGGTTGATGCTCATTAATTTAATCAAGTATCGCGGCAATATACACGACTATATCAAATGGTTTTCAGCATGCAATGCGACACACACTCACACACACACAGCTTGAAAGGTCAGGTCAGCGTTGAGTGGCAGAGGACTGCACTTCAAAGCTCTCCTCCGCATGGTTGCAGCACTGGCTCCTGCTTCTTGACAGGCAGGATCTGGGGAATGTGGGACTGGGTATGGTCTTCAGCTTTTGTGGTTAGTTTCTGTTCTGTTCAGCCATCTAAAGTAACGGTAAACATGTGCAATGCTTACCAATCTGACAGACACATCAACTGCATAAAGTTGAAAGGTCGCACGATAAATGCTGTTGCCATTGCCACAAATGCGAAGTGGAAAGTAAGTGAAAGCCAGCTGAAAGTAAAACTAAAAGTGTCTCCACAATTCCACAAAGCACATCAAGTGGTATCTTCTAATAAATAACACATTCTGACAGATGCATGAAATTGTCTGAAAAACTCAAGTAGAATCGGAGGTCAACAATTTAAAATGTGAAGCAGTTTATGACTGATATTAGATCAGAGTACAACTATTTGATCTAAATCAAAATCTCATATTTTTTTATAAAAGCTGAGGAAATCATGGTAAACAAAAATTGCTGCCATTAAATAAATTTAAATACAATTTGGCCTTAAGCTCTGTTTGTGCGCTTTGCAATTGTATTTTAAGCAAGCAGAAAACTATTTGCTTGAATTTATTTTATTTATTTAATAAATTGCTTTTGGACTAGTGCTTGTGCTTGTGCTTTGGTTGTCAACTGTGGAAAGGATTCATTTATCAAGCACTTCATTTGGTGGCAAAAACAATATACAACTTGTAGTATGCCACTTTCATGGCACAGCAGGTTTTTACCTATGCTGTTTGCCGCACATGCAAACACAGAAGCACAGAAGAACCATTTTGACAAAGGGCAACTTATGTGACTTTGTTGCAATGCCTGAACTGGTTGACTGACTTTGACAGGAGGAGCAAAAGCAACAGGACTATAAATAAGAGACTACAATGTGCAACAATATGTATACATATATATGTGTGTGTCTATGTGTGTGTGTGTGTGTGTGTGTGTGACTAGAAAAACTGTGTCACGCCTTTATTTGCTTGTATAACAGAGCAGAAACACCGACAAGCTGCTCTTGTTCTTGTTCTTGTTAGTGTTGTTGTTGTTGTTGTTGTTATTATTATTACAGTTGTTGTGCCTGGTATTTTATATTTGGCCTTTGTTGCAACGTTCATAAAAGTGTTGCAATATCTCCTTTTGTGCTCAGGTGTGCCTATTTCTGTGTATGTGTGAGTGTGCGACTTTTGCCTGAACATTTCCGCTTCCTTGCATTGTGTATTCGACAAACACATTTTGAATACATTTTCTACCGTTTTTTTCCCCACCGAAAACAAAGTAAAATGCCACTGAATGTTTAAAAATAATAAGAGCTGACAGGGCCAATATCTAAGCACAGACGGTATGTCAAACCTGTTGCTTTTTTGCTTTTTTTTTTTGTTGCTCTTTTAATGCATAAGCACTTACAACATTGAATGCCACAGAAGAGATTGACGAGCCCGCAACGCGCCTCTCAAAGGATTGATCAGCTGTCAGTTACCGGTAAAGTTAAAATCAGAATCAACGATTCGTTAAAACACACGAAAAAAAGTAGATTTACATTCTATAAAAGACAACGGTTATTACCGACTGTGTAATGCCCTGATAAAAGTACAACAAAAACAACATGGGATGGGAAATAGTTTGTTATGCCACACACTTTCGATTTCGGGGAATTTTGAGAAACAAATTGAAATATCAGTGCCATAACTCTGTCAATACTTAACCGATTTAAATTAGCAAGGCCCATTAAACATTTCCTTAAAATATATTTAGATTTAAATTAATATTCTACAATAAAACAAGAGCTAGTATTCAATTGTCTTAATCTGTCCCGCGAAGAAATAAAAATAAAAAACAATTGGAAATGATTGATTTGGGTTAGTAATCACACGAAACAGCTGAAGCAGCCAATTCCCTCCCTAAACATCGAAAGGTTTTCTGGTGTCTGGATAAAAATGTAAGGATTGTGTGGCTATTTGTGTGATTTCGCTTCGTTTCTATTTGCTTAGAACAAGAGCGCTACAGGTGAAGTACATTGAACTGTAACTGAACCGGGCCGTTAATGTGAGCTCAAAGGAAAAGGAAATTGATTTCCATTCAACGGCTTGGCATCAAATGCCGTTCTATTTTAAGCCGGCAGCGTAGTCTGTATTCTGAGAATCAGGCTGCAAGTTCAACTCACGCCCACACATGTTAACCGTGAACAGTGTGCAAGAATCAACATTTGCGACCGGCAATTTGTTACCCTTCCAGAAAAACAATGCCTCAAGGAGAACGAATAGTGCACGAAAAAATAAACAAAAAAAAACTTGACGTTATTAAAGAGATAGTTTTTTTTGCACAGGAAAAGCCATTTGGCATAAAAATATATTTTACGCATAAATATTTTTAAATGCAGCTAAAGTACATCTACCGGCATTTTTACAAAACAGTATATCATTAGCTATTTGCGCTAGATGGCGATTGATGCGGCAGTGCTACCAATCGTGTAATTGCTGGTATTTTCTAGCATGAAGACCTGGTCATTTCCTTGTTTGCGCTATGCGGTCACACTGTATTCAAATTCGCCAAAATAGAAAGACCGATCTAAGCTGCAAAAATGTTAATCAGAATTCGGCGTATAATAAATAAATGTACCGCATATTAAGAGCCAAGCCAGCAGCTGCACGCACAAACATAAACATATTCGGTTCGGGAAAAAATAGGCGGCTTTGTTAGCAGCGTCGGCGACGGAGACGCAACACTCGAAACTTGCAAAATACAGCGAAGAGGACGACTTGTAGTTTATGTGTTTATGTATTCTATGACAAACAGAAGGATAATTTAAGCAATCACTAAGAAGAAAAGGAGGAGCAACAGCATACATCATGGATGTATACGATGTGAGCGATGATCTGGTGAAGAAGCTCACCGACTGGAAACTAATGGCCATCATTTCGGGTAAATTCAATGAGCTTAAAGAAAACCACTCTAAGGTAAGCTTTGTGGAGCACGCCCTCATCGACTTCAAGTACATGGAAAAGATATTTCTAACTGTGTCGTTGCGTGAGAACAAGTGCAATAACCGCAGCGTCGAATTTCGCATGCTGGGCAACGAGCAGTTCTCGCTGAAAAACAGAAAATACTTTCAGGCAAGTAATCAAAGATAAGAATAGAAATAAACCTAAGTTGACATAAGTAATGCAGTGATATAAATTTGTTTTTTATTTTATATTGCAGGCACTGGAATTGTATAACAAGAGCATTTGCTATGCGGAACCCAATTCGGAGCATTTGTCTATTGGCTATGCAAATCGATCGGCTGTCTTCTTTGAGTGGAAACGATATCGGGAGTGCCTGGCTAATATTGAGTTGGCTCGCAAAGCCAACTATCCGGAACGACTGCGTCACAAGCTGGATAAGCGGGAGCGTGATTGTCAGCAGCTGGTGCAACAACAGCCACCGGATATTGTGCCCTACAAGTTCAAGTTGAGCTTTGAGTCGCACCCGCAAGTGCCGTCGATTGCCAATTGCCTGGAGATGCGTGAAACGCCCGACGAGGGCAGATTTATAGTGACCAATCAGGATCTAGTCGTTGGCGATGTAATTGCCGTCGAGCAACCGTTCTGCTCCTCCCTTTTGGCGCCGATGCGTTATATTCGGTGTGCCACTTGCAAAGATGAGCGCTATTTAACGCTAATACCCTGCGACAGCTGCTGCTCGACCATGTTCTGTTCGGAGGAATGCAGGGAGCGGGCGACCAGCACTTTCCATAAGTACGAATGCCCAATTATTGATCTACTGCATCGCATGTTCAACAAAATCCATGGAATTGCGTTGCGCACAACGTTGAGTGCACTGGATTTGCATGACAGCATCGAGGAGCTGATGACGTACTGTGATCATCCGCAGAATCAGCACAAGTCCGTCTTCGATCTGGACTATACGCAATTAACGCCCCAGGAGCATTATCGTGCCATCCACGGATTGGTGACGAATCAACATTTACGCTCCGTATCGGATCTCTTTCAGCGTTCGGTTGTCTGTGCCGTCCTTAAGCACTTTATCATTGAATATACTCCGCTCAAGGAGTATCTGGGCGGTGAGGATGGACGTAATTTCTTTACGGATCTGTTGTTCCGACATCTACAGACATCTCCATCGAATATGCATGGCATCGATCTAGTCGAACAGCCCAATGAGACCAAGGACGATCAGTCGTACGCCTCCGGCGCCTACGCGTTTCTCTCCCTCCTCAATCACTCCTGTGCACCGAATACTATGCGCATCTCTCAAGGCGTCCAGGCCTACCTATTCGTGTTGCGACCCATCAAGGCTGGCGATGTGCTCTACGATAACTATGGGTAAGTTTGCTGCATAGGCAGGTTGTTTCGATTTTAATATTTATATTTGATCCAATCACAGCGCCCACTTTGCTGTGTTCAGTAAGAAGCAGCGCCAGGAGGAGCTCTCGATGCAGTATCGCTTCAATTGCAAGTGCGAAGCATGCGAATTGGATTATCTGACATATAGACAATTGCCGCATAAGGCGTGTGTACCGCAAGGGACTGATGATACCGATATGAAATTATTGGGTGCCTATAACTATGAATTTGCGCTGAACAACTATCGCAAATATTGTGAGTTTCTTACGCAATACGCTGACGCTTTCCCCTGCGCCCAGATCAGTTCTGCCGAGGGGTGCCTGATAATGGCGTTGCATATCATGGTGGATTCGGTGCCGCTTAAGGCGAAAATCTAAATCTGTGTCTGGGACACACGTATGCACTGACTGCCTCGTAAGAACCCACCATCAACAGCACCACAAGCTTTATCACCACATGCACCACCATCCCAAAAACACACACAGCGAAGAACGAGAATGTAGTAATTATCCATCTCTATCAATAATTTATTGCCATAAGTTTCCTAACGAAATTGGAAGCAGCCGGCTTTGTTGATTTATATTGCTGCACACACCACAAAATCATACACACTAACAAACAAACAAACAGTTTTTTAATATTTATCTAATTGTACATTTTTAATTTTATATATACACACACAAAATATCATCATTTGTGCGTCACTTAAAAATTAGATACTAAATTTTGTAGGTCCTTAAGCATACAAATATTAATGTAACTAGTTCGCATGCTCAAAATTTTTGTAATGTTGTTAGGATCACAAATGTCTTCGAAACTGCTTAAGAAAAGAGAAAACACTTTTTTGTAATTATTTTACAAACAAATACAATATTTTTAATTTATACGTTAAATGAATCTTTTGCTCCTACTTGGTGCTAGATGGCGCAAAGCTTTTATTTTCATTACCAAATGAAATACCCTGATAGCAATACTACAACAACTACAATCTGGTGGAAAATAAAAACAGTGCGAAATATCAGTTCTGTAACTTTTGTCAAAACAATCGATTTTCATAATTTCATATTGCCTTAAACAACATAACTATAGTATTTATATTAATACTTTACAATAAAGCCCAAATAGTATTTAATAGATTTATTAGACATCTTAATTTGGCACACAAAAATCACACGAAACAGCTGAAGAATCCAATTTTCTAAACGTCGAGAGGTTTGCTAGTCTCTAAATAAAAAATACAAGGGTTGCGTGGCTTTGTTGTGCGATTTTGATTCGATTAAAACAAAAGCTCTACATGTGAAGTACATTGAACTGTAACTGAGCAGCACAAACTTTAACTTTTACTTTAGGCTGCAAGTTCAAGTTAAACATTAACAGTGTACAAAATTCAACATCTGCGAGCGGCTGATAGTTTCGCTTACAAATTTGATTAGTCATTCAAGCAGATAAATACAATTTTGAATAACATCGATATCGCGCATTCACCAATCGGGGAAACACCTATCGATATCAAAGCAACCTGGTATATTCGATTATGAAACGATACATTTCGGTCGACTTAAGCAGCTGTTGTTTTGTCGGCATTTGACAAACTTTTAAGTCGGGAAATAACCTCAAAATACGATAAACAAAGTTTCTATATTTTTTTAGAATTTTAATAAAGAAATAAAATGGGTGGCGATAAGTGGGAACAATCTGACGATTGGCGCGACTCACCCTTCCTGATCGTTCTATACGAGTACATGGCCAAAAATGTCAGCATGCCAACGGATATGGGCACACTGATTGCCTATGTGCTGCTCCTCTTCATCACCTGGCTTGTGATTCTCTGGGCGACCCGTTTGATGCTCTCGCTAATCTGGCCTGTGATCATTGCTGTTTCGGCGTTTTTCCTGTTTAAATTCTTGTCCACATACGGACACGAGGATCTACTGGACATGTTCATCCAGGCACTAACCCTATTGGTGGACGCAGTGTTAACGGTTATAGCAACGTCACTCGATTTTATTACAGGCTTCCTCTCCTGAAACAAAGACTGTTCGGTCATGGATGTACCATTCCAACCAAATTAATTGTACATAAATTTAAATAAGTTAAGGCTTGGCACCAATATTCTTTTGCTGATTTGAATATATATTGCTACTCTAATTGTTAATATAATGCATTTTTTGGGTCTACGGGATATGGTCACATTAGCGAACCCCGGGAAAAACATTATTTTGTTAACCAAAAGCAGATTTGGATGTTTTACAAATTACAGCACGGTTTTTTGGTGGATTGTTGCAATTGTTTTTATTTATATTTTACAGTTTTCTTTTTTTGTTTATGGTAATATTGTTATCTTTTATACAAATAAAAGTTGTAACATTGTCAGCAAACATAAATAATTCACTTATTTTTAGCTTTTCAGTGAGTGCCTTGGAAACTACAACAAAAAATTTCACAATTGGTGGCTATAAAACTAAACAAAATCTCGGTAGTTCGAAAGCGGCAATAAGAGCAACGTGTATGTTAATATTAATAATATTAACATTTGACAATCAGAAGTAAACTGGTGGAAATATTATAATTAGCAATTTGTAGCAATGCCAATAATTCGCTTGGAATCCGGAGACAAAGAAATCTTTGACACGGACATCGAAATCGCCAAATGCTCGGAGACGATTAAAACGGCACTCGAGGATTTGGGTGATGAGAGTGACAATAGTGTGTTGCCGCTGCCCAATGTAAATTCGGCGATTTTGCGCAAAGTGCTGCACTGGGCCACCTACCATGCCCACGACGATCCTCAGCAGGCACAAGAGGATGAGAACAAGGAGAAGCGCACAGATGACATTTCATCGTGGGACGCCGACTTCCTCAAAGTCGACCAGGGCACACTGTTTGAACTAATATTGGCGGCCAATTATCTAAACATTCAAGGCCTATTGGATGTCACCTGCAAGACCTGCGCCAACATGATCAAAAGCAAATCGTTGCAGGACATTCGCGAGACTTTCGGCATTGCAAACGATTTCTCAGCAGCCGAGGAGGAACAGGTTCGCAAGGAGAACGAATGGTGCGAGGAAAAGTAAACAAAAATGACAAAATAAAAAAAAATTGTTGAGAACTTGACGTTATGAAAAATATTGTTTATTTGCAACCCAAAATCCATTATGCCTACAAATATATTTTATGCTTATATTTATAAATGTAGCTAAAGCACATCTATTGACATCTTTGCTAAACAGCAAGTTACGAGCTATTTGCTATAGATGGCGGTTATTGCGGCAGCGCTACCCACCGCGTGATTGCTGGTATTTCTGCTATATTGACCATGTCTTTTCCTTGGTTGCGCTAAGAGGTCACACTGCACTCGAATTCGCCAAAATAAAAAGACCGAACTAAGGTCTTAAAATTTTAATTAGAATTCGGCGCATAATAAATAAAATTGCCGGTTATTGAACGAAATTCTCTAAGAAATTGTATATTAACGCCCTAGATAGCGCTAAGTCAACAGTTGCACAACAACTGCACATACAAACACAAACATATTTGGTTCGTGAAAAAACAGGCGGCGGCGACGCAACACACGCGACTTGCAAGCAAAACGCGGCGAATAGGACGACTTGTATGAGTGTGTGAATTTATGTGTGTTTATGTATTCAACAACAAACACGAGGATATTTTAATTAATCAACAATAAGAAGAGAAGGAGGAGCAACAGCATACATCATGGATGTATACGATGTGAGCGATGATCTGGTGAAGAAGCTC
This sequence comes from Drosophila longiperda, assembly GCA_035042125.1. NCBI lineage: Eukaryota > Metazoa > Arthropoda > Insecta > Diptera > Drosophilidae > Drosophila > Drosophila longiperda. The sequence continues at coordinate 6,826,505 of JAWNLV010000107.1, read as the reverse complement.
AACGACTGGAAACTGATTGCCATAATTTCGGGTAAATTCAATGAGCTGAAAGAGAACCACTCCAAGGTAAACTTTGTTGAGCACGCCCTGATCGACTTCAAGTACATGGAAAAGATATTTCTAACTGTGTCGTTGCGCGAGAATAAGTGCAATAATCGCAGCGTCGAATTTCGCATGCTGGGCAACGAGCAGTTCTCGCTGAAAAACAGAAAATACTTTCAGGCAAGTAATCAAAGATAGGAATAGATATAAACCTAAGTTGACATAAGTAATGCAGTGATATAAATTTGTTTTTTATTTTATATTGCAGGCACTGGAATTGTATAACAAGAGCATTTGCTATGCGGAACCCAATTCGGAGCATTTGTCTATTGGCTATGCAAATCGATCGGCTGTCTTCTTTGAGTGGAAACGATATCGGGAGTGCCTGGCTAATATTGAGTTGGCTCGCAAAGCCAACTATCCGGAACGACTGCGTCACAAGCTGGATAAGCGGGAGCGTGATTGTCAGCAGCTGGTGCAACAACAGCCACCGGATATTGTGCCCTACAAGTTCAAGTTGAGCTTTGAGTCGCACCCGCAAGTGCCGTCGATTGCCAATTGCCTGGAGATGCGTGAAACGCCCGACGAGGGCAGATTTATAGTGACCAATCAGGATCTAGTCGTTGGCGATGTAATTGCCGTCGAGCAACCGTTCTGCTCCTCCCTTTTGGCGCCGATGCGATATATTCGGTGTGCCACTTGCAAAGATGAGCGCTATTTAACGCTTATACCCTGCGACAGCTGCTGCTCGACCATGTTCTGTTCGGAGGAATGCAGGGAGCGGGCGACCAGCACTTTCCATAAGTACGAATGCCCAATTATTGACCTACTGCATCGCATGTTCAACAAAATCCATGGAATTGCGTTGCGCACAACGTTGAGTGCACTGGATTTGCATGACAGCATCGAGGAGCTGATGGCGTACTGTGATCATCCGCAGAATCAGCACAAGTCCGTCTTCGATCTGGACTATACGCAATTAACGCCCCAGGAGCATTATCGTGCCATCCACGGGCTGGTGACGAATCAACATTTACGCTCCGTATCGGATCTCTTTCAGCGTTCGGTTGTCTGTGCCGTCCTTAAGCACTTTATCATTGAATATACGCCGCTCAAGGAGTATCTGGGCGGTGAGGATGGACGTAATTTCTTTACGGATCTGTTGTTCCGACATCTACAGACATCTCCATCGAATATGCATGGCATCGATCTAGTCGAACAGCCCAATGAGACCAAGGACGATCAGTCGTACGCCTCTGGCGCCTACGCGTTTCTCTCCCTCCTCAATCACTCCTGTGCACCGAATACTATACGCATCTCTCAAGGCGTCCAGGCCTACCTATTCGTGTTACGACCCATCAAGGCTGGCGATGTGCTCTACGATAACTATGGGTAAGTTTGCTGCATAGGCAGGTTGTTTCGATTTTAATATTTATATTTGATCCAATCACAGCGCCCACTTTGCTGTGTTCAGTAAGAAGCAGCGCCAGGAGGAGCTCTCGATGCAGTATCGCTTCAATTGCAAGTGCGAAGCATGCGAATTGGATTATCTGACATATAGACAATTGCCGCAGAAGGCGTGTGTACCGCAAGTGACTGATGATACCGATATGAAATTATTGGGTGCCTATAACTATGATTTTGCGCTGAACAACTATCGCAAATATTGTGAGTTTCTCACGCAATACGCTGACGCTTTCCCCTGCGCCCAGATCAGTTCTGCCGAGGAGTGTTTAAAAATGGCGCTGCATATCATGGTGGATTCGGTGCCGCTCAAGGCGAAAATGTAAATCTGTGTCTGGGACACACCTATGCATTGACTGCCTCGCAATAACCCGCAATCCCACCACCAACAGCACCACCAGCATCATCACCACCAGCACATCCACTCCTAAGTCAAACAGAATGACGAACTCTATTATTATATCTGGACGAGCAAGCAGTAATTATCCCTCTCTAATAATAATTTGTTGCCATAAGTTGCTTAACGAATTTGGCGAATGCAGCAGTTGCTGATTTAAATTGCAGCACACACTACAAAATCACACACACCAACAAGCAAACAAACAGTTCTTTAATATTTATCTAATTTTTAATTTTACATATACACACACAAAATATCATCATGTGTGCGTCACTTAAAAATGGGATATGAAACCATAATACATTTTTTAGGTCATTTGCCTTAAGCATACAAATAATTATGTAACTAGGTCGCATGCTCAAAATTTTTATAATGTTTGGATCACCAACGTCTTCAAAACTGCTAAAGAAAAGAGAAAAAGAAAACACTTTTGTAATTATTTTACAAATACAATATTTTTAAATCATGCATCAGGTGACCCTTTTTGCTCCTAATTGACGCTAGATGGCGCCAAACTTTTATTTTCACTCTTCACAGCCTATTTTCAGTTCATTTTGCTGTACAAATCGAGGAGCTGCTGATTAAGCAACGATCCTGCGCCACCTCTGCGAGGTGGATTGTCCTGCTGAATTGGCTGCTGCTCATTCGAATTACTCAGCTGGACAAATTCACAACCAGAAACGTGTTGCACTTGAGATGTTGCTGCTACTGCTGGATTATTATCAAAATCGGGAAACAATATATGCGAAAATGTTTGCTCGATTTGCTTCTGCAACTGATTTGCGTCCATGGCCTGCAAATCTTCACCCCCACTGCTCGACGTCTGGCCAACGCTCAACTGTGCCGCCAACTGATCCATGCGATTGGGTTCACGCTGCTGTTGCTGCTGTTGCTTGTTGCTTATGATAAATATATTATCGCCAATGCATTGCACGTAGTCATTGTAAAGTTCATGATCTAAAACGGGCAAGAAACTGCCGTCTAAAGCCTGAAAGCCAAGACGTATCAGCAGCGATATTTTCACATCGAAGCACTGCAGCCACGCCTTGCTGCTTTGATAAATGGACAGCTGTTGCTCCTCGCCGCAGGCATTCCAGAAATCCAACAATGTATTCTTGGCGAAATCAATCAACATATGTCGCTTTGCATCAGGATACATTTTGCTAATGCCATCCAAGTGCCGAATGGTGATGTCCAGCAAATGATGTTGGTGTTGGGATACAAACAATTGCCACTTGTAGAACATGGTCATTAGATTCCACAGCTTCTCCATGGACAACTTGTCCAGACGCATCACCGAACATGTTGCAATATCATTCACCATAAATTTGCACTGATCCGCTGTCAGCAACTGGGCATTGCTGTGCATCGATCCGTTGATGATGGACTCCAGAAATTTGGGTTCCAACAGCACGGTCGTCACATCGTTAATAACTAGACAAATTACCAGGAGCTTAATAAAGTATGGTGGTACCGCCCTTCCCCCTCGCACTCACCTTGCACACATTGTTCAGTGGAAATTTGTTGGGCCTGCAGACGCTGGTCAATTACGTACAATGCCTCACATCCCAGGTTGACCAATATGAAAACGTTGGCGCGCGGATTAAGTTGTTGAGTACGTGGTGTGGACATTTTGCTAGAAATTTAGGGGCAGACAAACTCCGCTTCGCAAATGCGGCCAGCTCGAATGCTAAATGTTAACTGAAACTTAACCGAAAGGGAGCCACATACTAGCCAAGAGCTAAAGTGCTGCACGCGACCAACAACGAATACAGTTCACACATACATTTATTTTATTGGATTTTTTTCGTGTTCTGCTCATTGACAAGAGGGGACGGCCCTTCGGGGGGCAGTGTGTCCTGTATTTCACTAGCTTATGAGAACCCGGGGCAACGTCTTTTACAGCAACAATAAATGCAAATATAAACAAAGGGTGCTATAAAGCAGAGAATACCCGACTAATGAAATACTAACTGTAAATTTTATAATCAGCTTAGAAAGCATAAATTAATAGTTAAAGTTAAAAAACTATTTTGGGTTAATATTAGATGTCTGCGTTATGGAACAAAATAAATATACCCCATACAGGGTAATTATGGCATTCGTGGTTGACGGTTAGCAAGGGAGCATTTTTGGGAGGGGGGGAAGAAGTGGAAACTGGAGTGGGTTATACCCATAACGTTTCTTTCAGCCGTCGCTTACTTATTGATCCCTGTTTATTTTGCAAATCGCAACGTAAATTATGGTAATTGTCAATGCAGTGGGGTTTCTGAATCACTTAAAATTATGGAAATAAAGGCAATGGGTTAAAAGTCAAAAGGTTAGAATAGATATTATTCTGAAATAACAGAAGGACGAACATGTTAAAATTGCACACTTTTATGAGTGTTGCAATCGCCAAGGCATGCAAAATAGATTTGCATTTAATGCTAATGGAATATTAGTGACGGCAACCAACCGCATTGGTTGCTAAAGCCCAAACACCAGCACTGCCTTGTGGGCTGCAACGGAACCGGAAGCCGGAAGTTGCGTGATTGCCCGCACAGTGCAATTAGTGGGCGACATAACGTTGTTGACTTTTATACTTTCGCTTCTTGGCGCGCAACAGTCGACTGTGAGTGCTGACGCCATAGTACGGTCACACTAAAAATATCTTTGCTTATGATGTTCTTAGAAAATTGTTTAAAATTTAATATATTTTTAATAATATTAAAGAAAACAGAAAATGTACATTGATGTTGCAGTAGGAACCTTATGTTACTGGCGCCATCTGCATTTTGGAAGACTAATATAAGCAATGCCATCTATCGTTCAGCGTGTTTCAGTTGGTGATGGCATAGTAAGAGTTGTCAGTTTCGAAAAACGGCGATGATCAGATTTGGTTATTTGTATTATTTAATTGTTTTAAGAGTTTGAGGAAAGCCGGTAGGAAAGAAAACAGATCCAGAAGTGCGTGTGGAAACAATTTAAAAAAGGTTTTGTTTTATATAATTAAAAAACATTTTATGGTTTATTGTTTTTTGTGTTTATTAGTGCCACTGTTCGCATTCACTTTCCAGTCAGCTGTTTCAAGTGATGTGATTTGTGTAGTATTGTGTTATTGTGTGGTGGACTGGCAAGGGTAGATTAGTGTCTTGCCGGAGCTGTCCCGTTAAAGCCGTCAAATTAAATATCAATATTTTACATTGTAAAGCTGACAATTGGAAACAGCTGATCAGGTTTTAAAACAAAACAAAAACTGTTGTCAAATATTCAATTGTTCAGACTACAAAACGAACACAACTATAATGTTGCGTAAAACTTTGTCCAGTTGGACACGTCCCTCACAGCTTTGCCGTCAAATGTCCGTTGTGGCCAAATCACTGCAATACACTGAGCACGGTGAGCCGCAGGATGTGTTGAAATTGGTGGAGGACAAACTGGCGGATCCCCAGGACAAACAGGTGTTGGTCAAAATTCTGGCTTCTCCCATCAATCCCGCAGACATCAACACCATACAAGGCAAGTCTAATGAGAAAGTATAAATTAATTATTATTACATAAAGAAAGAAAACGTTGAATTGCAGGTAAATATCCCGTGAAACCCAAATTTCCAGCCATAGCTGGAAATGAGTTTGTCGGCCAAGTGGTCTGTGTGGGCAGGGAGGTGAAGGATTTACAGCCGGGCGATCATGTGGTGCCGTTAGCTACCGGTTTGGGCACCTGGACCACCCACGCTGTCTACAACGCGGATCAATTGCAGGCTATATCCAATAAAGTTGGCTTAGCGGAGGCGGCAACGATTACCGTAAATCCCTGCACCGCATATCGCATGCTCAAGGACTTTGTGCCGCTATCGCCGGGCGATACTGTTATACAGAATGGCGCTAACAGTGCCGTCGGTCAAGCGGTGCACCAACTGTGTCGCGCCTGGGGCATTAATAGTGTGGGCATTGTGCGCAATCGCCCAGAGATTGGCGAACTGAAGCAGTTACTCGAACGCCTGGGCGCGACTGCTGTGCTCACTGAGGATGAGTTGCGCACCAGCAACATCTTTAAGGCGGGCCAACTCAAGCGACCCAAGCTCGCGTTCAATTGTGTGGGCGGCAAGAGTGCGACGGAGGTGTCCCGTCATTTGGACAATGGTGGCGTTCTGGTCACATACGGCGGCATGTCTCGTGAGCCAGTGACTGTCGCTACCGGTCCACTAATCTTCAAGGACATTGCATTTAGAGGCTTTTGGATGACACGCTGGGCTAAGGAGCACTACAACACACCAGAGCGCAAGCAGATGTTCCAAGATCTCTGCCAGCTGATGGTTGAGGGCAAATTTATTGCTCCAACGCATGAAATGGTACCCCTGCATCAGTTCAAATATGCAACAGCTGCTTCGCTCAATTTCGAGGGCTTCACGGGCAAGAAGTTCATCCTGAACATGAGTTGTTAAATGTGATCGTTCCATTTGTTATCCCTGTGAAATTCAGTTTAAAACTGCTCTATCTGATTTGGTTTTATCAAACGAATAAATAAAATACATACAAAATATACAATCGAGATTAAATCTGTTTTATTGAGTGTTTGTTTTTTTTAATGTATATTTTATGACATCTCAATCTCATTGGCTTGATACTTCAGCTCAATTGTAATGGCCGTTGGCGATGTGACATCTGTGATCGTCAGATGCTGACCATCTTGCAGGCCAAGTTCGCCCAGAGACTGCGTCAGATTCTTGCGTGTGGCCTCCTCGATGCTCTTCACGCTGGCCAAGTAGAGAGTGCGATGCTTGCCATCGGCCATGACGGTTGTCAGTGCCGGACTTTTGAGCTGGAAACGAGGCAGTTCGCACAACTCTTTGATGACATCTTCCAGCGTCGTCGTATTAGGGTCCTCAATAGTCAGCAACTGTGGCGCATTGCTGCAGGCCAAACAGCTGTCGGACTTCACCGCTTCGTAGGTGTAGCTATAGATGCCATCGAGATCGTTAAAGTTGAAATAGTTAGCCATGCTATCGTAGCAGCTGGTGGCCAGCTTAAACACCTCCATGGCACAGGCTGCAGCGATGACAGCATTGGTGCTAGCCACCGCTGGAATGATGTGCTTTATCACTCCCTGCACGAGGCGATAGGTGATTCCACTTATATTGAACTGGTTTGCCCGTTCCTGTGCACGCTCATAAATCCAGGCAATGTGCTGGGGATCATCTCCATCGATTGGCCCACCAAACGGAGTCTCCTTGTTCCACTGTATCAGCTTCACATACTCGATGCAGTGCTCCGGGAGCCGCGGTGTATTTGCAATGGTGCACAGTGGATAATTCACCTGGGGCGGAAATAGATCCAAGGTGCATTCAATGCATGCCGTAAAGCCTGGCAAAATTACGCGTGCATTGCCCTTGAAACCCTCGGTGCCGCCATCAATCATGGGTATAATCGACGCGACATCGATGGTTTTATCCTCCTCGTAACGTAGCATGGAAATCAGCATGCCGTTGATCCAGCGCCGGGCGACAATCGAGTCCAGTCCGCAGACAATTATGTGAAACTTCTGATAGAAGGACTCATCAAAGTCTTGGATCTTGCAAAAGTGTGGCGTCACTTTACAAGTTGGCACCCGACTATTGATAAAGCGAGCTGCGCATTCCGCTTTCGAGGCACCAATATCTGTACGCCGAAACAGAAACTGACGGTTGAGGTTGGACAGCTCAATAATGTCCATGTCAATCACGTGAAGGTCACCGAAACCCATTAAAGCCAGATCCTTGAGCAGCTCACAGCCCAATCCGCCGGCACCAATGATGAGCACCTTGCACTTGGTCTGCAGGAATTCCAGATTGTCCGGTGACGGGGTAAAGTCATCCTTGCAAAAGAGTCCTTCACGCTCCAGGATGTGACGTAGGCCATTCCAACGTTTGCTCTGTAGCGCAAGCGAGGGATTTGGGGGCGAGGCAACCGACATATTTTTGACTAATCCAAATTCTGAAAGCGGCAAATATTTCTCTCAAAACGCACTAAAAAATACCATAGCCCAAGCGATAGTGGTGAGAGGTATACAATCATCGCGTAGATATAAGCAACTGTAGTTTTTTTTTCGATAATAATACTATCGCTTGCCGCGCATATCTAGATACAATTTTTAAAACAACGGCACTCCAAAAGAAGAAAAAGTCGCGTCCTTTTTACAGCGTGCTTCCTCTTTCAAGTACTTATTGCTATAAGTAAGACTATATCTAACTACTGATTGTGAAAAGTGTGTAGTTAAGATAAAAACATCGTTATACACAGAAAATAACAGGAGCGCAATTTTATTGTATTTATAATTAACTAAAATGACGCTCTCCGTGTTGGCGTCGTTTGACGATCTGCGACGCTGCATGCAGGTGATGATCGATGGCAATGCCGAGGAGGGTAAGTTCTCTCAGGTGCTCCTTTTGAAAAACTATTATAACAGTATAACTAAATTATGATTTAGAGTTTCTTCGCTTCCTGCGTCTGTTTGATCAATACAAAGATAAATGCCATGATTATACGGCACAAAATGCGCGTTTGCAAACGGAGCTAGACAAATCGCTGGCCAAGATGGGAGATCTGGAAGGAAAGCTGTATCATGCACGGCGCATCATTGACACAGAGATCAAGTCACGACGCCACGCAGAGCATGAACGCGACGCAATGGAGCAAAAAATAATGGCCGTAGCAGATCTGCTCCGACACGAGCGCAATTTGAACAATGAGACACGCGATAAGTTGGCCTTCTTGAACACGCTGCCGCCGGGAGCGACGCGCAAGCGTAAATCTTTGAATACTCTGCACGAGGATAAGTCGTATGGGGACATTAATTCTACAGGTTCGTTGTTGTCAGATTTATCTATCACACACTCCGAGGATGATTTTCTTGATGTGCGTCGCTCGAACACGTGGTTTGAGCACCGTCCGTCGATGCCCAAAAATCCGGTGCCGTGTGTGGGCAATAAGCGTTCCCGTTTGAGCGGCGGTGGTCTCAACAACAGCAACAATGGCACACCAACGATGGCATCGCGACGCTCCGGCGGTCACGTGGATAAGCACACATTGGATGTAGGTCAGGGCGCCGAGCGCTTTTGTGCCACCACCAAGGTGACAATACCTCAGGATGGCCAAGGTATCATTCGAGCCGAGTCCACAATTCAATCGATTCCCGGCCCTAATGCCCAGGTGCACATTCCAGTCGAAATTCACAGTAACGCAACGCCACAGCGTCGCTCTACTGTAAAGGAGCCAACGGCGCCACCACAAAATCCCATGGCAATGGGCTCGCCGGCACAGAATCGTCTTTTAATGCGCAAGCACAGCTTCAACCAAAAGACATTTTTACGCGGTGACAACTGTGTCCAGTGTCAGAAGAGGTAAAGTTAAAAATTACAAATTTGATTTGGAAACAAATTTACTAACGTAAATATTATGACAATATCTGATAGGATACGATTTGGATCAGTAGGCTTGCGATGTCGCGATTGTCCCGTTCGCTGTCACATCGACTGTCGCTTTCTTTTGACTGTCGCCTGTGTGCCGCAATCGGGCACTCCGACGGCAAAAACGGAGTTACACTACCTGAGTGACTTTGCGCCAACCATTGCACCAATGATACCCGCACTGATTGTGCACTGTGTAAATGAAATTGAGGCACGTGGCCTGACCGAGGTGGGCCTGTATCGCATGTCGTCGTCTGAGAGGGAGTATAAGGCGCTTAAGGAGCAATTTTTGCGTGGCAAGGTGACACCACATTTGGGCAACACGGACATTTATGTGCTGTGTTGCTGTGTGAAGGATTTCTTGCGCACGTTGCGCGAACCACTAATACCAACCAGCCAGTGGAAGGACTTTGCCAATGCTGTTCAAAATCCGGATAACAAACAATCCGAGCAGTTGTTGTACAAGGCGGTGGAGCAAATGCCGGCTGCCAATCGCGACACAATGGCCTTTCTCATGTTGCACTTTCAGCGCATTGCTGATTGCCCGGTGGTAATGATGCCCATCGATAATATATCTAAAATCTTTGGACCGACAATTATGGGTTATTCATCGCGTGATCCTGATCAGCATGCTCTCTACACGGAAGCGTTTACGCAGTCGCAGGTGATTAAGTCGTTGTTAGAACTTTCCGGCAATTTTTGGCAGAAGTATCTCGCCGTGGAGTTATCGCAACCACTGGCACCTCCTGGCAACGCCGTCAAACGTGTGCCCAGCAGCAATAGGGATTTGTTTTCGCTTTACGGTAACTACACGAATTTATATAATGTTTTCTATGACCTATCTGCAATATCTTATTTTTGTAGCCACTCCACTCAAGGGCACCATGAAGAAGCGCAAGTTTTATGCCACTCCGCCCATGTCTGCGCAAAAGAAGTGAGATCAGCGTTCGTCCTTATTTTCCATACATAGCTGGCGTCTTTACTTAATTTAAATATCAAAGTATTTCAATTTTTTTCTTTTGTTGCACTAATTAAAAGTCTTAAATTTATAGTTTTCTTAAGTCATTCATGTGTAATTATTAACTTTATTTACTCTTTATAAATCTGAAAGTTACAAAAAAAAACTCTTTGGAGACGCCAAATAAAGTTATATGAATTACAATGGCATTGATATTGATTTTTGATTTAACAATTTTTAAAACGATCTGAAAAATAATGCTTATTAATAACTTTATTTTGATTTGTACTTGTGGCTATTTAAAATAAACGGTTAATTTATAAAGCAAGCAAGGTATAATCGATATCAACAAATTGTTTCGTACGTCGATAGCTCACGGCATGACAAACTAAAAGAGATATTATATATATCAGACTTGAATTGAATTTAACTTTATTTACACACTTAACTAAAAATTATTTAATTATAAATTACCAATCAATTATGACCCGCGCATTGCGTACTAGTGAATTTCGATAAATTGTTGAAGCTGTGTTGGGTCATCACCAATTCCAACCGGATTCTTGCGATCGTTTTCCATACACTCCCACTCCAGCGTTCTGATCGTAAGTAGCTGCATGCAAATTTTATACGCTGATTAGTTAGATAATTATTGTAATTATCTCTTTAAAAAAAAAAACAGGTCTTAGAGATGGCCAACATTGCAAAACTGTTTACTGTGCGTGCACAAACCTTGGTCCATGCTGCCGCCCGCCAGCCACAAGTTGCCACCCGCTTCGCCAGCTGTGAGTATAAAAAAGAACCAATTAATATGCAGGTTAAAGTCCACTTTATAAGTAACACGCAAAATACAATTTTAGTAGTATAAGAACTTTTCTTATTTAAAAATTTACTATTGTATCAAAATGCACACAAAAAAAAAACATCGATTACGTAATTTTGTGATATCAATTAAGGTATGTTATCTCTTTCTCACTCACACAGCAAACAGCAGCTGGGAATACATTAAAACTGAGGTGACTGGAGAGAAGCAAAATGTTGCTGTTATCACCTTGAACCGTCCCAAGGCATTGAATGCTTTGTGCAATGGCCTGATGTCGGAGCTGTCCACTGCCCTGAAGAGCTATGGCAAGAATAACAATATCGCCGCCATTGTGTTGACTGGCAGCGAGAAGGCATTTGCTGCTGGTGCCGACATCAAGGAGATGGCACCTAACACCTACTCACAGTGCATTCAGGGCAACTTCCTCAATGACTGGACGGAGGTGGCACACACCCAGAAGCCCATCATTGCCGCTGTCAACGGGTATGCGCTGGGTGGTGGCTGTGAGCTGGCAATGATGTGTGACATTATCTATGCGGGAGAGAAAGCCAAGTTTGGTCAACCAGAGATTGCATTAGGCACGATTCCCGGTGCTGGTGGCACCCAGCGTTTGACACGTGCCGTTGGCAAGTCCAAGGCAATGGAAATGTGTCTGACCGGCAACATGATCAATGCGGTGGAGGCCGAGAAGATTGGCCTTGTCAGCAAGGTAATTCCAGCAGATCAACTGGTGGCCGAGGCAGTCAAACTGGGCGAGAAAATTGGTACGCACTCAAATCTGATTGTGCAGCTGTGCAAGGAGGCAGTAAACACCGCATATGAGACAACTCTGCAGGAGGGCCTTAAATTCGAGCGTCGCACTTTCCACGCCACATTCTCAACGGTAAGATAAATGAATTACATAATAATTAACAATTGCTTATAATTGGTTTTCATTTCCGTTCCAGGCCGATCGCAAGGAGGGCATGCAAGCCTTTGTGGAGAAGCGTCCAGCTAAATTCACAAACGAGTAAATCATATTCATAATAAATCCCAGTTAAAGCCAGCAATGCATTTATCAACTTTAACCTGTGTTACTTCTACGCAAATAAAATCTTGTTTAATCTTTAAAGTGCCATAAATTAATAGGTCATCTGCCATTTAATTTATACTTTACCAGCAGAGCTTCAAAGCCTCTGTCATAGTTTTAGCTAGCTTATCTTAACTTAATCACATGGAAATATCTTCTTCAAGATATGGTCTATAAAAACGGCAGCTGGTGGCCTCGAATTTCCTGGATTTGATATTGATTAAACTATCCTTAATTGGGATTTATTGGCTCGTTTATGGTTTCAAATTCTTGTTGCATACTTTTGGGAGTATGAGTGTTACGCAATAAACAACCGAGCACAATACTTTGTATCGTTCTTTTTATTTTATCTCTTTTATATTCTGTTCGTTTAACAACGGCAAACTCATTTATTAAGTATTTTTATTTAAAAAATTAAAACTTATTGGCAACTCTGTTGACGCCGTTAAGGGCATATCGCTATGGTTGAATAGTTATCGATAGTAACTATGTTGCTATCGCTTACACACGCATATACTGAGCATATGCACAACGTATACAGGACGTTTTTTTTACACTTTACTGTTAGTCCTGCGCGTTGACCGTTGTGTGTGCGAAAAGTAAAAGTGAAAATCAGGCACTTAAAATTTCGTCAAGTTTTTTATCATAAATTATGCATGATTAATAAAATATAAATTGTGCGCGCGTGTCTTTTGTTTGTTTTAAAAAACGTTTTTGCGGTTTCTGCGTCGTTCGCGCTCAAATTTGTTCCAATTTCCTTGCTTTGCTATTTGTGGCATTCGGTAATCCATAATTACGATTATATGTGTATATATAACTACACAGCATAACACACACGCACACACAGACAAAAAGCCAACGTCCAAGACGCCCCCACATTGCCCTTGAGCTGTGGCGTAGTGCGAATCATTCGATTTTTCACAACAAGTCGTGAAAATCGTAAAAAATAACACACGAATAAAGTTTGCGCAGCTCTCGCACGCGTTTACTAACAAGGAAAGAAAGGAGAAAATAAAAAGAAAACTAAATATACACATATAATAAAATTATATATATAGTATCGCAGACAAGTGGTAGGCGTAAAAAATGGATGTGCTCAATCAAATACTCAACATTAATGCTGGTGGCGCCTATGGAGGTGGCAAGGCGGGTGGCGCCTTCGATCCACTAACATTCGCCATGAAACCTCAAGTTGTTATACGGGCCCTATGCTGGGTAAGTTTTTACAAAGGCAACCGCGCCTCTCATCACGTCCACATACAACACCCCTAGATAAAGCTTAATGGTATTTCTTACCATTATTGCCAACGACGAGGGTGTTTTTATTAAGTTCTGTGGCTTTTACGATGCTGGGGATCACGTCAATGTTCGCATTTCATTTAGATTTTTTTCAAGCTCGTATATGAATTTTAAACCCACTTTAGAATTCTTAGAATTGTTTTGCTTTTGTATTAGAATTTTTTAATTGCAGAAGGATGAGTTGTGTAACTTTAACTTAAATGTTTTGCAACGAAAAATTTTATATTTAGTAGACTTGATAAGTTACAGCTTAGTTTTCCTTGGGGGATAACTTAATTCGAATCTGAAAGGTAAACATTACTATAAATAAATATTTTAGACTGCCCAACTGGGTCAAGGCATTTGTCATTTGTTATTATTTGTATCATAATAGAAAGAAATGTTCAACAAATAACAGTTTCTGACTAACAACTTAGTTTCTGACTAACTTTTTTTCCAAAGAAAAGTTATTATCCCATACATAGATAATAACATTATTTGCTATATGGAAACATAATTTTTTTTCTAGCTGCAAAAGTTTTTGTATCTTTAAACATGCGCGTGTCCAAGTCGCTGTGGGAATTGCTGTTATTTGGATTTGTGGTGTTGATGACTGAACCGAGAATTGTTATATGAATTAGTAGTTCAATGAATAGTGAATAAGACCACGACTGAGAAGAGAGAAGAGACAACTGGTGTAGCTGCCATTAAAAGTCACACGCCCATGAAAATTTGAAATAAAAGCCATAAACTATAAACCAATGTAATGAGCGACTGCCAAAGCCATTTCCAATGGCCAAACGTGTGCGTCATTGTCTTAGATAGACTTGGAGAGAGACACAAATAGTTAACAGTCGTTTAGAGCATGAGTTTGCTTTTCACTTACGTTTAATGGCTGACGACATATATACAACAAAAGCAACAACAGTTGTTTGCCATGTTTGGCCAAGGACCCGCTTTGTTATTGCAGTTGGCATTGCCTATCCCCAGGCGCTTCTTATGCTGTCTAAACTTGGCCTTCAATTGAAATTGGGTCACAAACCCAAATACGCGCCTGTATTGTGTGTACTTGAACTTCTGGTTTGTTGCACCTGCTCTTTAAATTCCATAAATACGTTATAATGCTGGAAAGGTGAAAACGCGTCTGAGGTCTTTTGTGATATATGTTTTTTTCGTCGGAGTCAGCATTAAATAATTATTTGCCATTTTTGTTGTGATTTTCAGCTTTTTTCGATTGTGGTCTTTGGCTGTATATCGTCCGAAGGCTGGGTCGAAAAGGATGGAAAAGAGATGTGTCTATATAATAACGATGGCATGGCCTGTAAATATGGCAATACGATTGGCATTTTGGGCTTTCTTGCCTCCATGTATTTCATTGGCGGTGAGTTCATGTTTGAGCGCATGTCATCGGTGAAGAGCAGGAAACGTTACGTCATGGGCGACATGGGATTCTCAGGTGAGAACATTAAATTAATCTCAATTGTTTTGATACACATCCTAATCGTTTGATTTGCAGCTGCGTGGGCATTTTTGTACTTTATCGGATTCTTCTATTTGTGGTCCCAGTGGAGCTCAGCACCCATGCCCCCACTTGGAATTGGCGCCGGCAGCATGAAGACTGCCATTGTGTTCTGCTTCTTTAGCATTTTTAGCTGGGTAATTTACAACATTCCCACATGTTTAAAGTAGTTTTAATGGAGGTTTGTTTATTTTACAGGCTCTTTGTGCTTTTATGGCCTATAAGCGTTTTTTGATTGGCGCCGGTGATGAGTTCACTTCGGCCTTTGAGACTGATCCGGCCAATGTGGTGCACCAGCAAGCATACAGCTACAACATGGATAACGATAACGAACAGTACAGCGCTTCGCCATTTGGACAACCACAGCAGGGTAAGTTATACCAGATTTTTGGTCAATTTTAAAATCATAAGTCGTTGATTGAATTATTTTACAGGTGGCATGGAACAGTCTTCGGGCATGGAGTATCAGCAACCCACCTACTAAGCGTATCACTTAGCAAGTTGTGCTCCCTTTCCACATTTTTTGGTAGTGCAAAAACTACAATTTTTACACCAACAGCAACTATATTTCACAAGTTGGCTTAACTTAATACACCGATGTCAAGCATATACGAACAACAACAACAACAGTAACAAAAACAACAACAATGCCATTGCATTTTGCTACAGCAAGAAATTAAACAATAAGCAGCAAGCAGATCTGCTCAGTTGAAAGCCCTAATTCTTATACAGAATAATATTAATGATAATAATTAATAAGCTAGTTCCCTAAGTTATGTGTGTGCAGTTTTTGTAGTGAAAATTTGTTGCAATATATATGAATATAATATATATTTACATATTACATACTAAATACTATATAAATATACTATATGCTTTAAACGTTGTTAGTTATTTAGAGTATTGTATTAATGTTTCTTGTGCAAGACCCTGGCCCCTAATACTCAGCTCTGGGATTGGCTTGACAGCAAGAAATGGCAAGTAAAATTCGCAAAATAAGCAAAGCAAATACAAAAATGATTTTTATACAAATTTACAAACACGCCAACAATAAATAATAATATAAATTGAAAATGACCCACACTAGTTAACTAGCAGCCATCACAAACACTGCTCAAAACATATCCATTTTACAACTCCCAAAGAACATACGCGAATTTTACATGAGCAACATTTTCTCTTCTGCTTTGTTTTGAATAAAATAGTTCTTCATTATGTGGGGCTTTTATGGCCAGGGTCGCTTAAAACTTAGCGTATATATAAAAACAATAAAACACAACGCCAAAATGTAAAAATTCTAAAAAAAAAAAAAAACCTCTATAAAATGTTAAACTAATTATTGCGAAACAAAATTTAATAAAACGACAAAAACCAAATATTTAAAAATATTACCAGAAAATAATTGGAAAATTTAAAACTTTCTATATGATGCTAGTCTGAATAGTGAAAAAGTAAAGGGAAAAATTTCACTATTTTAACCTATGCTAGAAGTAAAAACTCTTAAGAAATTTTATTTTGAACAGTACATCAAAAAGCTTAGAATATGATTTTGTATTTGTATGAATTTAAAACTAAACATTGTTTTCAGATTCACAAGAGAAAATTGCACATAAATACGCGACCCATAGTACTTCTTGGGGACTGTCCAAATGTTTCTAAAACTATCGAATTCGATTATAACAGAATTTCGAAACAATTTCGCAGAAATAAAATAAATAATTATTGAAACAGACTTTTGGATAGTCTCATTAGAAATTGTTAAGCGTTTTAAGAATTGTAAAGTAAAGCATTATTGTTATATTATACAATTGAACATTTAATCTATATCAATGAATGTAAACATATTTAATAAATAAACATAAAAGTTTGTTTAGTGCAGCATCAAATTATGTAAAACTACGAGAATATTTGTTAAACAAGAATATATATATTATATATTTATGAATTGTATATGTACATTATATAAGCCAGCTGTACGTTTATGTATGTTGTATGTGTAAAAGGGCTAAATGCAAAAGTAATTGAACATTAATTAAAGTCAAACAAAAAACACACAGAAATTCGCAGTAAATTTATAAATTATTCATGTAGAAATCGTGAGCGTTTAATAATTAATTATCAATTTATGCATTGAAACACACAAGTTGACAAAGATGAATACAAATAATAATAGTAAAATGAATAAATGATCGGTACAAAATCGAAGCTAAATTATATATAAATAATACTTGTTTGGAAATCAGTGAACAATAATGTAATAAAACCAATCCCAACTAAGCAAAGGAAAAACATTCAATAAATTATGACACATATTTTTAAAAACAGAAACAAAGCTCTGTATATTTTTAATTCGAATGTACTTATAATTACTTATTCATATAATGGGAACAGGGTTTTATATGCAATGATATGTACCAGGTAGAAGGAATCAACTCCGATTTGTTATCAGGACCAACAATAGACTCGATCTTGCGATGCCAGTTAGCATGTTTGTCTGATCGTCAGTCATGAATCTCTAAGACTATAAGAAATAAAGAGTTCGAATTTGGAAGATAAGTTCTGGTTCCTCACCCTTTTATTAAGTTTACTCCATTATGTTTATAACTGTCACTTATCGCGAATTGCTATTTATACAAATATATTTTATCTTGATATACCAAAGATTTAATATTAAATATGAGCAACTTTACTATATTTGTCTTAGAAACACATCCGAATGGCCTTTATTTAAAAATTTGTATATTAAAGGATGAAAGCATTTTTTGAGGTGATAGTTTTGAAGTGAATATCAAACCAGAATCGATTTATCTAGTTTGTATGCAGTTTTAACTAAAATCTAAGCCATGATGAAAAAAACCTCTCGTTTTTAAAAATCGGTTTCCTTGTTTTTTATGGTTTGATTGATTTAATTTGATTGTTTGAGTTAGGGCTAAAATTTTACTATATTAAAAAGATCATTAAAAATATGATTTTAAACAGACTTTTTTTGTATTTTTTACAAACTATAGTAACAAAAATAAATTCGTATTCTTGTGGATAACCAAGTACTTATGTTGAGACTGAGATGTTTTCACAGTATGGGATAACTGCACTCGCTGGCAATGCCACAGAAGCTTCCTTCATTGCGTGGAAGTCGAATGACTCCTTGTTCCCCCCAGTTCTGGGAGTACGAATTCTTGACGATCCAATAGTCGCGGCCATTCTCGTTGCCATAGCCGACGACAACAACTGAATGATTGACTTCTTCTAAATTGCACTCGTCGTCCTCGTAGATGCCGCCTTCATATTGCTCAAAAGATACGGCGCCGGAATTCATCGAGCAGGCCAATGGGCCCAGCGTGGCAATCACTTCCTTCATTTTCTGCTCATCTCCCGGATCGATGCGCGCATAATCCCGAATCTTCACAATGCTCTCACGTGGATATCTGCCAGCGGTTTCATTCTGTCTGCATTCCATCTCGGACTGCACGTACGGGTACTTGTTGGCCAGCGTAACACCATGATCCCGTATATACTCAAAGCCGTATTCCTGGAATCCACCGTCGCAGCCCATATTGCCATAGTCATCGGCACAGTCTACTAGATTCTGTTGCGACAGCGGCACCAAAAATCCAGTGCGTCGAAACAGATGCCCCTCCAGTGCGCCAATGGTGGAAAACGACCAACAAGAGCCGCAGTTTATGCCTTGAAAACCAGCAGGTGTCACACCACCCTTCTCACGCCAATCAAACGATTCCGGCAGCTTGTCACTCAATGGAGTCGTAGCGGGCAAAAAGTTGATGTGACGTGAAATGAATCCCCTAAAATTGAAAAGTGGAAAGAAAATATATAAGTTGGAAAAACCAATAATAATAACCTAGTCAAGTGAGCAAGGCTACAAAATACCCTGAACCCAACTATTAAATATATTGCCAAATTTCGACTTAACAAGTTTTACCAATTCAAATATATCAATTCTAAAATGTACAGAAAATCTTTATAGCCTTTTTACCCATTTTAAACATACAATTTTCTTGCTACTTAATATCTATTAAATGAAGTCAAAGTCTTCGATCCACTATTTAAGTAGTTTAGTTGGCTTAAGAGCAAATTGTTAAAGCTAAAAAATATTCGCTGGTGATTAATTTGTGTGTTGAAATTTGGGCAGTAACTTAAATTAAGGCAACACAATAATTTTAATCGGATGGTTTTTGTTGCACAGTGACGTTATAGATGGAAATATTTGGCAATCCGTCATGCAACAAAACCATAATAACTTTCCCGCATTAAATTTGAAGCTATTATTATTTGATTTTTTTTTTTTTTTTACTTACTCGCCCTGAGTTGAGATCTTGGAACCGAGCAGTGTTGCAACCTCTTTGCGTGTCAGATCGGCGAGTGGGTTAATGCTGAGGCGATAGCTGCCCACACGACTGTTGGTCAGATCCACTAATGACTTCTTTGCTGCGAAGATGCTCTCGCGATACTCTCTCTCCCTTTCGTCTGTATACACTTTACCCGTCTGTTGCAGAAAGTCATCGAAGTTGCGCACATTGAACAGTTTTGGGAATGATTGCAGTGTTTGCGATGATGCAGCATTTAAGCCAGCCAACAACACGAGCAGCTGCAACATCTCCAATTTGTCAATCCGCATCTAAACGGAGAAATGTCGCGAATGAAAGAGGTTGATGATGTAAGAGTTAAATAATGGTTAAATAATCAGATAGCAGATAGCAGGTGTTCCAATCATCATCTTGACTTTAAGCGGTATTCCAATTAAAGTCATTCAGTCTACAATTCAACTACATTAAACAAAATTTATGAAGTTTTTAACATAAGCAGTTAAATGAATATTTAAACTGTTTCATTGTGATAATGATGAAACATATAATTTGGAATTTAAATTTGACACTGACAAATTAATGTGTTTACAAATCCATAAAATACACACAAAATACGCATAAGTTTGCATTAACTCGGTTAACTTGTGTGTTTTGTATATTTTGTGAAATTTCAGCCGTTGGCAAGTGAATCGAATAGACAAAACAGAGATACCAAATATCTGATAAAAATTTCACTTTCAATAGTCCATATCATATGGGTGGCCTAATCGAACTTTGATGGTGGGTGAAAGGCGCTTAATCAGTTAGCTAAGAGAAATGGGGTAGGGGTTTTTTTTGCAGCGCCGATTTGATTGTAATGCTCATTACGGTTATAATGAACAATTGCATACACAAACGCACACACACACGATTTGTTTTTAAAAAAAATTCAAAGTTGCACATTAATCACCTTTGTTACTTATTTCCTATTGACCCCAGTGTTGGGTGTTTGGCTTTGGGTTTATTGGTCACGTGTGTAGATCTTGTAAAGATGCTTTTGTCTCGGAGACTATGAGCGTTTTAAGTCGCGCTGGCGTTAGACTCATCAGTTTTATAGGCATTCGAACCAACAAACACACAATACGAAAACCTGCTCAGCATAAATCCCAACTTAAAATGATGTGTTAGTTTTTGGGTTTGTTTATCTAGTTTTACATTTCGCCTTAATTTTAAATTAATCAATAACTGGTCAAATGTTTCCGCATTTTCTGAGTGCTTGAACTGCCTTATTTATTGGTAACTTTAAATTGCATATAATTGATTTTGCATGGCGTCATATAAATCGGTAAAACTATTATAATGTTATCAATTATTATGATGTTTTAATTATGGTTAAATATTGGGGTAGTCCATCTAAAAGTCGACTTTCTTCTTTCTGATTATGTTGAACATTGGCATTTTTAATAGTTTAACCCAATTTATGACTATAAACCAGATTAGTCAATTAACACGTGTCGAATACTTAATACTCTTACATAGATTAAATTTATCTTACAGCAGCTATATATGTTAATGTCAATTTACAGCACGACAATATGAAGTAAGGGCATATCAACTAGCATATGTTAAATTAACCATCTCGTGTGAATCCCATGAATTAATGATAATTATTGCGACCAGTTTTGAGGGCTTAGAAACCAATATCAATCCATTCCATGTCTAAGCTAAAATGGATGAGTAATGAATGCTTTTAAAAATTATTTATGTGAAAAGACTTGGTGAATGAGAAAGTTTTGAAGAGAGCGTAATACAACTTGTATGAGGAATATTGTTTGCCGATTTGTATAAATTATTTATTGCATAACTTTCTAATTCCAAACAAATCAACCGAAGACGAAAAATCTATTATATTAGTGAAAACAAAAGGAATTAAATTATGTAACATTTATATATTACGAAATATTTTGAAAATATTAAAGATCTAAAGATAAGATATAAGAGAACATACCGCGAACTAAGGAAACAAATTATTGAATTACTCTTAATTAATATAGCTATGAAAGGCAAGTATTAAAGTGGGAAGTACACTAGAGTCTTAAATAAACACAAAAAAACTGAGATGAATCATATTTTGAATCTGAACTAATCAATGGGGCATAGCAGGTTCCGCATTTGATATTACGCAAATGGAAATTTTGATATACAGAACATTCCCAGAACCATATTAATTAATATTATTTACTCTAAACTTTGTGTTCATGAATATAAATTATTAAGATGTTTAGTTAGGTCTTATGTCTTAAATAAACACTAAGAAAACTTTGGTGAATCGTATTTAGAATCAGTTCTTATCAACGGGACAATTTACTTATTGGTTTTACGCAAATATAAATTTCGTAATTATAATAGTATAATAAAAGATATCTGTTTTATAATGAATTTTTGTGAATTGCTTGTTTTGTTTGTTTGTTAACATTGACTCACAACGTTTATTACATTAAGAACATGACAGCAATTGCCGAGAAGTGCCAATGCAGACAGTATATGAATGGGGAACATCGTTGGCTCTGAACTAGGCCAGTGGAAATATCAAATTAACAGAGATATGAGAACCTCCAACAGCACTGAAAATAGCAAGTAAACAAGCCACGCCCAGCGCACCAGGCATATGTGATATATACACATAAACGATCATAATTAGGGAAGTGCGAATTAGGCATTTTGTGTGTTGGCCAAGAACGATAGACATGATTTTAATGTCGCATTCTCGTATGTAGAAATCTATTTGCACTTTTCTTGCGGAATGGTTTGTTGTTTATCTATTATTTGCTTGTCTAATCATAAAGAAAGTGCATGGATAGGTGCGACTATATAAAGGTACGGCTAATGTTCAATTCTTAGCTAGTGTCTTCCGTCAATTCCGCGATGTTAAAACTTATGCTTTGCTGTGCTCTGCTCTCGGGCGCCTATGCCTACAATCATGGACAGGCCCAAATAGATTTCGACGCATATGTGGTAAGTTAAATATTCAAGAACAAGGAGAAAGGATTAATTGCCTAATACAATTTGTCGAAGTTTATAAGTTATGGCAAATTGAAGAATAAGAAAAAACTGTGTTTCACATAAAAACTAAGTATTTGTTTGATAATTCTAAAGTATACCAACAATTTTTATTCTCTAATTTCTTTTTATATCTAAATAACTATAAATTATACCAATTTTCTTTACGATTTCTGTCCTGTATAGAAAGAATTTGGAAAGGAAAATGCATATGCCAACGCTGCAGAGAGAAACAATGCCCAGTATTACTATAACTATCACAGAAATTTGATAGCCCAACAAGAAGCGCTAGCAAATCGCAATGCGAGCAGCTATCACGTAAAGCAAAATCAATTCTCGGACATCAGATTGATAACGTTTGCGGCACGTTTGCCACAATCGGTTTATCCATCAAGCTCCTTCAACGTCATTCCACCAATAACACCAAATGAAATTACTCCACCGGAGTTTGACATGTTAGCTGGCGGGGTGACTGTTGAGGCACAGGATCAGGGCACAGTGTGCAGCAGCAGTTGGGCCTATGCTCTGGCCAAATCCGTAGAAATTCTGAATGCCCAGCAGGTTTTACCGCCAGTTCCAATGAATATATCTGCTCAAAGCTTAATCGATTGCGCTGGAATGGGAACTGGTTGCACCACACAGGTGCCACAAATTGGTTTCGACTATCTGACGCAAAACGGGGGAACAACCTTGTTCAACGAAATGGAATATCCTCCCAATAAGTCGATTAATCATCAGCTAATGTGTTTGCCCAAAATGGCAGCAAGTAGCCTTACAGTGCAGAGCTATGGAATTATTCCTGAAGGCGATGATGATTTACTCAGGCGATACGTGGCAAGTGGGGTCCCAGTGATTGTGGAATATAATCCCGCTACATTTGGATTCATGCACTACAGCAGTGGTGTCTATGTGCCACCAGTGCGTGCCACAGCCAGCAGCTCGCAATTTTTGGTAATTGTTGGCTATGGGCATGATACGGAAACCAATTTGAATTATTGGCGCGCTCTCAACTCCTTTGGAAACAAATGGGGAGAGAATGGATTCATCAAAATTGTGCGCAGCCCAACACAGCCCATTACGAAGCGAGCAATTTTTCCAAACAGCTTAGCTACACCGACCCCCTAATAAAAATCTACTTTAGTTAACTTTGGGAGTACATATTGATTTATACATAACCACATATTAAATGTCTTCTTTAAAAAGTTTTGCAGTTTTCCTATAGCAAATAAAGCTCGATAAAAGAAATACCTTTTTTGTCAATCTATTTATGGACTATATTAAGCGTTTATATTATAAGACACGCCTTTCTTTTTAACGTCAAATTTAATATATGAAACGTGAGCTGCGAGGTGCGAGGTCAGTTAAGCAAAATTTGCATCGAATTTAATCTTTCCTCGGGATATACTATTTCATTGTCCAAAATCTCCTTATCCGATGCGCATATATCATTATAATAAGGTGCATATTCGATAAAACAGCAATGTTGGTTTTTTTTTAATTGTGTATTGTGAAAGTTTATAACTTTTTTTTTATCGTTTTATTCAATTTTGTATTTTGTTTATTTATTGATTTTTCATCTACAAGCGGAGCTTTACAGACTTAAACGCTAAAAATTAACAAGTTCACATAATTTTTGTAAATTGTTGTTGGTTTTTATTATGTTATTTTTTTTAAATGTTTTTTGTTTTTAAGTTATTTTAATTCATTTTTTGCATATATATTTGTTTGGGTTTGCATAGAAACTCATAAACAAAATATAAATTATTATAATTTCACGACTCAGCCAGCGCAGACATAACACATATATTTTTTTTATTATTATGCAACTGTGTGTATTGTTTTTATTTTATATAATTACTCAAAACTGTGTTCTTTCTTTTTCGAAACTTTTTTTTAGGACTAATATGTTTATTTATTATAGATTTTTTTAGTAGATGCTGTAGATGAACCAAACTTTTTTTTTTAATATATTTATATATATTTATTTTATAATATTATATTTTTGCATTTTGAGATTTTTTTGGTGTTTGTTTTGGTATTAGCAATTTGTTCTTTGCTTATATAACATTTATATTGTGTGATTTCTCTTTATTCATACTTTAGAATTTCGTCACTCGTAAAGCAAAGCTCAATGATATGATTCACGCTGTCATATTTCTTTATAAATGTCTATATATTGTTTTTTTTTCCTTTGTTTTTAGTTTTTAATAATTTATATTTTATTATTATTGCGTGGTTCTTTGTGAGTGATGTTTTTTGGTATGCCTTTTATCGGGTACTTTAGGTGGACTATAAAATTAGAAGAGGGTTTATACTTGGTTTTCATTGTTCGAAACTATTCTTTAGAATTCATAACTTTTTCACATGCTTCTATAAGGTTCCTTTTTTGTTAGTTTTAACTAATTAAATATGCACAAAATATATTTTTCATATATATTTGTATTATTTAAATACAACGGCTAGTTT
Organism: Drosophila longiperda; assembly: GCA_035042125.1. Taxonomy (NCBI): domain Eukaryota; kingdom Metazoa; phylum Arthropoda; class Insecta; order Diptera; family Drosophilidae; genus Drosophila; species Drosophila longiperda. Next base: position 6,801,699 of record JAWNLV010000107.1, on the reverse strand, counting down.
TTGGTTGTTGTTGTTTTAATGCATATTTTTATTTTTTTATTTTTGTATGTAAATTAAAATTAGTTAAGTTTATCTACATATGCTCACAATGTTGTTATTTTTTTTTTTTGCTGTCCATATAATTCTTAATAATATTTAACTAAATAAGTATCATGCTCTATATATGTATGTGTGAATATAGGTATAACTAGGCATGAAATGGGCAATTAACGTATGCAAGTATTTGAAGGCTTGTATATTTATTAAAAACACAAAATCAAGTGTTAAAATGTCTTTGGTTTTGTGTCTTGTGTTGGCTAGTGTTTGTTGTTGGGTTTGCACTCTTTTGTGTTGACTGTACTTTGCCTATTAGCCGTGATTTTGGATTTGTGCCTAACAATTATTCCTTCGTTTTTTTTTTTAACTAAACTGAAACAATAATCTGCTACACGACAAAACTTTATATATATTTTTTTTTATTCATTAGGAAGATTTTCTTATTTATTTGTCTATTTGTATTTATTTTTTGTTTCTTGTATGAAGCTAAAAATGGACAAAGTATGATTTTTTAATAGTTTCGTAATTTTAATGAATGTTTTATTATTTTTTTTTTTTTTTGTAAATAGTTTTCTGCTATGTTTTTGTTGTCGGTTTTAGTTGAAATAGGTGTTTTTTGTTTATTAAATGATCTTGTGTCCTAGTTACTTCAAAAACTATTCACTATAATGTACTCATTGAATTAAGTAATTCTTTTAATTATCGTATGAAGAGTTTTGTTTTAAAATTTACCTTTTAGGGTTCTTTGTTGCATGTAAATATCGCGATTTAATAGTTGAAAATGTATTTGCACTTTTTTAAAGAGCTTTTATATTATGGAAATTATAATTTTTATTATCTGTTGGGTCAAGTTTTTGCCTTTTATGTTATGAAATGTCCTAAATGTATGGAATCATTTTTAAAAATTATGAATGTTTTTTCAGAATCCTAAATATCATTTCCTAGTGTATTTAAGAAACTACAAAATATTGTTTTAGTTTTTAAAGTTGGGCATGAAAATGTATTTTTTTTTGGTATTAGGCGGAGACAATTACTGGCAGTTTTTTGTTTATTACATATTTCGGATATACATACATTTAAATGAATATAGAATTAAAATGAGCTTATCAAATAAAACAATTAAATTGATTTTACCGCCCAAATATTATGTATTTTGTTTTTGTAATTTTACATTTACATTATTAGAGGTACTTTTTTATATGCAGTTGTTTATATTTTATGAGCCCAACAAATTAAGTAAAGAGTTTATTCGTATTTTTTTTATAGTATTTTCTCACTTTTTACGCTTACGAACACATATGTATAATTAAAATAAATTATGCAACTAAATTAAGTGGCCATCTAAGTATGCCATATATTGCCATATACTCCAAAAATCTATTAACAAAAAAAAAATGCCCAAGAGAAATTGTTAAAAAAAATCAATGAAAATCATATATAAATTATAAGAAGACTAATCTCAAATGCCGAATGAGCATATTTATGAGCTCTCCACTCTTATGCTGTGTCTTGTGAGGAAGATCGCAAGCCCGGCAGCCAATGCAAGGATCAGAGGCATCTGGTTGACTCCAACGGCAGTGGCTCCATTGCACAGCTCCTTGGTGCAGGCGCAATAGGTGGCGGACACGTCGTGGGTGCCCGAGCGCCTTATGCACTCCTTGTCGGTACGCTCATCGGGTATATAGCCACATCCACGCACTATGCGGGTCTTACCATAAACTGAAAGATTAATCACAGTTTATTGAAAGAAAAAAGTAAAACAGTTTATAAATGTTTTTTTTATTTATGCTTAGAACTTACTCTTTTGAACGGTTTTGCGGCAGAGAATTGGCTTGTATTTGTCCTTAAGATGCTCGAGGGGCTCCTGTTTGCTGCAGTTGACCTCGCCGATGGAGTAGGGCTCGAAGGGATCACCGCAACGGGGATCGTACTCGCTGTTGCAGTCATAGCACATCAGGGCAGTGGATACTGGAGAAGTAGAAGAAGAATAGGTAAAGATAATAACACTCATTGAAAACAAATCCATACATAATCATATCAAATTGCAATATGCATGCAAAGAGCACTCGTGAATGCCATGGCGACGTTGTCTAACAATGTAAAACAAACCATATTCAGTGGGAAAGGGATAGGTAAAAGGGGTTGTGGGAGGGGGGGTTGTTCTTAGCTTAGGTATTATTATTATATTGCATAAACCTGGGCGCTTACCTTGTATGCAGCACAACACGCCTAACAACAGCAACGTTTTCTCCATAAAAGGCGACATTTTGTTTGTTGTTGCTATTGTTGTTGTTGTTCCTTTTGGTTTTGTGTACTTAGCACTTGAGTGTTGCAAAATGGTATATGTATTTAATTCTCTTATTGTTTGTTGTTGATTTGTTTTAAATAAGCATGTTAGCTGGAATAAAGTGGACAAAGAACATAGTTTTACTTATATTGTTTGTTTTACTTGACATTTTTTTTCCTGGTGAGTTATTTATTCAAGTCAGTATTTATTTATTTATTTGTGCTTATATAACTTATATATATATTTTAAAGTTTTTGTTTTTGTTAGCTTGACCTTTTTTTAAAGCATAGAATATTATACGTATATTCTATACATCTTTAAGTATATGATGATTTTATTGAATTATTCTTTTTAACTTGTTAATTTTGTTAAAAGTTTAACTTAAAATTGAATATTTGACTCGCGCGTATCTTAAAGTGAATAAACTTGAAGTCTCAAACGAGTTTTATGCTATGAAAATCACTTGACAAAAATAAATAGAACTCTGCAGAAAAGGTAAAAATACGAACGCAAAGTGGGCCGAATATATTTCAAAAATAGGGAAAAACTAAGACTGCAAAGGGGGAAAGCGGTGCACAGTGGAATACGGCGAGCGCAGCGGCGCAATGCAGCGCGAAAGAGAGCGAACAGCTCCAATTGAGAGTAAAAGTGAGAGAGCAGTGGCGCTGCGGCTTTGATGACGCTAGATGTGTGCTAGAACGCAACCCAATTAGTGGATCTCAAGTTTGTGGAACGTAAAAGTGAGTGCAATTGCATTTGGCGCTCAATGTGCTCATTTTACGCTCGAAAAGTGAGCAGCAGCAGCAGCGGCAGGCAGCCAAGCGGCCATTTAATTGGATTGCAACGGTTGCTGCTGTTGATGCTACTGTTAATGTTGTTGTTGTTACTGTTGTGCATTTTTTTTATGTTTTCTATGTGTCATCCACCCAGCATAGGCAGCCAATCACTTTGGAATTGATTTTCCCAGCGTGCAGTTGTTGCCAACCATTATATATAATGGCGCTGTGGGGGTTTACAGTTATGTGGCATGGGCAACCAACCCAGCATGTAGCTAAGGTAACCCACTCACACCTACAAGCGTTAGCGTTGGTGTTTTAATAGTTCTGCTAGGCTAAGCATTTCGTGTTGATGGGTCTCTTAGGTTGCTCAAATGACTTGTTGTGGATTATGATAATGTCAAGCGATACGGCTTATAGTACAGCTATTTATACTGTTAACTTGCTGGCAAGCGAATGTGAAAACTAACTGTTCTCTTGCAAATCAGCGGTCAGCTAATAAATTTAAATGGGAAGTACCTCTTGAAAAGGTTACGATTTTATTTGTACTTCGATTTTAAGGGAATTAAATTAAAAATTAGTCATAAGCACAAAAATAAAGCACCTTTTAAGAGTTATAAGTAAATTAATAAGTAAGTAAATTAACTATAAGAGTTAAAAAAAACTGTTTCTTTTGCTGGGCATAATAAATTTCAAGGAGGACCAAAGAGCTAATCTCATAATTGCCACCCCAGAGGTGAGAGGTGGCTGGTGGTGTCCAACTGTGCTGCTCGAGCCAAATTAGACCACAGATGGGCTTCGACTTTAGTGGGGTCCCACAAGTCGTATACGTAATCGTGAAAGTGCAATGTACTGAAGGAAGCCATAGGAGTTGACTAGATTCTGGCACATGCTGCCTGCACTCACTTGACTTGCAACACATACACAGATATCATCGGAGCATGACAAAAAGGCAAATATTACGCATACGCCTCGAGTGAGTTGAGGAAATTTGGGTCTTTAGCACAGTGGGCGCAGCTGCAGGATGCGGCTAGTGTGGGGTGTACCAATCAATAAGGTAGCCAAGGGGCCGTTGTCATGTCAGTGAGCCAATCACAGTATTGTTGTTGTTATTGCATGTAGTTGTTGTTGTCGTGTGTCTTTATGGCTCATTGACATGCTCCAAATGGCGAACGTCAATCAAAGAATTGACTTGTTAACCGGAATGCCTCGATTTCCTTATTTGTTAACAGAAAATATGTAGAAATGTTGTGTTTGCTGTGCATTTGAGCATCGGTTGCACATATAAAGCAGGAGCTGCTATCTGTTTTTTGCATGCAACACAGTGCGTGGGTTGGTTGCGTGTGAAAATTCAATAACTGACCTAGTTCCCAATTCCTCGAGTTATCCTTACTAACTGTAGTTATATGTGTGTGTGTGTTTATGTGGCATGTGTCTCCGCCTTTCCACACTTTCCTGACATTTCCTGGCAAGGCAACAAAATGTTGTTGTTTGTGCCGCTTTTGTGCTTTGTGGCTTATGTAATAGTAATGGTCATACAATTAGCAAAAAGGGCAAAAGCAACTACCAACAAGCAAAATATTTTCGCTACCTATTTTTTTCTACTCTCTGTTCTGAGTATTGATTTAGCTATTAAAAAAATAATACACTTGGGAACCTGAGTGAAACTAGTGACTAAGAGGAAAGGCAGTTAATAGTCTCAGTTCAAATTGTTGTTGTTGCTGTTGCTATTGAATTGTGGCAGTAGCTACCATGTTGTATAATGTTAAAAGTGAGGAAAAAAACATACAGGTAAAATTAAGTCTTGTATAAGTTATAAGTTTTCAGGTCAGTATTATAGTTACTTTCAATTATTTAACATTTTACTTGTAGATTTCTATTCATTTAGAATAGTTATTTTATATAAAACTATTTTTAAACATTTATTATGTTTGTTTGTTTTTGTAAAATTTTTTTTAATATATTTAATTTATATAATTGTGCACTCTGAAAAATTTTAACTGTTTTGTAATCACTTTTTTGCACTTTTGTTTTCGTCACTTTTACTCTCCACAAGGGCTTTTGCACAATTATATAATGGAAAATCTATTGAATTTATTTTGAACAAGCGCTTCGACTAGGAGAATTCTTTTTATTTTTCTTTTTCTATTTTTTTTAAATTTACATAAGAGGCGACCACATTTTTTTTCCTTCAATTTGACTATTGGCAAGTTGGCGCCGTTGCGAATTTCTTTCGAATGAAAGCACCGTACGTTGAGAATAACGGCCTATTGAAGCTGATGCCAAATGGAAATGGAAGTGAACGAAAGCGAAAAGCGAAAAGCAGCCGAGAAAGGGCTCGCGGTGGGTGGTTGCGCGTTTGGTCGGTCGGACGGACGTTCATTTTGAGTGCAAATTTTGTGGACAAGGCAAGGACGAAGCACAAAGTCAAAGCAACGTACAGCAAGAGACTGTGAGAGCTGTGTGAAAAAAAAACACACGCAGAGAGTAGAGAAAAAGAGTAAGTGAGTTCGGCAAAGGACAAGAGAGAGAGAGAGAGAAAAAAATATTTAAATCGATAGCAATCGCGCCACACGAACCCATAAACGGGATTATCTAACATGGCCTATTGGCATATTATTGTTATAGTTTTTCATTTTATTCTCGAATCGTTGTTTGTTTGTTTATTAGTGTCTCGCTAATATTTTAAATTTAACTGGTCAGCTACCTGTTTCTTGTAACACTTTTGCAAATTTCTAGACAATTGTATACTATGATATTTTATTTTCGACGGTAAATCACTGCGATTACGCGACGCAAAACGTTCCAACCCCGAAAACGTCGAAATTCTTTCTGAGCGGCTCTGCAAAGTTCTGCAGCTGTCAGCATCAAAAAACCTCGATGGCAGCGGCCGGCTACACTGGAGAGAGAAACAGAGCGAGAGAGACAATAATTCCCAGAGTATGCGCAGGAAATAAAACACGGCTTCGATAACATTTAAGCAATACAGACTATATATAATTTTGAGCACTTTAACTGTTAAATTACTCCGCTTTCACAACTAGACTTCATCTCAACTTATACATTTTTTAAAAAGAGCGCCAAGTCACCGCCAGTGCTGCCTTATCACAGCTTTAAATTTTAGTTTTTCAGGGCTGCCATAATTTTCGTCCAAAATGTTTGAACCTCCGGATTTTGCATTAGCGCTCGTTTCTTTCCATTCAGCACCATATTGAGTATATCGGAATTCTTATAGCGATCACGGTTTATGTTTTTCAGATCGGATCTCTCTGGCGAAGCCTCATGCTCGGCAGGCTCATCGTACGACTCTAAATCCAAAGCTGCAGGACTCGTAACTTGTGCTGCAAATATTGTTGATGTGTTAGTCGCAACTGGCTAGTAACTAATATAATGGACTCACCTTTCTTGCATTTTCCGGTGTCTGTTTTAATTTTTTCGACTCGCTTTTGATATGGTTTTCTTTGTTTCGGCGTTTCTTTCGATTGTGTTGCAGTTCTTTTGCAACGTTTGGTGCTTGTGTTTGTAACTATTTCGCCTGGGGGCGTCTCAGGGCTGGACAGGGGCAGATCCTGTTGCAAGCGTCGCTTTACGTGCAGATTCAAGCGCTCCTTGATGTTGGCCTTTTCCGGAGTTCCTGGTGGCTCCAATTTTATCACCTGCAGATTCTCGGGTAAATCAGCCATTGCACAGCTGTATCTATTTAACGATCTGGCAGCACTGTAAGAGTGCATAGCAAGCCAGAGGTAGGTCAGTCATTTGTCATATGGCTGACGACACAAATTTTAGTGCATATTGCATGAAGGAAAAAAACAGGCACAGTGGTACAGATGCTAATATATTGGCACATGTGACGTCACAAGCGAATGTATCTTTAGGTAAAAATAAATTTGAATTATAATTGATTCGGTTTGTAAAGGAAACATTTCTGCTATTAACTATTCTCGTATTTGCATACAATATTTATTTAACACTTTCTCGCTTATTCCATTCGGGAGTTTAGCCTCCATCCTTACTTCCTGTACCACATCTGGAGAGTCTTCATACGCTTCACCTTCTTCTGCAGCTGCAACACTCCGTACAAGAGAGCCTCCGCAGTGGGCGGGCAGCCGGGTACGTAAATGTCAACCGGAATGATGCGATCGCAGCCACGCACCACCGAGTACGAGTAGTGATAATAGCCACCGCCATTCGCACAGCTGCCCATTGAGATGACCCATCTGGGTTCAGGCATCTGATCGTAGACTTTGCGCAGAGCCGGTGCCATTTTATTTGTCAGCGTGCCAGCGACAATGATGACGTCCGCCTGACGCGGCGAGGCACGGAAAACAACGCCATAGCGATCCATGTCATAGCTGTAATATAATCAGTTATACAATAATAAACAAATATTTACAAGTAAATGGGAGTTCTTGCCGTGGTGCAGCAATGTGCATCATTTCGACGGCGCAGCAGGCTAAGCCAAAGGTGAGTGGCCAAATGGAGCCTTTGCGACCCCAATTGAGCAGATCATCTAATCTAGCTAGAGACCATTCTGCCATGCTCGACTGCTTGGTGCCGAATGGCGAATAACCCTTCTTTGGTAAGGCATCTTTCGGGGAGGATTCGACGACGGGCATCGTTTGCTGCTGGCGCGCGATCACCGTGCTTAGGGCGCCACCAAATGTGCCACTGATTGGCGCGCTGTTTGTGGCACGCAACAGCTTAGCGAACGTGGGTCCAGCAACTTGTCGCAACATATTTATTTTTGTCAGACTTTTATGTAATTTGCAAACTAAGACCAGGGTTTCCACAAAGATGCTTCTTCTTGCGAAAACGTAAACATTGTGTGTGCTGCGCAATGTGACCAGTTTTTCGTGTTCTCGCATTTATATGGGTGGCCATATCGTTTTTGGTATTATATCGCGTATGCTCTTGCGTCGTCCACCATATTGAATTTGTCTATGCGAACGTGTGGCAACGTTGAGCATAAGTTTTTCAGCTAACCAGCGATTACCGACGGCTCCAAGAAAATTGTTAAAATAAACGTGTTTAAAGTGTATCTAACCCTATAATTCAATTGAAAAAGTGCAATTAAATGAACAATACCACAAGTAATCAATAATACAACGCTGCAAATACGCAACAAGTACGCACAAATTGCCAACGAAAATATATCAAAAATATTTTCTTCGCATTTTGCCTCGCGTCGTCGTAGAATTTATGCATTGGTATTGGTGAACGCAGGCCTATAAAGCGTGCGTGCAACAGAGAGGGAGAAAGGGAGCGTGAAAGTGGGAGTGAGAGAGGTAGCGAAGAAAGGGTGCTCCGCTGGGAGCGAGTGCTGGTTTTTGTGTGTGTGTGTGCCCAGCTTGTCCACATTTCTATATTATATGCATATTTTGGCGCTAGCAAAAGAAATACCAACTTTTGAGTGATGAGTGTCGCTGCAATGACTATGGACGATCAGAGACCCTTGATGAACAGTTACGATAAAATGCCAACAACAAAATATGATCCAAATTTGCATAGCAGCACCAGTAGCAGCGGGGGTAGTGGTGCAGCTGCAGGTGCCGGTGGTGTCGCTGGCGGTGTTGGTGCGGTAGCAATGGGACTGGGGGGTATTATTATCAATCCCTCGGGTCCCGCTTCGCCAACGCCGTCAGTTATTGAGGAGCAGCAGCAGCAGGCTCAGCAACAGCAACAGTCGTCTCATCATCATCATCATCAGCATCATCATGTTCAACAGCATCATCAGTCGCAGCAGACACAGGAGCCGCATCGACACCATCTACAACAAACAACCCCAGAGCAACAACAACAGCTGCAGCAGAAACTACAACAACAACAACATGATGCCGCTGTTGCTGACGCTGTCGTCGCAGCCGAACAGCGACGTCTGCTTGAAGGTATTAACTTATTATTTATGCATAAATATATATAGCATATATATATATATATGTTTACTAAGCATATTATATACCACATAATTTAAGAGACTATATGTAAACAACAATAACAACAAAACGAAAACACAACAACAATAAGAAACAACAAACAATTGTAAACCGTGTGTACATTTTGTGTAATTTGCTTAGTTTTTTTTTTAGTTTATTCGTCAATTGAGTAAATTGCGTGTAAATATAACCAAGGTGCGCGAACTAACTAATAAATTATAGAAATATAGTGCAGTGCCTATTTTCAAATAAGTATTTAATTTTTTTTAGTTAATATATAATTACAATACTGATTAATACTAATTTAATTTTAAATGAAGTTCGCGCACCTTAAAAATTTATACGCAAAGTTGTATTTGTTTCCACTTGGTTTTCTCACAGACTACGTTTTGAGTTTTTGTGCAAAAATGCGATTCATATATATTTGAAAAACACTGAAAAGCGAAAAAAAAGAACTCCACGTGTGCCTTGTTTTTGGTTTCTAATAAAAAATATATATCGAACTTTAACAATTGAAGCGAACACTCTTTGAAGACTTTCAGCGTTATTTGGCGATTCGTTTAGTGCGTAATTAATAAAAAATAAAAATAAAATATATAAAAGGTGTATTTTTAAGTGTGTGCAAATCGAACTAAATAAAATAAATATAAATAAATAAATCACAAAAATAAATCGAAAAGTGTTGAAAAGTGCTTGTGCAAATAGAACAATTTAAATGCTGATAAATCCAAAATAAATACATGCTATAAATGTATTATTAAAAATATAAATGAAATATATCAATATAAATATATATATTTATATATGAACAGTGTAAACAAAATAATCAAATTCAAAAATCTTCGTCTTCGCTTACGCTTTCGTCTTCGTCGTCGTTTAAAAGAGTCTTCGGCCGTGTGTACAGTTTACGTTTCTGGCCAATTTCGTTGCCAGCGTTGCTCACGTTGCCGTCTTTTTTTTGTCTACGTGCCCGCATTTTCGTATCTGAAGCCTCTGCGCGCGCGCCCCTTCTCTTTCTCTATGTATACAAATAATATAAATATATATAATTGCGTATATTTATATATTTTCCCTCTTCATCTGTCGAGGCCCCTACCACCAATCCCCCACATATTCTTTATTGATTATGTTAACAGCGTCCACTTTCAGCCTCGCAACAAATCAACAATGAAAAATAATGTATACAAAAAATAAATATATGTTTAATTTTTAAAGATAAAAAATAACATGCTTAATAAGCGAGTGCATAACATACTAAATATATAAATATAGTAAATAAAGAAATAATTTTATAAAAATGTTTTTTACCCGTTTTTGTGTTTGAAGCAAAGAACTTTGCCAGTGTTGAAAAAATTAAATGCAAATGATGGCCCACAAATGAACTACAAATGTAATCCAAAATATAAAAATAAAACCAGTAAACAAATATAAATAAATATAAATACATAAATTTCGCGTTTAATTAGCGAGTGTGTGTGTGTTTAGGTGTGTGTGCTTAAGTTTTGTTTGCTGATATTGTTTGCTGCGATAAAATAATAAATACAAACAAATACTTGCATTCATTTAATAGCGAAATCAAATGTATTCAAAGGCAAAGAAAACAAGATAAAATAAAAGAAGTTAGTTGTTTAATTAGAGCGTCTTGATTAATTGACTAAGTGTAAGGGCAAAGTGTAAACATTGATGATAAACAATATGTGAACAGAATAGATAAGAACAGCTAGAGACTAATGATTAATAGCACTAAGTATGTAATTCGTAAAATTATTCAATACTTATGCATACAACACGTATGATCTGCTTAGTGTTAATAGTTAATAGGTTATAGGAAGTTTTATACTTAAATTTTATTATTTAAAACAAATTTATAATAGTATTTTAGAGTTTTTTTGTTAACGTTTGTAAATGTTTTTCAGGAAAATAACTTAAAAAAAAAATTTTAATAGCGTACAAATAAAAAAAAATATGCATTCAATAGAGTCGGCGCCCTGAATATAATATAGGCCAAATTGTTTTGTTTGCCTTTAGACAATAAGCACAAATACACACAGATACGCACACCACACCATACGCGCAATAACAACGCTTTGTGGTTTGTTTGGGTGCGCCACAAAAAATAAGCAAATAAATCGTAATAACGCCAAGCTAACAAAATTTTTTAAAATATTTAACAAATTTGCGCACAACAAAAAAATTTTAAAAGAAAAAAAAATGAAATTAAATGGAAGTCGTTGAACTTTTGCTTATTATGATGAGAGAGAGAGAGAGAGAGAGAGCTTTTGCGAGAAAAGAGTGTTCGAAAATGCCAAAAAGAAAATAATAAATAATATTTAATGTTGATGTTCGTATGAGAGCTTTTTTTTGGAAAGCAAAAGAAGTGCGCGCGTCGAGTTTTTCCCCTCAAGTGTTTTTCTAAATATTTTTCAGTTTTGCAACAAAAATTTTCAAAACCATTTGCTGTTTATACAGTGTGTCCCTCCACAAAAAAATATATATAAATATATATTATAATAAAGAAAGCAAGCAAGAAGCAAATTGCATATGCAAAAATCAAGCAAGAGGCAGCAATGCAATGCAATGCAAACAAGTGCAAGCCAGTGTTGAGTAATCTGTTCGAGTCGAGTCTCAAGAGAGAAGCTAATCTCGAAGCGATAAGCAAGAATTAGTGCAAGAAATAACGTGTGCAAGTGCAACGTTCGTGGCAACAACAACAACAACCAAAAATTCGACAACAACAGCAACTAGAGCAGCAACAACATCAGCAACACCGTCAACAACAACTCAAGAGCGCTACAGCAACAACAGCTACGACAACAGCAGCAACAGCGCTGAAAATGTCACGAACTTACACGAATGATTGCAACGCATTGGTATGATTTCGTATTAAGTTCAATTACAAAAATAAAAAAAATAATAGAAAAGATACAAGTAAATTATAAACAAAATATGTACAACAACAACAAGAACATCAACTATATTCACATAAAGGACTTGTAAAATATATTGTATATTGTATTTAGGTGTAGCCTGTAGGGGAGCCGTTGCCCCCGCCACATGCCGCACCTTCTTTTTGACAATTGCGTTTGCTGTTTGCTGCTTTTTTTACTCGTACTCGTAATCGAAAGGAATCGAATAAAATTCTCGCCTCCAACCAGCCCCTTGCATCCCCAAATGCTACATTTATCTTTACTAACAAGCTGTTTTTTGGTTTTTTTTTCTCTACTTGTCACGACGCACTTTTGCATCTCTGCAGTTGAGATTGATAGTCTCAAGATGGAGCAGACGCGCATGGCGATGCAATTCGCCGACGCACAACGTCGCGAGAAGATACTCATGCGCAGGCTGGCCAACAAGGAGCAGGAGTTTCAGGATTATGTGGTAAGTGCACATTTTTTTTTTCGATATTACTTACCCATATTTACTGTTATCAATATGCCTTTCTTAAACAGAGTCAAATTGCTGAGTATAAGGCACAACAGGCGCCGACGGCATTAGCCTTACGCACTGCCCTACTCGATCCGGCTGTCAATTTGCTCTTCGATCGTCTCAAGAAGGAGCTGAAGGCCACCAAGGCCAAGCTCGAGGAGACACAAAATGAGCTCTCCGCCTGGAAATTTACGCCCGACTCAAATACGGGAAAACGTCTGATGGCCAAGTGTCGGCTGCTGTACCAGGAAAACGAGGAGCTGGGGAAGATGACATCAAACGGTCGCCTGGCAAAGCTTGAAACTGAATTGGCCATGCAAAAGAGCTTCAGCGAGGAGGTCAAGAAATCTCAATCAGGTATGTGAACTGCAATAAAATAGTTTTACCAATGGCTAAACATTATTTCGGTTTGCTTACAGAGCTTGATGACTTTTTGCAGGAGTTGGATGAGGATGTTGAGGGCATGCAGAGTACTATATTGTTCTTGCAACAGGAATTAAAGACAACACGCGATCGCATACAGACATTGGAAAAGGAAAACATCCAGCTCAAGCAAGCACACAACAGCAACAAAAGTAGCAGCATTCAAAAGGAAACCAGCAAAAATTCGGCAACAACTGTAAAGGCGGCAACAAATGGTAAAAGCAGCAATAACAATGCAAATATCAACAACCAGATGCAACCACCCATCAGCAGCTGCAAGTTGGAAACAATTGTTGAGAATGCCTGCCTGGAAACAACAAGCAAGAACGCAACCGAGACAATAACTGAACCAATCACGACTGCTGATTACTATAATGGGAACAGCAATGAACATAAGGCAATCGTTATAGAACAGATCATATTGACGCCAGGTGATGATATAAGCAAAAATGGTGGTGCTGCTGCACGATTGGCCCGGAAGCGCAACTATGAGGAGGAGACCGTTCCTATTGCATGCAATGTCCAGGAGTTGACGCCAGTTGTGCCCTTGATGCGTGAGATAAGCGCGCCACGAACGTTGCCACCGAAAAAATCGAAATTGCGTGGCATTGTCACCAGGCGCAGCTCACAGCTGGAAGAGGAAATAAAATTGGGTCTTATACCAGCGACGACGCCGCAGGTGCTGGACAGTACGGTAACTGGCATGGTTAGCAACGAGGAATCAACTGCAGCACCAGCGATAGCAGCAACAACCTCAGCAGCAGCAGCAGTAGCAGCTAATATAGTCGATCCAGCTTTAGTTGCAGCACCACGAGTGGTGGAAGAAAGCACAATCGATGTTGCTGCGACACCAGCAGCATCAGCGGGCGGCACCCCGGCACGCATTTTGACGCGACGTCGATCTGTGCGCATGCAACAGAATGGAAGCAACGGCATTGACTACTGAACACCACACCGGAATTCTTAAGCCAGAAAATTCAATATTATGATTTTATCATATATGTCTGTACATGCATAATACTAATCGTTAATTTTTGACGTTCATTTTCTAATTTGAGATTCAACAGAGACTTGCGGCTTATTATATAAACACATATAATATTTTTATTCATTTTACACGTTTGAACTGTAAAATACGTTAGTTTTTGTTAATTCCCCCGTACAAGCAGCATGTACACACTATATATACACTACCTAGTTATCTCTAGTGGAAGTCACTGATTTATATATATATATAGTAAATATATATATATATATATATATATATCATTTTAACAGCTATGTAAAAGATAACACAATTTCATCCAAGTTATATAATACAATTATTTTAAACGGCAGTTAAAAAGCTAAAAAGTTTGAATTCTAAATCGTCGTCTAGCTAAATTAGTGTTTAATTAATTATTTAAGGCATTTTTTGTAGCATGAAAAAGTTGTAAAAAATAATATAACTAATGTTAAAATAAATTTTTAAGTGTAACGAAAATTAAATTGATTATTAATTTCGTTTTTTTTTAAATAGATTGGTTTCTGCTTGAAAAGCTTTTAAAGTCAGAATTTTAGATTCCTTTTGACTTCAGTATCCAGATAACTCTGTAGACCTTCCATCCAAGTTGAGCAATTCCACAAGCCTGTCGTGCACCAAGGTAAGATTTAAGGCCTATATTGTGCCATTGAATCCTCATTGAGTTTCTAGACAAAGTGGTGGCAAATAAGCCATTTCCAGGCAGAACAGACAAATTTCAACTTTGAGTTGCTTTGGAAAAATAAAACATGGTATTGATCTTTTAGCACTTTGACAAATTGTTTTTTCTGTTTATTCAATAATAATATATGCTTAAGTTATATATATATATAAATATCTATGTATTTAGTGTTGTTGCTTTTGAATTAAGTTTAATACAAACTGCAGTGGTTAGTGAGTGTTTTTAAAGGAAGTTTTTATCTCTCGTCTCAATACAGATGTTTATTTGTTGTAACCAGTGCTGTTCCCGATTCCGTCACATAACTGATTCCGTTTCACCTTTACCATTGCGGAATTGGAAACAGTCTTCATTATGCTATTTATATATTTAAATATTCATTTATGTTAGGTTTGCTTTTTTAATAAAAGAGAGACTTTAAGAGCCGTTTTCGGCATGTCTACATTTTGAATTTTTTAATATCTCTTTTTGTCACTTATTCAATTATTGCGAAATAAATCGTACTTAAGTAATCAGAGGAGGAATGAATCAATTGTATTTAAGGGGGTTTAATGGTTCTAAATAAATAACAGAGTGCAAAGTGTATAATATATTAAATAGTAAATAACAAATGGCACAAAGATAGGTACATGGACACTACGGAAATCGGGAGGCTCTAAAGCTTTTGGGTGTGAGAAATGGAATCCGAGTGAGTTGTACTTGAGTGAGTAAGTAAAAGTTGAAAATTTAAAGATTGCCTAAATGTTGAAAACTTTGCATATGAGATTTTTTAATATTTTTTTTTTTTTTTTGGAAATTTCAACTAGTCGAATTTTAAATATAATATTAGTATTTCTCTATTTTTTTGTTTTTTGTTTTTTACGTTAATCTAAATTTACTAGACGCTGCTGCTTCTGCTCAGTTCTGTGGCTCGTAGCTCGTATCAAGTAGTTTTTTTTTTAGTTGGTATATAATAAAAAGTTGCTATAATAGGTACTTGTGGGTTATGCTAGGTATCAATTGAAGTTATTATTATTATTATTCTTTTGTTGTTTTTAATTATTACTGCTGTATATATGTATGCTTTATATAAAAACAATGAATTTTGTTTGTTTTAAATCTATGTGGGTTTTCCATGCTTAGGCTAATTAGTTATAACGAATGTTTATAAAAGTATTGAATGCTTCGCAAAGCCGAACTTTTGAATGGCTTCTGGTATTTATTATAGTATATTCTGGTAGTTGTTGTTGTTGTTCTTGTTGTTTGGGCTAAGCTAAGCAAATATACAAAAGCTACTTAAACGTATAGCATGTACCTGGCTTGTTATGTGTTTTGTTAATGTATTTATCTAAATTGAAATGGTTTATTATTTCGCATTATTTGTAGGTATTTTGTTCCGTTCATTAATATATTTATATATATATATATATATATATATATATGTTTGTAGTAATAAGTAGCTAAGATTTAATTACAAATGGTGGCCGTCTTAAATTAGGTTTGAATACACATACACACACACTACTCAAACACTATCAGACACAAACATTCACACTTAACACACACACACACACACTTAACATGGGCAGTAGTTTTATTTTATTATATGGAACAGTGTGCGCAAATATATTTATATTTTTGCCTATTTAACAGCGAGCGGCATTTACATAATGTTTTTATTTATTAATCTTATTTAAATGTTTTAATGTTGTTATGTTTGCGAGTTGTTTAAGGCCGTTGTTGGAATTTGTAGTTAATTAGCGTAATACATATACACATATATATATACATAATTATATATGTATATACATATATATGTACGTATATTTGGTTTGTCTAGTGGAAGGTCTACAATAAAGCAGCAGCACCTCGTCCATCATAGGCAGTGCACACACTGTTACATGGTTTCATTAGTTAACATAAAACTCACAAACACAAATTTGGTAGCTACACCTCTTATCTTAACACTAAGTTTGACAAAAATTGTGGAAAAAATGAACAGCGCTCAAGCGTTTTTCGAGTATAGTAAAAAATCGTACTCCTTCCCCCCTATTTTTTTTTTGTTGTTTTTTTTTTTTGTTCTGAACTATTATAGTATAATACAAAAAACCATTATCAATATATGTATATAAAGATATTGCCTACAATTAGCTAAATATGTGGCGACCGCCGTTAAAGCAAGCGACTCAACACGTGACTCAGCAATAGCAACACGAGATTCGCACAGATCGTACAACCCTTGCCACACAACTTGATGTTGCTTTCCTGCGTAAGACATAAAGAGAGTGAATTAGGAGATATGTATATATATATATATATATATATATATAGATAGGGATACTTACATTCGCATGGCGACTGATGCAACTCGATGGACGCACACGATTGAATTCGCGTACATGTTTGTAACACGAGAAGGTCTCATTGGGCGCTAGCGGGTAGCTGATTGGCTTCGGGTTCACATTTAGCCTGAAGGCACCTTCTAGGGGACAAATTTGATCGATGACGAGCAGGATGAGGTTACTGTTCGGTATGGGCAGCACCACAAATGGCCGCTCGCATGCACGCGCTGTCATATTGTAGGCAACGTTGTCCTTGTCATTGTACAACATGTACAACTCCCGCTGCATGTCGCACGACTTGAGCCGTGTGCGATGCAGTGTCAGTTCGCGCAACCAGGCGTTATTCTTTGTCTGGCCATTGTCCTCGGTGTCATTCGTATGCGTATAGCCATCATTGTAATGGCCCGCAACGCCGGGCGCCAATCGCATCAGTTGTACAATATACCACAGCGCCGTATGCAGCAGCCATTTGCTCAGGCGCAGCAAATGAAAAAGTGGCTAAAAGAGAAAGGGAATCAGAGAGAGATAAAAAAAAGTAAGACAGAGAGAGAGAGAAAAAAGAGATAATGTTGGTTACAAATAGTAAGGCTTACATTTTAAAGTTGGCTTGTTTACAATATATAATCTGAGTTCAAAATAATCCAACGATTTGTTAGCCGTTTAAACTTTCTAACATAAATTAAATTAAATAAAAATGATGAAATATCTAAAATAACACAGGGAAAGTGTTGGAAATAAAGTCACATTAAAATCGTCAATATAATACTAATAACATATATATTACTCTTATTAAACTGAATAAAAAAAATATGAAACAAAGAAATACAATTTTTCTTCAAATAAGTACACTATAATTTTGAGTGTATGTTTTGCTTACAGAGAGTAGCATATTGGAAGCGTTGACCTCGGTCTTCGACTCAAAGCACACTGCCTGATAGTCGTAGACGATGACACGTTTGTAGACTCTATCCTCGACGAGGCGCATCATGATTCCGCCGTTAACTTCACCAAAAAATTTGCCAGTCTCGTGTTTTTGTAACGACATGATCACAAAGCCATTATTATCAAGTATATAGCAGCCCTTATCATCTAAAGCACATGCCTGGAAAAGATGTTTGTTATTAATAGCTATATTTGGCAAGATTTCAGAGCTCTCACATTGCCTGTGATGTTAACGAAGAGATTGTAGAAAGCCGAGTACTGAAACTGGAAGCCGACGACGGCAGCTGGCGCCGATTTGGAGCTCTCATTGTGAAAAATGGCATTACTGGCAGTTACGATTATTTCTGAGCTGCTCTCTGCAAATGATAAAAATTAAATATATATTTTAGGTAATCTGTAGTAATTGATAGGGTTCTCGAGAGACGCACCTCCAGCATCAAAGGGCACCGAGTAGACAAAGCTCTCCTTGTGCACAAAATATTGGTCCACTGCGCGTTTATACCAGATCTCATCGATGGCGCGCTTATTATTCTGACTGAAGCTCTCACTGAAATGGTTAGAGTTGTGCTTATAGAGTGTTTACTGTAGTTTATTTGGGGGGTAACTTACCCCACACCCGGCTGCTCAGCCATATTCGAGTGAAACTCGTGCCAGCGGGTCAGGCCACTGTGTGTGGCCAAAAAGGCGATGGTGATGCCAAATCTCTGCTTGAATTCGTGTCTGTTAAAACAGAAATCGGGATATTAGCAAAATTATATTGGAGTCCGAACGAATGGTTAAAGAACATAAGAATATTGTGATAATATGATAATAGTACATATAAGTAAAGTTATAAGACGAGTATTTTATGTTTACCTTGGCAGCAAACCCATTAGTACGGCTATTGGGCTTGATGCGCTTACGCTAGAGGAGGTATTTCATATTTTTTGTATTTGTATAATTGATTTTAGACATTATGAAAGGCATTATGTTATGTGGAGAGTACAAGAGTTTCAAAGATTGCAGTATTCATTTGTTGGGTGCATAAAAAAATTCATTATGAAATAGACAAACAACAACAACGATATCGACACACATAAAAACAGTTTGTCACAAAAAAATTGCAAATAAATGTGAGAAAAAAAAAGAAAGGCGGTACACATAAATTATAATGGTTAATATGTGCTTTGCCTCTCTGGTTTTTTTTTTTTTTTTGGGATAAGTAGAGTGGTAGTAGTATCACTTGACTGTACTTGAGTGTGTGTGCAACAAGACAAGTCTAGCACTAATTGTGCTATTGCAATACCATTGACACTCCCCCTTAAACACTTACCTCTTATCGTCCTTGTCGCGGGCATTGAAACTGGTGTTGTTGGAGAACCATTTCGTGACACGCGCATCGAAAACCAGTGATTGCATTAGCTGGCGATCGCCTGGAACACAAATTTGTCGATTCTTAAACAAACATATTGGATACAAACTATAAATCAGCTCTAATAAAAGCAGCGTTCACATTTCGCTCAACGTTTCCATTGCGTTTCATGCTCTTCTTTTATACAGGTTTTGTTTTTATTGTTTTGTAACTTAAAATGTTTATTTTTCAATACCAAGCTTTGTTAAGAAAGTAAATCAAATAATATGTAAATTATTTATTCTCATGCATTTTGAATTTTTTTTTTTGTGCAAATTCCGCAGCTAACTGGTGGCAACACATATACGAGTATTAATTAGTACATATAGTTTTTACAATTACAAGTTGAAATCATAAGTTAATTCTATATATATTTATTAATCAGGCATATCCGATTCGTTGAACGTGGCAAGTGAGTTCGCCAAAAATGAAATGAAGGTGCAAAGTTCAAAGTGCAAAGTGCATAGCTCAAAATAATTTGGTGCACTTATTGGTGATTTTTTGTTTTTTTGTTTTTTGTTTTTATTGGGAGTTTTTTTTTTTTTTTTTTGGATGTTACGACTTGACTTTGGCTTTTTGGTATATTCGTTACTCACAATAGTAGCTTTCTTTTTCATTGATTGATGGATAGCGGCCAGTTGATGGGTTGTTAGCTGTGAATTTGCATGGTTATTGAAATCGTAATCGAAATTTGCATTTTATCTTCAAGTATTCATTTTTGTTACGGTTTTCTTTCGAGCATAAATTTTAGGTAAACATAAACTTCAAACACAATATGCAGAAAATTTAGTTCGAAAAGCATCAACAGCGGCGATTTTTTTTTAGTTACCAAAGCATAAAACTAAACATATTTGTGGCAATCTTGAAGCTTTGCTTCTATGTTCTACTTACAGAAAATGGCCGCAGCATGCTCCGGGGGCATAGCGCTTCGACTCGATGGCCAGTGCCAACCAGGTTCAGACATACGATCCACAAAATACAAAAGTTCAGTTTCGGGCGTACGAAATGTCTTATTGGTTTGCTTGCAAAATAGCCTTAAATATGAAGAATTCCGGTTAATAAAGTGTATAACAAACAAACAAGGAATGTTGCAGTCGGACACAACCGAATGCTTAATACTCTGATACCAATTAGATGGTGGCAAGCGTGATCATGAAATTTGTTTACCCATGTAGTAATATTTTTCTTCAACCCAATATTTAAAATTGCGTTAGATATGTTGCTTGACCGATTGCAAATGATTTATCGGTTTCTTATCGTATCACTCTAGTTTGGACGGACAGACAGACTTTGCTTCGGTATAAGAGTATAGAAACCATCTAGAAGGTATTTATTTTGTAAGCCTACCAATCGGGATGAATTTTCCACCGTTTGCCATCGAAGAAGCTGCGTATATTTTTGCCCGTTATGTAGGTGCGATGAATATCCTGTTCGGTGCGTGGCTCCATGCGACTTACGCCATAACGCTCCGGATAGCTGATGACTAAAGTGAATGGTGTATTTTTGATCGCAGTCCAGTAATACTGACGCTTGACGCGAGCCACACGTTTCTGTCGAGTGATCAAGAATGATTTATTTAAGGTTTATATATATGACAAAATTCAAAACTTACCATTTCATCGAAATGATTCTTTACCAGCATCCATTTGCTGCCGGTCGATTGATTGATTATAGAATCGCGTATCTAATAAAAATCGATGCATAAGTTCATGACAAAAATATGTAAAAAGTTGGGCAATTGCAAACTCACCGTCATTAGCACTGGATTAAAGTCTCTGGCGGCTCGATCGTCGTCCAATAGCTCAACTTCAATCATGTCAACGCTATTGTAAGCTGGTTTTAATATATAACCTTGGAACTACTCAGCAAAAAACGTAGAGATTTTTAGTGTTTGAAAGTAAAAAGTATTTTTAATTTTTCAACTTACAATTGGACGAAAATCTGGATGGAATAGTACATAACCATTGTTGGTTACTATAAACGCATAGCCATTCACGCCAAGCTGATTGAATTTGATATTAATTATTATTAATTACTTGAATTACTCTAATTACTACAATAGTAAATCTTACCATAAACGGCGACAGCAGCTTTTTGATGTCATTGATGGGCACATCAGTGCCAGCCACGCCCAATATATTTGCGATTCTTGTCTGTGCATAAGCATAAAAGTTTTAAGTAAATTTAACAAAATGTTTTGTTTACGATGTGAGTGAATCGAAACATATACACAAGTTTGGAGTTTTTTTTAAATGTATTTTTTTTTTTGTTTTTTTTTAGCACAAATACAAGTACAAGTACAGAGAATTTTATTTGGTTTGCATGTTAATCAAATACTGAAAATGAATTGAACTTGAAGTTGATAAATGGCATTGCTAGTACAAAAAACGAAATTGTTTGATTCGTCTTACACTGAACAAAACAAATAAAACGAATAGGGAACGAAACGTAAGAAATGTTTATGCAAATACAATATGAGAAGCATTTGTTTTTTTACTACGCAAGAACTTACGAACACAGTTTTAAAATAGTTGTTTTTTTTGTTTCAAATAGCATTATTACTTTTTTTTTTTTGGTTTCTTTTGTTTTTTTGATTGATGTTTAAAATTACAAATAATTTTAGTAAAATGCAAATTCAGCTTTTATCTAATTGATTTGACGGCATAAAACTAATTACATCGCTAGCAGAGTAGTACTAAGAGCGTATGAGAGCGTAAAGTGGTTGTGTTAACCAAAATAACACAGTGTTAATAAAATATAACAAATAAATTGTACAAAAATAGTTTTTTCTTTTTTTTAGCAAATTTTATTTTAGACGCTTCAGCAAAGTAAGGAAGAAGAAAAGAGTAATTTACAATTTCATTGAGAATTCATAGAAAAAAATTAACTAAAAAGTGGTTAAAACAAAGCTGTTTACATCGTGTATTGCGGGGCGGGGTCGGGGTTAGGAGGGACAGAGTAATACACAAGATGTGGTGTGAAAGTCGTACTTAGAAAGTACTGTTCTTGGGGCTTATTGGGTTTGAATGTTTGAAGTATTTGTGGTGTTGGTGTTGTGTATTTTTCATAGTTTTTATACCCTTCACACAGTCACTGTTGATTCTGTGTGTGCGTGTGTGAGTGTGTGTGCAGCGCAGTGTTAAAATATCAGTAAAAAAACTATGTGTAAAGACGCTGCATCTGTGGACATACAGTGGAAACGCAATTTGAACGAGTTGAGAATTATATATTAAAGACGTTGTTTGCATTTGATTGTTGTTTTGTGGCACAAAGTTTTGTAAAGATTGCAGTTCAACTGGACAGTTAGTAGATTTTGCAGTTGCCTAAAAAATTGTTCGAGTGCCCATTAGCAAAAGCCTAAAACAGAGTTCTAAGATTCTAGTATTAAGCATAAAAAACAAAAGCAATAAAGTTTGACTTATTTTAATACCCAGCATTTGACGGACAGTGGCAAAAAAATATACAGATAATCAAGAAAATTTAAAAAATAAAATAGGCGAGGGATGTGGTGGCCAAAAAATAAGAATGTGCTCAATTGGGAGGTGCTGAATTCCAAAGCATAATAATTTTTATTATTGCAAAAGAAATTGAATTGCATGCGGCACAGACGTTAATCGAAACAAATTGGAATAGTTTTGAAATTTTAAAATTTAGTTTATTTTGTTTTTGGTTTTTTTTTTTTTTGTTTTTTAGGATTTTGTTTTTTGCAGTTTTTGTTGCTTAAACTTAAAAACAATTTACTCACAACTTGAAGGTTTATTTTCGCAGCCGGATTTATATCGGTCGTTAGATTAATGAGCTGTGAATTTGTATTGGTATTTTTTAATCGTAAATAAATCTCTAGAAACGAAAGCAAACTTAAATATTTTCAGGGTGTACACACCTCTTAGGGGGTGAGGCGAGGCGCAACAGGGAGCTAAGTTAAAGATTTGTGGGTGTTTAAGTGTTTATTATAATACTAAGAACTAATAGTCTGCAACCAGGGTGCCTCTGCCTAAATATTGCCGTCTTTTAGGCTGATTCCTATGAAGGGTATAAAAACTTATTCGATTCGATGCCTCATCTCGAGTCGTGTATTTTCTAGTTGGTGTTTCTTGTATGTTTTGTTGTGTTGCTGTTTCTGTTGCGTTTTCGGTTTGTTATTTGTTGTTTTTGTTATTGGTGTTGTTTCATGTGCTCTATAGGGCCTCAGCACTAGCCTAAATTTGGCGTGGTTTTCCGTTCGATTTGTTCAATTCATTGTACTTACTAAACATCAATGAATAATCATCATCATCGCTAACATTGAATGGGGTTTTCAAGTTGGGATTGTTTTTAAAAAACCAATTGAACTATATACGAGTACTTTATAAATGTATTATTTTTTTATTGGCTCTAGGCCACGCGGCTGTATATTGGCCCAATGATTGGTCTTACGTAAAACAACAAATGTTAAATTGTACTACTCAAAATGCTAGATAAAATGTTCTATATATATATATATATATATATGTATATATTATAATTTACGATTACGTTAAGTAAGTAACTAGGCATAGCTATATAATGGTACTTTTACGAATATATATAAAGAAAATTATATATGCTATATAATTACGTGGTATATCGTTTAAATACTTCACCAATCGAATTGAAATTTTAAAATATATTTATATATATTTTCATATTGTTCATGTTTTACGTGTTTGGATTTGTTTTTTTGATAGTACCTAAAACGAGTACGTGGTCAACTATAATGGCAAAACAATTTGCTAATAAAATAGCATGGTCCTAGACCATGTTAGCTAGTATTATATACGAGTAGGTATAATTAGTTATATTAAGTATATCGGTTAAATATGGAATAGGTATGCAATGTTATGTAGCGCAAAGTATAACAAATTGTTTACTTTTAGACTTAGATAAGTATATTGATATACAATACAAATATATATTTATATATACTTGGATATTATTATTAATATTGGAATTCAATACGATATATGCGATTAATTGGCGTATATAAAACTTTCGCTTAAGGAGCAGTTAAATACATTTTACTCAAATCTCAAATTTGAATTGAATTTTTTTTTTTTAAATATTTATTTTTTTTTTTTTTTTGTAGTTTTTGTTAGAATTTGGCATTATAGTTTGTACCTCACGTGTTTGCAATTCCCAGAGTGCTTCATTTATTAAAACTTCTTCGGTGATATTCTGTGGTATAGTTGTGTATAGTTTTGGTAGTAGTAGTAGTAGGTAGTTGTTGTGTGTTATATATATATAACGCATAAAATATTAATATAGTTGTAGTAGTATATAGTGAGTTTTTTTTATTTAATATAGATAGAATATGGCTGGGTACTATTTGAGTTTTTGGTTTTTTTTTTATTTGTATATGTTATCGATAACTTCGAGGATGAGAGATATATAGATATATATGTTGAGAAAGAGAGACAGAGAGAGTATAATGAGCACATCGCTGTCTGCGATGCGACGTCGTAGATTTTGACTAAGAATTTTGGCAGTGCTCACTGTTTGATTTGATTTTCGATTTTATTACGGGTTTTGTAACGCGCATGCGGCCACACCAGTTATCTAATGTTCTTAACTTACCGCATTTTCGCGTCTATCGTAGATGGGCATGGAAACGGTGGTCATGAACTGATAGACATTGGAGTCCACTGGTTGATCCCAGGTCTGCAAAAATCATATCAAAAATGTTTAACTGAGAAGCAATTATCGTTCAATACTCATGTGTACCTCCTTCATGCGCCGATACTGGCGCCTGTGCACCTCATTTTCCTCCAACATTGCATCCCGGACCCGCCAGTATTCCAGGACATCAGCCTTTTGCTCCTCGCACTGCTTGATCTCCCACAAATAATCGGAGAGTTTTGTATCCTAGATAGTATTTAAATGTGATTTTTTTTGTTCGTTTCTTTGTTGAAATTGTAAGGGGAAAGAGTTAGCCCCTTTTTGGGGGGCAATGTGTTACCCACCTCGAGGTCCGCATAGACCTGTGTCCAAATGACCGGATGATCGTGCCTACCCAAGACCAGGGGTCTAGCCATAACTGGTATATAATTTAATACCATTTCGCGCACCTCAGCGGTATCGCTGAGATGCACATAATAGCCCTGATTTTCACATGCCATCCACCGTATATCATCCCAATTCGCCACCTCTTTGCCAATCAGATAGGTGAACACACGCACCGGCCTATAGGGCGGATCGCGCCAATTGTGCAACTGGAAGACCTCTTGATTGTTTTCGGGTGCCCCATCCCCAATGATCATAATCGCCTGATTGCATTGTGCACCGCGCGAATTAATCTTCGTCTCTTCCAATATCTCGAAAGCTCTTGTCAATGCAGCGGTATAATTGGCAATCGATTTGGGTTTAAACGATTCAATCCCTTCTTTTAGTTCACGTATGTTGCCCAGATTTGCCTGGATGCATTTCGAAGTGGTCAAAAAACATATTCGATTTATGTGTTTTGTTTTTTTTTTTGTATGGGATTGTTTTGTGTTTGAAGCCGCATCGATTGAGTGTGTGCAGTAATTTCGTTATATTTTTTTTTTTGTTTGTTTGTATTGATTTTTAAGTGGGATAAAGAAAAATCAGATTGATAATTGATAAAGAAAATGATGTATAATTGATAAATGATAGTGAAATAAAAGATATATATACTTGAATCAGTGTGTCCTCGAAACATCCGACAACTGGGCTCACTTCCTTATCAAAGGTGAAGATGTTCACAAAGTCATTTGTACCTAATGTATCAAGTATTGTATTGACAACATGCTTTGCGATATCTAGCCTCTGTCCCAACATTGAACCAGATCCATCCATTAGGATAATAATATCCTTTGGACTCGTCGCCGCCTCCATGTACCAAGAGCGTAAACGGCAATCATATAGATCAACCGGTACGTCCTTCTTCCACTTCGATGCAGGGAATTGACGCATAAAGCCTGTCGAACTGCCAAAAAATTGCCACGACAAACTTGGATCGTTTTTGTAATTATCACGAAATATCTGATCCAAATTCTCCGACCATTGAATCGCTTTTATAACATCCGATGCTGTGTTTTTTCGTGGATTTTTGTTTTTGTGTATTCGTTTTCGTGTTCGTTTGTTTTGTATTCGTCGATTCGTGTTTTATATTTGGTTGTTTTTGTCAAAGAAACGGGAAGAATTTTAATACACAAATTGATTAGTTTTTCTCTTGGCTGGGTATACAAACTACGTAGTAGAATGTCTCTCTGGTTAACTTTTCTTTTCGAGGATTTATGATGCGATTCAAACATTAGCACAAGGCAGTGCAGGCACAGGTGTGCGCGTGTGTATATTTGTATGTGTGTGTTGTGTTTGTGTATGTGCTTTTGTTTTGGCATATATTCGTGGTCGTGATTATGGGCTCAAGTGTTTAAAGTGGCTTAGTTGGGTGTTGTACGGTTTTTGGCAAAGCATTCCGCGTGTCGGCAATAACATTCTCAGCGCCACGCACGCGCACCCCCAGCAACAATTCGCAACGCAACACCAGCGATGAAAGATTTTTCGCTCAGAGATGAACGCGTGATCAATAACTAACGTATCCTATTATTACTTTATATGAAATGGGAATAAATTAATATTTTACACAATATGAGCATTATTGTTAAAAAGTCATTCTTGGTATCTAAATCTTGCTTAGAGATAAAAGCTTTATAAAATTCGAACCATTATTTGCATATCATGAACTTATTTCAAATGCTGAAAAGCGTATTATGAAGTTTCTTAAAAGTAGGTAACAGTAGAAAGCATCTCCGACCACAGTTGGTTTTTTGTGAAAACGAAAAGTATATAATAGAGAATTCCTAGCTCTTAATTCAAATCTCATTTTTTTTTTATATAAGAATATTCTTCAATTTCAACAATGTGCTTTCAAACTATCTTTAAATTTGCTACAAAAATTAAGCTTATCAAGGTTTAACCTAATCGTTTCTTTCTCATTACGTTTTTTAAATCACGCGGCCATCTCCAACTATTTGCCATTAGGTACAGTTGTGCGGCGCAGAATGCGGCGATGCGTTGCTTGCGTGGGCGCGCGTGCGAAATTTAATTTTTGTTTTTGGCGCGCATTGACGTAAGCGGTTGGAAATTGAAAAAGAAAAAGTAGGCGCAACGGTTAACGATTACGGTTAACAGTTAGCGGTTAACTATGAAACGGCAACTAATTATATAGCATACAGCA
This sequence comes from Drosophila longiperda, assembly GCA_035042125.1. NCBI lineage: Eukaryota > Metazoa > Arthropoda > Insecta > Diptera > Drosophilidae > Drosophila > Drosophila longiperda. The sequence continues at coordinate 6,774,250 of JAWNLV010000107.1, read as the reverse complement.
TACGAGCGAGACAGAAACAGAGTAAGTGCTACAGTTTAAGACAGGCTAGCAGTAGACAGACAGAGACGCAGTGTGTTTTTTTTTTTTTTTTTTGGCATTCACGTGTGCTCGTGTGTGTTGAAGTTGAAGAAGCTTTTACGATAGACAAACGACACGCAGTGTGATTAACAAAGAGATCAACGGTTACAGTTACAATTACAGAAGAAAGAGAGGAGAGATACATATAGATGGAAAGAGAGAGAGAGAGAGAGAGAGAAGAGAGACAGACAGCTGTTAAGTATTTTAAGCACAATTCAAACCTCGATCAAACACATTCACCGGCACATGCACCGAACTGACGCTGAAATTAACGGGCGTGTTCTGAAATTCCGGACTCGGCTCGAGCACCAACACCTTTGGGGGCACATAGATCAGCGGCTCGCCAATCTGATCATCCATATCGGGCGGCGTCGTCGGTGCTGGTGGTGTCGGCTCACCCGGCTCCGCCATCGATTTGGCGTTGTAGTACGAGAACATCTTGTCCGCTATATCATTCTGATGCGACAGCGCCGTATTCTCAGCGGTATCCATAATGCGCTAAAATCGATGATTCATTTTTACACAGTTTTCCTTTGATATGTTATAGGAGAGATTTACTTACACGCACGGCGCTGACTTTGAGATCCATCATCATTTCGATTTCTTTGGCCATTGACTCGACAATGGCGCCACCTTGACGCGTCACCACTTTTGCTTCCTTGAAGCTCTACAAAATTTGATGTGGGATACAAGAAAACAAACAAAACTCGGGGATTAACAAAAATCGAAAAGTTAAAGTCCCGTAGAGAGTTTTATGAATAAATCTGATTGTTTTGGACCAAGGCTTATGTTTGGTGGCAGCCATGAAAGTGTCATATTGTGAAAAACTGTCACTTTCGATATCTCTAAAACCTTCAGATTTATTAATGCTAGAAGATTCACAAGCAATGCTTATTTGTCAGGCAACAATGGAAAATGCTTTACCCCAACAAGTCCATCTGGAATTTTCTATTCTTTGTTGCCCACCAAAGACATTGCCAAGGTTCAATGGTCATCGAATTAGTGTAAATACTTTAATTCCTATATATAAATATATATATGTAAATATATATATGTACATATATATATATATATATATATATATAAGTTAGTATTTCTGGCCACATGCCACATTCCACATGCTGCACATGGCACATGTCTAATTTGCTTTTGACGCCTCCATAGAGAAATTACATTGGAAAATCCAATTGCGCTGACTAAAAATAAATAACACAGCAGCAGCAACTGACCTCATAAAAAGATACAACAATTAAGCTGAACGGAATGGTGAAATTAGGGGTGGAAAAGGGGGCTCGGTTGGGGCTACATATGCCGCGTGCTCCAAACATTTTGTATATATAATTGCCTACTGAGGCAGCCTTTAACCCAAATATGACGTCGCTGCTGCTGCTGACGCGTCGCCAAACGTCAACAACAAAAAAATAATGTGGGAAAAATCAATAGAGGCGATTCACACTCACCTCTTGCACCTCCTTGCGCCTGGTGATAAAATCGCCCAGTGAAAACAGCTCCAAGCCCAGCTTGTCCGCCCAGGAATGAACACTGTATATGTATATATATATTTATATATATGTGTGAATATATATTTGTTAGAACAGGGTTAATCTTGATGGCGACTTGGCCCACTCACAGATTGTAGTTGATATTCTCGGCAATGATGCCAGGGGCACAGTAGATGAACACAAATAAAAGGCTCAGGCTTAGGCGGCGCCAGGCCCAAAATGGTCTCGCCATATTGCTCAATTGGCTGCAACGATCTGGGCCGCGACATATACATATATATTATACACGAATGCGCGAGCCTCGATTTCTATTTTGTAGCCCAATTTGCTGCACTCGCTTCACACACATCTCAAACACACACACATTTTATCATCATCCACTGCCTGTTTTCCTCATTACGCCTGCACACACATTTTTCCGCGAGCTACTTTCACAAAAACAAAGAACTTTTCACTCACGCAATGCACATTTTCGCAAAATTTTCATTAATTTTCAAAAAATTCTAATTTTAAAATGTTTTTTTCAAAGTCGTGCACGCTTTTCGCTTTGTGTCTTTGGTGCGTGTGAAAATTTTGTTGGTCTGCATAAAAAACTTTTCTCTGTATACTGCCGTTAGTTGTTTGACGTTTCGCTGACGTTTCTGTGTCACCGATGAGTTCATCGCTTGCCCGCCCATTGGTGCGAGCGAGCTAACTGCTGTGCTGGCGCTTCTGACGTACGCTGCGCTGCTCTCACATTATCCTGCGCCTGCGTTGACATTTGTCGCGTCTGCGTTCTAGCTTTGTTTACAACGATGAAACCGCCACAGGTGTCTGTTTACCTGCTCTCGCAGTTGCGCACTTTGGTTGTTGTCGTTTGTCAGCTGAGCGAGCTTTGACAGCCGAGCGACACTTGTTGCGCTCTCTGACAGCAGTTAACAGTTGAGCTCCGTGCGAGGGTTGCAGGCTGTTGCACAAAATAGAGCTTTCGGCAAGCTCACGTGAGCAGGCTAGAGTGCTTTTCCTTTTACTGAGCTTGAGCGAAGCTTTGATTTACTGCAGTTTCTTAAAAATTACGCCTAATGTCGCTTTTGGCTACCAAATTTCTGGATATACCAATATTGCTGACAAGAATTATAAGATCTATTTAAAAATATGCATTCTGATTCGAGTTAAAATTTTTACTGTAATGACTTTTTAAAACTTCACTGGAAGCAGTTCCACAATTTTTCAAAATTGATCCGAATTTCAAAAACCTAGAATTTTTGTTAATTGAAAGTTGCATGCAAGGTTACGGTTTGCTTTTCACATCTATATTTTCCACTGGCTTTGCTTGTGTTTATAGGGCATAAAGAAGAAATTCCACGTTTACAAATTTATCAATAATATTTATTAGTGTATACCATAAAGTTTAGACAATTCTGTTGGAAGTCACAACAATATAATTACGACAGACATAACTCAAAACGCGAAACGATGCCAAATCTGCTCCCTTTAGTACTTATAGCCACCGGCACCGCCGCCGCCACCACCACCACGTCCTCCGCCTGCAGGTCCCTGTGGGAAGGATGCCTCGCCCTCATAGCTGACGTCCGCATGGTAGCCGGTCTTCCAGTCTGCGGTGTAGCGGACCACCTGAGTGCGTCCGTCGGGTAGCTGAACGCGATATTCGCCGGTCACCACATCGCCATCACTGGATGCCTTGTGCGCATAGTCGTTGGCCGTTTCCGGATCCTGCACTGCGTACTCAAAGTCGTACGGCATGCCGGGCACATGCACATGATCCTGTTGGTACAGTGAAAATTAAATTAGGGAGGTCTTCGCCTTAACTAGCTGTTGTACTTACAACGCCTGGTTGGCCGGGCGGCATACGTGGTGGAGTTACTGGTGGTCGAACAGGAGGGCCGGGTGGCGTCGGTCTGCCAGGCGGGCCAGGTTTCTGTGAATATAGATTCGATAGATTTTAATTGAAGAACTATAAATATAATAAGTATTTATCTTAAGTATGACAAATGTATTTAACTTTTAAACTCCATTTTTCACACTGTTTGACTTTTCATCATGCTGACAGCTAAAATTGCTGGACAAGATTACAACTGCTTTTGCCCGGAAATGCATTTCATTTTGAATATTGCAATTAATTATTCTGATTTAACCTTCTGCAAATATGAAAGCAACAAAATATAAAAAAAGGTTAACTCATTCCCGTCTTGGCCAAAGATTTGTTTCTCTGCTGAGGTTTTTGGCTACGCCTCCGATTTCCAAATGCTGTCAGGTGACAAATGCAACGTCATTGGGGTCCGTCCGCATTGAAAATTGAAAAGTGCAGTCTGAGGACTGCTGCTATCTCTATTTGTACACATAACTCCATCTCTCTCTCTCTCTCTCAGCTAGCATTCAAAGTTAATGCTGGAATGACGCTGAACATTCACAGACTGAAGTGTTGGTTGCGTTCAGTCTTCGGCTTGACTGATGATTTTGTGGTGACACACAGACATAGAGACGAAGGGAGGAAGGGAGAATATATATATATATATCTGTATATATTTATAAGCGGTTTAAGGCCTGTCGGCAGGTTAAAAGTCGAGTGAAGGGTCTGTTGCTGCGCATGAAAATTATGACCATAATTAGCCATTGGCTTTAATTCAATTTACAGCTCTTCGTTGCAGATTTTCACCTTGTTTGCTTATGCAACACTCTGACTATTATTTTGAAGTCAGCAAAAAGTTATGAGTTAACTTTTGTAAACTCACTTAGTACCTCTATATAGAAATTCAACTTTCAATTGAGTTATTCAAACAGATTTAAGTTTTTAATTAAATTCAAGTAAAGCCCCGTTTTGGGCTTTGTATATTTACCAATGGGTTAGTTGGTTCGGGATATTCGTAGCCATTCTTGTTGGGCGGCAAATACGCATTCGAGCCGGGCGCTATCTGGGCGTAAACGTATGCGGTGATGGCAGCAAGTGATAAACTCTGCAATGGGCCAAAAAAGAACAACAATGATTAAACAAATAAAATAAGTTTAATTTAAAAAAAAAACAAACAAAATAAAACTTGGCATTTATAAAATAGAGGCGCTAAAAAAGGTTAGGTAAGAAAAAAAAGTGAACGGTAAATAGAAATAGAAGCTATGATAAAATCGCGCCTGACATTCAGTTGTGCTGTTGTTTTTGTTGTTGTTGTTGTTGTTGTTGCTGCTGCTGTTTTGCTCTGGGGCAGGTGCACAAAACCAAAGCAGCTCGAACACTGACGATGACTTGTTGCAATTCACTCGTATTTAGAATGCGGTCCAAAGCGAAAAGCCTCCGCGGAAAGGGCAACAAATGGCGGAGGTTAGAAGCTGACAATTAAGGCGGCGGACTCACAAATTTATGGCAGCCAACCACATCTACTTTTTATTTATTTATTTTTTATTTTTTGTTTAATTTTGCCTTGTCGGCCGAACATGGCTAATAGGCATTGCTAATTGACACATTCAGCGTCCATCCATCAAAATGGCCAACTTGGTCAGCTGAGGTCAGCTCTATGCGCTGCCAGACTTTTAGCTGCCTATCTTGTCAGTTGGCTGTCGTTATTTCAATTTGCATTTGTTAACTACAACTTAAGTTTGCGGATTGCGGATATTGGTGCTGCAAGTGCAACAACGCATTTGTATAATAATGTGTACATGTTTTCTATGTTCAACTGAAAAATATGCTCAACTATTGATCATTGTCTCAGCCAGTGCTGTTGGCCATGGTCAATGCCAAAGTCAACTGACAAACTGCTTTAAATAGTTTTCTGATTTACAAATTGCGCATACGACGCGTGAGATGCGACTTGAGAGCACAGGTGCTGAATTTATTGATTGAGCTAATAGATATTTATCGATATTTTTATTTAGATTTTATTTGCATATTAAATGAACTTAAAATGAGTCAACACATGTTGTACATGTTATTTTATAGTTTTTGGTTGATTTAACTCGAGTTTTATTATTCAATAGTTGAGTGTAAAATTATTATTATTTTAACTCTATCGATTTACGATTGCAACCAGTTTTCAATTACGGTTCTTCTCTTCTTAACTAACACAAATAGATTATTTAATTTAATCAACTACAAAAATACCCTCAATTACCTGCAAAATGCACATTGAGGGTGGTCCCAACCTTCAAGTTGCCCACAACCAAAACCCGTTAAGGGCAATAAGAATGTCAACAGCAATTTTGCATGTTAAACAAATGCAATTACCGTTAACCAAAAAAGCCTTAAAGAATAAAAATCGTATACCATTTGCTGTGAATACAAAAAAAAAAGTAAAAATAATTTACGTGTAAATTAAATAAAGGGCAAAGTCAAAGAGCGGACAACAAATTGCCGCAAACCGTCGACAGCCCAAATGTAATGCTGCAGAAAATAAACGATAAACGATAAAGATATACAATAGCAGACACAGATAAAGATTGAGATGGATAAAGCCTTGCATTTAACTACATTCCAAGCAAAAACCACTAACAACAACAACAATAACAGTGGAAAATCGAGTTACCTCTTCGACTTCGTTATTTTAACTTGCTTTTGTATTCAGCAGCTGTTGGAAAATTGTGTTAGCGGTGGCCCCAGACATGCACCGTGGTTATAAATGCAAAACTATTGCTAATAAATACATAAAGTCTGCCATGTGAAAAATAAACTCAGTGAATCACAAATGATTCAAAAAATATTAGTAATAATCATATGTAAACTCATTAAACCTTGAATAGCATTCGCTTCAGGTGAGGTTAGTTAGTTGATCATAAATGATAATGATTTCCCAAGTAAGATGCCACTGTGCTTTGTGCGGTTTACGTCTTGGCTAAAGGCATGTTTACAGCTCCAATTAAAAGCAGTTGAAGGCTCAGCAAAGTGTTTCTCTTGTGGTTTGTGGTTTGGTTTGCCATGATTTGTGGCAATCTTATAGAACTTTAGACATTGATCTTGCATTTAACATAAAAGTTAATTTCGATCAACTTTAACCTCATTTGAACATAGGTACATGCTATAATATTATATAATATGCACTCATCATTGAAATATCCAAATGCCACACAAAGCACGAGCCGGCTCGCATTGAAATATCATTTATCGCGCATAATCTAATAAATAGCAATTGTGTGCCTTTTGTGCACCTTCTAATGAGCATTATAATAGTTATTATGTTTTTTTTTTATTATTAATTTCTTGTTTACATTTTGCCGCCACATGCTGAGCTGTTAATTGCACTGATAAACCTTATGAATATTACAATATTAAGCGTTTCTATTTTACAAATTGTCATATTAAGCAATGAAAGGAAACTTGTACTACACATTGCACATTCAACATAAATGAAAAAACATTTAATTAAAACGAAAACAAATTGTATAAAATGCCTGTATTTAAATACAATTCCAGCAACTCTCGTGTTGCATGTCGCACACGCCCACTTTTGTCAGCGACTCGTCAAGTTGGGCCTTCAACTTGACGCTAGCAAAAAAATAGAAAAAACATACAATGAAAATTGTTGAAATTAATTATAGGTGGGCAGCGGGTAAGTGAGGCATGTTCGTTGCCACTGCCATTTGATGGTTTTCATTTTTATGTTGGTTTTCTTTTTTCTACAAATTCGAGCAATTAATTCACGAGCAATGACAAGAGTCTCAAATTTTGGCAATTTGTTGATGCTGTTTTAAATAAAATGAATTGCAAATGAGTTTTTATAATTTCATAGCAGAAACTGTTATTAAAGTTCATCTGTTTGTTTCCTTAGAAATATTATAAATTACTCTAATCCATTTACTAAATAATATTAGGTATTATGATCTCAAATGTGCAATTAAGTTAAGATATAATATATTTAATTTTGATTTATGATCTGTAGCTATACTATGAGTTCTAGTGAGTTTCTGATTATATGTATTATTTTAGTCATTTTTTGTGATGCTTGAGTTATTTACCTTTTCAGAATTGTCATTTACAAGTAAGTTAAATATTTATGGATTTATTTCAACTGTGATCGTGTTGCTTTTGATGTAAATCAAATGCAGACACTTAACTTGACTCTTGAACGGCATGCATAAAAAAGGCATTAACTTACAAAACAAGATAGAATATCGTAAAAAATTTGAACTCACGCTGAGCTGATCACGATAAAAGTAATATCAATTTCAAATAACTGTATATTTGTCCCGCTCTATCTTTGCATTTGATCACGACCCAGTTTAGAGCGCGATGCCAAATTACACAACTATAACTAAAGAACTAGTTAAATATAAATAAATACAAAAAAAAGTTACAAACATATATGACAATTGCATATTGTTGGCGACTTGCGGCTAAATGGCAAACCTGGCTGGCAAATTGATTTATGTGCGGTTAGCATTTAATAAATGTGCAAATGTATATGTTAGAAAAGAGTTCAACTGGATTTTATGGTTGCAATAAAATTGTTGTCTTTATAAATATTTGTACAAGTCAAGTTTTATTTGCAAGTGCATTTAAAGTAATTGATTTAATTGGCCACATCATCAGCGGATTATAATCTCCTGACATTTTCCAGGCAGCTAGCTCATTTAGGTATTTTTTTTTCTCTTTATTCGGATTTCTCATTTATTCACTGTTATTAAGTCATCAGCAGAAGCTGCAGTTCTTTGAGGCACTTGCCTTAATTTTGAGCGGCACCCCCGACAGACATTCTGCAACGCCTACATAGAGATTAAAACATAACTATGACTATGATGCTGGTGTGCCTAACGAGCCAAACTCTGGGTATGGGTCTGAACCGGGTTTCTGCTTTTTTTTCTACAAAATATGTATATGTATGCATCATCATGTGTGCTGCAATTTTTCTTCTTCTTTTTTTTTTAATGGAATTTGCAACGTTCCCAGCAATTAAGCAAGTTAGCAAAGTTTGTTTTTTTTTTTTTTTTTTTTTTTTTGGTTTTTTGGGTGCTAGAAAACAACTCGTCTACATTGATGTTAGATAGCACAACAGCTGCCACATACACTTGCAATTTACAACTTGCAACTTGCAACATGCACGACATTCAGTAGAACAACAAACATTTGGCTGACCTTTTCATCGCTTGTTGCATGTTGCAGCGCTTTTTGTGTGCCCCCACTTTGGGGCATTGAAATGCAAATTTGGCCAAATAAAAGTTAATGGGCCATGTGAATGGCAGCAAAAAAAAAGAAGAAGAAGAAGAAGAAGAATAACCGCAGCAGTTTTCCCCATACCACTTCCCCTCCTCCTACTCCACCCCTTCTGCTCCAAGTGAATATGTGCAATGGGAAATGACTTTTATTGCCTTTTTTTGTTTGCTCAAGTTTGTTGTTTGAGTCTTTTGTTTTCGCCTCAACTGCGATTTCAATCAACACACTCACTCGCACCCCCTCCCAGTTTTGCGCAATTTGCTCGCGTGCTAACTTCACTTGCCGTGGATTGAATAAAAAAGAGCAGAGAAAACCAGAAATAGTCAGCAGGAGACCCCAGATTAAATTCCATGCCAAGGACAATGCCAAAGATCAGGCACGCTGTGACTTTGGCGCATGTCTGCGCAGGCATCTCCAAGCCGGGCTTTTTGGGATCGTGGCAGAGCTAAGTTGGGATTTGGGATTGGGCTTTGATTCCACGTTTTTTGCGGCTTGCTTTGATGTAAATGTTTTTTTAGTAAAAACGGTTTATGGCCAAATTTGGTCGTGTCTTTGTTTTTGTATTAAAAATGCCAATAATGTTTGCTCAATGTTTCAAATAAATTTTAAAACTAACTTTTCTGATATTTACAGAAATAAAATAGTTTTCCTATGGCCTATTAAAAATGTCATTTGCAGGAGTAAGTCAAGCACTTTATAAATTCAAATGTATTTACAAAATACTAAATTGATGAGATATTCAATTCAAAAAATGGGCTCTCTGTTCCGCCCGTAAACCCTATTAACCCTATTTAACCCGAATTTACTACCCATAAGCCACACTCAGTAAAACCTCTCATAAAATTGACGCCGATAGCGTTTTCATAAAGATATTAACCTTTTTGCAAACGAGCAAAAAAATACCAAAAAACAAAAAAAAAAATTTACAGAAAAATCATAAATATTCAAAACAAGCTGCATTAAAAAAAATTTAAAAAAAATGTGTATGCCAAATTATATATTAGCGTCATCGAGTGTTGCATATATCTCAAAGTGCTTACTGGTGGCAATTTGCAAAGTATTAGCTTGAAAACGAGTTGGAAATAATAATAAAAGCGTTGTGGGCGGGCAGCTGCGGAAGCCAAACAAATTGCAACTGCTGTTGTACAGAAAATGAGTGAAAGTTTATCTATATAGTATAAAAACTGATGTATGATATGAAAACAATGAATATTTAGAGTTAAAGCTTTACGTTGAGCAATGCCAAAAATGTATTGTGTGTGCCACAAACCAATTGAACTAATTTCATGTGCAACTGTTTTGGCCAGGCTTAGAGGCGTTGCCAGCAATTTCAAATACAAAGCAACACTAACGGATAACTATGCAATTAAAAGTGCCTTTCTGGCCCTCATTGCGCATACGCCCCGTTGAACGTTTGGCAATTAGCCACCACGTTGGTGGCTGCTTTAACTGCTGAAGTTCTGCATGCTGCATACTGTTGCCTGCCACTTGCTGCCTTCAGCCCGCTGCCTGCTCACTTGCTGCTTGCCGCTTGCCGCTTGCTGTTGTAATCAGCTGAAATTTGGATTTAATTAGATTACCACACATACCTAGACCCAGATGGTTTCGACAAAGCCAAAGCCAAACAGCCTTCCCCAGCATCGTTCATGCTGCACTCTTCACTCAGCCCCATTACATTTTTTATATCTCTTCATTTTTTCTTCTTCTTTTTTTTGCTGTGGTGTGCAACATTTGGCCAAAGACAATAAAACCGCCAGCACCGCTTTGTCGCCTCGTCGCGATCAACTAATGGAAAATTGCCTCAGCTAACATATTTTTGTGCATATTTTTTTGCGCTGTTCTGCTGGCAAACCGCAGCAATTGCAATTGCAATATTTTTCTATGTTTGGCATTGTTATTATAATTATTTATATTTTTGATGTTGTTGCCACACATGCAACGAGCATCCGATTGACCGTAGCTCAATTACCCCAAGCACTAACTGTTGTTTGCCAGCTAATGAAATCTCGCAAATCGTTTCAATTAAAATCGAATTTGTAATTGAACATGAATCGAATTATTGCATAACGAATATTGTTTGCACTTTCAATTTGGTGGCTCTAATTTTTCTCTTTGTGTAACTCTTTTAAATTGTAAATAATTGATGTCTCATTACGATTGGTAAGTACCTGCTTTGGGGTTAGGGTATTCAAATGGCTGAGATGAGCGCACAATTGGGCAATTGTTCACACTTCAATCGTCATGATTTCGCCTGCAGGGCAGAGTGATTGTGTCTGTGGTGTTTTTACTGTGTGTGTGTGTGTGTTGCAGTTGCAGTTGCTGTGGCTGTGGCTCTTACTATGACTGTGGCTGCGTGGCTTTATGGCCATAATCAGTCGTCTAATCAAAGCCAGCATTGACCTATGATGCCATTGCGTTGCGCCTGGCTGCCTGCATTGGAATATTATACAGATTCCGGGCATGGTGCAAGAGCAGCAGCAGCAGCAGCAGCACAGAAGCTGCAACAGCTGCTGCTTATTGGGTATCAGTCAGCCAGGCCTGGTTGGCTGGCTGGCAACGAAAATCATCAGCCAAATATCAAACGATGCATATTTTATGTCTGTCATTTGAAATTCAAAAGCGTGCCACTGCTGCGGATGCGTTTGACTGCCATCATTTTCTGACAACGGCATTCTGACAGCCCCTTTTTTTTTTTTTTTTTTTGTTTTCGCGTGCGAAAATGAGCAGCTGAATACGGGGATATTAATATATGCGCCCAGTAGTTGTGGTAACGCTGCCAGCCGTTCCCTGGGTATCTGCATCATGGTTTTTGCCTTCCGCCTGGTTTTTGCTGCCCAAAATGAACATGTTCAACAACGGTTTTTTTTTTGTTGTTGTTGTTCGGTTGAGCTTTTGTCTAGCGCTTGTCTAGCTAAAGGGAACGTTGCCTTTTATTGCATGATCTCCAGCCCGAGTTTCGAGTGCTCCCGAAAAGCGCTAGTGTCCCATGGGCAGGCATACTAGTCGACTTTTGGGCGTGTTTAGCACAGAAAAGATATAGAAAAAACACAAAAAAAGCCAGTGAAAAGTCAAAAAGTTACAAGCGGCAAATTACACGCGTCTGGCAAGTGGCTATCCTGCTGCCCCCGCACCCTCTGCTGTGCCCATAGAGAGGCAGACCCAAGCACCCTGGCATGCACTGCCAGTCTGTCTGCCTGTCTGTCCGCCTGTCTGTCCCGCTGTCTGTGCTACCTTTGCCGGTTATCTGCTTGGCAGCCCAGGCATTAAAAAACAAAACCAGACAGGAGCAGTCTCGTCTGCATAGCATCCAAGTGTCGCACCAACAATTTAGCACGCCCAGTTTTTTGTTTTTGCTTTATTGTGTGTGTGTGTGTGCCAACCTGCCTGTCTGTGGCAGCCAGCAATGTTGCAGTTAAGTCTGCTTTATTTGTTGCCTGCTTTGGGGCGCCTCTCGCACCCCCGCTTCTATTATAAAATGGGTGCGCGGCAGCTTTAATGGGAACAAGTGAAAGTTTTGAAAGTTGCTCGGTTTCCCTATTTCTAACATGTATTTCTTAGTCACAAAATAAAACACAAATGTACTCTTAACTAGTTTTTGATTGCATTTCTTGTATAATTAATACTTAATGATATTTTTATTACCATTTATTATATTTAAGCTAGTTCAACTTTGAGAGTATTTATATTTTTCCTTTAATTATGGCACACGTCTCTGACAAAATGTTTTGCTCCTTTCCCACTTGACAATTACCATTGATACCAATACACATCTGGATTGAGTATGGAAACTTTGTGATTGCAAACACGCGTAGGCCAAGAATGTGCTTTGTATCGCATTTATTTGCCAAAAACCCTTAGACGAGAGCCAAGTGTTTAGCCAGCAGTTGCTAAAAATAATCAAATATTATTGCTGCTGATTTGAGGGGCGTACTCGTATTTTAGGTAAAATCCACAGCTGTTGCCAGATGAGACAAAAACGGCACCACCCCTAAAGTATGCTCAAGCATTGCATGTGTGTGTGAGTGTGTGTGTGTGTGTGTGAGTAAGTGTGTTCCTTTCTGACACACATATATTACGCATAGCACTTAAGTGTCTTTGATTATTTGCAATTTGTTCGATTTGGGACTTTTACATGGGGGCTGACTGAAACACTCCAATCGACATGGAAGTTATGTAATCGTTTTTGTTACCATTGACGCCAAGTGTTGCCAAAAATTGTGTGTATGTGTTTGCCAAGCACTCAACTAGTTTTCGGCAGTTGAGCAAACAGCTTTGCTTTGTCGTTTCCTTTTTTTTTCTTTTTTTTTCTTTTTTGTCTTTTTCCAACACTAACTAAAGATTTAAATTATGAGCAGCTACAAACTTGGAGCACGCAATCAAAAAAGCAAATCCACCGCACATATGTATCAGAGACAAAAAACAAACGCACAATAAAAAAAAAGAACAGCAGAAACAAAAAAAGAAGGAAACATTATAAAAAAAAAACTGAGCTAAGCTTATGCATTGCCTGGAAACAAAAATGACAACGGACAGCAGAGTTCAGAGAACGCGTCCGTCAGCCACAGCGCGTTGGTCAGGAGCAGGATCTGCAGCAGGAGCAACAAAAAAAAAAACCCACATGCTTATAAACAAATTTGACATATAACAAGCTTAACGTGTTGTCCTTTGTGCGACTCTTGTTTTAGTTTTGCTCTGGATGAAGGGCGAAGGATGAGTCAAAAAGCTCAAATAATTTGTTTGTGGCTGATTTAAGTAGGCTTAGGATTTGTGTACCAAAATCTCAGCTAAGGTTGTGTAACTAAACAAGATGCGGAGATAAAGCTGATAGACAATTATTTGGAATGGCAATAATCACAAGTATTTTTTAAATGGAATGTAATAAAGCTAAACTACATTTTTGATAGTTTTTACTTTGCTCACATTCCCAACTCGAGCAAAAAATATTTTGTACGCTGTTTAAAACATTAGCATCTAATTTAATTAAGCTAAAAAATAAAATAAAATAAATTTTAAAATACTTACAAGCAATGCAAACGATTTGAAGGACATCATTTTGCTAAGAATTTATTTAAATGGCGTTGAATTAGTTCCACTTGTTAAATCCGCGCTAAATTGTAATAAGAAATTGTACAAAATAAAATCAAATTTTAAAGTTAAACGTTTTAAAATATGTTCTAATTATAACTAAGTGACACTTGTAATAAAAAATTGGTTTTAAGCTTTATTGGGGTTTTTTGCATTTGGCACACTTTAAACACACAAAACACACAGTTGAGATGTCCTTTTGCAACATACGCAATTGAAATCGAAATTGAAATTAAACGCCTCTCACTTTGAATTGGGCCAACAGCTTAACGTGGCTATTGTTAGGCAATTATTGTTTGTTGTTGTTGTTGTTGTTGTTGCTGTGGCTGATGCTCTTTATTTGTATATTGTTTGCCAGGCAGCACAAGTACCGCACAATGTACACGAACGTTTTGAATTAGGGTAGACAATGGAGATGCGCTTGCTTTTTATAATCAAGGCGCAGTCGCAACAGTCACCGACAACGTCGACTGCGACGGCGACGGCGACGGCAGCAGAGGCAGCGACGGAGGCAGCGGCAGCATCATCGCGTTGCCAACTGCACCCAAAATAAGTAACAACAGCGCAACGACAACCAACAATTGAGGCAGGTTCATAGCGCTGAACTTCTAGATCATCTTCAAAGAGCCAACCAACAATAGCCAACAATCTCATCTAACGCTCTCATTTGCGTTCTCTCTCTCCCACACTCTTTCTCTGTCGCTCTCTCTTTGTGAGAATGAGCATGTTGCTCTTTGCTGCTCAGCGCTGAGAGTGCTTCTTGAGTGTTGAAGTAAAAAATGTTGCAGATCATCAACGGCAGCAGCAGCAGAAGCAATTGTTGTCGATGATGCTGCTGCTGCTGCTGCTGCTGACGATGATGATGATTGCTGCCAGATGATAAATGAATTGGTTGATGATCATTAGAGCAGGTTGTGTGGCTTGGCGGATGTATAACAAGTTGCTTGGAATTGTTGTATATTTTATTAAATATTGTGGAATTATAGATTGCCTAGGGCAACAGACTTGTAAAAACGCCTACAATGACTTCATTAAATGCACAAAATTTGATATTTAAGTTTTATGACTCGCTTTCCGTTCTCTGCACAGGTCTGAGATCCAAAAAAAAAAACAAAAAAAAACAAAAAAAAACAACTGACTTTGAGTCCAGACTCCTCCTCCTACTCGCAAAATGTCACAGCGAATGTCAGTTGATGTTGTTGTTGTTTTTGCTGTTGCTGTTGTTGCTGTTGTGCGGCCTGCCCTTTGAGAAAGCTCAGATGCCCAAGAACATTGCTCAGAGCTCACAACAAGTTGGCAAGAAATCCGAAACGTGACAAAATCGGCGAGTGAAAATTGCACAAGCTGGGAACGTGTTCCCCGTAGATATCTATATATATATATATATATATATCTATATTTATATATATTTCCAATTGCACCTCATGTTTGATGTCAAAATTCAATCTATGACGTGAGGCTCATGCTAAAAATCATAACTTATCCATATTTGGCCTGCGCCACACAATTTTGTTATGCGGTCTCCCCTCCCCCCGCAAGTCTGCTGATGTTGCACAAAGCTGGCAACGTGCTGCCAACGAAGGGTTTTTCTTTCAGCTTCCACACGACTCTTCAGTTCTTCTTTCCGTCATCAGTTCAGGCCACACAATAAAGAGCTAAACTTCTTCAAATGCCAATTAACCTTGAAAAGTTTAGGCAAAAACGAGAAAGATGGAAACAAATATAACAAATATTTCGATGTACCAAAGACAATCAAAGATTAAATAACAATTAAAAGCAATTCATTTTTGATTACTGATTTCTGCTGTTGCTATAAGTTTATTACCCACTTATGATATATTTGTGAGTGTGTGTAAATGTTTGAGATATGAAAATATTGAGGAGAGCATCGAAACAAAGTTTGACAAGCAAATACTCTAAGCACTTCATGGAAAATAAATTAATATTGACTTATTTAATTTCAAATTGAGTTTAATTGTTTTATACTTATTGCTGTTTAATTTTTTTTATTTATTCTTAGGCAATACCAATTTATATTCTACAAACTAATATCAAAAGTATCCTTTAAATGCAAATATTTAATAATATTGTATTTCAATAAATATTCAAAATGGGAAAGCAAATAATATATAATAATATTTATCTCACGCACAAATATTTTTTTAAACTAAATTATGTACTCATTTTTAACGATGAGCCTATTTTTTTTTAATAGACAAAGTTGACCTTACTTGCTAAATTACAACCGTTTTGAAAAACTTATAATGCCCATTTCTGATTAGGTATTATAACAGATACAATGCTATATAAAAGATATTTATAGAGTTTTGTCTGCTTCAATTTCCGTGACACTTGAGCCTTATGTGGTATTGTACTTGGGCTCTCAAACTGTCATAACAACATAATACCCGTTAACACCAACAACAGGGCCAAGCACACACATTCGGACCGTTTCAGTTCCAGTTCCAGTTTCCAATCCTCAACTTGAATCAAGTGCACGAGAGTAATGAAATTTCTTGGAGTAGCACTTCAAAAAGAAAAAAAAAAACCATTTGGAGTGCATTTTGTGGTAGCTGCGATTACGAAAAGATTATTTTAAATGTAATTAGAGCACATTGCAACAAATTTAAAGTGCTGTCCAATACGAAACTACAAACTTGACATGAATTCGCGCTTGGGCAACATTTCTTACACAAAATCAAAGTTTTAAGTTTTTAACTGTCATCGCAGTGCGGCTCAAACAGTTGCAGTTTTTTTGAATCCGATCGTTTGTCAAGTGCAAAGACGATGACGAAGTCAAAAACATTCAAGTGTGAAGCGATAGATTCGCTGGGCGGGGCGGTGGTGGGGGGTAAAGAGCCAAAAAACTTGCCAACAACTTTAAGTGTCCAATGCAAACGAATGTCCCGTTAATTAATAACGTGTTGTACTTCAGGCTAAAACGGAAGCAGACAACAATGGCCAAAAGCAGAGCGGCTCAGCGACAGCTAAAAATGGCTACAACAAAATGTTGCCTAAAATATGTTTCTGATGACATTTTAATGCTAACCGCTGTTGTTGTTGTTTTTGTTAGTTATTGAATTGTTGCGAAGCTGCACAAATTAACATTTAACAGAACAGAGCCAAAAATTCTGCTGTCGCCCGCCAGTTGCTTTGAAGCACTAAAAAAATGTTTGCATACCCTGTAAAAGTAATAAAAGTGGGCACAATTCAGATATTGCCGTTTCCCAGAAACCCTATTTATTAAATGGAGTAAAATTTGTAGATTGCTAATTACGCTTTCTTTAAATAGAGCAGCTTTCTTAATTATTTCACAATTAAGTTTTCTTGCTAGCAGCTTATCCACTGGGTATCTGCTAGTCGACCATTTGTAATGCATTTAAATGTTGTAGCATTTTCGATTTTCCGCGAATTTGTTTTTGCGCATTTCGTGCAACATTTAGGCGAATCACCTGTTGCCCATTGTTGTTGTTGTTGTTGTTTTGTTTTTTCGGCTAAAGGAATATTGTAGAATAGAAATAGAAACCCCAAAGACATTCCACATCGATGCGGGGCGCACCTATTTTTTGCCAAAAAAAAATGAGTGAATTAGAATAGCCAACTGTGTAATTGCCGCCAACCATCGATTGTTGCTGTTGTTGTTGTTGTTGTTGCTATTTGCTTTTGTTGTTGGGGTGTCTGGTGTGAGAAGTTGTTGCAGTAAATGTTGAAGCTGCCACAGTCGACTGTCCAGATGCGCCAGGTAATTTGCATATTTCTTATGTGGAGTGGAGTCTGCCTTTTACAAATGGGTTAAATGTCTTGTAGACAAAGCGATTCTGCTCAAAACTAGTAGCAAAACTTTTCAAATTTATTTTGCACACTAATTTGGCCAATCAGCAGGCAAGAGGAAAAGCCAATTGTGTCAAATATCTGCACACTGGAATATAATAAATAAATTAGTAGATTTATTAAATGTAAAATTCATTTTTTCTTACAATGTTATAGTTAAAATTAATAAATAATCGTGTTTATCACAACAAATATTAATAAATAATCGTATCTTATCTTATCTTCCCTAATAAATATTTATTTATCCAATGTTTTTAATTAAATTCTTTAGCAATTCTTGTATTGAACTCTTTGAAAAATCTCTGTGACTGTAATTATTTTTCACAATTCAGCTTTGTAATTTATTATTTGTTAACAACTTTTAACAATCCACCTTTTCGAAATATATCAACTACGTTTATTAATAGTTTTTTCTACCTTTAGTTGCTTTTACTATCGGTTTGATAGCATTTCATTGTTCTGAATTGCGCTCATTATTTCCTTAACTGCACAGATAAGTTTCTTGCGTCTCCCCCCTTGCTGTTTTTTTTTATATATATATATATATATTTGCGAGCTGGCAAACAATCTGCAACTAAAAGGGAAGCTTTCCCTGTCACTTGCCACACTCGCCACCATTTTTCTTAATGGAAATTTTCATGCGCTTGACTTTTCTTTAGACAAATTAAGCGAATTTTTTTTCACACTTTCCCCGCGTTTTGGCATCCCCTTGTCTTCGTTGTCGTATTCTTGGTTTAACGTCTTGAGTCGCTGCACTTCCGTTCATTGCACCCGAAAGTTGTGTGAAAAACTTTGCACCTAACATAAATCACATTTCAGCAACGCCCAGCAGACGGCCACGCCCCTAGCAACGCCCCCTCTTAGTGTACCGCTGTGTGTGTCTATGTATGTGTGTTGTCGGCTTCATTTGCATATTCCAATTTCACATTTAATCAATTTAACGCACACACAAAAACAGCGCATCAAGTGAAGCGACTGCAAGAGAGCAACTGCAAGTCCTGCCGCTCGTCCTGGCCATCCCATCGCCTCTCTGGTTGCAGTCCTGGCCAACTAGACAATTGCCCGTGTTGGCGGCGGCAGCAACTGCCTTGCACATCATTTATCCTTGTTAATTTTTATTTAGCAAGCTAAAGGAAATCGCGACACGCTCGCTGTCCACGTTATTCGTGTTCGTGCTGTGCGGATACGGATGCGGATGTTAATGCGGATGTGGATGCGAATACGGATCCTGAGCGATTGAGCCGTAACCTGCGTTGACTTGTTTACGTGTTTACGTTACTGTTGCTGCAACGGGGAGACACAGAGAGAGAGGTAGAGAGAGAGAGACAGATACTTTATGCTGCCAATGTTGATGTTGATGTTGATGCTGTGTTGTCTGTGCCACTGACAAGTCATCCGGGCAAACATGTCGCGAGTCCCTCACTTTGTTGCACAAGACACGAACAACTAACTGCCAAGTGCGATGCCCAGATTTAATTATTTCAGTTTGCAATGATTTTACTAAAGTGCAATGAGAAGTAAATCAAGATGTATAAATACTTGGCTTAAATGTGATTAAACTGACAGTTGTTGTAGGATGAGTGAATGCGGCTAACAAAGTTTTAGGCCTTTTGAACATGGATAACTAATCAAAGCATTTATCGAGCGGATCTATTTTTCATTTGAGTTTCTAATTTTTCTTACTTTTCTACAATTTTATAACAAGACAATATTGATAACTATTAATAATGAATTATTGCTATTGCAACAGATTTGAAATCAGTTGTTTTAAAAACAAATGAAAAACATTTTATATTTTATATTCACAAGACGTGCAATGATTTTGTTATCTAGAATGACATAACCTGCGTATCTAACGATAATTTGAAAAGGCTCATCTGTGCTCATTTATCAAAAAAAAAAAAAAAACGAACCAAACGAAAAAACCTTTAGCCAAGTTTCCAAGCCATTTGCCATTTGGCCATGTCGGCGTCGGCATCGGCTTATCAATTGCATTTGGGCCCAGGGCCGCAGTTGGCTCGATAACTTGGCAAAAGCGCTGGCATAAAAATCCAAAAAAAATAGAAAGAAAAAAAAAACAGACAAATAGAAAATCTAAAGCATTTAACTTGCAATGACAGCAGCGTCCCACTCCATTCAGCCTGCTGCTCAAAACCCCAGCAGCTAATGGTCAAAACTTATCGTCAAACTTAAATGGGATTTTATTATCGCAGCCAAAACTTCTTTTCAAATGCCACGCAGCGGCAGCAGCAGTGGTAGCAGCAGAGGAGGCACACCAAAAAAAACACAAAAAAAAAAAAAAATCTGAAAATCGTAAAAGTTTTTTGCAAGTGGGCGTGTCAAATACATATATTATTCTTATAGACGTTAACTTTGTTTGCTGCCGCGGAAATTGTGCTGATTTATATAATAACCATAATTCCGTGTGTAATTAAATTCCACTTGGTTCTCAGAGTTGTTTGGGGGCAACCTTCATAAATCTTTTTTGTGGCATGCACTTGTCAAAATTCGCTTTTAATTAACTCGAGAATTGCTTAATTATAAAATAACAATTGCACAAGTAAAAAATGAAGCCAAACCGAAACCAAACATAAGCATAAAAAAACGCACCTCGAAAGAGTGCACTCAATGTGGCAAGTTGCACTTGCAACGAAACACATCGTGTGAGCGTCTGCCTCGGCTTGAATTTGGTTTTTGCTTGCAGTATCGTTCGGCCTGGCAATTAATGTCAATCACTCGAGAGACTCCAAATTGGCTGTGCAAGAGCAAAGCTCCATTTGCTCAACTTTTTGGTTCATAGCTAACGATGATGCGGCTGATCATAATGATTTTGCCTCCCACATTTGCCTCTGCAAATGTTTCGCTTTGGTTCTACGAAATGTGTTTTGTATTCTTTTTTTTTTTGTTGTTTTTGGCAAACAGTTTGACCCGCTCAAAAACTTCGACAAATTACATTCCATACCTCTTAATGTCAAATCAATTAAACAGTTTGTACATTAGCCCAAAAATTGATGTAGCTTTGAGGCTTACAATATTAGTGAGTATTAGCAGTTTGTATACTCAATAAACCCAACAAGAAATAACTTGGAACTTAAAAAAAATGGAAACCTTGCCTATTTTTTTTTTTGCTTTTGATATTCTTAAGTTCTGCTTGCGGAGTTTTTCATGAAATTCTATGAAATATATCATAAAAGTTATAGCTTTTAATTGCACACTTTTTGAATAATAAATTTTTTTTATGAAGCTTGAAGATAAATTAAAAGACTGTTTTATTTGCAAACAAACTCGGCCACATTAAACTAGATATCTAAATGCTGAGTGGCAACTTGGCCTTACAACACGTGTCCATACTTTACAGTGGCACTGTATGCCAGTTAAACTAGTTAATGAGCGTCGCGTCATGAAAAACCGAAATATCTTCAAAAAGAAATAACTCAAAAACATTAAGAAAAATTAACAAAAACAAAAAGAATACCAAAGATGCTGCAGTGGCCAGAGTGGTTACTGTGGCAGCGAGTTTAAGGTGTGGATATTGTAGCTGTTGACTTTGAATGCAGCACTCGCAAAAGTGGCAACAAATTGGCAAAGACTACAATAACAATAAGAGACATGTTGATACAGACACTGAAATTTGTTTCTACAATTGTTGGCAACATTGAACTTTAAATGGTAGCAAACATCTGCCAAAGCCACATGTGATTCCAATTTAGTGATGCCTTCAATTCCGATGCCGATTCTAAACGAAACATTTTGAGTCTCTTGTGATGATATCAATGGGTAAAGTCAAGTCACGGGCAAGTCACTAACACATCACGTCACGTCGATGATGCTGCAAAAAAATCAGTTCGATTTTGTTATGTGATTTCGATTCCGATTCCGATTTGTTCAAATTAATTAAAGTACAACTTGAGTACACAAATGCCTAGAGCCAGCCACCTTGACACCCCATACTGAGTGCCTCTTCGGCGACCTTCAATCTTGATAAATGATGGGCGTCTCGAATGGGCGCTGAAAAAAAAAACTGCCAAGAAATTTGCTACAATTTAAATGTGGCTTGAGCAAGCAACAATAAATAACATAATTTATTGACATTTCCCAATTATCCAAAATAGATCTACAATTGATGACTGTGGAATACCGAGTCATAGATACGCTTTTTTAAACACCATTAAATTGTCTTTCGGAAAATGTCTTAGATTCCGATTTCAAGCTGAGCTCCAATTTTTTCCTACTTGTTTTTTTTGTTAAGTGATCTCTTGTTAAAATATTAATAAGTTTTTTACGCGCTCAGTTCAAGCATTATTTTTTTACACGGTATGAATTCAACTTCAGGAAAAGATTCTCAGCGTCCTTCAGTTTGCCATCGAACTTTAAACTTTTTTATAGGTGTATTTTTATTAAGTTACTTATCGCAACTATTAAGAAACTTGTAAAAAAAAAGTGTAGAACAAAGTTCATAACAAGCATGTTAAAGATGTAAGAAGTTGAATATCATTAATAAGATATTTGAAACTCGTCTCTTCAAATTAAATCGACGTTCTGCATAAGTTAGTTAACATTCTAAAAACGACAGAGAATATCGATAAAGGTTTATGACTAGCCTTCTTTTAATAAAATCCACGCATTGTTTGAGTCAAAAAACCTTCTCAAATCTAAAATGAAAAAATGTGTGCACAAAATTGTGAAGCGGAAGGCAAAAGGTCAGTGACAAGGCTTGAATAATTGTTAAATTGTTAAATTGAATTTGTTGAATTTAGATGCACGCATTTAACGCACAATAACAAAATAACATTTAGCAATTACAATGCTTTAAAAGTCAATTATGGATGCAATTGCGCATCTGCCATTTGAAGGTTTTCTCCACTCCAATTCCATTAAAAGTTGTATAATTTGTCAGGCTACCGGAACCGCTGACCCCTTCTCTCCCTGCCTCATCACACGTTGCTCTGGTCCGCCTTGTCGCCGGTAATATTAAATTGAATTATGGCTACAATCGCCAATGATTAACTATTTCATTAGGCAATTAAAAAAAATGCAGTTGTGTTGTTTTATTATTTTTTTTGTTTTATTACAAAAATCTGTTAATAATTATTGCGTTTATTTGAATTTATTTGTGCTTGTTGATGCGATAAAACTTGTTGATTTCTGTATTAATTGCATTCTATTTGTCAGATGTTAGTAAGATGCTAAACTACAAGGTTCCCAGATCGGAAACTGTACTTAACAAACTTATGTTATAAGAAAGTTACACATATAATATAACAAAGAAATGTAAAATAAACTTTGAATTATTAAAACCAAATTTTACAATATGCCTTATTGGTTTTTCCATTTCATTTGGTTTGATTAGTTTATACATTAAATATAAAAAACCAACCAAATCGGTAAATCTTACAGATTACATTAAATTAATTACTAAATCAACAAGTTAAAATCCTAAAATTTATCTGTTTATTTTATGAATTTATTATAATCAAATAAATTATGCACCAATCATTATTGAAATGCTTTGAAAAATATAGTAATAATAATTATGTTACGCAAAAGGCAGTTTATAAAATAACGAGCAAAATAATATCAATTTTAATAGATTGGGAAATAAATAGTCAAATATTATTCATTATATAGCCAAAATAGTTAGTAATTAATGAAAATAATTCTTCAATTCGATATTTTCTATATCAAACTTTTAGCTTAACCTTATCCAAAGAAGGTATTTCTATAGCTTAAACACATATGCCATTTATTGCACATTTGCCCGATGCTGTTGTTGTTTGTTGTTGCTGTTTGTTTTGGGTTGGCTAAGGTTGGTCCATGTTTGTTGCTGTTTTACGGTTGGATTTGTTGTTCTCCTCTGCCCATTCATTCAGTGTCTAGTTGTGCCGCTCTCGAAGCTAACGTCCGCATGGAAGCCCGTATCATCTGCATGATAAATCACGTTCTGGACGCGTCCATCTGGCAATAAAATGTGATATTGACCGCGTGTCACGCCATGCAAATCCCTATTCTGCTTGTGGCCAAAATCATTGCCGGTATGGAAATCACGTATGCGATAACCAAAGGCATACTTTGAGGCATACTGATGCAGCTGTAATGAAGAGAGCAGAGCCCACGCGGATGCGGGGGGTTGGTGTTGCAGATTTTGTTTAAGTTAGTTTCACATTCGAATATATATACTTATATATGTGTGTGTGTGTGTGCGTGTGTGTATAAGATAGTATGCTGATTGGTTGACAATTCGTGCACATGACGAAAAGAGTATGCAAAATGGAAAATGTATTAAGGCCACTGTCGTCTACAGTGAAGACTGCAAACAACTGTCGCAACGACAACAAGAACATCAGCGGCATTCACAGATAAATGAAATGCTCGAAGTATTATTATTTATTTCTTTAACGAAGCTTGTATGCACTTGAAAGATATATATACTATTTATTTGTATATGTATAAAATATCAATTTTTGTTTAAAAATTAATTTGGAGCACACAAAAAAGGGAAAGGGACAAAAAATAAACGATAAGTTTTCGTAAATTTGAATTCAAACAGTTGCAATTAGCTTTATATATCTTTATCTTTATCGTATCTATCGCATAAATTTAATTCAGAAGAGCTCAAAATCTGTTGGGAAAATTGAAATATCTAAAGATATTATAGCTTTCATACCTTTTAATACCCTATAACACGACGTGTGACAATAGACAATGGAGTTTCTCAGTATGGTTTGGCGCTGATGGCGGGCGTAAGGCACACATAGTTGTGCGTTTGTGTACTTATGGGATTGAGGGGGTAGTTGTCGAGGAGGAGGTTGAGTGGGACTTTGAGATGACTGTCATTCACATGGCGCTTTGTTATGCATGTGATTGTAAATTGTATTGAGGCAGGCGCGTGCGTAATGAAATTTGCAACAATATATATATAGAAAACCGTTATTGCGCCAGCTTCACAACACAACACAACATATCGCATCACAACAGACGAAACCCCACCCACCGCTAAGCGCCCACATAGCCACGACCACGCCCACTCACCCATCAGCGTGATTTCATTTCGTGTGTGAGTGTGTGTGTGTGTGTGTGTGTGTGTTTGTGTGTTGCATAGATTTGTTTTGTAAATGTCAACAAGAATTTTGGTGTTTGTATTTTATTGTAAGTATTTCGCTGGTAAATATTTTAAGATGAAATAAATATTTTGCGCAAATGTCGTCCTGTGTTATACTGTTTGTTACCGCAAGCGTGTGAATCTCTGTGTGTGTGTGTGTGTCTGTATATGTATTTATGTATGCGAGTTTCCGTTTCCGGCACTCACTCAGAAGCCAGGGAAATCTCGTTGTCGGCTCGACAATTGTCACAACTTTCGCTACATGTTTTGTTAGGGAAGTCTACTTTTGTGGTTTTTATGGCATGGGCGAGATGGGTATGGGTGTTATGTGTGTGGGCGTGGCAAACTTTTTGATATGTTAATGAGTTGTAAATTAAGTTTAATTAAGTTACATTGTTGTTCGCCAGGCATTTTTCCTGTCAGTTGCGGCGAATGTGTATGCAAAAGGCTCAATGCCCTATGCAAAGTTTTTTGGCGCGTTTTGCCAAATTTATGTGTTTTGTGGTTTTGTGTGTAGCCGACTTAGAAACGAAAGGGGGTGGGGGAGAGGGAGATGTGGTGTAAAATGGATTTGTTCAACTTGTCGTTAAGTATTTGGTTGTCATTTGTTTGCCACACTCTAGGCTTGATTGCAGCGCACAAATAAAGCAATCGTATTTCAAAAATCATTTTCATCTTTTCTTCTACTTTGAAGTTCATAAAAGTTTTTATAAAAATTTCTTGAATCTGCTTTTGTTGAAGTAACTAAAATACCCATAAATAGTTAACTGTGTTGGGAATTTCGAGGAATTTTTTAACCCCCAACTATAGCTTAAATTAACATTAACTTGTCTTTCAGTTTAATTTCCTCCTCTACGTTCCCCTCCCCTCTCCTCACTCGGCGAACTCCTCGTTATGTTCATTGTTTGCCTTCTTTAAACCGCAAGCGCATTTATTATAATTAAGAATTTCTACGCTTCAGCAATTTGCCAACATTTGTGCTTAAATTGTTATCGTGCTTTGCTTTTAATGAAATGTTAAAAAAATATTTCTGCAGGCCCTTGCATTTATCCTTTGCAATAGTTGAAGGATCGGGCAATTGGGGGGAAAGCGAAGAACTGCAAGTCCTTCATTAACAGCGCGGCAAAATGTTAATAGATTTTTGACGTGCAAAGCAGCAAACCAAATCACGTTGCATAGTTTGGAAACCGACCACAAAATTGAAAAAAAAAAACAGGCTGTGAACGACTACAAGATACCCTGCAGGCTTGATAAATAGCTGCAGTTAATTCGACATAAAGAAGAAGTTTTTATTTTTATTTTATTTTTGCGAAATATAGTTATAATATTTTTATATTAACGTTTTAAGTTTACTGTGATCTGTGTTGAACTTGATAACTAGCTAACCCTTAAGCAATACATTGCAGGGTATCGACAATATAGAATAAACCGCATTGCCAGCAAATATGCAAATTTTCTTTGATTTTTTCTTTGCATCCCGATGCCATTCCATTGTCGGAACAAGGAATATGGTCACGGGGCAGACAAGCAATTTATTACGATGCGCTGCAGTCGCAGAATTTCATTACAAACTTGATTTGATTAAATGAACATAATTACAATGCAGATGAAATACGCTGAGAGCCTTAACCCCCTTCAACCCACCTATTATCTACAGAGATATTGCATATTGTGGATATGCCGCTAACAAGAATTGACTCGCATGTAAAAACTGGTCAATGTTTGCCTTTCAGTTTGGACATCATCATCATCAGCAGCAGTAGCAGGAGGAGTGTGGGGGTAATGACTAAATCACATCACGTTCCATATTGAAAAACGGCTTACGTACACACATATATAGTTATATATATATGTTTTTTTCTTTTTATTTTTGAGTTACTGTAAATCAGCATTCATTTGATCAGACAACAACAACAATAACAGCTTCGATGATGCTGCACTTTTTCTGTGACTGTGAATTGACCATTAGATGCAGACGAAAGCGCTATGCTATCTAAACAAAACATACATATATAGATCTATAGAAATATATATATATATATGTATAGAGAGAGAGTAATGTCATTGTCAATGGGATAGCAGCTAAAGGCACTTGCCGGAGCTGCAGCAAAATATGACAAACAGTTGGCCACTCACGGAATTTATTAGAAATTGCAATTGCCATTTTGGCTTTGGCTACGGCTTTTTGAACAAAACACATTTTGCATTTAACACGTTCCTTGAAAAGTGCAGGCGAATTGTAAGCCGAGTCGAGTGCAAAATGCAATTTGAGGACATAAAACGTGAGTTGGTTTATATTTTGTTGCACACTTTGTGAAAGGGTATTGGTTTGAATAAGCAAGATGCCAGACTAAGAGAAAATGGAATGGTATTAGAATGATAGTTACAAACAATTATTTAGTATTTTATGTACATTTGATGTCGTAAATTAGCTAAAAGTTAGTTTATCTGAAGTCAGAAAAATTAACATCACAATTGATGCCAAGACATAGCAATATGTGTTTATTTATTCAAAATTAAAATAAGTGAAGTTAAAATTAAAAATGAATTAAAACAAAATTTACAGATTATATTAAAGAAGTACATAAAAACACACATAAATAAACATTTAATTAAAACTTATTTTATATATAATCTGCATTTGTTGAGTAGGTCAGCTTAACATAATTGAGCTTAGCGCCTAAAAGTATGCTTTAACTATTTGCAAATTGTCATGCCAAGCAGCTTTTGAGAGAGCTTCGCAACTTGTTTAAATATTATTAACTTGTAGCTGAAGAAGCAATTCAACGCACCATTTCCCTTGACCCCTGCAGCACCATCAGCACACTCCGCACAACAACTATTGTTGCTGGACGCGTTGCACGCACTTGTTTTGGCCAACACTTTAGCAGGCGTGGGCCAACATTTTATTACAAAACGGGATGCACGGGGATTGGTTGAGGCTCTGAGCAATGCCTTTGACGCACTGCAAAATTATATGCCACTTGAACGCGCTTTGGCTTTTATTTCTTTTGATTTGCATATAATCAGCATTGTTGTTGATTTTCATTATGCGCTCTGGATTTGAATTTCCGTTTCAAAAAGGCGCCAACCCAACCACCACACTCCCAAGCCCCTCTTAATCCTGGCCATTTGTTAGCCACTGAAAGGCTCATTAAAATCGTTTGGCTTTTGTTTCTGCCTGCGGCTTTTAATGCCTGCCCCACTGCCCTTTGCTTTGAGTGGTGCTATTTTGTGGTTAACTTATTGCCGCTGGCCAGGAACTTAACTCAACTCAACTCAAATCAACGCAACGCAACACAACAGAGCACAACTAATCTGAACTCAACTCGTTCTCATCATTAGACCGCAAAAATCATCGTGCGGCTTAATGATTTATTTTGCTTATCAGCTAATTGAATTTATTGTGATTTTAACAAATTGTATGCGTTGAGAACTTTTGTGGTTTATTAATATTTAAGTCAATTTAAACTCAAAATTAATTTCTAATTAGAACACATGGGAACCTACTTTGATTGTTTATATTTAAATGAATTTAAGAACTTCTTAATTTTCAGCTTAATAAGTGAGGATAAAAAGCGGCTTTTAGATTTAATGCCTTACTGAAAAAGACATTTTAAGGTCTAACAATAATTAAAGATACTAAACATAATTTAGAAAAGTACGTTGAACTATTTATGATTGAGTTGATGTTGAGATCAATACTCGACTTATCTGTCAAGTAATTTAATCTTAAAATATGTTTTTTTTTCTTGTAATTGAAATCAATTGTTCGAAAAACTCAAGTGAAGCTTTTACTGTCGATTGCTTTTAGACGCTTTCAATGAGCCGACTTCTTTGTTTTGTTGAGGTGCAGATGAAAATTGCCTACATTGGGTAGTCGAGGGACTACGAAAAGATATTGTGTGTGTTGCACAGCTTGCACGTAATGCTAATCCGTGTTGGCAACTAACGTTATATCTATGGCAACCTCAGTGCGTCCTTTATTATTCACACAATTCGTTTAAGCGTTGCAAAACACACCTCGCCCAACAAACCAGTGCCAAAAACCTCAAGGGTCTACTGACAGCGAAGAGGAGGGGGTTTGGAAGTGGACGGGGTTCGGGTTCGGGTTCGGTTTTGGGGCTGAGTTTTTGAATAAGAAATAATGGGGCTTGTGGCACTGAGAGGCATCAGTGGCAATTGCAGCAGTTGCGCCGAGCTGCATGCTCATTTAAAATTGAACAAGTGTTGGCTTGGTCACACTCAGCAACACTCACCAACACCTACACACAGTCGGACACACACACACACACACTCGGCCACAGGCGCCGCAGAATGCCGGTCGTTGTGTGGGGTGGACCAAAAAAGCAAGCCAAATCGCATTTAAATGGAAATAAATGTTGTGTCCAAACAATTTACAAAAACCAATTTTACAATGTAATGCGTTCCGAGTTGCTCGCCTTCAAGTGTATGTGTGTGTGTGTGTCTGTCCGTGTGTGTCCTGGTCAGAACGTGTTCAACAGCAGGCAATGAATGTACCGACGTCCATCCTGACGTTTGGCGACGCTGGGGCGCCTCTTGCAACACGGCAACCATTGACATCGATGTTCACAGTTGCCAAAAAAAAAAAAAAAAAGTTTTGCACGCAATTATGAGGCTGGGATGCTGATTAGAGCTCCACTGACCAACACCAGTGCCCAAAAATGTTCACTCCATAATTTCTTGCGCGGCAAGGGGCAGCAATTTTGCAATGCAATGCCACCCAAAAAGCAGAGAGGGAGAGAGAGAGAGAAATAAACTAGAAACCACACAGAGAGTTTTTATGGCTCGCTTGTTAGCAATTCTCACTTGAGTTATGAGCAGAATAAGCATTTTGTCTGTGGTTGGTGGGGCTTTAAGGTGGTCCAGTGTAGTGGGTAGGTAGGGGGAGACGGAGGTGCAACGCTAACCAAAATTGAGTTATCAGTTTGTTGGCTTTGCTATAGCAAATGTGCTTGTGCTGATTGCGTGACAGCTGCTGCAGAAAAAGTAAAAAAAAAATATGCAAAAAAAACAAAAAAAAAAAACAAACAAATCGCGTCCAAGCTACGAGCTGACAAGAGGAAAGCTGGAAAAATGTCAAACTACGTGATTTTTATGCGAATGTGACTGTCAATATGCAGCCCAAAACGGAATCGAGTGAAAGACAGAGAAAGAAAGATTGGTATATAAGCAGAGAGAAAGAGAGAGAGAAGGTTGAAGAACAGCTACAGAAACAAGAGTCAACAGACTTCGCCATGGGTATAATTTTTTATCAGGTATTTTTTTTTGTCTACTATTTTGCATGCCCTTGCAGAGAGTATTATAAATTTATTTTGAAGTGGACTCAGTAACATAAAAAAAAATATTTATTAAGATCAGACGATTAACCAATATACTCAATAACTGATCTAACGAAGAGTTGATCGATTCTAAACAAATTAGTTTTTAGTTATCGAAGAGTATTCATTGGGAAATATTTTAATTAAGGGTATCCAAACTGTGGTGTGCAGAAAATAGCTGTCATTTTTTTTAGCCGTTGAGTTCGCTGAGTTTTAGCTGAAGTTTATTATGTGAGCGAGTGAAGTGAAACTAATTTAAAGTCAATGTTAGGTTTGGGTTCACTTTTTGGATACTGCTGTGCTGACAATAGCCAGATAACTGAGCTGTACCCAGCGAATTATATTTCACAAAATCTAATTTTGCATGCCACTTTAATTTAAGCACCACAATGCCAAATACTAAAAATTGATGAGCGACAGCTAAGGAATGATAAATCAGGAGATATAATGAAGAATTACGGTCTTAATGTGATATTAACCATCAAAGTATCTATTAACATTTAAATTTATATAACTTTAATATCAAATAGTTACTTTAATATGTTTTTATTGAAAGTCAAATAACTGAAACTTAGTTTTGTTATTTGAGTACTTAACCAATTCAAAGTTATTTACCATAACTTGTGGACTTTTCTCAGATTTTATGTGGAACTTTATTATGTGGCACAATTGTTTGAGTAAATCCACTGTGACAAAGCTTTATGAGCAACCCAAACTAAGATGGGGCACATTAGAAACATATGCTGGCTGGATGTGTACACAAAAACCGAGAACCTTTCACCCCAGAAGCAGACACCCCTGGGCACAGAGGGAAGCAGCTCATAAAGTAGCATGCAACCTTTTTCGTTACTCGTTTTATGTGCGTGGCAAGTCCCAAGCTGAAACCTTTTGTCGAGTGCTTTTCAATGCCAAAATACCCGAATTTAGCAATGCACATATGTTTCCCCTGGCAGGCTCCATTAAATGAAAGTTATGTACCCAAGCCCCGCAACCCACAGCCCCAAAAATCCACTACTTGACAAGCTCTTTTTAACACTTGCACGCAAAGAAAACAAGTGAAATAATAAAATAAAAATCGCAAACAAACAAACAAAGAAACAGCAAAAGGGTTGATATAAAAATGGAATTAAAATATGTGAGTTAGCCGCTGGTAAATATTGCACCTGCAGCTGGCCACACTGGACAGACTCAAGCACACACACACACACAGACACACACACATAGACCAACCATTACCAACCATTTCGACCACAATAAAATGACAAATGCCCCAAAAATCTCTGAACATGTTGCACAGTCTGCTAACGTTTACCGTCTCCTGTTCAGCCTCAGTTCCAGCTCATGTGTGTGTGTGTGTGTGTGTGTGTGTGTGTGTGTGTGTGACAGCTGCTGTCAAACAAGTCCCATGACGAGCATTGCAACGGTATGTCCAAAGCGGGCTGCGAGGACTAGGAGAAACCCAAACTTGAGCCTAACAAGTGTCGTTTGGCTGTCAGAGATGGACGGACAGACAGACAGTCAGACCGAAGGGCCGGGCAGGATCTGGCAGCTTGCCTTCATGCTCATCAGGTTTCCCATTTTGCCGGCAAGTGAGTGCAGTGTGTTTCAGTTTTACAACCAGTCAACGGGTTGGCTGCTAAGTCCGGCATTGGCGTTGACGACAACAGGAACATGGCCTAAAGCCTATTAAAAATCATGCTAAACGGCAGTAAAACAATGTGTGTATGCTCGAGGGGAAAGTGTTGAGTGTGTGTGTGTGTTTGTGTGTTAGAGGGGAGGTGTGGGAGGGAAATACTGGGCACTTGTCCACAACCCCTGCTTTCACTTTGATGCCTTGTTAATGCGCATTAACAAACAGTTGCCTGTTATGCAATTTCCCCATTTTTCGCAGCCAATAAATAAAACTTAATCAGCTTTTCGCATTTGGCAATTGCAAAATCAAAGAAAATAATTTGAAAAATGTCAACATTCAGTTTTTGTTGCGAGGCTCAAAAAAACAATTTTAAGTCGATTTGTCGACGGGAATTGAGCAACTGACAGCGGCAACTTCTGCGTTGCCACTTTGACTACGTCTTCGTCTTCGTCTTCATCTTCGTCTTCCTCTTCTCTTTGTTGTTTGTTGCAGTTGCACTTTTGCCTGTTTATGGCATGTCTGCAAAAGCGACATCAACTTCTTGGCTGTTTTTCTCTCGCATTTTGCCTTTGCCCATTTTGCCCTTGTCGTTGCCCACTGAATATCCCAGAATGTCAATAGCATCTGAGTTGCAACCCACTTTGAACTGAATTGAAATTCCCGAATAGCGATAAATTGAATACCCTAAATATGAAATAAAATATTTATTGACTTAAACCCTTAATTAAAATACCTAAAGTAAATAGTTTGGACTGAACTGACTAAGTGACAAGCTCTGATAAAGAATATACATTTTGAAACACTTTTTCATTCTTCTTAAATATTAAAAACTCTCCTTAAAAAATTTGGCTTAGCTCCTTATTGAGTTCTTGATTTGTAGTCGGAAAATCTTTTCATGAAAATGCAAATAACAAATTAAATAAATCGCAAAGTTCGATTCATTCAATTAGTAAATATTTGGGTTTATTTTAAGAGATTTCAATTTGTATATGTTGTCCAATTTTAGAATCAAATACTCGACTGGTAAAAATATTTGTATCACATTACCCATGAGATCCGAGCCAGTTACCTGAATACATCTTAAATGTTATTTTTATTATTGTTTTAGTTAGAAACTGGCGCGGAACACAGATTGTTTTTTCATAAAAAGCTGAATAAAAGAAAATTCGACAAAATTTTCTCGTATGATATAAATATTTCTAATTCGAGACATTTTTAAATATTTGAAGACGAATTCCAAATTGTTTGTGAAAAGTTTAAAAAATCAACTTTAAGATGAAGCAACTGCGCCGACAAGTCTTTCGCAGCGCCATGGGACTCCAGGGAAAGCCGCAGCAGCAGCAGCAGATGTCGTTGCAACGGATCAGCGTGCGATTCTCTTGTGACGAGGGAAAAGGCAAGGGAGGCAAGGGTGTTGTTGTGGGCATCTACCAGAAGGAGGGCAACAAGGATCCAGTGTTTACGCCGTCGGGTGAGAAGCTCAACGATCGAACGAGTGGCAAGCTGCGAGAACTTGTCTGCGAGACGGGCGTGACTGGTAGACTGGGACAAGGACGTGTCTTCAATAATATCGATCCGGATTTCAATTCGGTGGCTGTCGTTGGTGTGGGCATCGAAGGCATCGGTTTCAATGAGCTGGAAATGCTGGACGAGGGTATGGAAAATGTTCGCGTCGCTGCCGGCGTTGGTGCAAGATCATTGCAAATGCAGGGCATAAAGTCAATTTCTGTCGATGGCATGGACTATGCGGAACAGGCAGCCGAGGGAGCCGGTTTGGCCGTTTGGAGATTCAATGAGAACTTGGCCAAGAAAAATCGATTGGTTGTGCCAAGCTTGGAATTGTATGACTCGCATGATATGGAAGGATGGACGCGTGGCATGTTCAAGGCGAAGTCACAGAATCTGGCCAGGCGACTCTCGGATGCGCCAGCGAACTGCATGACACCAACAATGTTTGCCCAGGCCACCTGCGATGCACTGTGCCCGTGCGGCGTCACTGTAGAGGTGCGCACCATGGACTGGATCGAAATAAAGGGGATGAATTCATTCCTCATGGTTGCCAAGGGCAGTTGTGAGCCGCCAGTGCTGCTGGAGATTAGCTACTGCGGCACTGCACCCGAAGACAAGCCCATTCTATTCGTCGGCAAGGGCATCACTTACAATTCGGGCGGCTTCAATCTGAAAAACTGCTCTGGCATGGATGAGTATCGTGGCAGCATGTCCGCTGCCGCTTCCATCATTGGAATGATGCGCTGCATCGCTGCTCTATCGCTGCCCATCAATGTTACCTGTGTGATCCCGGTGTGCGAGAATATACCATCGGGCATGTCGGTCAAGCCGGGCGATGTTGTCACCATGCTAAATTCCCGCACGTTGGCCGTTCGGAATGTGGAAAAGGCGGGCGTTGTCGTTATGGCCGATCCTCTGATCTATGGCCAAACAACGTATAAGCCAAGACTGGTCGTCGATGTGGCCAGCCTTGGCAGGGGTGTAAAGAATGCCTATGGCGGCGGTGCCTCTGGCATCTTCTCCAATTCACACTATGTGTGGAAACAATTCCAGAAAGCTGGTTCTTTGACCGGTGATCGCATGTGGCGCATGCCCCTCTGGAATTACTACAGGAAACAAGTCACCGACGAGACTGGCTACGATATAAGCAATGATGGTCGTGGTCAGGCCAGCTCTTGCCTGGCAGCAGCTGTACTGCACGAGTTGGTGCCATGCGCCGATTGGGCCCACATCGACACCAGAGGCACCGGCCTACTAACCACATACGGCATCATTCCCTACCTGACTGCTGGATACATGACGGGACGACCGACCCGCACCTTGACCCAATTCGTTTACCAAATGGCATGTCCCGAAATCAAATAAGATCAACAACAAGTCGGTGTAGTGTGGATGTAAATTGTATCTTGTTAACTAAAAATACGTTTATAAGGACTGTTCGAAAATGTATTCAGAATTACAGTTTTCGAGTTTGAATATTTAGTTGAGTGACAAAATAAATATGCAGTTGCTTATTTCGCAGTTTCTACAAGAATCGCTTTTCCAAACTTAAATGCAGCATTGGTTAAATTTTATCTTAAAATACCAAAAATCTGATTCGCTTTTGAGAAAGTTATAGTTTGACAAAATTACAATACCCCTTGTCAAATCATACTCCATTAAATTTTTAATCTCGCTTCGAAAAGTGTTCATTAATTTTATTGTTTGCGTTTTTCGAATTTATTTCACCTTTCCATTTATGTGCAGATACTTAAATATTCTGTAGTTGCTCTTTTCGTTTGCACAGTGCAACGTGCTGCCTTAAGACACATTTCAATGGACACACACACATAGCCACACACACAGCCGCACACACAGCCACACACACACCCGCACACACCCGCACACACACCCGCACAGACACACGCAGTTAATGCCATTGCTTTGGGTCTGCGGCATAAAAAAGCATTTAAATTAAATGCAAGTCGCCGCCGTGCCGCAAACACGGCAAAACTTTTGCAACTCACAAAAAGGAATTTTAATTCCGCTCAGACGGGTAAAATAGCAAAGCGCAAAAAAAAAAATGTATATATACAAAAAAAAAGAAGCTTAAAAAAATGTGTATAAAAATAAAGTAGAAGCGAGTTGCCAAGTTGCCGCCTGCGAATGCAATCAAGTGCAAGTGGAGGCGTGGCAGCGCCTTCAAAACTTAAGGTGAACCAAAAGGGAACAGTTAGCTATATACGTGTAGCCAGATATGTATGTGTCTGCCACGACTCGTATATCTTTATCAATTGGGAGTTCGACTTGTCAGGCAATGCCACAATCTGCAAATATCCACAGACAGCAGCAGCAGCAGCAGAAGCAGTCTGCTGTAATCTGCTTCACGTAATGAAAGCCGAAGTCGTTTGCATTGCTTTTGTGGCAACTCAACATGGCTAGCAGGCGGCAGGTAAAATATTCCCACTTGGTTAGACATAGATGGAGGGGGCAGCTTGGCTAACGACATTGAAAATGCTTGTCGAACTTGAAAATTATTCGATTAAGTGCATTACCGGCGAGACATGGATCGGCAATCAAACTGAATTGCATACACACAGAGAGAGAGAGAGAGAGAGTGAGAGAGCGAGAGAGAGAGAGCGAGAGAGAGACAGAGAGAGAGAGATGAGTCCAAAAATCCACTTTCCCATTTTCATTTACAATATTCAATACTCAATAGAAAGAGCTCTTTTATAATTTGAGGGGGAGTGAAGAGGGCAGCTCTGCTGCAGGCGCTCCATTGTTGTGACTGCCACATTGTCGTGTCGTGTCGTGTCTGGGGAGTTGTTGTTGTTGTTGTTGTTACTGTTGTTGCTCATGCCAAGCTTGCCTTATTTATGTTGATTGTGTTTTTGCCTATGCCAATCAATGGGAGCACACTTTCGGGTGCGTTAAGCCTTTGTGACCAGCCCCAAGGTATGCTTTAATTTAATGCATTGTCATTGCCAGAGTTGTCGCCATTCACTAATGCTTGTATCGATTTCTATCCGATTGACAGTTTCCTGTTAACTTAAATACATAAAACATGTGTAATATTAGCTGGAAAATTTAACCTAACTCAGCAGTTTTGTTGTAAATATTGGACTACTTTATTATAAAGCTTTTTAAGGAACAATCGGTTGATTTTTGCGAAATAAAGGCAAGTTCAAAAAGTTGACAATTTGACTTTAAGCTACTAGGGTATATAATCAAAAGTTTATGAAATAATCTATTGTGATTAAATAATTGAATTTTATTCGAATAACAAATTTCATACTTTGTGACAAATATAAACTTGGATATATACAGAACACTCTAAAGATCCTAACTGGAGATTTCTAACATTTTTAATTATATATAATATTAATTTCTAGAACTAAAACTTACCGATTTGTCTTCGGGGCTGTGCACATAATGCACAGTATTCTCAATCTTATCGCCTTCGAGATGGGCTGGCAGCGATGTGGCGAGCAGATCTTGATGAATGTGAGGATGAGGATAGGAGTGAACTGGCTGCTTCTGCATTGTGGGATGATGCACAATGTGCTCCACTGTGGTTATGGGTTGCTCATCGCGAACGCCCTCGTAGCCATGCGATAATCCATGTCCTGGCAAATAGTCAATGAAGGAGCTGGGCGTGGGCAACTTGCTGGCCACGGCTGGCAGCTCTTTGACATCGTTGTTGCCCGACTCCACAATGGGCACATATTGCTTCGTTTTGCCCATGCCAATCAGACGACCCGGCTGCACTCCCAGCGAGCTGAGGTCCGTTTTGAATGCACCGGGAACTGGTGCCGGCTGCTGCTGTCCCGGATGGAAAAGTATGGGCGCAGTGTTGTCCTGCGGACGGGGATCGGTTACTTGGGCCAGCAGCAGCTGTTTGGGCTGACGATGTAGTTTAGCCTGCATCTCCTTAGCCAGCAGATAGGTGAGTCCATGGATCTGGTCGTCAGGCGACTTGCCAATCAGCGTGGACAGCTCCTGGAATTCGGGCATCTGTTTGTAGTGCTCCTTAATGTTATCTGCTGGCGCGTGATACTCAATCTTAATGAGTGGGTTTTGGGTGGGATCTGGTTCAGCTTGAACCTCATACTGATATTGCTCAATGGGTCGTCCATAGACTGGCGTCGACTCCAGCAACGGATCCGGCTTGGAGGGTCGAAATTTTGGTAGAATAACATTTACTTTCGGCTCTGGCAGAGATGGCTCGGGAGCTGCCTCAGCGGTGTAGGTGTGATGCACTTGCTCCACAGCTTGTGGAGCTGTCTCCTGCACCACAATCGGCTGCTGGATGGTGGACGGAGCTTGGTAAACATGCGCATATTGTGGCTTGTAAACATAGCGCAACTGTTCCACAACGGGCACGGGCTGAATGTGGACGTGCACCGGCTCCACGGGCTTGGCTGCCACATATTTGATATAGGCCGTTGGCTTGGGCACATACGAGACGGGCTTCACCTTGTAGTGCTCGTAGTCCACCTTTTGGGGCGTCAAATATTTGATGTAAGCCTTGCCCCCGTTGCCATCCTTGATTATCTGCGAGATCACTTTTTGCACCTCGTGGGGCAGCGTGTTGATAGACTTCTTGGCCTTGAGTGGCGCCTCCTTGTAGACATACATGCGTTTGGACTCTGCTGTAGATTCACCAGACAACAGCATGTTGTCCTCTTGGCTTGTTTGGGTTGTAGTTTGATTTTGATGCCGATTCTGATTCTGATTATGATTTATTGCCGTTTCCATGGTAAACAGATTGGTTGGTTTTAGGTTTTTCTCAGTGCGTTGTAGCGAAGCTGGCAAAGATGTCTTGGCATCCGCTAGCTCAAATTTGAGCACTTGCTGTGGAGCTGATCGTTTGGTGCGTTTAGATTTACGCTTGGGCTGCTTGGCGGTTGGGTGCACTGCAGCCGAAGCTGGATACTTTTGCAAATCCAATGCCCTGCCACGCTGGATGTGCTGTGCCATGATGGCGTCCGGTTCGCGGGCATCTGTCGCCTCGAAGGGAATCATTTCCACCTTAAAATTGGCTGGCTGGCGATTCAAAGTTGATCTGCGGAATCTACGTGGTTTCCGAGATCGCTTGTTGCTTGGTTTTGCAGTGCTGCTGGGCACAGCAACTGGAGCTGATGTTTGAGCTGGAGTTAGAGCAGTAGTTGGAGCGGGTGCTGGCTTAAGCGCACGCTGCTGATGCTGGCGGAGTAGCTGCTTCAATTCCTGGCTAGGCTCTACGGCATCGCTGAGCTCGAAGCGCAACATGCGCGGAGCATTGGGCAATTGACGTTCCTCCCGTTTGGTTCGGACATTTGCAGTGCGCGTGGGATTCCCAGGCTGCTCGTTGTTCTGATTAAAGGCGGCCAAATAGCTGTCATCGCTGGGATTATCGATGTGACGCATGCTGCGCAAGTTGCGTTGATCAAAATAGCGTTGCATGTCCTTGGAAGAAGACCAGAAAATAGTAGAGTTTAGCAGAGGAAATAGGACAAATATTTTTCAATAGTATTTCTATGATAACAAAAGAATTAATACAAATAGAATTATAAAACAACGCGTTGAAATTCACACCACATTTGTCCCATTGAAAAACTAACATTTGGCGTCAAAAGGGTGGCCAGATTATTAGCATATTAATCGGCACTGTTAACGATTGATTACAGCGAGAAACTCACCAC
Organism: Drosophila longiperda; assembly: GCA_035042125.1. Lineage (NCBI taxonomy): Eukaryota > Metazoa > Arthropoda > Insecta > Diptera > Drosophilidae > Drosophila > Drosophila longiperda. The sequence continues at coordinate 6,735,376 of JAWNLV010000107.1, read as the reverse complement.
ACCAGCGAAAATGGATGAGCTAATTAGTAATAGATAACACGAATGTGTCGCAATAAGAAAGAGGAAAGGGAAATAAAAAAAAAAAAAAAACAAAGTTTGTTAAGCGGCGAAAAGTCTACATGTAAACAACAAACATAACTATTTTATTGCTGCTATAAATAGACATAAATATATATTTCAACAAAGTGTAATAATAATGCGAATACTTACCTCATAGCTGGCGAATGTGTCGAGTGTGGGAAAGCGCTGCCAATTATCAGCTGCTTTACTCAAAGTGATATGCAAGCCAAATGCAAATAGCAGCTGGAATAAACAGATATAAAAAATTGTTTACATGCTTCTCCAAATGATGGAATGCAATGTTAAGGTTCAATTTGTGGGATCAAGCAACTTTAGTTTGGTTAATAAAATAAAATATGCATGTTGATATTAAAGAGCTAAGACCATAAATATGTCAATAAGCTGTCCACCTGCATAAGCCGCTTTTGACCACTTTCACTTTCAGCGGACCAACAGCTTGCCACATTTGGACGGAAGCTGTTGTAACTGCAACTTGACTCTCAATTCTCGCTTTTGTAAACTCGTTGCGCACGCGTTGTAACCGTTGATCATTTAGCAGTTCACTTACCACCACGGGGCACCCAATTCACAGTTACTCCATGCTACCACCTCCCGCTCACCCCTCTGTCTGGCATGCCAAAAAGGCTCATTCATGTTCAGCTTATGCGCCCGGTTCCACTTTCACGCCAACAACTTGTTGAACTTGTGGCGTGGCATTGCTTTTATGGTCATTAAACTTATTGACCAGTTTGTGGATATTTTTACCATTGGCCAGCATTGAATTCGCCTTTATTTGATTTACTCGCTAGCTTATATAAGCCCAATTATGGTATCGACATTATCTCTGATTATGCAATGTCGGCCAAGCAACAATTGAGGCTAACTCAGGTGAAATTAAGTAATCAGAATGGAAATCATAATGCGATATGGTGCTGAAAATCAAATAATCTTTAAGGTTGGTACAAATTAGTTAAATAATTTAATAATCTAATTGGAATATGGCTTGGCAAAAACATGAATGAACAATTTCTAATTTTTTGTAATTTCTTTAAATATATAAAAGATATTCAGCTTACTGAGTAAATATATATATACATATTTAATATAAATATCCATATAGAGATCTTTAGCCTATTGAGAGTATTAAAATTAGCAGTAAAATTACTTTTACACAAATGAATATTTAAAATAATATTCCTTGTTCATTTTGCCTGTTTTAAAGATAACTGGCATAGTCACTTAGCGTTTATAAATAACTAACAATATTACACAGAAAATTTCTGGTTGTTTTGTAATTGTACTCAGCGGTCTTTAAGCCCACAAAGTGAGCTGCAAAAGTGTAATTTTTAATACATTCAGGTAGTTTTATGTCGCATAGTCAATTGCCATTTAACTAAGCCCTGCGATCCAAATCCAAATGAACTGTCAACAGTCGTTAAAAATGCAACCGCGTAAACATTTAACGGCCGTTAAAACTGCGCCTGAGTGAATTTTTATGAACTTTGTAGCAACCAGCGTGCAGCAGTCGACACACACAAACATCCCCTTCCACTGTTCTACACACGCCACCATGAGTCTGTCTAATACGCCTACCTGTTTGGGGCAAGTTGAGCCCTATTTTCCACTTGTTGTATGCACCAGTTACCCCTGCAGTTGGCTGCTGTCAGTGGCTCAGTCCTTTTAGCCACTCTTCACTACATAAAATTTTATGTGCTTTCTATTTAACACTTTGGGGCTAGTGGCAAAAGGTTCATGTTTTTTTCTGGGCCAAGGAAATGTTTTTTCATTTTATTAAAGCCACGCGCGGGCAATTTTAAAATTCAATAGAAAACTTCAATAAAAAGTTGTTGCTATTCTTAGTTTTCTGATGCTCATTTTGGCCAAGTAATTGTTGCTGCGTTGTTTTACGAGTTGAAAAGTGCTAGTAAACCATTTTTTATGCCCTCATAGAGCGCCTGAAGATTTGTGACAACTTTGCTTATGGCCTTGTTCGCTTTAATGGTATTAGGAAGAAAAATCCTTTAAAAATCTAAAAATTATATACTTATTACATCTTTTTACTAACTAAAATTACCAGTTTATGATTTTATACTTAAGTTTTTACGCTAGTTTTATTTTGTGGTTTTTTAATAGTTTAAGTTTTCAAAAGTAAACACTTTCTTTATAATATAAACTTTGAGACAAGTATGTTTATAGGTTTTCAATAGTCTTTTGAACTCAAGATGTTATTTTCAACATTTCTATAATGTTACTCATACAACTTAGCGGGCAATTGGCTTTTGTTTGCTGGTTTTGGCCACAACCACGAAGTGTGTGCAGGCGTTTTCATTAACTTCTTGTTGCAATTGTTTTTTGTTGTGTTGCTTTTATGCCACTTGCAAATTGTTAGTTTGTTTTTACTGCTTGTTGCTTGCTGAGGCCAACAAGGCGGAAAAACGTTGCAAGACAGTTGAAGAAAATTGGGCCAGACTAAGGGCATAACTTGGCTAATTGTTGCTGGCCATGCGAGCCAAGAGACGAGGAGGGGTCGGGTGCAGCCGAGTTCGTTGTTGGCCTGCACTCAGAACCAGTTTTCCATTTTTTTTTTATGTTTGTATTGCTGTACGTAACGAAAAACCAAAGTCAAGTTCAATGTACATAAAAGGCTGTTAGAGAAAACCGTGGGTGGATTGGAGGAGAGATGGGTGGGCAAGGGAAGGAGTGTGTCTCAGTCTGCAGGCTTCTGAATAGTGATGCAAAAACCGAGGCCAACACACAAGGAAATGCGCTGTGAGAAATTGTACAAAAGAAATGCTGGAAATTGCCCCAAAGTTTTCATCCATTTAAATTGCAAATTTCCAGTTTCGATTGCAATTGGCAAATGTTTCAATTTTTTTCTGTCTTTCTTTCTTTCTCTTTTGCTCTTCACTCGGTTTTTTTTTTTTGCACATTTCCAGATGGACCGTCGTCTGTGTGGTGTGGTTAGATAACCGTAAACATTTTTATGAACGGGGTTCGAGGTCATAAAAGCAAATGCCACATGCGAAAACTTGCGCAACACTCGAAGCGAAGCGAATGAAATGAATGCACTGGAATGAATGAATGAATGAAATGGAATGCATTTCGAATAAACATATTTGCTTTAAGATTTTATAGTGCTTAATTAAATAAGTTTGCCCAACGGCATATCTAATGCAGCAAAAATATAAAAATATATAAGTAAAGCGGAATTTTTACTTTTTCCAGCTAATTAAAGTTCAAGTGCCCGACAGTTGGGAAAAAGTTTCCGTTTGGTGGGTGTATGAATTTTAAATAAATTATACATGCATGCAACGTCAGTTTCCGGCCACCCATAACGGCACTTGTTGGGCGAAAAACTGTAGCGGAAAAGCGCGCATCATCTGCAGATCTTTGCAGCCGTTTAATTTCGACATTTTCGACAGCGACCATTTTCTCGGACCCTTGTCATTTTCACGGCTCAATTGCAGTTTGTTGCTGCAGCAGTTGCATGCCACATGCCCAACGCTCCCAGGCTCAATTTCCTTTTATTTATGCATATGCATATGCTCTGATAGCTATCGCTGTCTCTGTCTCACTTACCAGGCATATGAGGCCGTTGTCTTTTATCACGTTTCTTGCCATTTTCTTTTCGCGCGTTTTGCGTGCGACTTTTGTCGCTTCGCTTACTTCGGAAGTGCGACAAATGAGGCGTCAAGCTGTTGTTGTTATTGTTGCCACGTTCAACGGTGTGGCAGTTTAATTCGCAACGTTGATAAGTTGCTTCTTGTTGTTGCTGCTTTTCTCGCTCACTTTTTATGCAAATTTTAATTAGCCTTTAAGGCAAAAGATATATATTTAAGTGCACAATTAAGTTTCTGTTGTTCTTAGTACAGTTTAAGTGATTTGTGCTTTGTTTTTGATTATTTGAATTTTATGGAGATTATTTTTTTTTATTTTTATATTACTATAAAATCGGCGAAAATATTTAATTTTGGTTAGTTGCGTTTCCGTTCATATTAACATTTTAAGTTTTTATTTGTGATCTGTGTTTTGCGTCACGTTTTAACATTAATTATATAGTTTTTGAAAATTATATTGTTTAATGTGCTTCTTTTAATTTATATAATTTTTTTTGTTGGTGCACATTTGCGAAAAACAAACTTTGTCTATTTAATTTAACTTTAGCTTTGCGCTTTGTATAAAGTTGGTCCGTCGTTGCCGCCACTTCGTTCGTTTCTCATTTATTTAATGCGACTTTTAATTTGAGTTGAGTTTTCTTTTGTTTACTTTTGGGGGCTGCCTGCTCAAAACTGGAGGAAAAACCGCACGCTTGCGCGCTGCTCTTGCAACTGTGCCTCAAATTTTCGCGCCACTTCAGTTTTGTGTGTGCTTGCAGCGTCGCAATTTTCTCTAAGATCCCCAGCCAGTTTTTCCGTTTTTCAAAAAGTCGTCGCTGTCGTCGCCGTTGTTGTTGTCTTTGTTGTACACGTTGTTGTTGTTTTAGTTACTGTTAAATTTTTCATTTCATTTCTGTTTTTTTTTTTTGTTTGTTTGATATTTTTTTAAGCAGAGTGCATCACATTAAATGGTGATGGGATCTGGCATTGTGGCAAACATTTCCGAATTTTTAAATCAATTCCCAGCTATAATAGAAATGCATATGCATGAAATCTTTCACTTTTTAGAAAATAGAAAACACTTAACACGAAACTTCAGTCTTTTCCTATACATTTCCAATTTTAATTTATATTTCAAAGTAATTCATGCTCTTGATTTAGATTTTTGGTTTGTTTTCAAAATAAATTTGTTTTGCAGCATATCTCTTAAATGTAGACATTCTTATTTTAATTTAAAAAAATAACTAGCTGTTTTTAGATATGCAGCTAATATCTATTTATTAAATACCTTCGCTTAAAATAAATAATAAGCCCCTTTTAATTTGATTTAATTCTAATTAAAGTATAAAGTTAAATGAATTTTAGAGAAAACTATTTATACAATTATATAAGTAATTGTTCCTTGCCTTTTACTGACTTAAGTTTTAACAAAATATTTAACAAACAGAATAATTTAATAATATTTGAATTTATTCATTCTATTGTTTTCTCGAATTCTAAAAGGACATTCATTAGTCGACCAGCTTCTTATAATTTCTATCCTGGCACTTGTTTATTACTTGCATTTTGAGCCTGTCTGTCTTTTGGCCATTGGCAACAACTGCGAGTCGCATTTTTGGCCATGTCTCTGGCCAAGTGCCTGCAAAACTTTTGACCATAAACTTTGCAATGTGCGACTAGTTATTGATGTTGTTATGACTGCTGCTGCTAATGTTGTTTATGACCAGCATAAAGAGATAAAAAATAATAGATATTTACGCGGTGTTTGATGCATTTTGACTGAGCATTGCTGTTTGCGGCTTTATAATTAATTTGTTAATTGCCACAAGTTGCACGCACTTCCTACTCGAATAAGTACACACCCTAATCATGTCTGATTACATGATTTGTAGGAAGAATTTTGAGTACTGACTGGCATCGATTGGATAACAACAATTGGCACAAAGCGCGCGCCATGTGAAAGTTCAACCATTATGCAATTGCCAACTAGCAACATCCAGACACAAACAACAAAAACGAGCTACAGCCAACACGTTGCAAGCAGCGCTGCTCAGTTGACGCTGCCGTTGCAGTCACGCACGTGCTGCCGCAGATGAAGTAGCTGACAGATTATTTTTATTAGTGCCTGCGGCTCTGAAACAGCTCTGAGGTTTGGGCTTTCTGGCTTTTTGGTTTTCTGGCTTGAGTTATCGGTGTTGTCGCATCTGCGGCGCGACTTCAACGATTAGTGCCAGATTTGGCGCCGAAATAAAGTCATTGATGATAACCACAGGGGGGAGTAGTCGGTTGGGATTGGGGTGGGGTGGCCAACACTTTCACATGACTCTTGTGGCTTAGAGTAGCGGTTTGTGGCAGTCGCTGCAATTGAAATTGACTTATCAGCTGAACAGTTATGGACGGGTCAGTGGTGTGGATATCAAAGGGGGCTATAATCTGGCTGAGTTATTGGTTAATCTATTACTATGGAAGGGGCTGAAGCTGGCAGAGTTATCCCTACAAAAATTATTACCAATATTTAACTAGGATATTATTACTACTAAATAAAATTGCAGCGAGTTACAATTTTAAATACACCAATATTTCTAGATTTTTAATATTTAATATTTTGATAAACTGTGATTTCTATTGAAGAAAACATAGTAACGTTTTTTTTTTTACTAAAAAGAGAATACTAAATTTTTTTAAAACAAAAACCCATTTTTTATTTCTTGTGCAGCGGCCCACAGTTTTTCTATGGCAAAGCCCCCACAATTTGTGCCCTGAACGCCAGAGGGCGTTTGTGTGCTCAGGCTCAAAAGTGGTCACATAATTGCAGTAATCGTGGCAGATTTACAATCTCGCAATAAATTCAAGACACAGCACACACAATGATGGCAAGAAGTAAGCTGCTGCTGATAACCCCAGTGTCCCCAGTGTGTAGCACTCACCCCACGTACCCCCCCTTTGTAACGCAGGCGAAGTTGCAGTTGCAGTTGCAAATGCAGCTGCAATAGGCGGAAATCTCACACAGAAAGTTGCATGCGGATGCAGTCGTCGTCGTCGTTGTCGTCGTCGTTGTCGTCTTCTCTCCTGGTGCGGAAGTTTAACCAACTAACAAAGTGACTGAGACTGTGACTGAGACTGTGACTGAGACTGAGACATGGTAACTGAGATGGCAACGAAGATGTAGTTTTCCTCCCCCAACACACTCCTGTAACCCTCCACCTCTATGAGACTAACGCATGACAGCAAAGCTGTGCAACAAACATTCACATCCATGAGGAACTACGGGGCGACATTTGTGGACAAAAATGTGTTGATGTTGACGCTGGCGTTGGAAGTGCGTGCTATTTAATGAGTTGCACTTGTCGCTTGTCGCTTGACAAATGTTCATGATCCACTTTTAACAATGTGACCTCACCGGACCAGACCAAACTAGTTGCCACATATTCGATTAATTGCTAATTGCCGCTAAATGCTATCGTTTAATTTTTCTGTTTGTTTATTTTTTGTTAAATTTGGACAGTTGGTCATTTGGCTAGGAGGAAATGGCTGGCGGTTTTATTGAAGCGCTTAATATCGATGCGATCAGTTTTGTAAATTTTAATTGAGCCATCGAATGCTTCCTCATTGTCAGCTTGGTTAGCCTGTTGCTATTGTTGTTGTTGTTGCTGTTGCTGCTACTGCCTTAATTGTCTGCCACTTCCCGTTTTCGTGGTCAGGCCGATCAGCCTCGAAATCTAATTACGCCATACGGCCACACGGACAGTAGTGTGCCCAACACAGCACCCGAAAATCCAACGAGCACAGCAAATTGACAACACAATAAACGTCGGTAGGCTACAAGGGGAATGAGAGCGGTGTGTGTGTGTGTTTGTGTGTGTTTTTAGTGGCTAGTGGGAAGTGTCACACATATGCGACAGTTTCTGATTTATGAACACAATTTCCAGTTTGACAATGAGCCGAGTAGATGGCCAGGCCAGGCCAGACCTTAATACGGCTTTGGATTCCGATTGGGCACAGGAAGCTGCCAGATGTATAGGGAGCAAGTTCAGAGTTTCGTTGCTATCTGGGCGACAATGCAGGCGCAGCTTAGTTTACGGCAACACACACACACACACACACACACACACACCACTCCGACCATTGGCTAGGTGAGTTATGTTAATTGAGATTCTTGAACGGATATAATAAGAAATAGCAGCTGCTGTCCGCCTGTCGGTCTCTCTGAGTGCACCCTCAACCAACTCCTAAAGGAACTACAATTGCCACTGGGTTGGCTATAATTCAGGACTAACCTGCCCAGTTGCCTGTCATTGAAATCACACAAGAATCCATAAGGCAGCCAGTCAGAAAACTCTGGCAATAACAATCGAAAAGAGTTGTCTAATTTAGCGGAATTTTAGCTTTTATTTGTTAAGTTATTCACAAATGCAGTTGGCTATATTTAGAGTTATATATTTAAAGTTAGATTTCGACTGAAATCCAACTTTGATTCTAGAGTTTAAAACATGATTTATATGCCTTGATTTTTGAAAATCGATTTAATTTTGATTAAGTTGTGGTTGAGGAAAGTTTTGGCTGGTTTTATATGCATTTTTAGAGATATACATTTTGCATAATAATCGAACTGGAATCACGTTTCCAACTCTGAATGCAGTATTAAATTTGTTAAGCAAAAGATTATCTGCATAAATTCGAAAATTTTGTATTCTGCTGAAATGCAAGAAGATGCATTATTTTACAAAATACCAATATATGCATTTTAATCGGAGACTTTTAACTCATTTTTCTCTTAATGGCAATGCGAAGATGCTTAAAAGGGTTCTCAATCAAAACTCAAACAAAGGCTTTCAGTCTGAATGTTGTCCGATAAATGTGACGACGATGTTGAGGGGGGGTAGGATTGAAGTAGGAGAAGAGAGGAGAGCAAGATGGTGGAGAAAAGACAAGAAGACCCATACGAAGTCCACTGAAAACTCATTTAAGGCTCCATTTCACAATGAGAAACATCAGCAACTGAGAAGGCAAAGAAGTTCGAGAGGGAGAAATGACAATGCCAATGGATATGGTTGTGTGTGTGTGTGTGTGAGTGTCTGATAGCCAAGTCAAAATGATAGGGGCCCAAGGAGGACGGCAAGAAACCATACAACATTGAACGTTGCCTCTTCGAGACAATTTGCCACTTTAATTGCCGCAATTTTTTGCCCATTTTTAAGTCAAATTCACTTGATGGGTCTTGCAACATTTTCGTTATCGTAGCTGTTGTTGTTGTTTTTCAGTTGAGCTCAGTTCGGTTCTGTTCGAATCGTTTTGTTTGATTTTACATTATTGTTGCTGTGGCTTTTTCCAACGCCTGACTGCCCCCAAAAACAAACCAACCAAAAAAGGCAACAATTGTAAATTGCTCTCTCTCTCCCTCTCTCTCTCTCTCTCTCTCTCTCTCTCTCTCTCTCTCTCTCTCTCTCTCTCTCTTTCTCTCACTCTCTCTTGCTCAGTTGAATGTCTGACCCTGGTCTCATGTGTTGTTCCCATTGCTTATTGTCTCTAGCCCTGTCCATCTCTACCATATCTCGTTGCCTCACCCACCTCCCCCATTATTCGGTTCCCGTCCTTGCAGCTGTGTGTGTTGCCCTCAAATGTTTTGTAATTGCAAACAATTTGATATTAAGTACGATTTCTAATTGTGCGAATGATTGCTTTTCGTTGAGGCAGCCACCCTGGGTGTGTGTAGCTGGAGGCGACACTTGCGTCATGTGGGTGCCTTAAAATGCCACCTTCGCTTATCGAACATTGTTAAAAATTTGTCTTCAGATTTATTGTTGCTGTCTTCGGTAGTTGATAAACCTTAATTGCGATTGCAAACAATTTGAAATCAATTGGCAAATGATTCTCACACTTTAACTAAATTTTAGCTCGCTTAATTGCTATTTACTTTCTATCGAAAACTAAAGAAAATTAATAAAGGTTTTATTTAGCTATTCATCAAAGATTTCAAGTGGTTGGGTAACTTTCATTAGACTATTCATTTTCAATACCTATAAATAAAACGTTGACTTAATCTGCATTAAGTAGACCAGTGACAGTTCTGAAGACAGCACAAAAAAAAGAAAAATATATATTTATATATATATTTATATAAATAGGTATTCTCAGTGGTATACACATTTGGTGGTACTAAGTCTAATCCAAGCTGGCAGCTGAATAAATTAATTGACCAAACTTAATGATAAATATGCAGAAGCTGAACGCTGTCCAAGCAGCTCAGATGCAATAAACCAAAATCACAGTGGCCATATAATTAATTAAACTTTTATTGTGTTTGGCAAACCCGTAGTAAGCCCGCCAACCTCTCCACACCCCCCACAAGTACCCTTCAACTATCTTCGACTTGGGCGCATTTAATTTGCTTTAATAGTAAGTCCATGTTTTATTTCACTGCTTGCCAGAGATATCTAAAATCTTTTAATACCACAAATGGCATTTGCAAAAGGACAAACTAAAATATCACTCATACGCCAAGTGGCCGATTTGCTATTGTAGCTCACCCACCCATATCTAAACCCAGTTGCCCCATTAAATTTATGCTTGTGTTGTGCTCGCTGCGCTGGCATTACCACTAAATTTGCTGGCTGCGTTTTTGGCAATTTCCTAGAGTTCGAGAGGACCAAATGTCCTTCGCATCGCTTCGCTCTGCTCTTAATCTAAATCTGCATGTCAACTCGAAGACCGCATAAATCACAAAATAATCCCAAAGTAAAATAGCGATGGGGCACAGCCGCATGGCCAGCAGCTGTCCTCAATGGGCGTGGCCCTGTTGGGGCGCATTAACTTCAATTGTCTTTGTCTCGGGCCACGCCCACAAAACCCACTGATTACACTCAACTCCAATGATTCCTTTTTTGAAAATCGCTTTGACAATTTTACCAACTGAGCTTCCGATGGTGTGGGAAAGCAATGTTATTTGCCTTGTTAGGCCAGCCCACTTTTGAATTTTTGGGTCTACTAGTATTATGCATATATATATATATATATATGTATATATGTATATTGGGCGACAGTCTCACTCACATGGCGCATTTTTCGACTGAAAGGGCTTAGCTACCTAGTCTGGGGCCTCAGCCACTTAATTTTTATCGAGACAATGCGAACCCGGCCGCAAAATGTAATTCAACGCAATCGCATTCAATTTTATTTAAAATTGTTAAATCGCTTTCACAGCAAATGGCCCCATTCGGCTAAGCAGCCCTTTTTGAAATCCTCTTTTAGACTTTCGGCAGGAGTCTTCTTGACTTGCTTTTTAGTTTGAAATACTAAGATTTGCTTGCAGGTTTGTTATATATATATATTTTTATATTTATAATCTAAAAGAATTAGTAATATCAATGGGAAAGAAAATACAGATGGAAACATATATATATAATCAAAAGATCGTTTTGTATTTACAAATATGCCGATATAATTCATGAAATAGAGTAACAGGAAATCGGTTTTTATTTACTTAATATACCCCCCGAGTCAGTGACCCTCTGTGCTAAAGCGGCTTGCAGTGATTTGTTTTATTATTTGCGGTCCTGGGGCAGCATGTTGCGCGCTGCTCGTTGCTCGTTGCTCGTTCCTCGTTGCTCGTTGCTCGCTGCTCGTTTACCGTTGTGTGCTATTTAAACCCAACGGCAGTTGCAGCTAATGCTGATTTCATTTGTTGTTGTTGCTGGGAGAGACAAATATTGTAAATGAGACTGCGACAAAATCATCAGACAAAGGCGACAATGAGACAATGAGAGCGAACAGGGCGTTGGGCGGACAAGGCTCACAAAATGGATTTACTTCTATCTGCCATCCACATATATTGTAAAGTGGTGTTAACGAGATACACAGCAAAAAAAAAAAAGAAAAGGCTCATGTAGAAAAGCTTTTGGGCCGCCGAACACAAAGGGAGCCAAACGAATGCTGGGGGAATATTCTGAGGATTCTCTCAATTGAAATAATTAAGTGTCAAAATGGCGCACTTTGTTTCGGAGGGTGCTGTTTTGGGTTCTGGGATTTTTGGCGGAAATGAATGAAAATGAAAATCATTTTTCGTGAAAATTACTTGGCAAATGTAAGCTTTTATGTGTTGTGTGTACTATTGGGGTAGTGGCTGCAACGTCAGGTGCCGTGTGGCAAGTTACACACAAAGTGTAAACAGTTTAAAGTAATTTGGTCCTATGCAGGTTGAGCTTAGAGTGGAGCCCTTGAAGGCTTTCCCATTGTGAACGGAAACTCGTCCTGTGCCGCAGCTAGCATTAACTACTTATTGCTGAGCAATTGCTTTGTGTCTTTGTTAGAAATGATTCAAATGTAAATCTTTTGGATTTAGAAACAGATTTGATGTATCACTAAAGAGAATGAGTTGGGAGTATGGCAGTATGTTGATGGATTAGTTTAAATAATTTATGGAATTTACAATTGTTTGTTTAGGTAATAAACAATAAATAACTTCAGTTATTTCGCAGATCAGTGAGAATCCTTAACTAAAGAGTTGGATTATTCTTATGTATAATAAATTTTTCAATTCATCTTTATTGTTTGGTAACCCCTTGTATATTTTACACATATGTACTTCACTCGCTCGAAAAGAAGTGATTTTAATGCTGTTTTTATAATACCGTCGGAAATCGTTTCCAGATAAACTGTGGATTTTTATTAGTTTCTGTTTATGTATTATAATTCGATCGAGTTATTTGTTAGCTCTTTCGATCCTTTTTTAATTGAACATTTCGATTGCATATCGCCAAATCTTAGAGAAGATTTCAGTTTACCGCTTTAGTTTTTATTTATTTTTAATGATTTCTTGTCCCTTGTCACCCTGAATGGCTCACGCAATCCACTCAACAGCACGTTATGCATGACAAATCTTACATCTTGTTGTGGCTGTTGTTGTTGCCACACAGATTTTCCAATCTAAATAATTTACCACACTCGCACATCCAAATAAACAACAAGCAAACAGTCAACCAACAACTAACAAAACACACACAAAATAAACACTCCGTTGTTGCCCGCACTTTTACTTAACTTTTTAGCGACCCATGCGACCAAAGTTTGAATCCGTTCCCCCTTTCTGCCCGTCTGCCCCTTTGCTAGTTGTAAGTCGAACATGGAAACTTTACCAATATACTGGGGGCAACATTCCCCTGTCCGCAATCTACTGCAATCGGCTCCCTTCCCGCCAGACTCTGGCGCAGGTTTCGGCTGCCATCTGAATCCGCAATCCATTGTCGACCTGCTGACCGCGCTGCACGAAAACCGCACGCATGCTAGAAGTGTGGCCAGAGATGCTGGAGCTGCCTGACTGCCTCACTGCCTGCCAACCTACCTGCCTCGCCGTAGGATGAAGCTGCCAACTTGATGCTGAGCTTAAAGTACCGCAAGAGTTGCTGTTGTTGTTGTTGTTTTTGACAGAAAATTGCTGGCAAACGGTTTGGCAAAAGATGGCCAGCTCAATGCACACAAAGAATGTTGTTCTTGCTCCTGCTCCTGCTCCTGTTCGATTGCTGGCAGGAGCTGCTGCCTGCACCTGGTCTTGGACTTGGTAGCTTGGCCACCCGCTGTGTGGCAGTCATCGACAGTGCAACGCAGGCCGCAACACAGTTATGCAATCACAAAACTTTCCAACCAGCTCAATGTCTCCCCCTCTCCTTCACTCTTTTTCTAACTGGGTATTTGACTCTCTCTGTCTTTCAGGCGGCCACTGATTGAAATTCTTAGCCAAGCAGCTTTGCTTGTAATTTTCAGCATCATCTCTCGTCTTTTCATTATCGTAGTAGTTGTTATTATTATTATCAAAATCATCTATGCGTGCCTCCAACTGCTGCTTCTGCTGTTGCTGCTGTTGCACAGCTTATGTCTGCTTGCCTGCCTGCCTGCCTCGTGCTTCGACGTGCGTCCTTCATTCGGCTTCATTGTCAGTTGCCGGTTTGCTTTTCTATGTGAAGGATTCATCCATAACGTTTTTCTACTCTTGCTCCTGTAATATCCTTATTTTGTTGTTGTTGCTGGAATATACAATCAAATTGGTTGCTCCTGCTGCTGAAATTTCTTATTGGCTTGCCAATAATCTGTATTTTCTCTCATTTTTCTTTCTTATTTTTATACCATATTTATTAGTGCATTGCATTTGAGTTCTTTGATTAGTTTTCTGCACCAGTGCTAGCTGTAGATTGTAAATTGCTATTTTGGGCTGCAATTGCAGCCTATATTAAAGACTTAGCCCAATGAATGATTTATCATATCCGTTTCAACAATAATCTCCTTGATTTGATTCCTGTTCTACTGGCTCAATTAATTAATTTTCATAGCATGCTTTTAGGCTTGATCTTTAAAACGATGGCTTAACAGCTGTTAACTCATGTTAGCCTCTGTTATTTCAATTGCTAGCTTAGCACTGTTACCTAAAGAGGCTTTTATCTCTGTAGCACACACACACACACACACATATAAGTGCAGTTTTTTTTTTGTCATATGTTGACCATTGTGTTGTCGCACTCTTCACACCCTTAAGTTTTTATTCGTTTTTTCAGTGCACTTTACATTGTTAGCACGTGGCAAACTTCTTGCGTCATATTTTTCGTTGCTGCAGCGCTGATTGAATGGAATCTGTGGCGTGCCTACACAAACACAAACACAGACATACACATACACACGTATGTGTGCTTGTGTTTACTTGTGTGTAAGTGCTTGTGTTCGTTTTCATGTTTGTTTGTTCATTTGTTGTCGCCGCTTGTTAAACGTCAGACATTTTTGTGAGCTGCAACTGGCAAATTAAACTTTTGACATGACTGTGCATTTCTGTGTGTGTTTGTGTGTGTGTGTGTGTGTGCGTGTTTGCCAAGTGTTTGCGGCTATTGCTGGCTGGCGTCTCTACACCTGCAGCTGCAATCTCGCTTGGCCGTAGACAGCAGCAATTTGACTGCTGCACAATCGCCACAAAATTGTCGCCCATTAGCACTAAGCAGTCAGTCCGAACAGCAGCAGCCAGTCAAATAGTTAGCCATGACACGAGCCCATGTCAGGCGACAACTTTGCAAAAAACTTTTCATTGCCTGCACTTGCCACAAATTGCCACGGCATATTCACATTTTTAAGACATTTGTAACGCATTGCAGATAAATTTATAAATATTCTTACAAAAATCAAATGAAATATTAATTAATTCTTACAAATTGAATAAAGGTTGTCTGAATTTGATTTTTATATTAATTTTCGGCTTGTCGACTTTTCAATTTCTCCCAATTTGTCGACAGAGAATTAATTCTTTTTTGTTTGTTGGTTTATTTGGTTTTAGTTCATTAAGGTAGAGCATGTAAGATTCCTTTTAGAATGCACTTGACACTTTGTCGTTTTTGGTTGTGAATCCTGTCCACCAATGCACGCCAGTATCTCTACGATTGTGTGTGTGTGTGTGTGTGTTTGAGTGTGCTTTTGACATTTTTGCGTACATTTTTGTGTGACAAGTTTTCTGTGGTTTACTGGGGGGGCCACTTTACGGCATGTCATCCGCTCTTTGGCAGACGGCCGGCCTATTTCACACTTTTATAGAAAATTTTTGCCAATTGTCTGGCGACGCGGCGACTCGTGCAACCTACTCGTGGTTAGCACTCTTTATTTTCTATTTTTTTTGTTCTGTTTATTTTCTTCTCGTTTTTCTGTGTGCGGAAGTTTGCGCAATTTTCAAAGCGGAAATGCAATTTTCAGTTCAGCTGCATTTGTCTCGCAGTATGCCGAACCCGCACCACACCGCTCCGCACCGCACCACCCGCCTAGCCATAAGAACTGGGCGGCTTGCCAACACATCCAAATCGTATATCAAACGCAGAGTTGGCAGCCCCTGACAATGACATGCAACTGCACCAGCAGCCAACCCCAAAAGGTTGTGGCAAGGAGACTGGAGCTGGAGAAGGCCGCCAAAAAAAAAAGAGAAAAATAAACCAACTTTAAATCGTCGCCGTCGCCAATAGTAGCTATTTACTACAGTTGGTTGTTGTTTTTGTTGTTGTTGTTGTTGCAGTTGTAGTTGTGTGTGTGTGTTACGCCTTTTGTGGCATGGCCTGCAAATATATTTCACACGCTTTTTTTTTAAGCGCGTTTTTCTCGACAACTTTTGCCATTTTTATTTTCATTGCATGCCGAATGAATTGTTGAAATACTTTTATTTATTTGCATATAAATTATTCAATTGTTCCTCGGCTTATCTTTCTTGCTGGCTGCTCATTCTTGCCAGCCCCGGCCTCGACCCCGACCCCTGTTGAGTTTATCAAAATACCAAATACATTGCGAACTGCAATTGATTTCTGATATCTCACACACACACACACATATATACATAGGCATGCCTCCAAAATGGGCGTGGCGTGGTATGATAAATTTTTTGATTTATGCTTGCATATTTGGCACTAGTTAAATAAAATCACATTTACATGTTGTCAGAAATGGCTTGAAGAGCCAAAGAAGGAGCAGCTGCAGCTGCAGCAGCAGAACTGGCTCAACTGGCTCAATTGTGGCATACACATTTCGAATTAGTGCCGCAATTTGCAATTTGCTACACTTGCCTGCATTTCAAATTCCATATTATAAATTAATTCAAGCTCTTTTTTTTTCATTGGCATCAGCTTAAATTATATCTTGCCTAATGAAACTATTTGTTTTGATTTGGAATGCAAAAACAAATTTTTTCGTAATTTATTAAAAGCATTGCAATTTGCATGCAATTAATTAAAATAATAATAGTTACATTAATTCTTGTTTGTATACGCTGAAACCATTGAAAATTAGGTATATTGGGTATATTGGCATTCTGCAGTAGAATAACTTTCTGACTTCATAAGGAATATAAATTCTGGATTAGAATTGGTAGACAAGGCTCAATATCAAAATAAAACTGAAATGAGATTTTTAAAAAACTGATTTTAGGGTATTGTATAGTAAACTAATTGCCATAATAAAAGAGAAATTTTGATAAATATTTTGCTTAGCTATGTTTGAGATAGATGTATTTATTTATTAATAACATTCTCATTAATATTCATGATTAGCATAAATCTTTGCTTTCGCAGACAGGAATTGCACTTTTAACCAAGTAATTCGCTCACTTTATGTCTTTCAATGAACAACATGAATCAGGAACAGGCACTTGGAGGTCCATTGTCATAACTTTTCGTGATGTCGTCTTATGCCGGCTTTTGCCTTTTTGGCTTTTTACCCATTCGCCATTTTGCGATTTGCCATTTGGCACTTGGCGCGTTGCTGTAGTGCTTCCGTTTCCGCCAACACGTGCGCTAAACGGTTTGTCTGCTTGTACACCCCCCCCCCACACCCTTGTTGCTTCCACCCCTACGTACATGCTACACCCTGCTTGTCCTTGACTATTGACAGTTTGTTGCCGTCAGATGTCAACTGCAGTAGTCGTCGTCCTGCGTCGACGTGCTTTTCGATGGGGCTGTGCAAATATTTGGCGAGGCTGTTTTTATTTTTTGTCGCCCCCCGCCTAAAAGTATGCTTCAAATTCAAAGCACCCTCCCTCCCCACCAACACCCGCCGTGAGTACGTGCAAGCCCTGCGCTTGTCACCCAAAAATATTTCTAATATCTTGAGCTACATGTGTTGTAAATTTATTAGCTGTCATATAAATCTTTGCACACTGCCGCCCTCTGTCGGCCTTTTTGCACTCCCTGCAGACGTGTCACCATTTTAAAATTGGAGGCGTTGGCACGTTGGGCTTGCGTCCCTTTTTTTTAGGTGCAAAGCAGGGTTGGGGTAGCGAAGTGGAAGTGGGAGGAAGGAGGCGCTGCGTCTGTTTGGCTGGCAGTTAAAGATAAGAAGTCTTTGGGGCAGCTAGCGCAACCCTTCCATTTTTACATATGAAGAATTTTTCATTTACATAAATGCTACTTAAGAAAATTAATACTTTTTTTTTCTTCTCTTCTTGCTGGTAAATCCGCTTTTAGGCTTACTTTTAATTGGCACTGACACCGGCAACACTTATACAACAGACACAACACATGAGGCAGAGTCGCACAGCGCTGCTGCCATTGTCATTTGTTTAATTAATATTGCGTCTAATTGAAGGCGTCAGATTTGCTGCTTTGCAAGCATCATTTCTACTGCTTAAGTTGGCTTGTTTCACATTTACATTATGCAAAATGGCAAAATTATTATTATTTTTCTTAAGCAGTCAACAAACTTTAGCAGTTTGTAGTATTTCTGATTTTGGGATACGTTTATTAAATGTGATTTTAATATATTTTTTACATAAATAGACATTAATTACTATATTTTGTATATTTTGGCACGCTTTTCATTTGCACATCTTTCCATGTGTGCAATCTGCACTTCGACGACTATTGCACTTCCGCATCCGGCTGCTTTAGTGGCATGCCCTTGTCATCGATCTCCAATGAAGGCACCAATGGTGGCTTGAATCCATACTCCATGTGCAGATTGCGACCAAAGTCGGGACTACGTTTCAGGGTATGACCATTGCGCCAGCGCTGGAACTCATCGAATTCACTGCCATTGCTCTCCTTACTCGCGCTGGTTGTCGGCACTGGACCAATATACGACTTGACCATGTGCACAGGAGTCGAGGCAGCGGCAGCGGATAAATCCGACGGAAGTGTATTGTAAATGTAGCGGGCGCCCTGTAACCAAGGTGATCCCTGGGGTGGAGGCGGTGGTCGCAGATCAAAACGCATATCGGCCAGACTGAAGGTGGCCACAGGGGGTGCCTCACCTCTGACAGGCCGAATCGGGGGCTGGACAAGGATGGGTGTCTTTGCTGGCGACTTTGCCACGGTTTTGGGTGCTGTGAATTGGGGGAGGAGTTTCTTCAGCATCCGTGTGTAGTAGTTCTGCAGCACCTTGGGCGGAATATGACCAATCGAGGAATGTGACCAGGGATGCAACGAGTTGGGATGGGAGCCATAGCTAAAGCCAGGCGAGTGATTGGGTGGCATCGGCATGTGTATGGCAACGGGCACATGAATGGGCACAGCCATTGGCCGATCAATATACTTCTCCACAATCTTCTCAATCTCGACGGGCTTTTCCACAATGCGCTCGACCTCATAGGGTACCGGCTTCTCCACAATCTTCTCAACGATTGTCTCTACGGGATAGGGCACAGGCTGTTCGACGTAGGTCTCCACGGGATAGGGTCGATCCACGTAGTGTTCGACATGAACGGGCACAGGCACTGGTTGTGGCACTGGATATGGCACACGTATGTGCTTCTCCACAATTTGCTTGTAGGGACGCTCAACGATTTTTTCAACGGTCACCGGATATGGTTGGGGCACATGCTTCTCCACAACAATGGCGTGCGGTGCCTCCTGGTGGGGAAACTCATGATGGCTATGAGAAGCTTCCTCATGTATATGTAGCTGGTGAACATCCTGACCATCAACATTATGCGGTGCCTCGTAGTGTGCATCTGTGTGTGTTCCATCCTGATCAGGCACGTCCAGCTGAATTGATGCATGCGAGCTGGCGACACCTTGCGGTGAACTATCGTACTCAACATGCTCCACATTTATTGGATTGGCAGTCAGACTGACATAGTTGGGGGCAGGTGGGGCATGTTTCGGTGTCGCATCTGCTGCATCAGCAGACACAATCTCCTTGGGACTGTAGCCCAGAGAGAATTGACTCTGATGCTGATCAAAGGGCGGCTGATGGTAGATGGTCTCGTGCATCTCCACCAAACGGCCATCCTTTTCCGTTATGAGTTTGTTGTGTATATTCACTGATTTCTGCACCTCCACAAAGGTGTAGCCATTGGGCTTAACCAGCAGCTGCGTTTCTGGCTGAGCATCCGTTTTGGGAGCGGCTGCATGCTGAAAATGCTGCTGCGACGCATCGGCGGCGGCTTCCAGGACGTATTTGTGTGCATTGAAAAACGGTTGCTTCTCGGCTTTAGGAGGCGCTGGTGAAGGCGGCTGGGCATTCTTGACCGTAACATATATCAGACTGTTGGGCGTGGGACCAGCATAGTTGGAGTGCTCAGGAGCAGCGGGCTCTGATGCCGGAGAAGCAATAACCCGAGTATTTAATTGGGACTGTGGAAGTTCCATTTGAGCTTTGGGTTGTGGTTGAGGTTGAGGCGTGAGTTGATAGCTTGGCTGAATTTCATAAGGTACTTCAATGGGTGGCTTTACGTTGGTGCGTGGCGCTGCTGTGCCAGTTTCATAGTGAAAGGAGCCTATGACTATGGGTCCCTCCGCACTGCCGGAAACCATCGGTTTGAAGGTCTTAAGAAAATGCCTGGAGGGTGCTTCCTGGTTTGGTTGTTGCTCCTGCTGCTGGAAGCGCTGCTCCGAGTGCGCCTGATAGTGGTCCAGTGCCTGTTGTTGCTGTGCCTTGGGCTTCTCCTCCTGCTGCTGCTGCTGCTGCTGCTGTTGTGCCTTGGCCAATGATTCGTCGTGGACAATGTGCACATTTATCTGCTGCTGTTCGGCGGGTCCCTTTTGATTCCGATAGGAGATTGACTCGGTCTGCGATCCGTGTTGAGGTGCAGGCAATAGATGCTGGTAGAGCATCTCGCCCAGGTTGCGTGTCTCTGCAATTTGATTGTCGTCAATTGGCTGCACCTCGTCCAGATCGGTCTCCTGCTCGCCCAGTATGACAATGGGTGCACTCTCGGCGGCGACGAGAGTCTCATTGTCCTCGCTCTCGAAATCGGGTCGCAACAGCAGACTGGGCAGCACAGGGGATGCAACTGCTGCGCGATTGATGCGCAGGAGTTCATTCCGAGAGATGTGATTGCTGCCATCCTTGAACGGATCCCTCTCCGCACTGCTGACCTTTTCCACAACAATTTCCGTGTGTCCCGGTCCCAGTTCACGTCGATACTCCTTCGTCACGCTCGTCTGATAGCTATAATAGGTCTCATTCTTGGGCACTAACGTTGCAGGTTCACTTGCAACTGGTGGAGTTGTGCCTTGCACCACCGCCTCGTTCGTTGTGGTTGCTGTGGTGCTGGGCGCATCAGTGGCTGGCTCAGTGATTGCCTCCCTGCCGCTGTAGCGAAAGATCTCCGAGAAGCCGTTGGGAAACAGGCTCGTTAGCACCTCATTAACCGAGTGCTTCTTCGTTTTGGACAATTTCTGACGACGCACAGCTTCCCAGGGCATCTCCTCATTGATATCGAATTGTATATAGCCATGTCCATTTGTGGGCGACTTTGTGGCACTGCCGCTCTCCTCTTGCCCCATGGGCAGCACGGTGGGCAAAAAACCAGGAACGCTGTTAAGATGTAAATAAAAAGAAAATTTAATTTATTAAAATAATATTGAAAGAAATTCAACTAAACGAAAGAAACTGTTTTGTTACTATAAATAATTATTTGTTTTTATAAATTTGTATCTTGGCTAATAACTTTTAATAACTTACCCCACAAAGTGTTGCTTCAGCTCCGCTTCCTTGTGCGCCTCTCTGGCATGGGGTCGATAATTTCTGACCTCCAGTATCAGCTCGTCTTGAGACTCCTGTTTATTAAACTGTCAAAATGGAACTCTTATTACCTGTCAAAATCATTGAGTTAACATGGACTCACCTCCAACGCCTCCTTCGCATTTTTGTGGCTGTCAGTCAAGGCGTCATCCGCGTTGTTGCTGTCAATGTTTTCGTTGCTCGTTGGCGTCGTCGCATTTTGTGGCACTGAGGGCGGTTGCAGGGGCTGTGGCAGAGTGGTGGTGCTGCTGATGCCAGAATGCGTTGAAGATGCGTGGGTTTCTTTGGCGGTGGCCAGCAGACATATGCCAATGACAGACAATGTCGCTGCTAGCAGTTGTAGTTTAGGCCACATGGCACTGGCGCTGTGTGCGGAAATGGCCAACAAAAAGAGCATTAATTTTTTGCTGTAATGTGAATAACCCCACAAAAAGAAAAAAAAAAAAAAACATAAAAAACGAAACATAAAAGCAAAAGCGACGCATTCCACAAATGTGAAACATTTAACGGCAAGTCGTCAAGCCAGTAAGCCACAAACGAAAAAACCGTCGAAATGGACATAAAAAGAGAGGAGTCTTCAGTCGATGCCTATTTGATTTTCAGCGATAAGTTTGACGCTCATTTTTCCTAAGTGGCTTCACTAGTTTTTCACCGATATTTTTTATTTTTTTTTATTGTGTTTTTGTGTTGGTGTTTTTCTTTCTCTTTCGCATGCAGTTTCCCTAAAGATTTGCAAATTGTTGCTTTTCAGCTGCGAGATGCTTGCTTGGTTGTTGAACTTGGCTGTTTTCTGAGTGTGTTCGCTTTGGGCTTATGTCATTGCAATTGCCGCAATGTAATGAATTATTAATTATTTGCTGGCCAAGAGCTCGCCCGAGTGATGAGTGCTGAGAGCTGAGTGCTGAGAGCTAAAAGGCCACAGTCCTCATTCCTCATTCCTCAGTCCTCAGTTGTCGGTCCTCGGACGAATGCACGTTTAATTTGGAAAATTGAAATTGATGGCGTTTAAAATGGTTCGGTACGGGTTTTCACATAGTTATTGCCTGCTGTTGTTGTTGTTGCTCTTTTGTTGTGGTTGTTGCTGTTGTTGCTGCGTTGTTGTGTTTTGATAGGCATTAAATATGCATGCCAAAACATATTTCACTTGCCGCATTCATGTTAGGCCCGAGGCACTTACAGTGCACTTAGCCGCTGCATCGGGTTTTAGTACAACAACAACAACAACAACAACAACAACAGAAACAGCAAAAACAACAACAACAACGACTGCGGCAACAAATCAAGTAGATTAATTTTGTGAAAACAGGTGCAGCCAAAAACGCCTAGTCAACTTTATCATAATTTATTTCTACTCCAGATTAGTTTTCCAAATAATAATACTCTCATTTTAATTTACACTCTCGACTCCAGAGTTCAAATGGCCAAATTGCGGCATTTTATATGAAGTCATTACTCAAACTATTGATTTTTGCGCTGCTTGCTGAAAATCAGCTTAAATTCAATGTTTATTTTCGCGAATATAAATTGAAATTGGACCTTTCACTTTTTGATTGTAACGTTTTTTGCCAGGTATTATTAAATGTTGCCTAACAGTTTGTTCAATTATGTTTAAATTTATTTTTAAAGCTTAGATTAAGTGTTTCCTGTAAATAATTTAAAAAATAATGAAAACGATTTGAAAAAGGTCTTAATATTTTTAGCGAAATAATCATTTCACACAATTTATTTTCTTTAATACTATTTGTATTATAATCGGAAGCGTAATAGAGGAGTTGGGGAATTTTCGAAAAGCAAATTCGTCTTTTTTTTACAATGTATAAAATGTGATTTAGATTTAATTGCATCACTATTACTATTCAATGTAACGATTTGAATATTTAATTGGTCCAGTTACTTTCTTTAGCAATTTTTAGCAGAACAGTACAACAAATGAATTTATAATTAAGATCGATTTTACCACGCTTAATGTGCATTTAATATGATTATTAATTTACCTGCATCCATTAAATATTTCGAGCGATTTGTTTGCAATTAAAACACTTAATTATTTATGCCAATTGCCGCACAATTACAACACACTTTTAATCACAAGAAAAACACACACATAAAAATTGACACTCGTTTTGAAACTTTAGAATGCAAATAATTTACTTGATTGCTTGAACAGTGCACAATGTGAAAAAATATTTGATTTTAATACAGTTTTCGTTTAGACGGTTTTGCTGCTTTGTTGTGGGGGGGTGGTGCGGGGAGCACTCAAGTTGGGCGACCCTGTCAGCTGCGCGTTCGCGTTGCGAATGAAAGTGAAACCGTTGTGGTTCGAGCATTTCGTTTTCTTTTCGATCGCCGTCGTCGTCGTCGTCGTCGACGTCGTCTTCGGTTGACTCAAAGTCGAAGTCGAAGTTGTTATTGAAGTTGCAGTTGTTGTTGTTGTTGTTGCTGCTGCTGTTGTAGTTGCTGCTGCTGTCGATCCTTAAAGTGTAGCACCAAACTTGTCCATCCAGCGATTGCGCAAGCGTTGCTATACCCCTCTCTCTTCCTCTCTCTCTCAATTTTTATTTCTCTCTCTGTCTTTCGCTGTCTCTGTCGATCGCTTCTGCTCACTGCCGCCTTTTCAATGACATTTTTGTTTTTATGGCTTTCTACGGCAGCATTGACCCTGCCAAAAAGCATATGCGGGAAAACTGTGCAACAGGTTTTTAGTCGCTTTGGCCAATTGTGTGGAAAACACATCAACAACAAAAACAACAACAACAACTAGCTGCTCTGTCTCAAAAGTTCGCCAGTGAAAGCCCTTGTCATTTGGCATTTGTTAACACACAGTTTGCCCTCAGCCACTTGAGCACTTTATTTTTATTTTATTTTATTTTATTTTCGACTATTATCGCATATAGTTATTACACCTGCGCCACTATTTATGAGTATTGCAGTTTTTTGTTGCTCGCATTGTTTTTGCCATGTCTTTTTCACGGTCTGTTTTTATTAATCCCATTAATTTTTAATGAGCCGCATTCGACAGATTTTGTTGCTTTTCTTGTCAGGCATTTGACGTCTTGAAACTGATTGATTTATTGGCCAAAACGCTTTGGGGCTACGTGGCAGCTAATCACATCATTTTATGCATCTCTCCAGCTGCCGATCGGCGCAATTGATTTGTGTTTATTTATGCAGGGGGCCAAACAGTTTCATTTATTGCATATTTATTTGAATTTTTTATATATAAATATATTTAAGGCTTAGCTAACATAATGCTTGATAATCTTTTTTAATTTGGCTGTTACTCGAACTGCCAGATAAATACGATAATAATAAATAACACATTTGTTAGGTGTTGCCCCTGTGTCACTTTCCAAGTTGCTATAAATGATAATATAAATCGAACCAAATCCAATGATTTTTTTCTTCCGAAAAGTAGAGCTTTTTTTTAGTAAAATGCTTACTTAAAATTAAAGAAAATATAATAATTAAAATATATTAAAAGATTCTTATAAATTTATATTATGTAACTCGATTTTAATCTTCATCACAACCGCTTTAACTTTTAAATGCACTTAGATTTAAACATGTTTTTAGTTTTATTATGCTTTCACAATTGCTTTGAATCTCAGATCTTTACGGAGCTCTAGCTATCTAATGCTGCTCATTAATGTCAGCTGAGTGAGAATGATGCATGCTACTTGCCCCATATGAAATTATTAATTGCTGGCAATTTTTGGCTTTCACCAATTTTCTGTGCTTGGTGTCACTTTGATGGCGTTTCCTCTCGTCTTCCGTACACCCAAATGCATGGCTAACTGAAAAGTCTCACAGTCTGTGTGTGTGCGTGTGCGTGTGTGTGGCAGACAAATATGATTCAAATGCGCGAGACTGGAAGACGAAGATTATGCAACTAAGCCAAGAGTTGAGCATGTGAATACTTTTGTTAAAGGAAATGCGAATCATAAGTTGCAAAGGCCGCGCCCCTCCCCACCCCTCTCTCTCTGTCCTCCCCGCTTTCTCGATTAGTTGGCCAACTCTGTCCATAGGTGGCCAATTTTTGCAGTCTCAGCATTTGGTGAAACTGTAACAAAAGTGAGCTTTATGTGTTGTTGTTGGTTCATTGTTGTCTAACATAAAAAACTTCCTTCCGCATGGTCAAACTTGTCGCCTGGGAAACCGAATAACAAAATTGGAGAAAAATTGCAAAGGAAATTATTGAAAAGCTTCAACGCTCAGCTCAGCAGTTAATTTATTAATATAAAAGCCCAGCGAAAACTGCGGAAAATCTATTAAAAGCAATTTATTTAATTTTATTTCTGGTATTTACTTATTGTATTTCCCAAAATGGGCATCCAAGCGTTATGGCCAATCAGTACTGGCCGCCCATTTGGCTGTGCTAATTAAGTGCGCAGGGCAAATAAAATGACCCAAAAGGTAATTACAATGAATGCGGCAGGGGAGGGTGGAGGGTAGAAATTTGAGTGGTGGGTGGAGTTAAAGGCAACGAACAGACTTAAACCAAAAGCCAATTTTGCAACAATCAATCAAAGACCATTTTTCATTTTGCGTTAACAATTTTTGTATATTCGTATTTCCAGCAAACGTTGAGCATTCAATTTTTTTTTAATTTTTATTTTTGTTTTTCCATCTTTATGCCAGTTTTGTACGCCTTTTTTTTATTGGCCAGTTGTTGGACGGTTTTGCCGCGTCGCTCGTTTAACTGTGTGAAGTAAATTGGAAAATAAAGTTAAAATTAAAATGCATTAATTGAACTGTGAAATTTCATAAAAGTGTATGAAAAATTATTTGTGTGTGCGCCAATGAGCAGATGACGATGTCGATGTCGATGATGATGAAGATGATGATGATAATTATGATGAAAACGAAAAAGAAAAGTGCAATGCCGAAACAGAAAATAAATTAATTGTCAGCATTTTATGTGCGTTTAAAGTCGCCAAAGAGTCGAGTCGCTTGGCTGAACTTAATAAATTCGTAGGCATAAACAGTGCGTATAATGAAAAGTGCTCCAAGAGCCAAGATTGCATAACCAGCCCCAAAGTAGCGATTGAGTGAAGCAGTCAATAAAATTAAGTATAACTGCATTAATTGCTTTAAATGATCGTTGAAGCACATAAAAGTTAATTTTCACATAAAAGAAACAAAGAAATAAAAACATATATATTTTAAATATGTTTTCGCTGACTTCAGGTCAATTGTTTTCTTTATTTTTACTTGTGTATATAATTTGAGTCGCGTAGGGATTTCATTTACAGTCTTTCGTATTTTACTGAAAAGACTTTTACCGTTTTAATAAGGTTTAATGTATACAGTTGATTATAAAAATATATGTTTAATGTATTTTATAAAAAATTCTCCAATTCGGTGTTGTTCAGTTCAGTTGTTTTCTACTTACTCTCACATTTGTTTATCAGTACAGAAATTACTATGATTATTATGAGTAATGATTTTTTAAACAAAAATGTAACCACACACACACACATACACACTCATATCTATGTTTAATAACAGCCACTTCCCCTAATGCCAAATTGTACGATTTCACCATAAGCCAAATAATTGCGATAACTTCATCAATATTAGCCACCGCAAAAAAAGGCGGTAAGCCAAGTTAGCAATCTCCTATTAAGGCGCAGCAACAGCCACGCCTTATGAAAAAAAAAAACAGTGCCCCCACAGCACACACTCACTCATTATTGGTGAATGCATTCATGAATCAATCGTTTGATTCACTTTTGGCTCGACCGCACACCATAAAGTGCGCAATTTTATGGATATATGGATATTCATACATAATTGTTGCTTTTTGCATTTTTGGTTTTATCATCATATTATTTGTTGCATTTGTTGTTCCTGCAACGAGGAACGTATCATAAACAAATGAAAGATACGAATACCGCTGCCAATTGGCAACTGGGCAGCCGGTTTTCAGTTTTTTTTTTTTTTTTTGCTCGATTTTCCTTGCGTTGCTCATGACAACAATTAAAAAGAAATGTGCGCAGCAATGCCAATTGGCAATTGCGGATATTTGCAGCATTTCAGTGTGTACCTCATCCCCACACTTGTGCAGCTCATCCCCTCTTCCACCACTTCCACTGACTGATGCAGTGCACCTTTCGCTAAGCCGTGGCACTTTTGGCGCGTGCGTCGACTTTGGCGCTCCTTGTCGTCATTCATCTTGGCCACATTTGTGTCCTCAGCTTCGTTACACTCAACAAAAATCTGGGTTTAACTTAGTGTATAAAGGTTTAAAGTTTTGAAAACACTATCAATAATTTTTTTAGAAACATAGATAAAAATCTTTTCCATAAGTAGCTTAAATACTTCATAGCTCTCCTATAAAAAAAATTATCTCTTTCCCTTCTTTATTTTTCTGTCTCTATTTTTCTTATTTAATGTGAATCTGTATCAATATCTTTATCTTTATAACTATCTCTTAAACATGCCAATATATTTTATATGCAGACAAAGGTGTTTATTTTTTGCAGTGTACGAGTTTATTCCACTCGATTAAGGAATTTCAATTGGTCATTGCCAGCACACAGTAGATAAACTGGGTATTTTGATATTGATAAAAGCGGCTAGGGGAGGACCGGTACGGTACGCCCCCGCTGGCAACTCGTGTAATCTGGCGCCTTGGCCGTCATTAGCGCCGCAAAGTGGCAGAAACCGGCTAACAGCCTCTTTGTTAGCCCAGCCAGGTTGCCTGCCTGCCTGCCTGCCTGCCAGCCAGCCTGATTGGCGTTGTTATCAATGCCGTTGATGTTGATGCTGTCAGGCAAACAGGTTGGCCTGGCCAACTCTTTAGGCCAAAAAGTGTAGCAGTGTCGTCGCCACATGACCATATATTCGCATATACATATTCGCTGCTATTTGCCATTGACCATGCCGTCCTGCGGTGTCGTTGTACTTTTGATTTCAAACTAATAAACCTGAACACTCCACACGGCCAGACGCGGAGGCACAACAATAACAACAACTACAACAATAACAACAAGCCGTTTTGACAACGCATTTGGCCAATGCACGAAATGAAAACCGGAATCGCCTGCATTGCCCCACCCCATTTCTCCGCCCCCTTCGATTCTGACGCGATGTGGCCTTTCCCTTTCGTTGGTGGGGTGCAGCCTTTGTGATTGATATTGATGCAATTGGATGCTGATTGGTTGGTTGCTCGCAAAATGTTGCAAGCGTACTTTTGCAATCTTTGCTGAATTTCATTAGCATTTCAAGTAGCACGTTCGCTGCCAATTGTTACGCATACCCTGCCTCGTGCAGATCATTCTAAATTATTGATTGAGATTCCTCTCAATTGTTGGCATGCCACAGATGATTTTCACATTGAATCAAATATGTAATTGCAGTGTTATCTTTTTATATACTCACGTTTCTTGGTTTTTTTTTTTATATAAACATGAATTCTTGCACAAAATTAGAAATTTATCTTTGAAGTGAATAAAAAAAATGTCCAACAATATTTAGTTAACTCCATTCCCCCCACCATTAAAAAAATGCGCTGCAAATAATTTATTTTTGCATTTTTATTTTTAAATTTTATCTTATGTTCATTTCATTGTTTGTCTGTTTTTTGTCATTTGCTTTGCTTTTTATTTTATGCTAAATTGGCTATGTTGTCTGTTGCTTTGTGTCTTAAACTTGTAAATTTTTACGGTCATCTCTTGTTGCAGTTTTTCAATCTGTCTCTTAAAGTTAACAGTTATTTGTTGGCCCTACTGTTGACCCTAGCATTTGATTTTGACGTTTTTCGGGCAGGGTCTGATCTTTATTTATTGTTTTATGTAGATGTTTTTTTTCTTAATTTTTTTTTTTTTTGGTTTTATGTGCCTTTTGATTTAATTTTCTGCTCGTCTTGGGTTTGCTCTGGCCCAAATGTTCATTAGTTTTCGTATTCGTACTGCTAAAAATTTGTTTTGGTGGTTGTTACTTTTATCTTGGGCCTATGACTTAAACCTTTGCTTATTGTATTCTCGTATTCTTTTTATCTCGTATGCATATTTTTATTTTTCTTATTTTTTTTGTCAACACATTTATTTGCACTACAAATGAACTGCGATTTCTTTCGTTTTTTTTTAACTTTTATATATTATGTATTATTTAAAAATTAATTTGCCACATTTTGTTGTTTTGTTTTTTTTTCCTCTTATTAACTAAATATTATAGTTTTATGTGTGATTTTTGTTTGTTGTGGTTGTTGTTTTATGTCTAAATAATATTTTGTAAATATTATCATAATCATCATATATAATAAATACAATATGCATTTGACCACTCTTTGTAATATACATATATATCATATATCATAATCATATGCTATATATATATATATATATATATATATGGATGTATATAATACCATAATAATTAATTTTGTTAGTTAACATGACGACGTGTTTGTTTTTGCTTTTTGTTAATACAATTTGCAAATTCTTCTTTATAAAAACCAAAAAACTCTTAACTCAACTTTACATGGCACACATACAGTTAGGCTATCCATATATGCATATTGGCATATTTCTAATTAAATTTTAAATTATAATTTTACATATGCATAAAACGCTTTTCATTTGTTCGTTTTTTGTTGTTTTGTATTTGTTGTTGTTGCGGAATTCTTGGAACTCTGCGCAAATGTTAGCGTTTTGCAATTCAAATTTTTGCTTAAATTGGCGTTAGGTTCTTTTAAGTAATTCTTGTTGATTTTTACATTGATCTCTTAAAAATAGCTAGTACATCAAATGGCGCATACAATATATACGACTATATGGCTAACATGTTCTATGAAATAAATTACAAAAGCTTTGGCTTTATACACAAATTCAGCGCGCAAAAAGGATTTTCGCCAGCTCTTTATAGGGATATTATAATGAATTATTTTACAATAGCGCTTAGTTTGAGTTTTATTATATTACATATAAATAATTCTTTTTTTTTTTTATTTAATATATATATTTATATTTTTTATATTCATTTTGCTTTTTAATAATTTGTATGCACTTTTTAAGTTTCTACTTGGGATTTTCATTTTCAAACAACATTTAACACTTGCTATATAATATTGTTCTGCATATTTAAATATGTTTGCGTTAATTTTATTAAATTGGTTTTTTTTTTTCCATTATTTTGTTTTGTTTTGAGCAAATTGCTACTTGAACCTTTATGTACATTTTTGTATTGGTTTTTTTTTTTTGTGTGTGTGGAGGGTTTTTGTTGGAGCTAATTTTCATTTTGATTATAAGTATTTGAACTATTAAAATATGCATTGTAGAATGAATTTTAAGAGTTTTTGGTCCTTGAAAATTATGTAAAATAAAGTTCAGGAAAAATACAGCACATAACTGAAAATTAAACAGGTTATTAAGAATCCAGATATCATAATTTAATTTTGAAAATCCTGATTTTGTAAATGTTTATTAATTTTCTGCTTAAAATATTTTTAATTTTAAACAATTTGTATTAATTATCAAATTTTCAAATTTATAAGTTAAATTTTGTTTTCAAAATATCTTACAGCTTGTTTATATATATGTTTATATATATATATATATAAATATATGTTTTTTTGGCTATTCGAATGCGCAAAAATTCAAATGGAAGGAATTTGTTCGTGCCTGGTAAGTTACTTGCTTTTCATTTACATTAAAGTATAGTTAAACTCATCGTTCTTTCTCTTTCTAACACTCGCCTGCTATTTATCTCTAACACTAATTGCCTCAAAAATATTTAACAAAAATCAGTCGCTTTGCAAGTTTCTAGCTTGTTTTTTCGAAAAAGGAACTTAAAGTACAATAATTATGCATGGATTAACTATTTAACAATAGATGAATCCAAATCCAAAAAAATTCTTTAAATAACTTTGTATGTATATATAATATTTTTTTTCGTTGATTTTTTTTTTGTTTTTTCCTATTTGGCATTCAAGTTAAGCGCTGCTACTAAGTACTACACACGTACACACTGACACAAATACAGTTACAGATACAGTTACAGTTACAGATACAGATACACTTAGAGTTACAGTAAAAATATTGAGTATTAGGAGGGGATGTGGCTTATGTCTGAGTAAAATGTTAAAGTTGCCAAACTTAGATGACTACAAGGTGTATGAGAGTGTGTGTGTATGTATTGTGTGTGTATGAGTCTGGATTAGTTCTTAGTGGGTGTTTTTTTTTTTTTTTTTTTTTGGATAGGGGCTTAGCTTAGGGTTTTAAGTGGCATAATTTGATTTTCATGGCTTTGCTAATTGATTACAAATACACATACAAATAGCGTTAGAATAGTGGTTGCAGTAGTAGTAGTATTAGTAGTAATTGTGGGCAATATGGCATATAGGTAATACATATCGTATGTATATATATATATACATACATATAGTAGATATAGGTATGTTAGTATGTATATATGCGCTTAGACATAGAGGGTAGTACGTCGTAGTACGTAGCATAATAATTTGCATGCGTTAATAGTCAGCATTCTCTCTCTCTCTCTCTTTCTTTATCTCTGTCTCGCTCTCATTCATTCACACGCTTACACAATCAAATACTGTCCCTCTCTGTTGCACACACTCTTAAAGTTAATGAGAATGCAGCAGCGTTGCACCAATGAGAGTCAAAGCCAAAGCCAACTCAAAGCCGCGTCCGCTCGCCGTATTATTGCTGAAGACCGGAAAGTGTATTTGCTCGGGTCTGTTGAGTTCCTCCTCCTCGTCGTCGTCGATGGTGTTTGACATTTGCCGGTGGCGCTTTGTAAAGTTCACATTGAACACGGCCTCAGCAACGCCACCTGGCGACGACACAATAAAGTAGAAAGTCCTTGGCACCCGCTCGTGCATGCTGACATACGTTAAGCGCGCCTCCTTGCAGTACGGTGTGGGTAGATCCTGTCAGAGAATACAAAAAAAAAAACATATATAAAATCTTGCCAAACTTTAAAGCCTGCTTAGATTGGGTTACCTTGACCGAGTAGGCCAGCACTGTGCTGCCATATTGATTGCCCGGTGTAAAGACGCGATCGCCGTGCAACCAGCGTGCGGCATGCGCTGGCGGATTGGCACAAAACTCAACATTCAAGTGCAACGGAGATCCCGGATACGCAACGGGCGTCGCATTCAATGCAACAACTGTGGGCGAACCTATAAAGAAAGAGAGAAAAACAGGAATTATAAGGATTAATTAAACAAACTTTAATTAAGAATTGGGAAGATGAACTGCATCTATTTGGATTATGTTGTGGTAATCAAAAATGTTGAACATTTTGAGGATATGAATTAAGCAATGATATCGAGACAGAATTGGGTTTTTTTGAATTTAAATGTAGTTTTCTTAATGGGTTAAACTACGATTAAAGTCTCATAATTTTTGAAAATCCTATCAGTTTTGACAAATTTGCAATCAGATTTGAACTTAAGCTCTTTTTGAGAGGCAACAAAATTGGGAAAAATTAGGCTTCTGCGACATGAAGAATTTGTCAATTTTGCTCAACAGTTATAGATTTATGGCATTTAAATAATTTGAGGAGCAGTTATGGGACATTTATGACAGAATTGGGCATATTTGTAATTGAACCTTTTCTTTAAATAAGTCAAACCATGATTAAGAAGGTATTTTTTATAGTCGAATGACAAAAATTTTCCGAGTCCGAGACAAATGTAAAAAAAACCCAATTTTCTCGTTTCGAATTATTATGAATCAAAACATATTCTAAAATGCAAATATTTCTACAAGTAGTATATATTTTTTGCTTGCTTGTTAGCTCGCTGCAAACTTTGGTTCAGAGTTTTTAGCCATTTGATAAATGCTAAAGTTCGCTTAGCAATCTCAGCAACACTGAACCGTTGCTAAGCCAACTCGAACGCAACTGTACTTTAGCTAAGCTGGCTATAAACACAACAGTATCCCTCGAATGCGTGTCAGCTGCGACGGCTAAGACGGGAAAAGTTCTAGTGGCAGAGCCATTGCCACTAATTAAAAGCGTATCAAATACAAAATGTGCCGCTTAGCCAGTGTTGTGCAACTGTTGGGCTAAGGGGGAGAGATATCAAAATAAATAGCGAATAACATGTCGTTGAACGGAAAGTTTTTAAGAACGTCGAAACTTCATTAAAAAGTTTTTCCACGAATTTCGTGCGTGTTTCAATGTGCAACTTATGTGGGTCACATGTGGAGGATTTAGGCGTTGAGTTGAATTGAGCTGAGCGAGCTGAGAGTTTGGTTGCCAAATGTGACGTTAGCCAACACTGTGCGACAATCCAATTAGACACATGTGTACCCAAACTCCGGCTGGCAACATATTTAATTATCGAAAGGCACGAAAATTTTGCAATTTTCCACATCATTGCCCCGCAGGACAGGGAGCGAGTGGGAGGAGAGTGTGGGGGCGCGTCAGAGATACAAGAGCTTCGCAAATAAACTTAAACATTTTATTTAACCAGCGAGCGCACAACAATGGCGGCTCGGCAAACAAAATGGCCAAAAGTGTTAAGTGCAAATGAGTGTACGCCGGGGTTGCCAGCGCCCAGCGCACTCACTTCCAGTTTTGCTGGCAGACGCAAGCCAAAACAAAATCGAAACGCCCATCGACACTTGCCAAATTTATAACTCGAAAACTTCCCAAGCCACTACCCCACACCCTCAACCCTACCAGAGACTAACTGTAAAATCAATTAAACCAAGTGAATGCTTGCCAGCAGCAGCAGGGTTGTGTGTGTGTGTGTGTGTGTGTGTGTGGGTGTGTGAGTGTGTTTAACCAAGGATGAGACTACTAAATTATGCGTTCAGCGCCATTTTGTAGCCCCTGTTTGAGGCAGCTGACAACAGTGCCACCAACAAAACCCACAGACGCAAAAAAGAAATGTAATTTATTTGACAGCTAAAACTGATTTCAGACTACCCCACACCCCCCCTTCCAAAAAGAGAGATTTACATTTTATTTTGATTTGCAGCCACTGAGCCGTGTGGCAGCATTCTACCCCACGCAGCTCAGGTGGCAACATCACCATTGGGGGTATAGCCCCAGGGTCAGCGCCTGGTCATTGGTGCGATTTTTAATTTGATTTAAACGCTAGGCGCTAAATGAAATGAGTTTTGAGTTTGTTTTGGTTTGGTTTGGTTTGGGTAGCGATGCGATGCGATGCTTACAAAATGAATGGAGTGGAAAGTGTCAAATAGAAAATGCGATACAGACTAATTTTTTATGATGAGGAGAGAAGAGGAGAGGAGAGCTGGCAGAGGTGGGTGGGCTGGGGTAAAAAGTTAAAAGGCAAGATGGCACTGATTAAAAATGTCAAAAGAGCTGGCTCGAAATGGGTTTTGTTCATTGAAATGAATATTATGCTTTCCGCATTTGCCATAAAATATATTTTTTTAATTATTTAAAGTTAAGCCTTGATAAGTCAACTTAAAAAGAAGCTCGAAAATAAATTCTTAAAATTAATGAAATACATTTCTGCTGAATACATTTCGAATATTTTAAAGTTAAGAAACTTTAGTTAAGGGTAAGTTCTTAATTAATGCAATTTAGCTACTGCTCCCAGTGGAGGGTCCGTTTTTTGAGGTGAGACGAAGGCTGCTTTTGTTTTCACAATACACTTTGCATGCTTTGCCTACTTTTGAGGCGTGCAACTTTTTTTTTTTGAGCGCTTGCATCTTGTTGCCCAAAATGGAAAACACTTACAGCTAGAGTAAAATTAACATTTAAACAATAACAACTAGTTGGCATGTACTACAATTGTTGAAATAGCACAACAACAACAGAAGCAGCAGCAACAAGAATAACAATGAACATTGCAGCCCTGGCCCCAAACATAATAAAGTTTTATAGCTGAAAATTACTCAATTCCCGTTGCTCGAAAAAGTTAACTTAATTTTTGTAGTTGGCTTTTGTGTGAGCAAAAGTTTGCAAGAGGTGCAGCAACAGCAACAGGAGCAGCAACAACAACAACAACAACAACAACAACAACAACAACAACAACAACAACAACAACAACAACAAGAACAACTGCAAGAAAAACGTTCTGGCGGCCCGTCGCCCAGCTGGGCAGACAATGGACGAGCCAGTGCCAAAATGACAGGGTTGCAAAATGTTGTCGAGTGCTCGCTGGCCGCCTCTGCGATAGAGTGGTGGAGGGGGGGGGGGAACAGTGCGGGGAATACTGGGCGCCACATTGATTGCACGTCGCGGAAATTTTTTGTTATTGTAGTTGTTGTTGTTGCGCTTTTGCATAAAGTGCGTGGGTCGAGCGGGCGAAGGGAGGAGAGCAGAGACAAACAAGCAAAGCGAACAGTGCTGGAAAACGCACTCGAGTCGTTTTGAAACGTTGAAAAAAATAGTAATGACCGAAAATAATTGAATTTTCGCATTCATTCGCGTGTTGCAATTACTTTGGCCAGCCTCATTCGAAATTCTACCTCTCTATAACTGCACACCCCTTTGCACGCCCCTTGCACGCTCCCTCCTTCTTCGTTGGCTTCTTGTTAAAGTGCTTGGCCATCTTGTGGCAGCACTTCTTGCCTCTTATTGTTTTTACACTTTGCAGCGAGCTCTGTGGCGCTTCCCTTTTGAATATTGTGCGAAAATTGAGATTTGTCCCAAATTCCTTTTTGGCTCTTTCATTGCTGTGGCAACATGCGTAAAATGGCATTGAAAAGCTAACTGGAAAATGCGTTTTAATTGACGAAAATTTGGGTCACCTGGCGAAACTAGGAATAAAAGAGCAATCAATTTTTTGTGGTTGTGAATTTTACACAAAATTGATTGACTGCCATTTGACTGTGTAATAGTTTTTCAAGCACTTCAAATTTGAGGTTAGTCTCTTTACTCGCTTTTATTCAATACTATAAGGAAAACTGGCTTTATTTGAAAATAATTATGTACATTCAATTGAAAAGTGTTGAGTACTTTTAGAAGCAGCTGCTTTCATCTAACCTTTAGCATAATGCGTGTTCAGATTAACAAAACCCTCAACGAAATGACAAAGTTGATATTTATTCAGTTGGGTGGGTGGAACTCAACCACAAAGGCAACCTTCTTGGTGATTGGCGAACTCTTTTGGCAGTGGCTCATTAATTTTTAAGCAGTTTGTGCTTAGGTGGCTAAAAGTTGGAAAACTTAAGATAAATCTGGAATTCTTTGAAAGCGGTCGAATCTGTTCGGTTTTGTTTTGTTTTTAGCAACTTATCTATAATTCATGGCGAGCGACAAACAGTGCGCGATAAAATCAATTAAAATCGCCCCAAGGTAGGCCGCACACACACACACCTACACACACACACCTACACACACAAATAGACACACAATTGAAGTAGGGCACGCGACAAATGGCTAACAAAATCCCTGTTTTTGATTGCCAAAGCATTGCACGTAATTTCAATTTGCAACGAGTGGCAAAGTGGCAAAGTGGCAAGTCGCAGCTGGCATTTTGTTGTGTGCAGCATTTCTTTTTGTTAATTTTATTTGCTGCCCTTTTTTGCATTAAGTGTACACAATGTTTTATTAATTATTCAAAAGCATAACAATGCCACGGCTCAGACCAAAAAAGAAAAGGGGGCAAGTGTGGCAAATGCTTCTGGTCAGGCTAAGCTGTGCTCCATTGCGACCCCGGGGCCAAGTATTGCATAATTGAATATTATGATTGTTATTTTCACTTGCTGCCTGTCGGATTGCCTGTTATTTTAGCATTTCCCTCGCTCACCCCTCTTCTCATATCTAAAAACACTTCTTGTTGCCCCATCCGTGTGTACTCGAGTCGGATTGTTGGCCCCAGGGGCATGTTTGCCAGTTGTTAATGTCTTTAAGCAGCGCTCACCTGCAATTGTCTGTTTTTGTTAAGTTTTTGTTTTATTTCGCCCTGTTTTGTAATATTTTCTTTTGCTTTTACTGTTCCTTTTCAAGTTTTGGCCCTGTATTCCTTGGCAGTTTGCACTTTGATGTGTCCGTCTTGACACCCCTAGGGAAAAAACTGTAGTCAGACAGTGGCTCCTAAATGCGCCCAAGCTTCAGGTTAGTTCATAAAAAAAAAATATTATAAATGCAGATATTTATCTGCTGACTGTAAATTATATCACTATTTAGAGAGAGCGAAGAAAACAAAAATATTACTGAAAAATTGTATAGTTTGTCGTTTTAGTTTTCATCTTGAAAGCAATAAGAATTTTATTATGCGGTTAATTTGTTAAATTATTTCGCATTTAAAACCATTCAAACTTTAAGCAGTTTTCAAGAATGTGTGTTAAGTGTTTGGGTTTTTTTTTTTTTTTGTGTTCATATTTTGATTACCACATATTTGTTAGTTTGCATGTTTATATTGCAAGCATCACTTAAAAGTTTCTTGGTCTCACTTTGGTGTTATTAGAAGTGAACAGAAATAAAAAATAGAGAGAAAAAAGAGAGAAATCATTTATTAAATTTTCAAGTGGTAGCAAGGTAAAAAGTTAAAACTTGTAAACCACACGGCACACATAAACACACACACAACTAACGCACAACACACAACTTTAAGTGGCACATGTGAAGCAATTTTTGGCAAGTTGTGCAATTTGCATGGCACGAATTGTAGGTGGAAAACCAGGGAGGAATTGTTAGGGCTGCTTCATTCAAAGTTTAGTTTTGTGTATGAGGGAAACGCAAACTTTGCGGTGCCACAAGTCAAGGCGAAGCGTGGCAAGGCAAGGTGAGGCGGGGCGTGGTGTGGCGTGGCTTGGGATAGTCAAGCCAAAAAGTAACTACGTTCCACATACGTATCTACGTAACTACAAGTTGCAATCTGTGAACTGACTGCTCGCTGCCAGGCAAAAGTTGCCATTCACTCATTTGATATTGAAAGTGAAAGAGCATATTTAAATATACTACAGAAAATGCTACTAGCATCACGACTAACCCTACAAATACTGTTACACATTTTGGCTTAATTTGTGTTGACAACGCCAAAATGGGGCCAGCTACCAGGGGTTGAGGCAAGTTGGCGGATGGCGGCGGGCCAGCTGCAGTGGCAAGGTTTGGGGGGGGTTGCTAAAATGATGCCACAGCAGTTGCTGCTATAGAAATGCGCTTTGTAAATTTTCAAGATTTGGGTTAAAGATATTTACACAAATGCCAAAAAAAAAAAAAAAAAAAATAAAAACACACACACACACACACATACAAAAAAACACAGATTTGAAAATATTCTCGTTTGCTAAAGCAAGCAGCGTGCGATGTTCTTATTAGACAAGTTTGTCACTTTATTTTTTATTTCTTTATTTTTTGCACTCATTGCTCTTTACCTTAACCATTTCATTGCCCTTCTTCTGCTTGTTGCTTGCCACACTGCCTCTAAGGTCACCACAAAATCAAAGTGGCTTTAGTCTCTTTTGGGCATATTTAATGGCCCAGTTTGTAAAGGCTGGCAATTGCCTTAAGGCGTAATTTTTTTTT
This sequence comes from Drosophila longiperda, assembly GCA_035042125.1. Lineage (NCBI taxonomy): Eukaryota > Metazoa > Arthropoda > Insecta > Diptera > Drosophilidae > Drosophila > Drosophila longiperda. Next base: position 6,696,833 of record JAWNLV010000107.1, on the reverse strand, counting down.
GTATAACTCTTCAACTGACTGTGAATTTTCTACTAGGTTTAACGACAGCACATTTCAATATAAATATATATTTTTTTTTAAATGATTTTATTGCAACGTGCAACGTAAAGTTAATAGCAACATAAAGTCAACTTGTCCATTAAAGCTGGAACCGCTGCGTAAACCTGGCGCCGTCAAAGCCTGAAATTGGGGCGTGAATGTCGCCTGAAACCTAAAATGCACTATGTGGCGCCTCATCAAATTTGTGGCGAATGGATGCGAGTGTGAACTCTGCGGTCGGCAGGCAACCAATCAGATCACACACACACCCATGCATACACACACACACACACCCATAACAGTCTGTGTATGTGTCAGGCCTATGCTTTATAGCCTGACATTTGACATTTTTATTAGCTTTGTGGTGGCGGCGTTTAATTACTTTACGCCCTGTGTACAATGACAACGACAACGGCAAGCATTTTAATGCATTATCTCCATTGGGTCGTTGCTGCCTGTGAGAGATAGGGGAACGGGTAGCGGGTTAAGCGGACAAGCAGCGACAGCCACTCGACTGCAGCGAAATGCAATTAAAATATGTATTTGAATTTTATTGCATAGCCTTAGGCGCACCAAAAATTGCACATTTTATGAGTGAGCAGCTCATTAAATGGATATTTCGAAAATGACTGAAATGGCTGCTAAATGGCGCGTTGACCACAAAATTGAATATTATACGCTTTCAGCTTTCAGCTATTCCTTCTCATATTAATATTTGGATTTCTTTAAAAACAAACACATTTAAATTTAAACTTATCGAAAAACAATTTTGATGCCAAATGGAATTTCTTTTCTACTCCCAATTTTAGTTAGACATAAAAAAAAGATTCTTATATATTCTCTTAAACATAGTTTCAAATGGCAAAATGTTTATTTGACAACCTTAAACAATAAAAAATAATATTTTATACAAGCAAATTCAAAGAGCAAACTTTTATGACCTGCATCCGAAGAATTCGACCAAATTGTGTTAGCATATTTCCCTGAGCATTGTCTGCACTTATGTTAATCATGCCACCCACCCCGCCACCCCTTTGTGGCATTTATGCCCATCATCTGCGACAAATTGCATTATCAATGCGTGCAGCTTTACCAACCCAACTCCAAAACACAAACCCTAAACAAAATTCGTTGTCATAGTGGCACCACCCGTGCAGCTGTCTGTGTATGTGAATGTGTGTATTTGTGTGAGTGTTTGCCGTGGCAAATAAAAAGCTTTGCCAATTCCACGTAATCCACTTGAGGCCATTGGCAAGGGGTAGGGGCATGCTGCTGTTGCTGTTGCTGTTGCTGTGTTGCACAGTGGGAGTCATCATTATAGAGCAACTGAGAGTTGCCCTGCATCGCTTATTAGTTGGCGCAAAACCAGGGAATGTGGCTGCCGCAGGGCACAATTGGTGGGCTGCCAATCGCAATGGGGGCGCTGCTGCTGCTACTACTGCTGCTGGCCCTTAGTCCCCTTAACCCCCTATTATACGCAATAAACTAAAGCGGCTAACAAAAGCTCACACCCTGTGTGTTAACTGGCAAAGCTCGGAACATCAGTTGGCAAATGTCTTGTGGCGCAAATTTGCATGCTTGAGTGGCAATTTCAGTTGCATAACGATTGCTTTGTCAATGTATTCAATATAATATGCGATTTTGACTCAAACAACGGGTATGTTGAAAAGGGTTTGGTGAGGGGAAAGGGGAGTAAGCAGCAGGGGGTTGCTTTTAAGTAGTCAGGGAATTAGTTTTGATTTGTTTACGCATAAAACGGCAAGCACAAAATGACAGACGCTGCTCAAAGGATGCAACTGAGTGAGCTGTCAACTTGTTTTACTGCTTATATCCGGTCACGCAGACGCTTAGGGTTAGGGCTAGGGGAGTGAGCAGTGGGGAGCGTAAAGGTTTAGTGAGCGGGTAACAAGAAGTTGCAAGTTGCTTTAGGCGACATTGCGACGTCTGTTGGCGTCTATTTGCACAACTTTTTGAACTCATTTCCGTTGCAGTTGTAGACAGACCACCCACACACACACACACATACACACACACTAATACTGATATATATACACACACACTTTCTGCCCAAAATGATTTCTGCCACTGTCTGTAAAGTTTTTACACGCTGCTAGTCAGCCATTTTTTAGCTGGGGCCATTTTGGGCGGCCATTTGCAGTTCTCTGATGACAAGTTTGGAGTTCATATTTTAACTAACGACTGGCGACATACACACACACACACACACACACACACATATGGAAAATGATAATTTAGTCAACATGGCAAGTTGCCTTTTCCTAGTTTACAACACTTTATCTCTCTCTCTCTTTCTCTCTTTCTCTCTTTCTCTCTGTTTCTATGTTTCTATCTCATTTTGGCTGTGTGTGTGTTTTGTATGAAAATTGAAGCGTAAAAATTAATGCTTGAGTGCATTTGTGCAAAAGACAACACACAAACACACACACACACACACACACACACACTACACACACACACGAATAATAGAAAGAGCTGACGACGACAACCAGCAAAGAACAACACACCCAAAAAATCGTAATGGAGAACTTAGACGAAGGGGGTGATGGGGGGGGGGGGTGAAGAAACTGCAACTAGAAGAAGAAGAGGGGGCGAACAAAAATAGTATTTCTGGCATTGCAACTGTTTTTTCTATGGGAATTATTTTAAAGGCGCATTCCACAGAAGAAGAGCAAGGAGCTGCATTTGTGCCTTGCGGCATTGCTGCGGAAATTGGATAAAAGTTGAAGCCACAAGTTGCATAATAGGAAATTAGGCTGGCACAATAATCATTTTGAGAGCAATCGGCCAACTTAAATAAGGCAAAAGCTTAAAGTATATCTTAATAAAAAATGGAAACGATAACAGAATATTTTAATATGATTTAAGATAAGTTTTACTTGCTAACAGAAAACTGCAAAATATTATTAGAAAGACACAATTTTGCCTACATATAAATTATTATTTATTATATTATTTACATTATTGCATAGAAAACAGTTTCTTATCTGTGCAATCTACTTGATAATTTCTTACTATTATTTATTCCCAATGCACAATCAGCACTATTATTATTATTTTTTTTTATTATTGACTCAGTCACAGCGAAAATGCGTTAAACTTGAAAGCTATTTTACATATGCCACTAGAAGTATTTCAACTATGCACAATTTATTGTAAAATTCCCCAGGGTTTCACTGGTTTCGTTATTATTATTTTTTATTCGTTGTTGTGGGATTTGATGAAAAACGGCTCTTTGAAGTTTGCATCAAATTTGGGTTTAATTTTCATTTCGTTTGTGGCTCAGCCAACCCTCGCCAAAAAGTACATTTAGAAAACGTTTATCTAATGCTCAAAATCGCGGCTATGGGATATCGAAATAAGGTGGTTGTGCCACGCACAGAAGGTTTTGCGTTGTTGGGAAGGGGTGCAGGGGTGTCGGATAGAAGAAGCGAGAGCTCACTGTAAACATTTAACATGCAATTTGGCGCAGCTGCTGTGAAAAATTGAAAAGCCCGCGAACCAGAACTCATAAATTGCCATTTAAATGAGGCACAAATGAAAAACGTCAAAGGCGGTAAACGAAGCAGGCAACACACACACACACACACACGCACACACACACACATATGCAGACATATTACCACATGAGTGCCTTATGCTTTTAGCCGCCCGAGCTGAGCCTGGCCTAATGAGTAGAAACAGAGCAATATTTGCCAGCAACGTGCCAAATTTCGCAAAAAAAAAAAAAAAATATTGCCAAGATGAAAAATTACGCATGGAAAATGAAGAAAATAGAGAGAGAGAAAAAACGACAATGAAAATATTTACGGGGTATATGCGCAGAGGGGAAGGAAGTGCTCCCTTTCTGCCGCACATCTGTATACTCATGTATGTGGTGGGCTTGGATGTTGATCAAAAGGCATGCGGCAAAAGGAACATGCACATAACAAATTAGCATGCATAAAACAAAGCCTTCCCCTTAAGGGGGCGTGGCAGACACTCAAGTGTGTGTGTGTGTGAGTGTGTGTGTGCATAAAGCAATATTTATGCTCATATACACATATTTTTGGAGCTGTAGTAAAATGCTTCCCTTGCCTTATCCCAAGAACTCCAAATTAAGCATGGAATATGCGCGGCACTTTTATTAGAAATGAGCCAAGAACCAGTGAATAGTCGGGGGTGAGTTGGGGAGTGGGGGCAGGGATTTGGTTGGGCAAAAGATTGATAATTTGTGAAGTGGTAGATTGTTTGGCATATACATATTGCATAAGGAGACGGCACTTAAGTCCTGTCGCTTTGCAATGCGCTCATTTTTGTAATAAAAATTCCGCAAAAAATCGCTAAGAGCTAAGCTGAAATTAGCAGCTGACAGTTGACGTTTATTGCAATACTCTAGCAGGCAGTCGAAAATGCTTGAAACATTTTATGTAAAATATTGATTTTTATTAAAAAAATAGTTTTTTGCTAAATTATAATACAAAGATTCAAAATTTATTTAAATAAATTAGTGTCTTTCTTTGGAAACTTCTTTTTTTTTCTTTTCTATTTCGTTCATATTTTCAGTGGCTACTTTTTAAGCTCTTTTGTAATGAAAACTGTTAGAAAATAGTTTTAATCTCAAATAGTGTTTTAAATAAGTTACTGATTAACGATACATGAGGCATGAGTAATGGGTATCTGCTAGTCGAGTAAACTCAGCTATGATTCCACATCCCTTTAACATAAGCGCCAGCTGCGTTTGCTTAACCATTCAGAAGAGTTCTTCAACATTATTTCTTATTAAAAGTCAAATTGCAAAGCCAACAATCGAAAAACTATGCCAACAAAGTAAAGTATGACAAAAGCACACACAAAAAAAAGAAAGAAAGAAAGAAAAAAACTCTGCGGCTGATTACCTGCTTAGCAGACAATCCACTAGTCTAACCAGGAGGCGCCACTTAATTACAAATTCCTGGGCAGAAGCGCAAAAGATAAATGCTGACAACAAAGGACAAAGAATTAAGGATATGAATTGCACAGCTCAATGATTCGACCAGGCAGGTTGCTGCTGTCCTCTGACTCCTCTGATTAGTTGCCGCAACCCAAAAAAAAAAACAACAACAGAAAAAAAAACTCACGAAAAAACATAGATTCATTATGCATAAGTTGTTGTTGTTTGTTGTTGTGGGCGTGGCAAAGTAATGAAGTCGATGTGAAGTTGTTTGCCAGCCGCTGTCGGAAAATGGTTCGTTTAAGCGGGTGCCTCAATTTATGCAACAAGAACAGAGGCAGCGGCTGCAAATACTTGCATATGCAGCGAAGGGCAAGAAAGGGCGAGCGGGTAGCGGGTAAGGGGTAAGGAGCAACGGGGCAGACGACGAAGTGAGGAATAAAATAAATGTGCATATGAATTTTGAAGAAACGGCAAAGGATACGCCGAGTCTTGCAGTCTTGCCAGCCAACCAGCCAGCCAGCCAGCCAGCAGCCAATGCAAAAGTGCACTTATTTACCCACACACCAGCACTAATACACTCACCCACACAACAACACATACACACACGCACACACACACACACACATACGCATGCACTTATACAGTCGCATAGTAAATTTATGCTTGTGTTAAAGTTTCTGGTGCGTATGTTGGCCCAAAAAAGTTTGCGCTCACAAAAACTTGAGCAGCAGCAGCAGTGGCAGCAGCAGCAGTGGCAGTGGCAGAGGCAGAGGCAGCAGCAGCTGCAAAAATGTTCAGCACTCACACAAATTAAATAACAATTTTCTCTAACAATTTCGCAACGTTTTCGCTTTGGCTTTGGCTTTCCGTTGCGTTTTCCTTAACGTTTTTCCTATGCTTCTGCTGCTGCTGCTACTTCTTCGGCATTACTTTTTTTTTTTTTTTTCTCGTTAACTTTATGTGGGCGTTTGTGTTGACAATGTGTGTGCGTGTGTGTGTATGGGTGTGGCTAAGTCTGCATATGTTAACTGCCTGCTTGCGCAAAAGTAGCTCAGTAGACTTTGTCACTACTTTTTGGCCCCAATTTTGGCTAGCTTTTTGTTTACATTTTATTTTATGGAATTTAAACAAAATGCAGCAAAAGTTGCACTCACTTTATTTCTTTCTCCCTTCTTTAGTTATTTTTTATTTTATTTTGTTTTTTTTTTTTGCTGGCATCAAAAAAGTTACTCTGCTTGAAGAGAGCATTTTTTATTAGCTACAAAGTGCAGTTTAATGAAGATATTTTTGGTGCCAGTTTTGTCGTCCTTTTTCTCCGTCCCTCTCTTTTTTTTCTCTCTTTCTCTGTCTCCATGAATATTAGCAAAGAGGCAGGCTGTCATCACATATTAAGTGGAGTGAACTTTAAATAAGCAGCAGTTAAATTGAGTGTTCTCGACTATGTGGTTTTCTGTAGCGAAGCTTGTTTAATTTAACAATATTTTAATTTGTTACATTCAAAGTCAACTCGTGTGTTAATTTACTGCTCAACACTTGGCTAAAATATCTAAATTTGTTTTGCTTTAATAACAAAAATACTTGCTAACAAATTTTTAGTTTGACGCTTAAAATGCGACTTCTTCTACATGTTCATCATGTTTCTTGCAATCGGGTATTGTAAAGAGAACCGGAAACTTTGTAGACGGAGAAACTTGCTCGACTTTTGCTTGGCAGTTTTTAGAAGTTTCGTGCGTGTATTTTTTTTTTTTTTTAAATTTTAGTTTAATTTTAGAAGCAAACACAAATACAAGGCGCACTACAAGTGCAACTGGAAGTGGATGAGGATGTGCAAGTGGAAGTACAAGGTACAGTGAAGCCATTTACCCCAGGGGCTAACTACGATGCACAACAAACCAAACACATTTCCAAACATGTATCGTTCGCTCTCTCTCTCTCTCTCTCTCTCTTTTTTTTCTGTCTATTGCTATCTCTTTCAGCTGGGCGTATGTAGTAAATTTAATCTCTATTGTTGTGTGCGTTGTTCGCGCTTACAGGTTTTATTCAACTTGTTTGCCACCTTTTCAGCTGCTGTCTCTCGCACATCCTGCATATCCTGGCCCATCCTTGACTCTGCTCGCTCTCTCTGTTGCCACTTGATAAATATGACTATTTCACACTTCCTTCCTCCCACTCCCCATATCCCTCCCCTGATTCTATGTCTTCTTCTTCTTTTTCTGTTTAGTTGTTTATTTGCGCTAAGCGTTAGCAGCAACGCCTCTGTCATCTTTTACTCCTTGACTCTTGGCTGCCAGGAGAGTCTTGGAGTCTGGTAGTCCGGGAGTCCTGTTGTCCTGGGGTCCCTGGATCCCCACTGCGTATTTTGTTTATACAGCACTCAATTTCGCAGTTTTAATGACAAAATGTCTTACCTTGAAATTGCATGCGAGCAAGGACAGAGGAGTTATAAGTGTGTGTGTGCGAGTGTGTGTGTGTGTCTCCCTCTCTCTCTGTCCGCCCAAAAGGTGTTTTGCCTGCCTCCGTTCGTTTTCCTTTGTCCTCTTGAGCGACTTTGTTTGATTGCTTTGGCCACAGCAGCAGCAGCAGCAGTTGTTGAACAACTGCCATGTTTGTATTGCACTCGAGGGTTCTTCTACTACTTAACCCATCTAAGCTGCGGTAGTACCTGACCTGCTGCTGTCATCTGACAGCAGCTTAACCCACCAATGCCAGCAATCCGGCAAACCAGCAGTTGGCAAGTTTTATTGTCTCAGTGTCCACTTAACTTGTGCCCGAAGACAGCTTAATGCAGCCAAAGAGAAAGAGAAAGGGGGTAGTGGGAGAAAGAGGAAGAGAGGAGCAGAGCGGGGCAGAGTGGGGCAGAGTGGGGCAGAGTAGGGCAGAGCTACTGATGCAGCTTGAAACTGACAATATGAAATCAAAGCTGTGCGCATTTTCTTTAATTTCCGGTCGTATGATTTCGCATTTTTTTCTTGGCAAACATTCAAACATTGACAACGGCATCGGCATCGGCATCGTTGTCATCTACAGCTGAACATTTTATTCATGGCGTATACGTAATTTCTCAATGCCTGAGCAAAAGCTGATTGGAATTGGCTTCCAAACCCCTCGCCAACCAGCGCCTCCTCCACGCCTCTGTCTCGAGTCATCAATCATGCGTCGTTTTTCCACACGCCCAGGCAAAGATTTGACAAGTGTCAATGCGACAAGATTGAGCCAGGAACACAGACACAGAGATAAATGAAGAGTTTGAGCTGGGAGGGGACGCGACAGAATGAGGTATAAAGTCTTTGGATAACTTTGCGAAAATCACATGCAAAGTAAAATGTCGAAGTTTTGACAGGCCACCAAAAGCAGTTATAGCAGAAGAAGCAGCAAGCAAAAAAAAAAAAAATATAAAAAATAAAGAAGAAAAGACGAGAAAATATTTAACACAAAGCTGAAACGCAAAAGTTTTCATTTGTTTTGCAACGTGCTGAAAACTGCTGTCAAAGTTTTTAATGTTTTTAACTCGCTGCTGTCACCTGCCAAAAGCCCAAAAAAAATAGGCTTTATACATATATATATATATTGATAGAACTACTCGAGTTAGAGCTGGAAAACCCGACTGTCCCAAACTGGACAATGGATTTAGCATTGAGTCCTTTGTGAAGCATAGTTGGGGGAACACATAATAAAACCGTCGAGAAGCCGTCGAATTTCTTAAGTCACGTTGACATTGACATTGCTTGAAATATGCTTGATTATATTCTTAAAATATTTGAGTGTTTTGGTAATTGATATTTGGACATTGGACTTACCCTTGACGGAGACAATGACACTCTGGAGCACATCGAGCTTTTTCTTGTTGGCCAGCGATTGGCCGACGCATTTGTAGGTGCCCGCATCCTGGTACATAACATCCTTGAGCGAGAATTGGCCCGTCGGCTGTGAGCTGCCATAGCCAAGACCACGCAACCTCGCCGACACTGGATCCAAGTGTGACCAGCAGCCCAGGGAGCCTAAACGCAGAGCAGAGATGGGAATACATTAAAATCCATTGCATAATTCGGCGACTGGGCGCCATTTCTAATTTAATTAATTGACTTTGGCCCTGGCACGCAAGTTTTAATTTCTTTAATTGATGCGTCTCTAGTCGTAAGCAAGACAAAAAAAAAAATACATTCACTTTCATTTGTCAAAGAGGGGACACAGCCGTACCCCACGCCCTCCTCTCCTACTCCTCCTCACAACAACTAACTGAAATTACGGGGCTGCGTTGGCCGTTTGTTAGTTGCCCAAAAAGTGAGCAAAGTAAATTGCACGCATAATTAATTTTCAATTGTGCTAATTAATGAATAGTCCTCCATTGCCTGCCTCTGTGGGAATCTCTTCGATCTGTGTGTGCCTCAATTAGTGGAACGAATTTTCAAATTTAATTAGATTTTCAACGTTTATCTTTCATTGAAGTTCTTTCATGCCACCATTTTGGCAATTACTTTGACGTATATTTTACAATTTATTTCTGTAAGCTTTTTGCAACAGCATAATTAAGTAAATTGGTTCAAATGAATAAGTATATATATTTTTTTTTTATGCCTACATCCCACATGGAACGAGTAGTCAGTCCTCCTGACATAAAATCGAGAACAGACTCTTTTCCAGTTGAAAGCGTTTCAATTAGAGAATTTACCGCTGCCATTTCAACGAGTGACTTTAATTTATGAAAATGTTCTTACCTTGTGGACACTGCAATGTGACGGCGCCACCGAGTTGCACTTCCAGCTGCCCCTTGTTCGGATTATGCGAGGCAGCAGCCACGGAGACATCCTGATCATCTGGTTCCGATGTGACATCAACCGAGTCATCTGCAATGTGCAAAAAATGTGATTGTAAGAAATTGCATAATAAATTTAAAGACTTTTCTTTTTGCTTGTGGCGGGGGGATGGAGGCAAACACATGTGTGCTGCGTGTGGCAAGCGCATAAAATATGATAAGCTTGTCAGCAATTGTCAAATGTGACAATATTTCAATGACAACAAAATGGCCTAAAAGGGGGAGCGACGTATGGATGGGAAAGTCAACAGTTGGCAGTTCTTAAGCAAAACAAATTGTGCTCCAGCGCCTAGCTTTGACAGGATGTGGGCGACACTTTGGTGGCAACAGTGACAAGCACCTGAGTCATGGCTTGGAGCAGGAATCGAAGCGAAACTGGTGTAATTCTGCAACACGCACAATGAGTTGGCACATTCGATTTGGCGTGATTTGACTGACTAGTATATTGAGGTTGAGGCGGTTCACTGCTTCAGTTGAACTTAAAGTGAAAATCGTTGCGCAAACAGCTGGAAAATTGACTGAACTTCAGCAGCAGCAGCAGCAGCATTGCGAAATCATAAATAAATACTATGGTGAAGAAATAGAAGCTGGAAGATAAAAAAAATAACAAGATATTGCGATGATTCATTCTAATTTCGCTGCGAGCACAAAATGACATCAAATTTATGCGACATATTCGCATATTTTGTGCTTAACGGAGGCAAACTCGAAAATGTGAAAATAGAGACGGGGCATCGAGCGAAAAAATGAGAACTGAGTGTTATGTGTGTGTGTGTGAGTGTGTGTGCGAGTGTGTGAGTGTGTGGAATCTATGGCTGGCTGTGTGTGTACTTGTATGTGTGTGTGAGTGTGTGGAATCTAAGGCTGGACACGCGACGTGTCACGATCAAGCAAGGTATTTAGAATTTAAATATATAATTTTTAAAGAGAAGATATGGTTTATAGTTTGAATTTAGACTACTAACAAGCTGATTATAAATTATCTTAGGCAAACTAAAATTAAGCTTATCCTAATTAAAATCTTATTAAAATAATTATTTTTCTCCTGTCTGAACTCAATATTTCATAACTACTGATTTGTTGAACTCTTATCGTTTATAGTTTTATTTCTAATACATCTTTTCTCGAAAAGAGTCCTCTTCTACAATTTGATATTGCACTTTCAGGGATAGTGTGCCATTTTTTTTTTATTTTATACACATCTATTTATACATTTTCATATTAAGTTGATAATAGAACAATGATTATTGGAATAATGATCTATCAGAATATATTTTATGTGTAAGACGTAACTTCTTAAAATCAACTCTGTAAATTCATTCATTCAGAATGTAAGCTGAATTTGCAATACAAAATGCCTGCTTTGCAGAAAGTTCAACATTTTGCTGGGGGTGCCGTATTGTCGTGTCGCAAACAAGACGATAGGTGTTGTCTCTAGTGTTGTGTGTGTGTGTGTGTGTGGTGTGCTTTAAATTTGAGGCAGCCTTTTGTGTCACATACTTTATGGCTCTGTTCATATTACATATAAATTACAATTTGCGTTGACGTGCGCCTAAAAGTATGCAGCGTGCGGCTTTTGTTTGAGACCGGATATCATAACAATAAGTTGCCCAAGTGGATGCCTGGGCGAAAATCATGACAAAGGACCCCCAAGCTAAATTGTCTATATATGTGTGTGTGGGTGTGTGTGTCTATGTGTGTGTGTTTGTGTGTGTGTGTAAGCCTTACAAAGTGCTGCCCACTTATCAGCGGCATTTCAAAAGTCTGGCAATTTGAGGTTGCACCTCAAAGCGATCATAAAATTAGCCTTCGCCGCACAATTAACAAAAACTACTAATTACACACAGAGAGAGAGTCAGTACGGATGGCTAAGGGCAACCCTTGACGACGACAATGAAAACGCACCCCAGACACACATTAAAGAAGTGGCGAAACACTTAAAGTTCCTTCAATTGTGCTGGGATTCACAATCGCGAGAGGTGTGCTGTTGGCGAAAGGAGGCGTGGTGGGGTGAGGTGAGGTGAGGAGAACTCGAAACGCCAAAGTAACAATTAATTGTGAGCTCATTTCGAGCCGAGAGCCATCGTCGAGCATGTCAATCAGTTGGTGGCAATGAATGGATCTGGAGTGCAAAAAATAAAATAAACCACCCTTGAAACAGCGGTCAGCAACCCCTGCGAATTTTGTTGCTGACAATAGCGAAAAAATGTACTCGGCGTGGTGCCGCAATAGAAACGGGGTGGTTTTGGGGGCAGAGGCGTGTTGCTTAGTCAAAATCACGTAGTTATAAACATTTTTTATTGCTTGAACACAGAAAAAAATAAAATAAAATTGGAAGAAGACAAAGCGACGCTGCGCAAATTGACAAGTGAAAACTTAGGGCAAATTGAGAGAATGAATGAAAGATCTCCCCCTTTTCCCTCCTCATCTGTGTGTTGTTTGGCTGTCTATAAAATGTCTAATGAGCTCAGCTCAACTGACAGACATTTGTCAATGGACATAGCTGGTGGCATGTTCCAAGAGTGACGACTGATAAGAAACTCGAGACTGCAAATTGTAAAATGCGAAAATTTATAGAATTTGAGGGGCTGAGCGATTACATTAAAGGCAAATAATTTGAAAAGGAAAGCATTTGATATATATTATGAAATAAGATAATAGCCACAAGGGTGACAAGGGAAACAAAATACCAGGAAGTAATAAGAGCATTGCATTGCAAGATAAAATCAGCATTTAATTTGATTGTGTTTTAAACATTACAATTTATGTAAGAAGACTAAATGCTGAGCTGTGCTGAAAGCATATAAATAGTATTTATATAATTTGTAACTATGAAATAGTCAGTTCTTATTTGGATCGTCATACCAATTAATATTTATAATTTTTCTCAAGAATAAAGCAAATGTATTTAATAATTCTCGCAAGCTGTGGGAATGCTTTGACTGTCTTTTGGCCAAATGATATCTGACACTCATTAACAAGTCGAGCGCCAGTTATAATTAATTAGTTAAAGGCTCAACTTAATTTACACAAAATAAATATTAATGAACATTAAAAAACACAAATGCCATTATGTTGGTATATTAAATGTATATCTATACAGAATGCATATTATTTAAACTTTAAGAAACTTTACGCACATTTTTCATTTTCAATTTCTTGCGTTTTTATTAGCCATAAATCACACACCATTTAAGCCAGGTCCTTAAAACTGCCAAGTATTCAACACAAGTTTATTCAACATCTTTTGAAGTTTTGCTCTTCAGATTTGTTCCATCCTCCTGCTCACTGAGGATATCATAATTCCCAGCACTTGTTCCACGCATATTTTGCTCAATGGCCATTGATAAGTACGCATTCCGCAAGTCCCAAAACAAAAATGGGAGTAAACAAAAGCAAATAAACAAAAGCAAACAAATGTGCATCAAGTAACGTCCATATGTCGTCGGAGATTCATGGAATGGGAGCTAGCAGAGGAAGACTCGTGAATGTCTTCCGCACGGCATATAAATCCGAGGCAGAACAACTGGATGGCAACAAATATGAAGAGCAAACAACAAACACTAATGCAAACAAGAGGAATCAATATGCCAGACAGATAGAGAGAGACAGAGACAGAAAAAGGGAAAGAGAAAGAGAGAGAGAGATAAAACATGTTTCAGGCAAATAGTGCCACGAGGGGAGGCAACTCAACTCGACTGGGCTTGTAGTGGATTCTCGCAACGCTCTCGCCACCAATCATTAATCATAAAGCATCATCATCAGCATGTTGGCGTTGGATTCAAGTAGCTGCCTCGCCGCGTCCCGCAACGCACCGACCGTTGGGCGCTACCAGGACAGCCTGAAGGACTCTCAAGTGTGGGCTTTGGGTTGAATTGGGTGCTGCTGCCTGCCAAATGCAGGCCAGTCACAGCTAGCCCGAAAAAGCTGCCCGTAAGCCGCACCCTTCTCAAGCCGTCAGACTGAGTGTATCAGGCACATCAATATGTCCACACACACACACACACACACACACACACACACATTCACGCGCACACACACACACATTCACACGCACACACACACACACACACACACACACACACACACACACACAAATCCATAACACACAAAAGGGATGTCCTGCATGGGTGCTACTGGTATCATAAATCCTTCAAAGCGGCCAACACGCATTTGCTGTCGTTAACATATTGTAAAGTTATTAACTTTTTTTTTTTTTCACACTTTATTTGTTGGTCAAAGATACTTTTGAGCATTCTCAATTCAGCAGTTACAATTGTTAAACTATAGTTTTCAATTTTCATTAGTTACTGCTGGTTTTTCCATTACATTTTACGTCTACAAAAATGCATCATCATATTTATTCATGAATATGAAGCTGAAAGAACTGCAGCTGCTGCTGCTGCCAAGAATCAGCTTAACTTACAAGCTTAATAAAGAGCGAGCGGAAGCAAGAAACGGGTGGTTAGTTGAGTGGTGAAAGGGGGCGGCTTGTGTGTGTGTGTGTGGTGCTGTGGGTTGATTGCGTTTGTGTCTTGGTTATAAATTGTAATTTTTTTCTATAGTGCTGCAACATGTATAGAATTTTCAGCTGTTTCTAGCGGAAACTACAAATTTTGAGCTGCTGCATGGATCTTGGGGGTTTGGTATTCAGTCTACGCGATTAATTTGCAATGAGCAGAAATTGAAGAAGATTGCATAGCATGTGAGTTGCACAATAAAATACAGAAAAAGAATTGTAATAAGCAAGAGCAAAGTAATTGAAGATTGGTTATGAACATTGGCGAATATATGAAAACAAAACTACTTAAATAAATTGTAAACTTGACTGGGATATGTGAAATACTAAATACAGCAATTTGACATCTATTTTTATCCGTTATAATTTCAAGTTTTTTTTTTACATATTTTTGTTTACATATTGAATTAAAAGCGATCCGTTTCCATTATGCACTTGATAGCTATAGTAATTTTTTACATTGATTCACGCTTATTTCACACGATAAAAAATTCAAGATTATTGTCCCAAAATGAGTTTTTAATATTTCTTTAACTTGTGGGCGCCAGGCAGAAAAAGGGAAAGAAAAAATAAGACCAAATGAGTTTTGCGTCTCATTTGAAGCCAAATAAAAACAAGTCAAATAAAATTTTATTGGAAATCTTTTTGTGCGGGCTCCTGCCACCAAAAAGGAACTTGGCCAACAGCCCAAGCAAGGACAAAACAAACATATACCGAAATGTAATCGCTGGCTATAAAAACAAAAGCAGCAAACAGAAAACTAATAATCGTGCGCGCCGATAAACACAGATATTCCAAAGGGGTGGAGGGCGGAGGGGCCCCGAAAATGTCCAACATACTCGTATTTTTAGCTGGTTGCGGGGCGGGATTTGGCGAGGGACTAAGGACAGCCAGAAAAAATTCTTCATATTTGGCCTGGGTGCTCTGTGGTAGGACGAAACTGAACGATAAAGTTAAACCGCGATAACCAGCATGACAAAGGATAATGTATAACATGCGCAGGGACATTGCCGATTAGCCCTGGCCGCCAGTTGAGGCATAAGAGATTGCTGGGTGGTTGGGTGGTTTGGGGTTTTTTTGGAAATGCTTACGATAGCGTGTAAAATTAAATTTTATTGTAATGCCCCCTCAGAGCCAGCGGACAAATGTGTTTTTCCAATTGGGGACCATCTCCTTCATCTGCTTTAGCTTCTCAAAATGCTGCTCACATTGTTTTGTAGTTTGTGTTTTTTTTTTTTTTACTTTCTTTATTGTCTCAAAGCGAAGTGTTCGATAGGTTGGGGCGAGGGCTGAAGGGGCGTTGTACGGGGGTTGGAAAGAGTTTTTGAAGATTGGTTGCATTTTTATAACAGTTGGCTGGGCAAATTAGTTTAGTGCTGCTTACGAGGTTTTCCCCTAATGCGTCGACAGCCACCAAAGTCTCTGCGGACCTGCCGATGAGGTCAAATTGAGAAAGTTTCGTAATTTTTCATTGATGTTGATGAATAAGGAACCGTAAATTAATTACAATGATTTTTGTTTCCATGAAAGACTTGGTTTTTGAATTAAAAATCTACTTCAGCTTTTTAGAAGATTTCCTTTGATAACAACAAGTTAGAGTAGCCTCTTCCACAACAAGGTTGTACAACTTGTAGTATTTTAAAGTCTAAAAATAGTTGAGTAATTGTTAAATTTATCATGTAAAGTGCTTGGGAGACTACGTCAAATATGGTTGACAAATAAAGCTGGGTTAAAAGTTAAGCCGAAGTTAAACTGTTCAGTTTGAACACATGCCTAAGGCGGACAGGACAACTCGTACGGACTAAATGAAAACCAATCGATATGGCTGTCAAAGTTTGCTTTACACCCATTTTTCTAATCCGAAACTTTCACTAATTGCACTTTGTTAGCCAAACATCAGAAACATGATGCAAGCCACTCAACATTAATTAGCCTCAATTCGAACTTTAACTCATTAATGAGGCAGGCAAACAAACTCGTCTCGGCTGTGGCATACCTGAGGAGCGACCTCAACCCCAACACATGTCGGCTGTCGGTTGTGGCCAATCGAAGAGGCGTCTCCCTCCTTCTTCCAATCGCTGGCCACTTTTTGCTTGGCCCAGTCTCGTTTGACGTACGTGTCAAATTAGCGACGTTTTAACAAGCTCAGCGCGTCCGTAAGCCGTCCCTTTGTCCCACTGCCCACGTGGCTGTGGCCCACGCGGCCAACGACATGATAGCTACTGCTGTGTGTCCTTCGTGGTCTCTGACGGCACAGCCGGCAAATCAATCACGTGAAAGTGGCTGGCGCAAAACTTTGAGAAACTACGTCAAATTGCCTACTTTTGTAAACGTGGACGTTGCAGGTTGAACGTTGAACGTTGAACGTTGGATGTGGAACGTTGTACGTTGAACGTTGGACGATGGACGTCGCACTGTTGACTTTAGCCATTCGTTCTAAACATGTCTCGTATATTTTTTGGTCGTCTAGGACACTGATTGCTTTTTCATTGCATTTTGTCAGGCACTCGAAAGCAAAGTTTTCTTTTGCTACCTGAAAGGCGTTTTCCAGCTCAATGGTTAATGGAATGGAGGAGGGCAGGCTGCGGGGCTGCGGCACTAGAAACATATCGTCAGCAATTAAGCGCGCATTCAAACGACTGTCTGTGCTGAAGGGGGTAGAGGGGGATGCCATCTTCTTGGCCTTGCTTAAAATCAAATTGCGATTTATCAGTTTTCTTGTTTTCTTCAGTTTAAAATTTTCTCGGCATTTTTTTGTATTTGAAACGCCATTTATCAAAAGCTGTGCAGCTGCTTTGCTAGTTTATGACAGCTAATCCTCGGATACTATATCTTATAGATATTGCCTTCAACTTTATCTGTGCACACACAGAATGTGAATGTGAATAGGTTTTTGACGTATCTTATGCCGACTGTTGCCAGTTCGATTTGCCATTTGGCAGTTTTCGTAAACGTTTTACAAATTGATTTATGTGCTTAACATGTTGCCAAAACTCGAAACCAAACCCAAAAACTCCCCGACAAACGTCTCACAATTAGATTTCACTGCAAAATCAACGGCAGAAGTTTTCGACAATCAAAAAAGAGAGAGATAGAGAGAGAGAGAGAGAGATATAGAGCGAGAGAGGGAGAAACAGATAGAGATGTGCTCTAAGTGAGAGTGAGATGGCCAACCTGGCACATCAATCATCGATAAATGTCGATATGTCGGCCCAGAAGGGCATTGTGCTTGTATTTTTTGTTGTTGTTGTCGTGTTTTCTGTTGCCAACTTCACTTTTTGGCCTCTTTGGGCACTTTTATTTTTATTAATAAAGCATTTGTTTTCCCCATAATGAGCAACGACAGCCGCCTGTCAGGATGCTTTTCGCTTTTCCTTTTCATTTTTTCGCTTTTTTTTTTTGTTTTTTTTTTGTTTTTGTTGAACGCATGACACATTTTGTAGCTTGAGGAAAAATCTCTCCCTTGGGTCAGCTTTTGGACAGCTGTGGGCGGAGCAGCGCCTGCGGCCAGCATTCGCATAAAAAAGTGGCAACACTTTGTCAAGTTGTTATTACCAATAATATTTTCTTTTTCCTTTTTTTTTTTTGTTTGTTTTTTTTGTTGTTGTTTGTGTGTGCCTTGCTTTGGTTTTGCTTTTACTGCCTTTTCCTTTGTTGTTTGCAGTTTCCGCTTTGAGCGGCTTCTGGCAGTCATTTTGTGTTTGTCATGATTGATGAGCGCGAATTTTACAAACTGTAGCCTCTTTATTGGATGGGTGGAGGGGGGGCTAAAGAGGATGATAGAGCGAAGCTGGCATATTGATTGGGTAATTCCTGTGGGGCGTGATGTGATCTCTAAATCTTTAGTGAGGGATTTCCAGACCTGAGCATAGAACTCTACATAAAAAATAATTGGCATTCTTTTTAATATTATGTAAGAATTGCCACTGCTAAAAATTCATATTTAAAACTTGTACAGAAAACTGTGGAACATTCATTTGGTTAATTGTTTGATTAGTTAAAAGACTATATTGGACACATAATATTTTAAGTAGAATAAACGAGTAAACTGATCGTAAAGATCTTGATTTTTGAATTGAAATTTGATAAGCTGCGAAATCAAATTGAACTCACTTTTGCCCCGTTGTTGTGCCCCAAATTTATGTGTCTGTTCGCACACAATTTCTTTGCAATTTAATGAGTCTGAAAATTACTTTTAGCCTGCACACACATACACACACTCACATTAAGCTAATCAAATTTTATTTTCGCTTAGTGTGAAAAAAAAAAATGAAAAAGTTTTTGACTGGCTGCTTTTAGGCAGCAAACATAGCGACAACATTTGCCTACAAAGTGGCGTCTGTCAGCGACATAAATTCAATAAAAATAAAAATATTTACAAGCATTAACACGCGTTCAGCGCATAAAGTGGTGCCCCTCAATGGCAGGCGGGGTTGCAGCAGGATGAGGGGGAACATCTTTAGCCGCAAAACGAGAAAATATTGACAGCAAAATGGCGCGTAAGCAAAAATAGTGTGGCAAGGGCAAAGTGGTGGTGAATAGCGGCTTGGGTGTCACAGACAGAGGGTTGAGAGTGTCGCTGAGTCTCAGTGCCAATGCCAATGCCAATGAAATTTGCCACATTTTGCATATGGAGGGTAGCGAAACGCCTCAAAGTATGCAACGTGGCAACTGATGAGGCATGAGAATGTGGCAAATGGGGGGGGCAAGCAATGCGGCGACTGATGATGGGACGCACCATGTGCGAGTGTCGTAAAAGCTACGCAGCAAATTTTTTGCCATTTTTAGCTTTCTTTTCGTTTTTTGGTGTTGGTTTTGGGGTGCACAATATTTTTATTATATGAGAACTAATGGTGAAAATATTATCACGCGCCATTTTCGAAGGCAATTTCACGCATTCAAGCGCTAATTTATTTGAAGTGTACTCACATCGCACGCTGAGGTAATAGCCAATCGACGAGTATTGAAAGTTTAGATGCCTCGATGTGCACTTGTACCAGCCAGAATGTTCCCGTCTAATCGATGTAAAGTTGAGGAAACCGTCGCCCGTTTGCGGCACCTGTAAAAGAGACAGACAGAGAGAGAGAGAGGGGAAGAGTAAGTCAAAAAATTTGAGACAGATGTAGTAGGTGTGGGGTTGGTTGGCGGGGGAGGGGACTGGATGGTTAAGCAACGAGTTTCGTTCTTATGCGTAAACAATTTTTGGTAATTAAGGCAAGGCAAATAGTTGGTCCAAGAACTTTTTCGCGACAACTCGGCACGAAAATCCATTTAAAACTTGCTCCTTGATCAAAAATCACACACAAAAGCAAGCCGAAAATCTAAGATCCAACTCAGTGCCGAGTCAAGGCTGAAGCTGAAGCTGGAGCTGTAGCTGGAGTTGTTGCAGCTGCAGCCAACGTATGCATAAGTTTTACAAGACTTACCGGTGTGTCACCGTCGTCCTTCTGCCAGCGCGGCGTGCTTGGTGGATTTGAGTCGACATCGCATTTGAGGCTAACTTCGATGCCCTCCCGCAGTGGATAACCAAAGCCAGGTGTGCGAGAGATGGCAAACGATGGCGTATCTGCAGGTGAGAGGAAAACCGGGATGGGGAAACAGAAGAACAATTATAAGAAAAGATATAACACACAGATACGATGCGATTTTCGGTTTGTTATTTTGGTCCTGTCGCCTCGGCGACTGTGGCAACATCTACAAAATAGTTTTTAATTAAAAAAATTACTACACAAAAATAAACCTCAAGCGGCAGAAACTTTTATAATTAAACTAAATGCAAATGTGTGTTTGCTTCTCCTTTTTTGTGTTTTTCGTTTTTCATTTTTTTTTTTGTTGTTGTTGTTTTTGTATTGTGAGTTGCTTGAGTTGCAGCTACCAAAAACTAACGGACTACGTTGCTTCTGCATCTTTCCATGCTCAACAGAATATTTGAGTGGCAAAAGTAAAGAAAGCAACTTTTGATGAAATCTACAAAATTTGCTATTCCTCTTAAGAGAACAACTAAAATTAGTATTTTGCTTTTGAATCTAAATGTATATATTTCGTAGTGGCAAGTTTCGAGCGCTCAAAAAACACACATTAAACTTTGTAAGTTTATCAAATTTTGTTTATGAAATATAACTATTACTAAATATATTTTTAAAAATTAAAAATATAGAAATTTAACAAATTACATCGATTTACTTTTTAGACTAAAAATCAAACACTTGTTTTGATTAAAAATAATTTTCAACTATTATTTAAATTTAATGTTTATCTTCAGTTTTTCTTATTGTTGTTGTTTGGTAAATTTATCAGAGTCCGATTCTTTGCATTTGATTAAACATTCATGGAACTTCTCAATTCGTATGCCACATGTGAATAGATTTCACATCTTTTTTGAAATTGATATGCCATTAAATGTAACTGCATTTGGGTGCCAATCAAAAGTCCATTGAATGCATGTCAGAAAGCTATCGACAAAATGCAAATCTCAATGCAAATGTGAATGTAAATAATATGAATGGCTGGCCCAAATGACACGCCCATACTCACATATGTATATTATATATATATATATATACATATATCTTTGCATTCAATGCATATTCATAGGCATAAATCAAATGTTTTTTAATTACGGCACCCCTAAAAAAAAATATGTTTTATCCAAACGAACAACGATTTCAATCTTTTCAATTTTTCGCCCCTTTCTCTATTACTCCCTTTCTCTCTCTCTCTCTCTGCCTTTCTCTCTTTCTCTATCACCCTCTCTCTCTTGGCCCTTGTGGGCTTTTGTAACTAATACAATTTGATTATGCAGGGCAAATGAAATTTGTTTGTCGGTTGTTTGCCAAACTATTCAATAGAAATTCGTTTGAGTGTGAGTCATTTGGACTGTGTGTGTCTGTGTGTGATTGTGGGCGTAACATGCATACAGCCAGCAGTTGTCAGACATCATTCAAATACATATGTATTCGAATGTGCATGAAAAAGACTTCAGTCTGGTGGACATCCAACGCTGCCCGCTTGCCTTTTATGCGGCTAACCGAACGGGGCTGTTCGAGGTGCGGGGAATTGGATGCCGGACGGGTGTGAGAGGGGCTACAGGTCCTTGTCTGGCCATCAGGAGGCTATGTCTATCAATTTGTTTGTTGAAAAATCTATGCCTCAAACTCAAAAAAAAAAAGGGGTGCAAAAATTGTTGTGCTTGCCTAACTAGATATTTGCAGCCGGTTCCCAAATACAATTTCCAAGCCATTTCGCCAGGCATAAAAAATATGGTAAATAAGAAAAGGGAATGGCAAAAAAAAAAGGGATCCCTTTTTTTATGGCTGCCTTTTGAGTATTCTTAGAATGCGCTTTTGCACAACATTTAAATTGCAGTAGAATTTAATATTTGAATTTGAATTGTTAAGCATTTGGCGCGTCTCGTTTGCATTACGATTGATGTCCTTGATTTGTCTGTCAACTGACTGCAGCAAAAAAAAAAAAAAAAAAAAAAAAAACACGTTGAAATTAAAAACAACAACAATAAAAACAATAGCAAACAACAACAACAACAATATTCAACTGTCTGAACAAGTGCTTTCATGTGTGTGCATTTTAATTTATACAACCGTAACAAACAATAACAATGGGACAGGGCACTACCAGCACAGTGCGGCGGGGAGGAGGAGGAGTCGTGGTTTAAGCCGGCAACTGCTTTCAGTTGTTCTTTGTTGTTAAACGTTGCGGTTGGTTGCCGCGTCTGTTGTTGTTGTAGTTGTTATTGTTGTTGGAGGCTTTTTGCTGTTGTTATTGCGGTTTTTGCAATTTTCATGCCTGGCCAAACCCCCCCCCCCACACACACACACACACAAGCATATCCATCGAGTTTCCGCATTCGACATTCGCCATAGTCGAGACTTAGTCATGCAAATCCCGCACGGCTTTTCTATATTTTCCAATCATTTTCATGGGCATCATCGTCGTCGTCATCGTCTTTCTACCTTGGCATTTGTCATGGCATTATGCGGCTTGACGAGCATTAATAAAGCAAATAACTGTGGCACTTTGTTCTATATGTGCTCTGTTGCTGTTGCTGATGGGGATGGGGATGCGGATGCAGATGCTCTCCTGCAATGCTGAGCTACCAATTTCAGCACGTGTCTGCGGCTTTGTTACTGCCAATTAGTGCGAGTCCCTCTAATTGCTGCCATTGATTTTGATTTGCAGCCGGTGTTGATGGCGGAAATGCTGATTCTCTCTCTCTATCTATCTCTTTCTACCTCCCTCTCTCTCTCTCTCTTTTTCTCTGTGTATGAGTATGGCTTCAATCAAGTCACGTGAAATTTGATTTATGAATGTTGGCCTAAATGGTTGCATGCTCTTCCATTTTGTATTTAGCCAACTTCTTAAGGCTTAAGCGAGCAGCAAACTATGATCCTTCAATAGGAAAGATTTTTAAAAGCTGTCCTTCACTCTGGGAGTAAAATTCTTATTCCAGAAATGCAAAAATTTGCTAATTGAATAATAATTTTGCCTATACATAAACTGAAAATATTATACGAGTACCGCTCTTAGTCCAGAGTTAAACATCAGTCAATAATTAAAATATCATTAATATAAAATCATGTTATATGTTTTTTTTTTATTTCATGGATATATTTAGAAATAATTGTGTGGCTTGGAAATTGTTAAGCAACATGCTAGGCAATCTTTTTGCCTTCCCATTGAGAGTTAATTAAAAAGTTGTTGCTTACTTTTGATTGCTGTATGGCAAGTGGCAAGTGGCAAGTGGGCTGCTTATTACTTAACGCCCACCCCCCCCCCCCCAAATGGCACGGCACAGTTCTTGTGGCCACATCCCTTGTTTTCATATAGCTGCTGTTGCTTTGCGTTGTCCCATTTCAATTTTTGTTCGTTTTATTTGCAGCTGCACTTTCCATTTATATATTTTCACCTTTGCTCTCTTTTATTTCTGCAGCTGCATAATAATTTGTACGCCTTTGTTTTTTCCATTGCCCATCGTAGACTTGTGACTTTACCCTTTCCCCTTTCCCCTTTACCACCCACTCACCCACCATCCACACCTCCCTCGTAACCATATATCCTTTAGCCATGCCCAGGCCACTGGCTCGTGCCTCGTGGCGTGTGTTAACTTTAGCAATTTAACTTTTTAATCAACATTTGCTTTTTGGTTTTCACTTTTACTTGCCGCATTTGCCCCCTCATCATCACATTTTCACCCAATTACCCCACCACTCTTGCTTTCGCCGGCTCTGTTAATTAAACAAGGTGCGATTTTTGTCGTGTTTGGCTTCGGCACAAAACTTTTTTAACATTTAAATATGTTGCCAAATGACTGACTTTCTGACTGACTTATTGACTAATTTCTACATATGAGCATATAACTTTTAACTCTGACCTGAGTTGTACAAATATTCGAATTTAAATCTTTGCATATTCAATATTTTAGTTTACTTAAGCACTACAAATTCATATTAAACTTATTTTAAATACTTATTCAAAATGATTTACAAATAAAATGATGAAAAAACTTTCATATTTTAATGACTTTATTTTATTTTAAGAAAAGTGAATAAAGTTTTATATGTAAAAAGCTAATGCGCCTATCTAAAAATAGTTCTTGGAAAGCATTACAATTCCACTTACACTGTACATCCAGGAGCAGCGAGGCATTCTGTCGAATCTTCAGCGTGGGATGCTCCATGACGCACAGAATCCGTGCATTGTGATGGGCCCGATACACGGCGGGCAAACGGGCTTCACTTTTGGCGCCACTGTTGATTTTGTACCCGTTCTTATCCTGTGAGAGAAGAGAGAGAGTGGGGAATAATTAAATGAGAGTTTTTGGTTAATAAAAATTCCATTTAGAATTTAAGGCTTAGGCTCGGGACAAATTGGGCGAAATGACAAGGCAGCTAGCCAAAGCAGCCAATTAGTCTGGGGGCCCTGTTATCAGCGCGACATCATTAATTTAAATTAAAGCGACCAGGACAAGGACAAGGGCAAGGGCGAAGACAACGCCCAGTGGTACCACCCGCACCACGCGCATCATTTGCACCACTCGCACCACTCTTGATCGCCTTTACATGCAAATTTGTTGGCACAGTTTTCAATCAATCATCTGGCGTGGCTAAATTGTAGTTTGGGGCGCTCGAAAAACAGAGCAAACACGCAAATTTGTGGCATTTTGGGTCGACGACAAACAAATACACTCACACTCAAACACACACCCACACACACACACCCACACACACGCACACACATTACGCTAAACACTCAAGACGACATCTTCGATGTGTTTGACAGGTGGCTGCGGGTGGTGGTGGAGTGGTTTGGGCGGTTGGTCTGCTTTTGCAACGCTTGACCAAAATGTCTGGTTTTCATTATGCTCGAGTGCAAGACAAACAATTTTGGTTCAACCGCAGCTTGTCTGTCCGTTTCCCCTTTCCGGTCAGTCCGTCCAATACCGAAGAGATCCGTAGCCAGAAATGCCGCCGTTATCCACACTTAATGTGTTTGCTGTCTGTACCCACTCCCTGGATTTGGCTTGCGGTTTTGTCCGGCTCGTATTAAGACGACAAACAATATGTCAAAGTGTCAGCCTAAGCTCAACGCCTCTCGAGCCATTCATTCATTTATCTGGAAAGCTCTTACTAACCTTCTCGGTTTTGATCTCCTCCAGTTCGAGTACCTCAGCGGAAACCTTCTGGGCATGACGATCCACGCCAGGACTCAGCAGCACCTCCCAGGTGAGCGTGGGTCGCGGATTGCCGCCCTCGCTGACACAAGCCAAGTTTAGCTCTGAGTTTTCCTTGACGGGCACGAAAATGTTGCCTGCATCCAGACGACGTGAGTCAATCAGCAAATATGGCGGTTTGGGACGATCTGTGGGGAGTTCAATATATATATATAAGTGATTGTTAAAGAAAGCCTGATACAAATCTATTTTAAATGAGCATCTCCAACATACAAATACGTCTTAACAGGCTTACTTTGACAGGTAATTTGTACCACACACATTTTAGTAACTAGCTTAAGTTTGAAGCCTTGGCTATATAGCTAATAAGCTTGTTTTACTCTGTGTGTGTCACGTGAAATCAGCACATCTTAGCCATTTTTTGTCTCTTGCTATTTTAGTCAGCAATTAAAAAAGTTGTCCAAAGAGACAGAGTGTGTGAAGCCACCATGCAACGCAAAAAGAGAGCTCTTCTTGGCTAAAGTTTCTCACGTTTGCAGCTGGCTTAGCCAGAAAATAACTGTAATACCTGCAAATCGAGCTAATAGGAAAAGTTCCACTTGGCTCAAAAGCTAATTTCGAAAATGTAAATGACATTTTTAATATTTGTCTAAGCTTTTATGTGTGCCAAGTTGTTGTCACCTGTTATTGTTGTTGTTATTGTTGTTGTTATTGTTACTTTGGTACTCACCCAGCACGACCAGCTTGACGGGTCGAGCATTTTCGGTATAGCGTCGCGTATTCTCCGCCTCGCACTGCCACTTGCCATCATCCTCGAGCATCACATTGGTGATGGTTAGCGCCCCATTAGCCTCCTTGATAAAGCGATAGTCGGTGACACGAGTGGTGCGGTCCATGGCATGCACCACCTGCGGGGGAAGAGAGAGAGAGAGAGATATAGAGAAAGAGGAAGAGAGTGAGATCAGTGGCAAGTTTGGCTGGCATTAAATGTAAATGTCACTTAAGTTGCAGGCGCTGTCGAAATTATGCAAATTATCCTGCACTCAACTTTTAATGCAGCACATTTAAGCGCACATAAATTTTCTGATAAATGCAACGATTCCCTATCCCGGGACTCCTATCAACTATATGCCATAGTCTCCCTGCGTGTGTATGTGTGTGTGTGTGTGTAAAGCAGCTGCCAACATTTATTTACAGGCCAGACATTTTATTACAATTCATTTGAAACAAACGAAAATAATGATAATTTAAATGCGCTTGTTTGTGCCCACAACATACAAATCCACTGAGTACAGTTACTGTAATGCGGCAACAATGAACTGTTTGCTGGCTTACAAGAGCGAAAAAATTAAAATATAAATAAAAAAATAAAATAAAAAAAAAACTGTTCAAAATGTGGCCAATAGTTGTATTTCGGCTTGGAACCATTGTCCTGCTGTCTGTGGTGGCTTAATGCTTGCCGTAAATTTATGTGCGCATTCAAATGCTGGGTAAAAATATGAAAGATATGTGGTAAGTACGGTAAATGCGTAATGTGCTTAATGGGGGCGTGGCTCTTCGTTCATTTCACACAGCACGCATAAATAATTGTAATTACAATTGTACTCCAGAGCTTAACTTCTGATGGCGTTTTAAGCCCACGTAAGTTAAGCACAAAAGATGCTCCATCTGCATATTAAAATGGCCATTTTTTGTCATCTACTCATCCAGCAAAAATAGTTTCCACTCATCTTCAAAAGTAATTTCAACTTTTGCAATAAAATTCTGTTGCTTACATTTAATTTATTACTTTTATCTCAGCGTAAGAATTGCTTAACATTTAATATATTTTTCCAAAATTAGACATTATATTAAACATTTTGATTTTTTTTTTTATCTATTTTGCAATTTTTCATATATATATTTAGAAAATTCCAGGCAAACAACAGCACATCAACGAATATTTTAGGCAAAAGTGATTGGTTATCAGATATTGGAATCACACAAAAGTGATTGACTGAAAATTATTGTAACCACTCAGATTCACGAGTTAAAGTTTCAATTAAATATATATATTTATCAATAATTTCAGTTAAATATGTATTATAAAGAATGTATTTCTAAAGGACTGTATAAATAATGGCATAATTTTCACTCCACTTGCCAATTTGTCTTGTAAATTTATGCAGTGAATTTCATAAAATATAACTGAAAATTTTTGCCAACAGCTTTTGCACAGTACATAATGCCAAACAAAAAAAGACAGATGAAAAATACAATAAATAAATGAATGTTGGAAAATCTGTGTAAAATATATAGTATAACCAAAATATTTATATTTGTATGCAGCGCTTCCGTTTCCGTTGCGTGCGAGTTTTCAATTTTTGTTAGCTCAACCTAAATACTCCACCACGCGCCACTCCACCCCTTTTGCCCGCTCTATCAAAATTTATGATTTTTGTATAACATTTTTGAAAAGCAGTGCAAATATTTATGCGTGCATGGATTTTAGCAATTTTTTCGTGCTGACTTGGCAGCGTTCCGTTTTGCACTTGTATCTGTGTGAATTCTAGTCGCGAGTGCGAATGAGTGTGTATGTGTGTGTATGTGTGTGTATGTGTGTGTGTGTGTTTGTCTCAACTTCCGTTGAGCATTTGCCGCAGTCGCCGCTGCGGCCATTTCAGAAATTTATTAACCAGCGGCCGACGCACAACGCAACATAAAACTGGCAACTGGATTTTCAGGCTGTGCAGCAGCGCATTCAGCTGGAAATTTATGAGGTAACATGGCAGACACACACACACATATACACACAGAGACATGCCAGTTTTGGCCACTGCACACCTGCAGATGTATATGTGTGTGTGTGAGAGATTTTGGTTTGGCAACATGGCCGCTAGACAAAAGCGTTAAATGAGCGTGGCAAATCCTTGTTTACAGCGAGTCGAGAGCGGCCAGCGGATTACACGCTCGATTGTTTTGGCTGCCCCAAACCAGAATCATACTCTGGACTCTGGTCCAAAGCCGTAGCCAGAGCAGTAGCCGGCGCCATAGCCGGACCAGTTGTTGGCCAGCCATTGTTTGGAGGCATTAAATCTCACGCATGCGACGGCGATCTGTTCTCGGGTAATTATGATTTTTCGCCTTTTTTGTTTGTGCTATTGTTGCTGCTGTTGTTTTTATTGTTCGTATTTCAACTTTTCTTTTCTTTTTTTTTTTGTTGCATTGCAGCTGGCTGAATTCGCATAAATTGTTGCATATTTGAAGGCGCATTTGAGTTTTACATGCGCATAACTTTGCATAATTTGCGACACGTTATCTGGCAACTGCCGTTTTTGGTATTCATTTTGGAGCTTGAATTTGGGTTTGGTTACGTCCGTATTACTGGATTGGCGACATGGCCAAAACTATGCACGGTTTTTGTTTTTTTTTTCTTGCAATTTTTTGGACTTATATTTTCTAATTACGTTGTTTTAATTTTTGGCTATTTGCGATTTACATTTAATTTGCCGCGTAACAACATTTTGTATGCACATTTATTTTCTAATTTTTGTATTATTGGCGCCGTGTTAAAATAATGCAAATTGTTAGTTGGCCTGTCAAATGATTTAATTATTTTGTGTGACATATACAAAATATATATTCTACATTAAAAGTCATGTTTGGTGTTATATGAAAATGTGCAACATTATTTGTTGGCAATTATCGCCTGGGTTTTAGTTTAATTCAAAAATGTATCCCAACTTGAGACACTTGAGTTACACACTCAATTTCCGACTCAGAGCAGCCAGTTAAAGCAGCAAAAGTGTCTCTCTCTCTCTCTCGCGCTCTTTCTCTCTCTGGCTGTGTTTCTCTCTATCTTTGTCTGCTTTTGTAGCTTGGAATTGCAAAAATCTTGTCAGCAAACATTACTCGCTGCCTGTCGCTGTCGCTGTCGCTGCTCGTTGTGCTCGTTTTTTTCTTCTGCTGCTGCTGCTGCTGCTGCTTCAGTTGGCCCAAAGCTACTAACTTGAAATTGCTTTCGGCAAATATATTAGCCTCTTGATAATTTTCAACAATAAATTCTTTGGCACACACACACACAAACACACACACGCACACACATGTTGTGTTTGGGGTGGGTAGTTGGGCAGGCACTCAATGTAGCTGGGGACTCGACGAATGCATTGTGCAGCACTCCAGAAAGTACAACAAAAGTCGCTCATGTTGCAAGCTGTCAGTGCAACACTTGTCGCATGTCATTGCCGCAGTTGCAGTTATGCTGAGCACTGTATGGAGTTGCGCGGGCCGTTGGATGGGGGGGGGGAGAGAATGTTGACTGTATGTTTGTTGCAAAGTCTTGCTGAAGACAGCTCACAAGACGAAAGTCGGCGAACAGCAGCTGAAATGCAATTGCAAATGCTGTTTACTGTTTGAGGGGCAAGAGAGAGAGAGAGAGAGAGAGAGAGATATACTGAAGGGGAGATGGGGTGTCCGGGATAATAATTAAATATATTTGTTAAGCGCCAAGCAGCGGAAGCAAACATTAACGAAGCTTATAGTAAATGAGTCAATTTAGTGATTTATCAAAAATATATATAGAATTTGGTGCAACAATCCAACTCGACTTGATATATTTATATATCTTTATAGCTCCACTTAAATTAAGCTATTGCTGCACATTTAAAACTTGTTAATTTTGTTCAATTTGTAGCATCTCACAAAATAATCATAATTAATCGAGTTTACCAAAACGTGATTCGTAGAATTCCACTTCATTTGTTGCCGCTGTTGCCATGAAGAGCATTTTAATTGCGGTGTGTTGCACTCGTTGCTTGGCTGCCTCAGACTCAGCCTCAGCCGTGCAGTTGCCCCTCCATTTACTCAGACACTGTCTCACATTGTTGCCGCATCATTGTTGTAATTGCAGCCACTGTGGTTCAATCCAACCCCGCCACCCCGCCGCACTCCAACGTTTCTTAATCTGCTGCATGTGCTCTCTGTTCATGTCCTCGCTTTCACATGGCTGGCTTTTGTTTTAACACAACTAATACAATTGCACCGTGGGGAAAATGTTGCCTCCGTTTGCCACACAGCTGCCTCAGCTGATGTTGCAACGTCAGCGACGTTGATTTTATTTGCCATCGGAGTGCAGATGCCGCTGGAGTTGGAGAAGGAATCAAAAGGAGTCGAGAAGCCGTCGACTCGTCGAGTCGTGCAGCTGTGGCATTCCCGGCCAGAGTTATTCCCCGACATTGTTACTAACTTAATAAACTTGTCAAAGGTACAAAGTAAGCGGCGTGTTAGCAACTTGTCCTGCCCCCCCCCCCCACCCCCCTACAAATGCCACGCCTCCACTCCTCCTTCTCGCCGCTTTGCCCCCATGAGGAGGCTGATCTGACGTCGCATTGTTGCTGATTTTCATTTGGGGATTTGCGATGCTTTGCAGTCTGAGTGATTAATTTGTTGGCTTGATGTGATTTACTTGCAGCTGCAGCGGCAGCCACCACCTTGCACCACTGTGCAACACCAGGGCGGTGCCTGCAGTATCGCTCAATTAATGCCATATATTAAGTCTTGCTCTGTGCCGCCAAATTGACTAATGGCGACTTAGCGCGCCTTTTGGCAGGCAAACCCTTTGAGATTTATGCGCCAGTTTATGTGTGGCAAATAAAATCTAGAAGTAGACAATGCAGCCTTGGCCCCTAACCTTAAACCTGAGCCATAACAACAACAGCAAGAAGTGGGAGCCATAAATAATTTGCAGCCTGCCCAGCTACAAACAACAAAGTATGCAACAATGGCCAATAACCCAAGATGCAACCATAAAAAACAGATTGCAACAGAGCATCTCATTGGGTCTGCAACACCGAAAAGAGTTGGCAAATAATGAAAATAAATAAAATATAAGAAAATATCACAATCCATCAGCTTATCATTTGGCTTTATATTCATCTCTGATTATTTACATATTTCCAAGCTACAACATTCTACAGAGTATCTCGGAAAAGAGTATTATTTACTTTCTGTTCTCGAAACATTGTTGTTTTAATGGATGGAATGCATTTAGGAGACCCTTAAAGCCGCAAGCCAGACATAAATGGCATTTGTCGCCTGGGAGCATATTGAACAACAAAAGGCAACAAATCGCGGCTAGACAAAAGCTTAACCCGAGTCTTAAAGGAGCTGGGTATAAATAAGGGGCTGAGATCTGGGCGTGGCAACTGATAACCTATAAAACAACAAGGACAAAAATAGCAATAAAATGCAGTGCAAAAAAAAATAAGTTTCGCCCAAGCGTGAAGAAATTTGTACAGTAAATAAAAGCAATCGCATTCGATAGATGCGAAATTGTCGCAAAAGATTGCAAGTTGTCGTCTGATTTTTTCTTCTTTAGTACAAACAAGTGTGGCAATCAGGTGGCAGACTGGGAAGGGGAGAAGAGACGTGTCTGCCAGAAATCGCTATATGCCAAAATGACAGCTGTTGACAGCCAATTTGGCGGATTTTGTTGTGTCTGTGTCGATGGCAATTTCTTAACTTACGCGCTTATGAAAAAAAAAGAGACGAGAAAAACGCCAACAATTGAATTTAATTTTCGTAGAAAATAAACAGCAAGAAGCGAATAAGAAGAACAGCAACTGTTAGTCAACACTGGCAGTGGCAACAATGTATGCATGCCGCCACCAGCAGCAAGTATGCAACGCTTTATGCCACACTCACGCACACACAGAGGCATACACACAAATAGACACCAACACCTGGGCCCACCTGGTGCTCTTTGGAAGCGACGGTTAACTGCCAAGCCAAGCCGCAGACCAACAACCGAAGCACGTACACAAAGTGTTGATGTTGTTGTTGTTTTAGTTGATGTTGCAGTTGCAGTTGTTGTTGTTGTTGTTGTTGTTATTATTGTTGTGTTAGTTTCAACTATTATTTGCCCATCAACAACTTGGCCTGGCCACTCATTGCTGCCACTGTTGCAATTTGCACTGCACAAGAGCTGTGCACTTGCAACAACTACAATAATACGCAAACAACAATAAAAACAGGCAACAGCAAAGTAAACAAAACCAGCAAAGTACATCGGGTTGGAATACCGCACAAATGTTTTGTTGCTTATGCATTGCATAACTTTGAGAACCAGTTAAAGTTCTCTATAATGACTTTCTCATGAAGTTGCTGCCCCAGTAGCAGCAGTTGATTTTATTGAGATCAACATAATAGCTTTAATTAAAATATTTAAAATAAAATAAACTCATTTAAAAAACTATACAATTTGCGGGAGACTATTTAGTTTTAATAATATAAAATAAATATGTCAATTGTACCAATCCTTTTGATTAAAAACTCAATTTACAATTACTCACATAAGTTTTCCCTACTTTAGAATTTTTATTACTTTTCATCGAGTGTTTGTTTTTCAAATTTTCCAAAAATCTGTAAACAATAATTACTAAAAATTGAACTTATTGCGAGATGCAACAAAATACTCTATGCTTTTTAATTTATATATATTTTGTGTGTGTGTTTTTTAACACTCAATTGTTGAGTTTTCTGAATTTCGACTCTATGCGTTTGGCCAACTACAACGTTCTACCATCATCAACATTGTTGTTGAGTTGGCTCGGTAAAAACTCTCAACTGTTTTCCGGCGGGCAAAGCGGTTATAACGGCATTACGCCAGGTAGACTATGCTTTTTGCTATATTCACGCCAAGCCATCCCCCCCCCCCCCACCGACACCATTCACCGCATCCCAGACTTGTTGACTGTTTGCACTCGCAATTACAACTCAATAACTTTTGCCGGCTGGTTGTTAACTTTTGCGCCATGTTTGTTAATTTTGTTGCCAGCTTTTTCGGTTTTTTGGCGCTGATGCTCCAACTGCCAACTGCAGGCAGCAGCAGGTTTTTCCCTTTTTTTTTTGTTTTTTTTATTACGCATTTTCATTTTTAATTCAACTCGTTAGTTGAGGCGTAAGCTGCAGTCCAAAAAAGTACGCAACAGTAATTTGCATTTGTATAATATTTTGCTGGGCGTTGCCACGGCGAGCGAAGTTGTAATTAGAAGTCGTCCATGAAGCACACAGAACACCAAAGCAAAAACCAAACAGTTAAGCTCCTTAACATGGCCGGCAAGTGGGCGTGGAATAGAGAAGGGGCTTGGGGCATGGGTACATGGGGAGGAGCTGCAGGTCGCCCTGACAGATGAACTCTTAAAATGCTTTTGACATCAGAAACTATCAAATAATAACGATTATCCTATTTGCATAATGCGGCATTTAAACGACAAATAAGCAGAGAGCACAAAAGCCAGACAGAGAATGGAATTGAGAGTGGCAGAAAAGCAGAATGAGCAGGGGAGGGAGGGAAGGCGTAAAGAAATGGTACTCGAGACGTCTGACAGGAAGCTAGAGGACAGCGTCCGATGGGACGCCAGGGGATGCCAAGGGGGCAGCAACTGACACAAAGGACAAACGCAGTGCAGGCGACAACAAAAAGCAACTAAGAACTCATGAACAAATCAAAAGGAATGGAAAAAGAAAGAGAAAGCGTATTAGACAACAAAATACCCTGTTATACTTTATCACAAGCAACTGCAAACTTTAAAAAATATATAAAAAATAATACCAAAATGAATAAAAATAAATCCAAAAATGTTATTTAAACTATTAATTTTGGCCATCATTTTTCTATATGCAAATAGTTTAAACAATATACCCAACTGTAAAGATCTGCCAAATGCAGGATACAAATATTAAAATGCGAAAACTGCGAGACAACTTCAGGGAGCGATAGGACACCCTGCAATCTAACGGGCCATACAAGAATGCAATTAAAGTCAAAAGCTGCAAACAAGTTGGCAGCTCTGACAGCGACAGTTAAACTAGAAGCATCTTTGCTGAAATGGAAATGGAGTATTGCTGCTAGTGCTGCTCCAATTGTTGTCACTTACCTGGCCATTCTTGTACCACATGCTGGATGATATATCCAGATCCACCTCGCACATCAGCCTAATCTCTGAGTGCTGCTCCGCATAGACGACAGACATCTCCTCGTCCTCGTAGGGATTGGGCAGCACTGGGCGCAAGGGCAGCGCACGCGGACCCTCTATCGGCCCATCATCATCCTCGAGCAGATCGCCGTCTTCGCGACTCTTGGCGAATAGATCGCGTGTCGAGGTGCCGCTGTCAAACTCCTCGACGTCATCGATGATAACGACGGGCTCCTTGGGCTTCGGCTTCATATCCTCCGGCGCCAGATGCACCATGGAATGAGCTCGTTTCGCCTTCACCGTTGTCAGCGTTCGATTGGCATAGGCCGTCACAGCGGCACTGGTGGCCACCGTGGTCGAACTGGAACTTACTGTGGGCAACTGCAGCTCCACTTCCTCCTCCTCGGTCTCTCGACGCCATCGTCGCTTGATCTCCTTAACGTGAGCAGTGCGATGCGCCTGATGGCCACGATGGTTCTTCAGCTGCGCCTTCCATTTGGCCACCTTCGCCTTGGCACAGTTCTTGGCACACTTGGAGGATTTACTACTGCGACTGCCCGACAGCTGCCTATGGTCAACTGGCTGCAGCTGTTGCTGCATCTGCTCTGCATTCTCCGCTTCCAGATTGAAGCGACCAATCTGCGTTCGATCTGATAGCTCTGATATGCTGCGCCATTTGCTGGCTGCGTGCTCGGCGGGCGTCGTCTTTAATTGTGACTTTGCATTGATATTCTGTTGTTGTGTGTAGGTGGTACCTGAAATAATATGAAACGGAGATTAAAGTTAACTAAAAATCTTCCAAATTCTCATGGCTTAAACAATTTTCAAGTTGTGTCATCGAGTTTTATCTTAAAATTTGCCATAACTTTGTCAAATATCACCTAAATTTTCAAAAATCATGACTTGAACTCTATATTATTACCACACTTAAAGTTAAAAATGCAAATCTGTCTTGATATTTATGATTCAAATAGTGCTGATTGGGACTGATCCAAATTTCACATTGACTTAGCTTTATCAAAATTAGACCATGTTTGTCCGACATGCAAATGTCCGATTCCGAGTCCCTAGAAATTACTGGGAATGACTTTTAGCTGCCATATCTGTGCATTGCACGGAACTTGTTCAGTCCCGAACACATCATTAATCTCACCCAAAAGCCCAATTTTCATTCGTAATCCCCAAACTATCAATGTGTGTGACAGGAGTAGCTGGAAAGCATTGACCTAAATGTGGATGCATGAACAATTCAATTTACACGTTGTATTTACCTGTCTGCCTGTGGCAACAATGCCCCCAAAAGAGTTGCACCGAAAACGCAGAGTAGAAGCTGATGCAAAAATGACCAGAGGCATCATCAGCATCATCATCATCATCATCATCATCAAAATCGAACAATGTTTGGGGAATGAGAGTATCAATTACATTGCATTGTTACGTGTAAATATCTACAATGCACATGCGTTCACAAGGCTCATGCATATATTTATGACATTTTACAGTGAGTCTCACAAAAATGTGAACCAAATTGCCGCTCCCCTTGGACAGCCAAGAGTCGACAGTTTGGTGGTGCAGCTCTTAGTCTGGGGACTGTACGCAGAAGAGATGTGTTTTAGTATGCATGCAAAAGCCTTTGCTAATCCTTTGCCATGCAAAGCAATTTCAAGCCTAACTTTTGTTTGCCTGTTTGGCCTCTCTCGGCTCATCTACCCCTTTACCCAGCTACGTAGCTGTAGTCTAGTTTGGCAACTCTGGTTATTGTGTGGCTGCCTGTTGTTGTTGATAAAATTACACAAGTGTATGACAAGCTTTCAAATGGTAATTAATATTCATCTGAGACGGGGGAGGGTTGCCATCAAAAGACAACGCGCTGAATCTTTTAGTCTTAGTCGCAGTCATTGTCTCCCTTTACCTTTCTCTCTCTATCTCTCTGACTGACTCTCTCTCTCTCTCTTTGCCTCTCTTTCACTTACTCCGTCTAGCTGCGACTGTGGAGTCAACTATAGCTGGAAGCTAGTCGCAATGGCATTCTGTGCGGTTAGCTGTCAAAAGCAGTGGCACAAAACTCCTCTGCTGGTTGCAACCCTGCCACAAATGCTTTCCATTGTCAGTTTGTCTGTTTGGCGCTTTTGTCTCAGCCCTTTTCTGGTTCGGTTAGACATATTCGAGGTTGTGTGATGCGGTGGTGCAGGGGGCGGGTTCTGGTTACTGTCGTTGCTTGTAGCTAAATTAAAGTTGTCATTTTTCAAGTGAACGCACAAAAGTATGCACTGTGCCTAATAAATTTGCACTGGGGCAACCCTGGCTAAGGGCACTCATAGGCATAACTTTACAGCTACAGGCAAAGTCATTTGCACAGCAGGAGATTGTAGTGCCTGTGTGTGCGAGTGTGTGTGTGTGTGTGTGTGTGTGTGTGTGTGTGTGTGTGTGTGTGTGTGTGTGTGTGTTCAGATATGTTTAAATCTACATACTTACAGATACTCTACTTGGTGTGGAGGCAACTCTAAAATGTTTTCACAACAGCTTAAAAGTCTGCTACACTTTTTGCATAGGCAGCCAGCAAAGTGGGTGTGCTTGTGCTTGTGTGTGTGTATGTGTATGTGCGTGTATGTGTATGTTGGTATATCTGTATGTTTGTTTGTGTGCTTGTGCTTGTGATTGTGTATATGTATGTGTGTGTGTTTTTCTTGTTTGTTTACATGCAGTTGTAGTTGTTTGTGCTGTAACTTAAGTTGTAAATGAAGATTGCGCCGGAAATTGCACAAAACTGGCAGCGTCTTCGCTGAGCCACCCGCACCCGTCCCCGTTCAAGTCCCCCTCCCCGTTACCACTGCCAATCTCCTCTAGGAACACCACTCAACCCACTCAAGTTCTTCATGTGCGTGTAAATTTAATGAAGCTGCCACCAAGGACAAGCGTTGGGGTAAGCAAAATGAGGGCGAGCCGCACATGCTCGTGCATTTTCGAAGCGTTGCAAATATCTGTGGCATACACCGAAATGTGTTGCATACGCTGCGGCGCATAAATTGCGTGTGCCGCTCCACACGAGAGTTCTCCACTCACTCGGAGTGAGCTTTGCCGAGTTCTCTGATGTTGTTTGGCAGTTAATAAAATTGTTAGTTTTGAGGCCAAACTTATTTGGCTGCGTGTTGCTCATTAGGCGGCTTAACTTGTAGCAGCCACAAGAATCTGTTGCCAGTTGATTGGTTAAACTGGCAATCCGTACACCAAAAAAGCAATCAGCACAACTTTGGACATTTGCTGCCACAAGTTTTAGTTCAAAGTTACACTGGAAATCGGAAAAGGTGAAATGATTTCGAATTATGAAAACTTGTCCCACAAATAGATAAACTCAATAATATTTGCTTTAAATTTAAAAGAGAATTTTCCATAAAAGTACACATTTTTTTCCACACGAATACCAAGGCGTATCTATTCAATTTAATATTTATTTTTTTAATGCAAAAATATTTCAGGTCAAATCGTACTTTATTTGCTTTTAGTAAAACTGTCAATTTGGTAATGAATAAAAAACGGTTATTTATTATTGCTGCTATTCCCACTGAAATATTTGTGCATATTTGAATGCTGTTTTTTTATGGCGCTTAAATCAATGCACTTTTGCAATTATTGCACAACGTTCCGGCAGTAAATGACAATTATGACTGCTCGACATATATATATATATGTATATATATATATATGGATATATATATGTGTGTATATATCTCTCTATATATATTGACTGTGTTAATATATGCATTGTTTTTTTTTTTTATTTATTACGTGTGTTTGTTGTGCAGCGCTCTATCAATATGCAAAATGGCGATTGCATTTTCATAAACTGACAAAGGGCGCGTGCCTAGGGGCGTGTCGGGCAATCAAGCCCTGACATAATTACATGCTCGTATTCGAACATGTCAGCCTGATTACAGGCTCGCCAATCAATTGGCCAAGGGTATGGCTGTGGGTGTAGATGTGGGTGTGGGTGTGGTTGTGGCTGTGTGGGTGTGTGGCTGTGGGTGTGGGTGTGGTTGTGAAACTGGTTGGCCTTTGGCACATTTAACAAGCAAATTTCATTGATTTCTTTTTTTCGCCTGTTCTTTCGTTTTTTTTTTTTTTTTTTTTTTTGTGCCAAGCCAAACATGCAAGCGACAAGCTGTTGAGTTGCATTCCAATGTTTGTTTTTTTTTTGGTTTTTTTTTGTCTTTTCCTTTTTTTTACTACCTCTGCATGCAGAATGGCAGGCTGTCAGCGCTGCCTACACACTTCAACTCTTTTTAATTATGTCAACAATAATTTAATGCACTCGTCGGCTATTTGCGTGTGTGTGTGTGTCTGCTTGTATCTGCTCGTATAGCCAATAATAATATTATTTTATGCAAGTTTTCTGCACTCTAACAAAAAAAAAAGGTTGATTGCACTGCAAAAAGCTCAAACAGAAAGGAAA
The DNA here is from genome assembly GCA_035042125.1 of Drosophila longiperda. NCBI lineage: Eukaryota > Metazoa > Arthropoda > Insecta > Diptera > Drosophilidae > Drosophila > Drosophila longiperda. The sequence continues at coordinate 6,658,438 of JAWNLV010000107.1, read as the reverse complement.
TTAAGACTATCAGTTTATTCAAATTTAAACGTGTAAATTGTACAATATTTGTTTTTGTTAAGGGTGCTTGATACTCAGATGATAAAGTGTGTTTTATGAAGTCAAGTTTTCGCTTGATTTTGTTACTTATTAACTTAAATTCCATCTCTAAGCAGTCTCAAAATAAGCAAACAGACGGTTAGACTTAAGTATGCAAAATCAGCTTTAACTGCAAATAATAATTCACAAGGTAGTCGATATTCCGACTAATCCCTCGCCGTAGAATTCCCGATCGAATTGTCAACACGTAGGAGCTGTCACGACACACCCAGCGGTATGCAACATGCACAGTATTCACATTTATATTGCCACTGCTCCCAACTTCTGTGCGGAACGTTGTGCGCACAGGGCGTTGATTAGGTTAATGTCCTTGAGGCATAAATGCCAGCTGGCTTTCCACTTTGCCTTTGCTTTTCGAAAACGACAGTCAAAGGCAGCACTTTAAATTGCCCCACACCGCCACACCCCTTTCGCAACGCTAATAGCTTACTGCTTGCTGCTTGCTGCTGTTGCTGCTGCTGCTCTTGACGGTGTCTCGCATGTGTTATGCACCAGCTGCAGTTACAGTTGCTGCACCTGGACGGAGCTGTCTTCTGGTATGCATTGTTTAAGTTTCATGACGTCGACAACTTTGGCAACCGCCACTTAATGCAAGCGAATCCAGCCTGGGCGTGGTCCTTTGCACTGTGTCTGTGTCTGTCTGCCTGTGTGTGCGTGTGTGTGTGTGCGTGTGTGTTTTGTGTATATTTGTGTTTCTGTTGCTGTTGCTGTTGCTGTGCTGTGCACTTTGCCTCAACTCCGCATGCCATGCGGCTTTTGTGGCAATGGCTGCGTGGCAAACCAGCAAATACTTAACGAACAACAACAACAATAACGACAAGAGCGAAAACAACAACAACAACAACAACAACTGCCAGCTGTGTGTGTGTAACTGCAAGTTGAGCGCATTTTGGCATTTTTACTCAGCTTCAGCTTGAGTTCAGTTTATACTACCCGCTGCTGTTGCTCATTTGCTATTTAAACTAAAAGCCTTTTAATCGATTCTAAATGGGCTGCAAAATTATTGTGTTAATTTGCATGTGAGCAATTTCAAGTAAACATTTTACATATAACAATTTGCAATTTGTGTGTGTGTGGCTCAGACGTGTTTGTGGCTCTCCGAAATATACAGTTGACAGCAGTTGCAGTTGCAGCTAACTACTAAATAATTAATAAATATATATTTCAAGTGCAACCTTTGTTGCTTATCCATTCGCATTTATATATAATATTTGTGTAATCTAATTCTGAGTCAAAATACCTTCAGGATATGTGAAAACACATCAATTTGCTTCAGATCAAAAGCCACATGTCGATTATTAATAAATTTATTCAGATGAAGACTATTTTACATTGATATGTGTAAGTGTGAGTAAATTAATTGAAAATTTTGCAAATGCAACAAAACAACAGATTTTCCACTAAATCAAAGAGTAATATAATAATAATTATTTAATTGAAATATATATATAAACTTGGGCCAATATTTAATATATATCAAATTAATATCAAATTGAACACTCAGCCAAGCAATAAAATATTTAGGAGTATTAAATGCACTTAAAAATAATAACGTTTAAATATTAAAAATTGTAGAAAGTCTTTAATTATGCTTTCTATTTGTGACATTTCTTATTTAAAAAGTTTCAGTTGGAATTTCTTTTGATATAATATCTGAATTAGCTTTAGATATGGGCCAATTAACCAACTACAATTAGAACTTTTAATGAATGAAGTTTTATATCAAATTGCTTTAAATTAAATTAAAGCATTAACTTTAGATTTGGCTCAATTAACCAACTTTAAAGCACAAGCTATACAAATTTTTTTTACCTTCAAGGTCGTCAAAATATGTCAAAATAGCAGCTAGTCTTTTATTAAGTTTTGTTTATTATGGTTACGTGACATTTTTCTGCCATTTTACGTAGTGCAAATGTTAGCTTGACTCTTGGTTATGACAAAAACATTTCTTTATTGTTATGCATGTGAGAAGAGCATTTTATGTCGGCCACCTGCTTTACTGCTTTTTGCTGTTGCTGCTTTCCTGCTTGCCTCGTTTCCTGATTTTCCTTTGTGGCACATTAGATGTTGGCCACGGCCAGTCGCTTAATGGGCACGGCAATTACTGGGACACCAGTCAGACTCCCTCTACCCTCTCTACTCCGCTTTCTCACTCTCCCCCACCCTCACTCTTTCGGTCTCTCGCTCTTTGTAGTTATTGCACATGTCGCATGCTGCTTCATTACACACAAATACAAACAAGCTGAGCGTCGACAATGTCAGCGACATTTACACAATGTCAACTATAAAGTTGCCAAGGGATGTACAACAGCAACAACTGAGTATTGCAGGAGGAAGAGGAGGAGGTGGAGGAGGTGTGGTCGGTGATAGGTCAGTGAGTTGAGGGCAGGTGCAACTGGGCCACATTTGGACATATATGCGGTGCTGGCGTTGCTCTGCTTTGCAATTGTGTCAAATTAATTGTCAACTGTTGTCCCCGCTTTTAAACCCAACTCACTCGCTCTAGGTGTGTGTGTGTGTGTGTGTGTGTGTGTGTGTGTTTATGTGTGTGTCGGTATTTTATGCTGTGCCTGTCGTCTGTTTGATAAATTGCATTTAATGGCTGACGCCAATTAAGAACATTTTTGCTGCTGCTTCACATTTTGTAGTTGTCAGTTGGCAGTTGCCCATTGCCAGTTTCGAGTTACCAATTTTTGTCAGTTCCCTTCTCTTGCTCTCTTGTGCATCATTGCTCTCTTTCTAGCTTTGTTGCTTTTGGTTGGTTTTTGTCATCGTTGTCGGGCAGTTGCTTTCAATTTGGCATCTGGGCAGCGTTCTTAAAGTGGAATGAAGTAGCTTGCAAGGCAGCGGGCCTAATAGAAATTGATAGCTACACTTTCCACTGCAACCACATGCTATTCATCTCCCTCCCTCTATGATTCCCCCTCTCTCTATCTCTCTCTCTCTATCTCTCTCTCTTTCTCTCTCTCTGTCTCTCCCTATCTCACACTCTTATTTGGCCACGTGCTTCGCTCATATTTCTCACTTCAGCACGCGCAAAGTACAGCAACAACAACAATAAAAAAAACAACAAAAAATTAGATAAAATATCGCATTTTATGCTGAAAGTTACTTGGGTCGTTTGCTCTATATAATAAGTAGATATATTGCATTATGCTTCCGTATCTCAAGGTAACTCGCGTCTCTCCCACATTATTTATGTGACCTTATGAAATGTCGCGCCACAAAAAATAAAGCCATTTGTTTCTATCAACATTTGAACTCAACTTGTTCACAAAATGCAATTAAATTCGCAATGCTAGAGTACTAAATAATCATAGAAGTGTATTTAGTAGACTTGCAACATTATTAAATTATTAATTGTTGCTCAACTCTTTTTTAAAAATTGAAAGTTTACTCAGTCGAAATTAGTAATTTATTTCTTTAAACTTATACTTTATTAATGTTAAGCTGAAAGTACTTGAAATTTGTAGCAAATTGGAAAGAGTATTGCAGTCTGTTTTGTATTTTCGAGTTTGGTGCCGTTTTTATAAGATGTTTTTTGTGTTTTGTGTGGCTGTGTTGCGCATGGGGTCATTAGGCGTGGCAGCACTTAGCGGTTCTACGTGCTGTGCCCAGTGCCAACCACAAATTAAGTGAACGCCATGTAGCGCTGACTCCTAAAAGTATGCTGCAGTTTTACTGCCTGCACAAACAAATGCTGAGACAACAAACAGACTGGCAGCGTGGCAGGCAGCGTGGCAGGCAGCGTGGCAAGCAGTCAGACAGGATAGCACCAAAATGCCCGCAGTGTCCAATGTTTCGTTTTGTTTGTTGTGCCTTTGTGTGTGTGTGTGTGTTGGTGTGTGTTGTATGTCTGCAACTTTTGCTCCAGCATGAATTAAGCGCCAAAAATGTGCGAGGCACGTAAATAACTGGAGACCAACGTTCGAGCAGCACGTGACCAAATTTCGATGGCAACTTTGTTGCTGTCGCTTCCTATTACATTTTTTTTCTCTTTGTTTTTTTTGTATTTTTTTTTTTTTTTGGCTTTTTACTTTGCATTTTTCAAGTAGACTTTTAGACGCTTGCACTCGACTTTATCATGTTTTAATTTTGGCTGGCATTGCCTTTTTAATTTGTTCACATTTAGCGGGCGATTGGGGCGGTTGAAAGGCAGCGACTGCCACTTGCTTTACAATTTTTTATAACATTTTTTTTTATTTATTTGCATGCAGTTTTTTTAGTTTCTGCGTTCGTTTGCCTTGCCGCAGCGCTAAAGTGAATGCAAATAAAACGAAGCGTAAGGCAATAAAAGTTGTTGTTGTAACGATTTGTTGTTCTTATTGTTACTGTTGTTGTTATTGTTGTTGTTGTTATTTCAGTCTGCAGCATAATTTATATACTTTCGAGTTGACTTTGCAGCGATAGACATGCCCTATACTACTGAAGGCAAATGGGCTAGTTTATATTTTTTTATAACTATTTTACTTATTTTTAGATTGATTTTAAATAAAGTTGATAGCAAACACATATGTTCAGTAATATTATTTCAATATTTATTTTATGATTTTTTTTTTGGATTGAAATAAACTCACTATTTTCATTCATTCAATATGAAATATATTATTTTAAATTCTTATAGGGTATTTTGGCAATTAGTTTGTGTTCTCAGCATTAACATTGGCGCGTCGCGGGAAAAGCGCAATTAAAATGATAATTTCACAGTGTAGTGCCACGCCCCTCTGCCCCTCGCTCCGTTAAATACTCGACAGCAATGCAACAGTAGTAGCAGCAGCAGTGGGACCATTGCATTTGCACGTACTGTGAATTATAACCGTGGCGCATAAAAGTGTGCTATAATTTTGCGCTTAAATGATGCGTGCTCAGTGCCTGCGGCCAGTCAGCCCCTACCCCCTACCCCTACCCTAAAACCAACAACCTCAACAACCCCTCCCCCCGACCACCCACACTCTCTCTCCACTCATACAGTTAACAGTTTGTTGGCCATTTGGCTGGAATAGTTTTTTCCATTCATTTCTTGTGCGGTGCCGCATCGTCGCCTCTGTTTGAGCAGCCCTCGACTCTTTACAACGCGGAAGCTACCTTCCCTACCCCCCCACTTCGCCAACATCCCATTAGTTACTCCCGCTCTTTGGTAAATTTTATTGCATTCCTAGCACTCGACCATTTTTTATGCGCTTTAATTAATTCGCTGGCCCGAAAACAAGAACAAGAAAGAAAACAAAACAAGAAGCAAAACAAAATCGAAAGCAAAAAAAAAAAAACAAAGCAAATCTTATTAACTTTGGCATCGCCTTATCTGAATGCACACAAATCCAATAAGACAGGCGCTTCCATAAAAAATCAATAATCAATGTGGAATGGCAGCCCCGGCATAAATGAAGAAATAGCCGTAGTGCTTTGCTTATTACCTTCCAATTCATTAAACGTGCCATCAAACCGACCAAAGCCACCCCCCCAAAAACATATCAATGGGCAGCCCTTTTCACTTAGCGTTGATGGAGGCTCTTTTTACATTGTGTGCGTGCGTGTGTGTGTGCGTGCGTGCGTGTGTGCGTGCGTGTGTGTGTATGCGTGTGTGCGTGCGTGTGTATGCGTGTGTGTGTGTGTGTGTGTGTATCGGTGTGTTGATTGTCTCTACGGTTCAGTAAGTATTTCCTTTATTTGCTTTTTTTGGGTGCAGGCTCTTTCTTTTTTTTATATTTCTAGCTGCTGAACGTTGACGCACTTTGTGGTTCAGTGGATAAGGTAAATTCTGGACACAGTTGGGCTTGTCGAGAGTTCCCTTGTGTGAGTTGCTGTAAAAGCTGCTTACCATTTTAAAGTGCTTTTTATTTATTTCTGTTTTAGGTAAGTTAAAACATTATTGTGCAATATGCAAAGTAAGCTATTTCAAACCGAAGCCCGATAAAAAAAAGTAATCAAAGAACAAATAAATGAATCCCTCCAAGACGGCATTATGTTTCTTTAGCAAACACAAATATATGGCTAAGCAAATTCCGCAGTGAATATTTAATGTTGTATCGATAAAATTTAATTGAATGAATTTTCCATTTTAATCCTTTTATTGCACACAATTTATGTGCTTTCTATTGTGTGACTTGAAGGCGCACACATTTCAACTGCACTCGATAAAATCTGTCTACTCAATCGAGTTTTGAGCAAACTTAACGATTTTCATCTTATTTCAATTTAATTCAATAAATCACACGAGTGGCTCGTTGTCTAAGCTAAAGTATCCAGACACTTGCTTACACTCAAACACACACACTCAAACACACACAATACTGATATCGGTGCCTTGAACTACGTCCAGTCTGGGGATACTCAATCATTTTTACACGCAGACTGGCAGATTGGCGCGACTGACGGCCCGGGCTTGGCTTGGGCCCGTCTCCCGTTCTTATCAGGCGTAAATAATCACAAACGTTGGCTAAATAATAAATACACATATATGGGATGTACTCGGCTATAAGAGTTTATGTTTTGGCACGCCCCCTCTTCAGTCCAATCAACTGGCATTAATAGCCCGGCGCAGAGAAGCACTTAGTCTGGGACTGAACTGGAGGCGGTTTTTCGGGCGGCATGAAAAATGATGCAACAGCCGCAGTCGCTGCAGGACCAGCAGTCTCATTTCTCAGCAATACGAGAATAAATATTAAATAATCATTTATTTTCGCAAAAGTTTTGTGTGTTTTTCTTCTTTTCTTTTCTGACTGTATGTTTGTTTGACTGTTCGATTGCTCCACGTACCACGGGGCGTATGCGCGTTGTGGCGTAAGAGGCGACAATTTCTTTTGCTTAATGCCTCAATGCTCTACTCTGAGTGTGGGCTGTAAAAGCATACAGAAATCAGTCCATTTCTGATTGCTAGCAGCTCATTTATGGCTTTATTTTTTTTGCTTTTAATTTGCAAAAATAACTAAATGCTTAAAAATTGTGAAATTAAAAAAAATAATGGCATATCGGAAAATGATTTAATAACAAAAAAATAATATTAATTGATTGCCAATAATAATTGGCATTCAGAGCATTTAATAACACAACTCAAAGTAGATTTACTAATAGACAACAACCTGAATTTAATTGCTGAATAATATTTGGATAAAACATATATTTTTTGTGACAAAATATATATAAACAAAAATCAAATTATTATTTAAAACTAATTAAATTAAATACAAATTTTACACATATCAACTTTGTACTCATTTCGTACTTTAAAAAAAAAATAATTTGCAATAGTTTTCACATATGTTTTAGCAATCCAAAGAGAAACAAATGCAAATTTATAATAAACGTAAAAATGGCATAACAAACCGCAAAACTTGGAAGGACTGCACCGCAAAGACCACCATGGAAATGTGTGTTAAATATTATGCAAAAGTTACAAATTACGAGTAAAATGGTAAAGGTAAAGTTACAAAACATTTTAATAAACTGCACACATACATCAAAGACTGGTGGCACATACAAATACTCGCACACACACACCCACATACACACATCTGCACTTGCATGCCGACACACACTCTTGTGCACGTAATTGGTGGCAAAACAATTAGTAACATTTTACAGTTCGGTGTTAACAGGTTGTCTATGTGTGTGTGTGTGGGAGCGTGTGTGAAGCTTAAAATATTTGCGCACAAAAGTATGAAGCAAAAAATGAAACCCAACTGACGAGCTAAGTTTCAATTTGAGCTGTGACTGAAGGCAGCCAGTCAACAGATGTCAACTCCACAGACTATACACAACTCAGTATGTGTTTTTGTGTGTGCGTGTGTGTTTGTGTGGGTGAATGTGGCAATCTCTCAAGTGGGAAAAACCGAAAGCGTTGCAACTGTTGACACACTTTGGCAATTGCAGCAAATGCTCTGCTATTTTGTGTGTGTGTTTGTGTGTGCAAAAAACATTTTAACTCGCTGCTGGACCCGTAATAAATTACGGTAATTTCAAAAACACTTAGTCCATGTGGCTGAGCGATTGCAGTAGCATGTGTGTGTGTGTGTGTGTGTGTGTGTGTGTGTGTGTGTGTGTGTGAGTGTGTACATGTAAGGTATTAGCATACGTGCACATTTTTGTAAGTAGCTGCAAAATAGCGTGGCAAAAGCAAAAGGAATGTTGCAATTTCCGTTTAAAGCGAAGGAGCTGTCAAGTTGCAAGTCTCATGCAAATACACACACACTCGCACACACACAGGCAGGCAGGCAGGCAGGCAGGTGACAGTCATGGTTTGGATCGTTGATTGGCTGCATAAGCTGCGATGAGCATATGAATGTAGAATCGGAGCAGCGAGATCCACCGCCTTAATGGAAAAGCCTTGCTGCATGTCAACAGCTGCCAGTTGCCTGTTGCCAATTGCCACTTGCCACTTGCCTGCCAACCAGTCGGCAATGGATGAGAGAGCGAGCGAGTGAACACCACAGCGTGCTGTGGCATGTGGCCTACTTAAGTAAAAATATTAAATAAGCACGCCTTAATAAATATAACTATACAAAAATTATAAATTTAATCTAAAAAAAAATGGCTTAGATAAATTGAAGTGAAGTTAAGCGAAAAATGTATTTAAAGATGCAGAAATTATGCGAGATTTTTCTGAATATATATTTCTAAGCTCAGATTATCTCTTAAGTTAAAGTTTGGCTTACATATTTTGTACATTATATATTTGTTACCAAAAAATATGTAGCTACGGAATAGTCTCAATATTTAAGCTAAAAATGCAGCTAAATGAAAGCAATGGAAACACATGAGTCAAGCCGCTGGCAACTGCAACGGTTCAAAGTTGTCGACATCCAATTGAATCAAGTGGCAAAGGTTGAGTTGCACACATCATGATGCATGCTTGATATTTGCGGTTGGCTCTTGTTGCACGTTGACAACCGCAGTGTGCTTGAAATGTCTGCCTTACTGCCTGCATGCAACTGTTGCTTATGTGGCTGGAAGCAGGGGCAACACTGAGTGCAAACAAGACGCGACTTAGTTTGCCGCGCCCAAGCAGCCATCCAGCAAAGAAGACATCAAGTGGACTGAATTTTCAAGAAACCGATTGAATGAATGAATCAATGAAGTTGCCAACTTGTTTGAACAGCTGAAAAAGGTTAGCAAAGGCGTTCACGTCCACCTTTAACAACATAGAGCTCGATAACTGTTTTTGCCACTGCGAATGTTGCAGCTGATGTATCTGCTGCTCCTGTTGCTCTTGCTGCTGCTGCTGCTTTGTGTGGACACTCGAAAACAAGCTCATCAACTGTGACAACAACAAACGTCGGCATGGCGATGATGTAGTCCTCATCGTTCTCGTTCAGTTGCTGTCAACGTTGACATTCCCATTGCGACCAGTCGGCGCACTTGCAGTTCATATCCGTTTGCTACTTCTGTGCCCCTTCTGTGCTTGGTCTGCTGCCCCACATCCAACTCTGTGTCAGTCGCCTGCCCATTGTCCCTGTCATTTCAGATTGAAGACGTTTCGATGTCACACTCTAACTTGCTTTCCACTCAAAGCTGGCCGCCAGCAAATAGTAAACTGAATTGAACTCGTGACGGAGTTTAAAGATCTCAATTCGAGCACAGACAGAAATTGACATTTGCAAAGTCTATAAATGGACTAAAGTCAGGCTAAGTGAGCCTAGAAGTCTATGTAAAATGCCAAAAGTCTCTAATTTTCGACTCTTTTAGTGGGCTGAAGAGGAGCATTTTCTGCATTAAGTGTATCTCTTACAGAGCAAATAAATATTTAATATTGAATACATTTTTTACGTTCTCACGTTTATTAGGCACAACTTTCGAAAGCTGCTCTCAGCAATGCTTTAAATTGCTTAACAAACTTTTTGGCTTTTTGCTTAAAGTATTTCCCCAAACTCATTTTCTTTAAGTAGCCACGTTGCCACAAAATTGTCGTTTTGCTTCGTGTCTTGGCCAAAAGAAATGAAAATGAAAACAATTTGCCAGGCAAAAGTAATAAAGAAGCCGCCTTTAAGGGGCTGCAGGCGTGTCATCATCTATATATACATATATATATATATATATATATATATATATATGTGTGTGTGTTTGATTATATATGTTTATATGCCTTGTGTCTGCTTCTCTTTGCCTTGTTTGTATGTTTAGCCTGGCATTTTATTTTTACTGTTGATAAGCTGACAAAATTGTTTTGCTACTCTTTATTTTTGCAGCCGTCGTTGTCGTTAAATGATTTTCTTGTTTTGCTTATGTTAACGGTCACATGGCGGCTACGTAATAAAAAAGGCCACAGCAAATAATTGGCACAAATTTTGTTGCGTTGCGTTGAGTTACGCATACGCCATGTGAGCTGCCCACTAAGCTGAGCTTCTGCTATGTTGATTTCAATTCAATTTTTTTGTTGGCTGCTTCAAAGCGGAAATCACACACACGCACACACGCACACCCACAACATACACATAGGAAAAACGAAAATTCGCTTTCGGCTTTGCATTGATAAGCACTGGGAGCGTTTTTCAATTTCATGCACTCGACTGCGGCCACAGAGCACTTGGAACAGCAAAAAAAAAAATGGCAAAGAATCCAAATCCCTACCGCCAAAAGCTTTCGCCAATGGACATTTCCTCATCGCTGCTCGAATTGCGTAAGCAAATGCGAATCTCCCACAGCATTTGCCGGCCCTTATGAAATTGGAAATATGCATGGGCATTTTTTGGCTTTCGCTTTGCGCTTTGATGATTTTTGTGAAAATAGCCTCGTAAGAGTAAGTCTTTTTATTTTCTATTTTTTTTTGCTGTTTTTTATTATTTTTTTTTGTTAAACTGTGTCAAATTCAATTGTTTTTTAAGCCCCTTGGCGTGTGCTGTCATTTCACAATAGTTTTTGTTTTATTATTGCATAGAACTTAGTAAAAAATTTATTTTACTCAAATAGGAATTAAAATTTTAAACACTGCCCGGAATCCAACAATGAGAATGAACACTCGAAGCTGCAGCTGCTAATCACTTGCAGCGCCAAAGCAATGCAGCAGCTAGTTGACTTCTACAGCCAGCTGATGAAAAGCTTAGCAGGAATTGATCAGTGCAATCGAATCCCTAAATGGAACGCTCCAGCTTTGATCTGATCGGCAACTTTAAACAACAAAAAATTGATTGTATTTGTACTTTTGCAAAAATTCATTACAAATATATTGATAAAATGCCTGACTAAACTGCTATAATTGATGGCAGGTCAAATGAGCACAGCAGACAAGGCTTTTAGTCTTTAGTCTAGTCGAAAACTGGGCGACATCAATTCTGCAGAACTCATCCGAGCTTAATTAACATGCTGGCGCATCGAGTAGACGTAAGGTGAGCCTATGGTTCAGACATTTTTATGGTGCATTGTTAACGCGCTATGCACGAGACACAACACACAGGCAAACTCAGAAAACACACACTCAGAACACACACTCAGCACACATATACACATAGACTGAGAAGAAGGACATCAGCTAGGAGCCGTCGTCTACTGGCAATACAATTTGCCGTGACAAATGCGGCCATAAACAAAAATGGCGACGCCGCCATTTTCTAGTGCAGCGACAAAATGGCTGCCAGCTAAAGTGCCAGGGAAAGCACTGGGCGAGAATTTCATTTCGACGACCTTTTATGGAATTTATCACACGCGACCCTCGTCTCTGACAGCGGTGATTTCCGAGTGCAGCTTGCTTGCCGTGTCCCAGCCAGTTTCTGGTAATGAAATTTCGCTTTAGCAATTACGTACACCCCGGGCAATTTAAGCTGTCTACGGGTAAAGGGCACTCTTGGCGCCGTACTATTGCTCACTGAGCATACGTTTCGGTTAGTTAGGGTTCGAGGCACGCTAACAGCTCGAGTGGCTGCTGCATAAATTGTGGTCCCAAGTAAGTGCTAGATCAGACCCAATCTCTGGCACTGGCCCCAAATCGAATTCATTGAGCGCCAACAAAGCACCACAAATTCATAATAAACTTAATACACAAACCAGAAAAGTTTGCCAAGCGAATGCGGAGTTTAAATACCCTTACTAAGACGCATTTTGTGGCATGACAAACATTATATTTTCAATATTTAAATGATCTTGAATGAAAGTTTTTTTTTATTCAAGTACAGGGCACACTAAAAAAAAACGCTAAGGAGCGTTACACAGTTCGACAAAAAGCTAAATAACCCTATGGCAAATATATAAATATTTTCGCACACATTTTACAAAAATATTTTCATGGCTCCCAGCTAACTTGTTAGCAGAGTCCATAGCATAAGGCAGAGGACAATATATTTTTATAGGTTTGGTAGCTGAGTCCGGGCCAAAGTTACTCTGACCAAGTAAATATAAAAATAGCTAACAAATAAAAACCAATTGAGGACAACAGCGAAAATAATATAAATGTTGGCAAATGTTAAAATAAAAACAAATAATTTTCATCTAAATATACAAACTTTATTTTAATAAAATACCAAACACAATTTTGAAATTATTTTTCTGTGGGAACAAGTAGGCGTCGCCAAAAACAGTTTTGATTCACGTCAAGTAAATTTTTCAGTGTTTTATTTGTGTCACAGTCAATCGACGTATTAACTGAAAGCACTAACGAAAATTGTAACATTTCAAATAGAAATTTTCAGCAGCGTAAAATTTTAAAAATGAAAACGCTGCTTATTAAAATCGATTCGACTGTCGCCGATTTGGCAAAACCCTGGATGTTGACCGAAAAAACCATACTGGAGGTGCAGAAGACTATCTTGCAGCGGATTAATCCCAACCTCGATGATAAAATGGAGGACAAGATCGAGGAGGAGGACGAGAGCGATGAGGATGATGATATGATTGAAGTCGAGACTGAGGCGCAGCCAGCTGCCAGCTGCTCGACTCTCACAGAAGAGCAAGTGGAGCACAACAAGGCGGTTGCGATTGCGGCCATGAAGCGCGAGCGTGTTCATATCCGACCAGAAGAGCAAAACTTTGGAGAGGTGATGCAAATTCTGGCTATCGTCTACGATGCTAGGCGTGGACGCCTGCTAAGCAAGCCACGCGAGCTGAAGTCCGAGCAGAGTGACATGCCCGTTGATTGAACCAGATCCGCAGAAGAGTCATCGTCATTATCATCATCATCATCATCATCATCATCATCATCATAAGCATCATTCATCGCTAACATACAAAACATTTGCCGCTGACTGAGGAACTACATGAAGAAGCAATCTTTCGAGATCTGCACTCGCTCAATCTGGCCAGATATTGATGACTATTTGACCTGGAAGAAATGCATGTGGTGGAAGAGTACTGGGAATTGAGCACACTAAATGCTTATCCCGATAATACATAAGGATATGAAATCAATAAACGAAATTGAATAAACACAGCAAAGGCAAAGGCAAAAGAAAGTCACATTTATATATATAAATTTTATTTTTTTTTATTTTTATTTTTTATTTATATATATAAATGTGGCTTTCTTTATATATATATATATATAAATGTGTCCTTCTGATGCCTTTGCCTTTGTTGTGTTTATTATTTATATATATAAATATATATATATATATATATATATAAATATGTGTGTGTGTAGACATGGGGTGGGTTGGTATCTTGATGTTAACGCCGATAATAAAAAGTGCGCATCAGAAAAATATATCACGTAAGTATAAAAATCATATAAAAACGTTGCAAAACTGCAAAGTTGGCGAAAAAAATTAAGAGCACAAACAAGTCGTTGACGAGGACGTGGATTGGTGGGTTGGTGGGTGGTAGATGTGGTCGTCTTGAGGGTGGTAAATTGAGACTGTTAAGCAGTGGTTGTGGAAGGGGGAATAAAATGAAACGTACGCGTGAGACAACAGCTAAATGACACACAAAGGAGCAGTTGTCTGTGTGTGTGTGTTGGGTGTGTGTGTATGTCCTTACATAACTCACTGTGTGTGCCCCAAGGCACGGTGGGCAACTAGAGTTGAGGTTGTGTGCGTGTTAGTGTGTGTGTGTTGCTAGTTAATCTTAATGCCTCGCATAGAAATCACTGGCAAAATTACATATTTCATATTTAAGTAAAATGCAGGACAAGCGAGATGATTGTCTGTGTGTTTGTGTGTGTGCGTGTGTGTGTGTGTGCTTCTTTCTTCAGAATTAAAACAATTTAAAGGTATTTACGCTGCTCAGCAGTTAAGAAAATACGTTTGTAATTGTTGATTATTCATCGGTTATATGTAACCAGTTATTAATAAAACGTAAAAAGTACTTTTATTATCTCAATATATAAATACGAAATCTATCAGTCTGAATAAAAAAAATTCTAAAATGCTTGTATTTATTTTGTCAGATTTTTGTTGTTTAAGTAAAATCGCATAAAATTAAAAAGTTGATATGGAAATAATAAAATGAAATAATAATAATAAAAGATGCCCAAATTAAAATGTTCAGATGAAGCACAAATGTAGTATTTTATGCCACTGTGTGGCAGCAGCAGCTAGTTAGTAGCAGCAGCAGCATAAGATGAAGAAGAAGAGCTACTTACTCGCACTTGCCAATTGACATTTTTTCTAGCGGATAATTCGATGACTTACGCAACGTGTGTGAGACAAAGGCAGGTTTTGCGGATGGTTAGGGGAGTGTGGGGAGTGTGGCAATGTGTGAGCGTAAATCGAGTTTATAGCCAATATTCAATTTTGTAAATTGAAGCAAAGTAGTAATAAAAAGTAAAATGAAATCGAATTCGTGTCAGCTAAGATACAAATTTACGCACATGTTGGAGACAGAAAAGAGCTGAGCTTCCATCAGGCCACAAGAAATTGAATAAAGTCTTGGTGCGGACATCTTTGCAGTTTAGTCAAGAAAATTGTGTATTTTCAAAGCGAGGCCAATCAAGATTACTCATCTATCGATTGGAAATGGAGGACCAGCTATCCTTTTTAGCAGCTAACTGTTTGAATTATGTCCCAAGCACATGAAAAAAATAATGCTAAATTCTCCAAATGGTGAGCACATAAATTTTGTGGCAAAATTTGCATTTACAGCGTTTTGGTGGTGGGAAAAACAAAATTGTAGAAATGCTGCACCAAATGAAACGAATATGAGGAAAACAAGTGCAAAGTGCGCTTCTGCATTACAATTGTGGCATTGTGGCCAAGGCTAATGCCCTGAAAAACCACCCAACGCCCACCCACAGCGGCCTGCAAATGCCACATAATTCAAGGCTCAATTTCTGGATTTTTTGTGGCTCCTTTGATTTGCTGCTTTGCACTCTTGGTATACATACACAAGTACATACATACAAATGAACGTATTTATATACCCTATTTTATGGCTTAAGTAGAGCTCGTTCATTGGTGGGCGTGGCACGTCGTCAACGCCACTTGGCGAGTAATGCGCGTAAATAAAATGGGCACATGAAAATTCGAAAATTCGAAAATGCGAAAACGCATTTCCATTAAAACAGCGACTGCAATCGGATTGTGGAGCCATTGAGCACTTCGGTTATATAATAAGTCTGCCTAGGGATAAATTGACTATTTATTGCCAATTTGAGTATATATATATATATATATATATATATATATATATATCGCCTATATGTTAATGTAGGTTGAATGAATAATTGTAAAGTGCTTAAAAGATTAAGTTGCTGACTTAAGTCCGGCTCAGAAACTGTAAAAAATGCTTACTTTAAGTTTGCAGAATTTGTAAAATCAAAACTTAAACAACTTTAACTTAAACTTTATGGCATTTCCACTTTGCTAAGAGGAGTGTAACTTAAATTGAATTGATATCATTTGCTGGTATTATTTGTGACTTAACACTGATTACACACGCTTCAAGACATTTTCGCACTTACTTATACGATAACGCATACAGAT